>OX381705.1:58463430-59063430 GCA_947462335.1 Harmothoe impar | reverse complement strand
TCAATAATATCTTAACACATTTCAGAACCCCCCCCCCCCCAGGTATTCCAGGTAGGCCTATATGGATGTGACAGTTCTTATCAAACCAATTGATATTTGTCTTATTGACATAATCACTGACATTTAATACTGCATTGATGACACGACCCCTACATAACACAAATATACTGGGTAAGTGACGGTGAGTTCAGTATACCTCTGATAACCTGTTAATTTAGAGCTACGCAGTACTGGTATTCATCCACCATGGCAGTTATAATTGTTGTCCTACACATTTACTATGAAGTTATTAACTTATTATACTGTAAACGTATATATTTTCGCGCATGTATATTTTCGCGATTTGCTTATAAAGTACAATATCGCGTGTATTTGAATTCGCGGATTTTGCCATATGTTAGTTACATGTCTATACTGGATAAATATTTGCGCTGTACATATTTTCGCGGATTTAAAAATCCGCGAAAATCGCGAAAATATGTACAGCGCGAAATAATATACGTTTACAGTATTACTTTTCACAGCTCAGATCAACCTCTAGGGACTCGTAACATCGTGTTAATATATGCCCCCTATGTAGCACAAATCTAGTGTCTCCTCGAAGTTCCCTGATTAGAATTTAATATGGGGTGGTTCTGATTGGTGTATGCCTCTTGGGAAACACATACCGATGGTTACACTTCTCAATAATATCTTAACACATTTCAGAACCCCCCCCCCCAGGTATTCCAGGTAGGCCTATATGGGTGTGACAGTTCTTATCAAAACAATTGATACATGTCTTATTGACATAATCACTGACATTTAATACTGTATTAATGACATGACCCCTACATAACACAAATATACTGGGTAAGTGACGGTGAGTTCAGTATACCTCTGATAACCTGTTAAGTTAGAGCTAACTAGTACTGGTATTTGTCCACAATGGCAGTTATGACTGTTGTACTACTATCGGCCTACACATTTTCTGTGAAGTTGCTTATCATATTATTAATTTCCACAGCCCAGATCAACAGTACTTGTTCCAGGGACACTTGACATGGTGTTAACACATGACCCACATGTACCACGAATCTGGCGTCTGATCGAAGTTCCTAACCCTGATTAAATATGGGGTGGTTCTGATTGATGTATGCCTCTTGGGAAACACATACCAGTAGTTAAACTTCTCCATAATATCTTAACACGTTTCACGGAAGGCTTCTGTAATAATATAATTGGGTATCTGCTACTTGAGATTTCATCCTTGAAGGGCCGGATTGTGCTTTAGTGTGCTTATGCTATTTTGTCGTCATGATGCATGAATGCGGCCCTAGCAAGTCATACATCATACCAACCATTCGGTGTATGGTCGTCATGGTGATTGAATGCAGCACTGGTGAGTAACCTGCCAGGGCTGAGTTTGTGCATCATGGCGCTAAAGGACATGTAAACATTAATGCTCTATGCGGCCCTTAACTCTTCCTTTACCGATCGCGCCTTTTGGCGAATTTTTGGCCGATTTTTGGCCGATTTTGAGCCCCCTGCCATCTTCTCAAAAATTGCTTCAAAGCTTAGATTTTCTGGATTCGTAATATTTGGTATATGGTTTCTAGGGCCTGCAATGGAAAACTTCCAGGCTCCTCCCCACTCAGTACTGCCACCTGATAGCTTTTGTCAAAACTATTTAAACTTATCTCAACCAGAATATAAATAATAGTTGGAATTGGAGTCTTGTATTGCACATGTTAAGAACCTCTTGCCAAAATAAATGGCAGATTATAAGAAGGAAAGGGTTACACAATCATATAAGATACAAATGAAGAAAATGTAGGTTTGAGTGTACCAACTGGTATAGCAGCTATGCTATAATATGCTGTACTATACTATGCTTTACTATGCTGCCCCTAGAGTGTTAACTAATACCGATTCCTCGGGCAGCATTTAGGCTAGGTTGAAGTGACAGCACTGTGAAATCTGTGTTTGGCATTTTCACATTCATTACAATGTCATCGTTGATTCACACAATGTAAACTGTGTCTAACCCTATACTAGCACACCGATGGTAATTATGAGTGTTCCAGGTAGGCTTATATGGGTGTGACAGTTCTCATCAACCCACTTGATACTTGCCGTATTGATGCTTAACACTGTATTAGCCACATGTCCCCTACATAGCACATGGTGTACTGGGTAAGTGATTGTGAATTCAGTATAAAGTTGATTAAATGTTAATTCAGAGCTAACTACCCAGTACTGGTATTCATCCACAATGGCAGTTATAATTGTTGTCCTACACATTTACTATGAAGTTATTAACTTATTATATTACCTTTCACAGCTGTGTTAATATATGCCCCCCATGTAGCACAAATCTAGTGTCTCCTCGAAGTTCCCTAAAATCGCGAAAATATGTACAGCGCGAAATAATATACGTTTACAGTATTACTTTTCACAGCTCAGATCAACCTCTAGGGACTCGTAACATCGTGTTAATATATGCCCCCTATGTAGCACAAATCTAGTGTCTCCTCGAAGTTCCCTGATTAGAATTTAATATGGGGTGGTTCTGATTGATGTATGCCTCTTGGGAAACACATACCGGCTGTTACACTTCTCAAAAATATCTTAACTCCTTTCAGAACCCCCCCAGGTATTCCAGGTAGGCCTATATGGGTGTGACAGTTCTTATCAAACCAATTGATATTTGTCTTATTGACATAATCACTGACATTTAATACTGTATTAATGACATGACCCCTACATAACACAAATATACTGGGTAAGTGACGGCGAGTTCAGTATACCTCTGATAACCTGTTAAGTTAGAGCTAACTAGTACTGGTATTTGTCCACACTGGCAGTTATGATTGTACTACTATCGGCCTACACATTTTCTGTGAAGTTGCTTATCATATTATTAATTTCCACAGCCCAGATCAACATGTACTTGTTCCAGGGACACTTAACATGGTGTTAAAACATGCCCCGTGTGTACCACGGATCTGGTGTCTGATTGAAGTTCTTAAAACTGATTAAATATGGGGTGGTTCTGATTGATGTATGCCTCTTGGGAAACACATACCAGTAGTTAAAATTCTCCATAATATCTTAACACGTTTCACGGAAGGCTTCTGTAATAATATAATTGAGTATCTGCTACTTGAGATTTCATCCTTGAAGGGCCGGATTGTGCTTTGGTGTGCTTATGATATTTTGTCGTCATGATGCATGAATGCGGCCCTAGCAAGTCATACATTACACCGACCCTTCGGGAGAGTATCAACCGTGTATGGTCGAAATGGTGATTGAATGCAGCACCGGCGAGTAACTTGCCAGGGCTGAGTTTATGCATCATGGTGCTAAAGGACATGTATAAACATTAATGCACTATGCGGCCCTTGAAGGACCAAGGAACTACTGAGAATGGCAGGTGGGTTTCCAGAGAGGCACACATAATCTCCTTATATAATTAGTACATATACTGCGTTACTTACCAAGCATTCGCACGTAGAGCGCATTTTTGTCCGTTTTCTCAAAGGAGATCCCTCCTCGTCTCTGCAAGAGAAAAGGATAGTCCATTAGGAAAAACATAATTATGATGCATACATTTGTATATACGCGTGTATTAACCTGTGGACGCCGATATAAACCATAATACCAATAAGGAAGCTATTGAAAGCATGATTTGAGAACTATGAGCCTAGTGTTTGAATAAACGATGAATGGGACCCGGCATTGAATGGCACCATCCGCTCTTTCTTGAATGTGATTTATTTGTACTTATATGGCCCTACGCGATTGAGAAAATGCGCCGTGGATATATGACAATCATCTGACCACATCAACCTATATACCGTATGTGTAGCAAAGTGAGCTACGATTTATCATTATCATGATGAAGATCAGGTACAACCTATTGATTGGTACATTATCGAGACTGACGCACGTCATGGCCGGGTTATAGGAACTCCATTGTTATGTCATGCTGAAGGATGTCATAAGATGTGCCGAGTTCAAGGATGTCACACGAGGCACTGAGATCAACATACACAGGTAGAGCCGTTATTGCTGGACATGTACATATCGATTTCACCATTCTGTACTAATGACGCATGAATGCAACCATGGCGGCGAAATCCCTGGCCACTCGCTCGTCAGGGTTGCCTTCATGCGTCATGACTACAAAATGGTGTAGTGCATTAAAATGCCAAGGGAATTAAAGGGTTGAGATACAACGTGTAATTAGATATGGAGCGTTCCAGTAATGACACGACCAGCCAGTGAATATTTCCACCCCAGGAACAAGATTACATTCACTCCACATGTGGGACTAAAGATTCGACAATCGGGAATCAAATGAAATGTGTCTGATATCATATCGAGTGCTGTAACTCGGGAATAACATACGTCATGACAACTATCATGCACTTATATTGACATTTCTCTTTATATAAGAGCAGATATGGGTTGAAGCAAATACATGTACTAAACAGAAAGGGTGGGCTAGGCTACAGTGGAGGCTGCCTTAGCCAATGTGTATTATGGTGAGCAGAAGGGTGAGGAGGACCATTGGGGCTCTGGATGTACGGGGTCTTTTTAAAGAAAATGCCATGTCCCATGTGGATTCTTTTAAAAAAAATGTCCATGTCACTACGGCCCATGTCCCATGTCGATTTTATGAAAGGGCCATTTCGCCATGTCAGATTTAGTGGTCCGGACCCCATACCCTTGGCACGCAGGTAGCCTACATCTTGGAATCATTGAATCAGACTGATAAGATGATTAGATTACCCGCAGTATCAACGAGACGTCACACATAAACTCACAGGTGCTGTTCTCCCCTGGGACACCAGAGAGAACCAGAATTCTGTAAAGATTCGGTCAGCTCTCATTAAAGATCGGCGGGTGGGGGGGGGGGGGGGGTAGCTGGCAGAATATGAACCCCAAACTGATCGTCCAGTAAGTCTAAATGCATGTACTCTAGACATGCTTCAGATAGTTCCCCATTCGACACAGAACCCATACCCCACATGTCCCCCACTGAAAACCTTATTGACAAGTCTATGTCTTCAAACTGACAATTAATACTTAAATAGTTAATACTGATCCAAAGTGACAGAGTGTGACTACCTCCCAGTAAACAAATAACGTTATACACCATTTTATAACGTTATATAACGTTCTATGTCAACGTTTTTCTAAGGCTCTTTAGTATGGCATAACGTTATGTAAGGTTTAAAACGTTATTTTGACGTAAAATAACTTTTTTTGTTAGCTGGGCTTGGGTTGTCACAATGACAACCTTAGGTCGTTTAGGCCGATGTTAATGGCTCAACAACCTGAGGCCGACCAGTGCTATAATATGGAGTTAGCCTCTAAGGGCCATTTAGATATTGTCAATTTGAAGACCTAAAGTCATCAGTGATGACAGCCTTTAAGTCCGGATATGCTCTAGGTTGTCTCATTGACGACATTAAGTTGTCACACATCAAGGCACATACTAGCACATAACCCAGTGGGCACAAAATTTATTTCAATCTTGAACCAATTTTGGATCAACATCAAATCAAGATTGACAACGGTTTGTCAATGTTGATTCAAGGTGCTGTGCCCACTGGCCCCCCAAAGAGATGAACTATTTACACAGCTCTTTTTATCATGAGCCAATAGTGGTACCAGGGAGCAGAGTGGTCTCTATATCTTTATGCCCTTTACCTTCACCCACTGGCAGGTAATTTACAACAATTTATGCTACTTGGATCAAGGGGTGTATAAGGGATGCCCCTGCTAATAGAGACTAAATTCATATGTATACCATTCTCTATAAGACAGTACTGCCACCTGCCATAATTTATTGTAACAACCTAGGTCATCACTACTGACGAGGTTAAGTTTCCATGGGCTTTCACTACATCAGTGCTTTGTAAAACGAAAACATGGCAGTAGTCAATCAAAATGTCCAAACCACCAACTCTGCTCCTACTCTTGGAATTGTATCCCATTTTTCTGCTAAGGCCAAATAAAAATATTAGTTTTGTTTCAGGTAACATGGGAAGAAACTCTAGGGTCGGTAGTTTTTTTTACTTCCCCTCTAAAATTGACCCAAAAAAGCGTGAAAATGGGGAGATTTTTTTTTCCAAAATTTTGTAAACATAAAATTTCCCCCAAAAAAGTAGAAAAAATATCAAAATTTCTTCAAAATTGCATAAAAATAGTAGGGTCCGCCCTGTTTAGATAGGGTCGGTCGGGTGACCTGAAACAAACCTTTTTTTCTTTGGCCTAATTCAAGAATTATCTTTTGTGGTTAATTACTGTAATACCAAGTGTTCCCAAGTTAACTTTACAGAATATAGGGTTCATTAGCAGCTATTAAACTCCTTGTTAATATACATATAGTTTGCCCCAGCCTAAATGAATAGCGTATCCTGCCAGTATTAACTATACATTCTGTACACATTCAGTTCAGGATCCACCATGGACACAGCACACTAGCACCACCTGTAGTCAAACGACAAAACTATCCGATTTGCACGATCAGCCTGTTTGACGCTCCCTCCAGTGGATGATATTAACACTAGAAGTTGCTTCTAGTCTACCGGATTACCACCAGGCGGCGCCACGGTATAGGCAAGTCGCATTCAGCAGAAGAGGGAGTGATCAGCTAGCTTCTCTGCGAGGTTCAAACATCTAGCTCAGGCATGACTCTCCTAGCTGAGTGTTGGTCATGAATCAAAAACAGTTGCATGAATAAACATACTTCTTATTTTATTATCCACCGATTGACACCGTGTGACATTGAGGTGGTTGTAGTCCTATAGTCCTATGTAGTCCTATAGAGACGTAACACCTCAAAAAGTGGCACAATTTCTCGCAACAGAATATACAGGGCGAAGTATCAACAGGAAGGGTGATCACCCAGTCTGTTTATGGTCCAATGTTAAATGGGCCTTTTGTGATGTCTTCCTATTTTAGCTAGGAAGCAGATAGAGAGTTCTAGTAACCTGAGTAATCAAGAGATATCGAATGGATCAATCACATCTGATCTGGAATAAGCACAATAACTTGTATTTCATAATGTAATCATGGGGTAATATTGACAGACATTGACATTTCACCCACCCCGTTTCAAATGACTGTTAATGCACTAACGTCACCTATCTTACTTTAGGAAGCGAATACAATGCAGAACAGGTTTTCCCATCAATCCTTGTGGATCTCTGCCCCTCCCTTGCCCGCTAGTTGCTGAATGCTGCCAGGAGGGGCCCTAGCTGTTAGGTCACATATAGGTCCCTTGCGCTACCATCTTGTTGTGACGGGGCCATAGATTACAGATAACAAAACCAACTAGTGAGGATATAGTTTAACTTACACATTTCCCCCCACCCCATGTCGCCACTCAAAGTTGCCACCACAACTCGATTAAGGCCGCACTAATACCACCATGTGACCAAGTATACTTTGGTACGCTCCGCCAATAATGTACATACCAAATATGGCCCATGCAGATGTGGATATCCCATCTGGATACCACATGCAGTGTACCCAATGTGGATTAAAATAGGCCCCTCTGATTAAAATGAAAACCCTTGTACATGTACCAAAATAAGTCTTTCGTCTGTGTGAAGGGGATTAAAGGTCATAGGATTCATAGATCCCTGCAATTTGGCAAAGTTGACACTGTTTAATATACTTTTTTACTGCTTGATTTTCAATCAATTTTTACAAAGTTGGTATTGATAGATACATATTCTTTCAAACTACATTATACTGCATTTCAAGACTGGACAGACTGAAAATACCCAAGTTAAACTTGGGTACAAAACCTACTTTTTTTCAAGGCTAAGCGGCGAATAAGACCCAGAGGCACAGGCTGGCCTATATATAGGTCAACAACAAACTGTATGTATGCTTCCACATAGCACACTATTGAGTAGGGGGCGTTATTAATTGTAGCTATTGGAGCAATAATTAATTGTATTCTTTTGGAGCAATTTAAAATATGAAAACGTAACAATTACAGGCTATACATGATCTTAGGCCTTCAGTCATGTTTTTTTTTGTCTATTACCCTGATTGAACCTGATCCTGTGATATGGATCAAAGAAATCAATAAGATGCTCCTCCATAATCTAGACCTTTGTGGGAATGCCTAATATGGGCCTGATATATCCAGCCAAAGAGCGCATCATAACATCATACTTCTATCCGGTGTAAAATATATTGATAACTCCATCCATAATGTGGGGGGTCAGGGGGGAGCATGCGTGGGTGTGGTGAGAGTTTGGCAGTGTACATCCAGCTGTACATTCAGTAGTATATAGTACATGCTTGTATAGTACACTAGCCGTGTACCTAACAGCCAAGTCTGTCATCCCCTATTCTTGTTGATAGCCAACACGCTGGAGACGTGCCAAACTGCAAGTAACCTATGAATAGTGATACAGACTGGGCAAGCTATTAAAAAGACCCTCCCAATGAAATCACTGTAGGTCTCACTTGTCAAGCTTTAAAATAGACATGTCGGCCTGTAAGGTATATATTGTGTTCATGAATGGTCGTTTTGAATCTACTGTCGGATCCTCGCACACCAGTTTAGACATGCTGAATTGGGCCAGTGTTGGGACTACTCGCACATACATAATTAACCCTATTCGACGGCTAAACGTTGGCCTTTCTAGGAAGATGTTGAATGGTATAAGAATATATTGGAAAAGAGATAGAAAGCGAGGCGAGATATATAGGGTGAGAGACAGACAGGCAATTAGAAAAAATACAATGCATGACAGTAATAGGTTTCCTATATAAGGAAAAGTCGATACATGTCCTTACAATTACGTGCATTTTAGTATGTATACGGGATATATATATATATATATATATATATATATATATATATATATATATATATATATATATATATATATATATATATATATATATATATATATATATATATAAATAATATATATAAATATAAATTTATATATATATGTATATATATATATATTGGTATGTTGGTAGGAGGAGTTGGGCAGGGTGACTAATATTACAAAATCGATTGCCTACTTATAGAAACTTCTCGTATTTGGGGCAACCTTGTCGTCTGTACTTCACAGCGGTTTGTGATACTACAGGTACAGGTAGTCTTCTCTACCTTGAGATGAGCCAGGAGCCACAGTAGATAAAACACTATCCTATATGAGGTCATTCGTAATAATCTAGGTGAGACCAGAGTAGGCAGAGCACTGCCCTTATGAGGTCATCAATCCCAGTAAACAAATAACGTTATACACCATTTTATAACGTTATATAATGTTATATGTCAACGTTTTTCTAAGGCTCTTTAGTATGACATAACGTTATGTAAAATTTAAAACGTTATTTTGACGTAAAATAACGTTTTTTTGTTAGCTGGGATAGTAATCTAGGAGATACCAGAGTAGGCAGAGCACTGCCCTATATGAGGTACTCAATAATAATCTAGGCGATACCAGAGCACGAACAACACTGTCCTATATGAGGTCCTCAATAGTAATCTAGGCGATACCAAAGCAGGCAGAGCACTCAATAGTAATCTAGGTGATACCAGAGTAGGCAGAGCACTGCCCTATATGAGGTCCTCAATAGTAATCTAGGTGATACCAGAGTAGGCAGAGCACTGCCCTATATGAGGTACTCTATAATAATTTAGGCGATACCAGAGCAGGCAGAGCACTGTCCTATATGAGGTACTCTATAATAATTTAGGCGATACCAGAGCACGCACAACACTGTCGTATAATGAGGTCCTCAATAGTAATCGAGGCGATACCAGAGCAGATACAACACTGTCCTATATAATGAGAGCAGAACTGTGTGCGTCATATATGAAGTCCTTTATAATAATCTATAGGTGAGACCGGAGTAGACAAAATAAGGTCCTCAATTATAGTAATCTAGGTAAGACCAGAGTGGGTACAACACTGTCCTAAATGAGGTCCTCAATATAAACCCAGGTGAGATAAAAGAGAAAATAGACACAATGCTGTTCTATATGAGGACCTCAATATCAAGGTCGGATACGTCACAGCCAGAGATGTGAGCCGAGTACAGGTGCTAAGCTGTCTGTCTCGTGTTTGCAGCACCTGTCTCCTACCTGTGTACTAAACACGCGGGTTACCCATAGACATTGTACTACTCGTGGTATGGCTTATCAGTGCTTTTTTACCTCACACAGTGGCATGAAAATGGGGGACGCACTGGGTATGGCTCTTGGTGCCCATAGGGCCCCCTGCCATCTTATTCTTAAGCCATGTACAAGATGGATACATGAGTGAACTGTATATAATTATCTCATCCATACATTATAAGTCTCTGATTGCAATGTAGCTGCCTCTAACCCAAGAGTTTGCAATAAACTTCTAGTTATTTGCCCCTTAAAGGCAGCAGAGAGCTTTAATGCACTTTTCTCTTCCGTCGTCATGATGCATGAAACATGGAAAAGGGCACTGGCGAGTAATGCCGACCCAACAGGATTGACACACTCCGGTAGGGTCAGCAATATTAAATGCACTGGTCAATGTAATGCCGGTGAGCAACTCGCTAGCACTGTATTGGCGCATCCTGACGATAACATTTAATGAGCAAAACCCCTGAGGCATTATTTTGCCGTGTCTGGCACAAACTCTGCCATTCCCAGGGCTCATAGGAATGAAAACACTAGGGTGGGTTACAGTCAGAAAGGCGTTGAGCGTTAAAGGGTTATATCTGTACACCCTGCTGATCAATACCTTCCCCCACCCTTAACCATACACTACTGCCCCACCCAGCTTCCAGAAACTACATGTACAAAAAATGTACTAATTCAGCCTACACACCGTCGTCTCAGCATCTGTTAGTTAACAATAATAACTTGGGCTACAATGTATTCCTTACTATTAATGATAGTTTATACTCGGCCATGATGCTGTTTGTACCAGGTTTCCAAATTCAATCAATTGATCAATATATTGGTTGGTAGGTGTAAACGAAAGGCGTCATATAATATTATTTGTACATATTTAAGTTGATTTGCCATTCACCGCGTTGGTCAAAAAAGATGTTTTTGTAATCGTATTATCTTTACAATCTTAGGAAGGAAAACGTGATGGGGGAAAAGACACGTATAGTTATATTGATACCAAATCGAAGCTATGACCTAGTAATAACGTAATGATCCTTTCTTTAAACCAACCGGGCGACACGGGCACTTCTTAAAGTTAAAATGACAGGAGACACGGATAGAAAGCTGGACATCTGTACACATCCGGGTATCATTATATCATAGGTATACCGATTATATAAATGACATCTTATTTAGTCCTACATGCAGCCTCCATCGCCAGAGCATAAGACAGGCGCTATAATGCCCATCGGGTTGCTATGGCTACAGCGTAGATTATGGTTGGACATGGTCTTGACTCAGTCACTGCTGTGGTATGTGCATATGACCACGTGACAGCTGTAAAATACGATCTCTGCAGTACTGGCCACTGGCCCAAAATGGGCCATAGGCCCACATACGTATATACTTCATAGATGCACGTATCATCCTTTATTACTCGACCTAATGTTATTGGTACGATCCTTTGTAAGAATAGAGAAGGAAAAACGTACCACTCGGGGTGTCGTACGTTTTTACGTACCACCCCTATGTGTGGTACGTTTTTTGCAGCTCTAGACCAATCAGAATGCAGCATTTTGAATCACGTTACAGGACAATGGCGGCGATATAAACAAAGGAGACGACGATGTATAGACAATGAAACTAACAATGTAGACGACAAAATTAACGATGTAGACAACAACTAAAAGGTAGGGGGGAGGGGGTAGATAAGTGTCTTTTGGTCGTGTAATAAATCTATTGTATGCTAGGTTCCCGCATGCCCCATACCAAACCTCTGGGCATCTTGCGTAATATGAAGCCCCGAGGTTTGTGGCTATGTACAGAGATGTCATATCTCGCTATCCATGCTGCGCAAATGGCATATACGATACGATCACAATGTATACGCACACACACAGAAAAGTGAGAGTCATCGTCGCTAAAACTACCCTCACCTGAGGGTCAGGCAGTGCTTGACTCTCAGGTGAGGGTAGTTTTAGCGACAATGACTCTCACTTTTCTGAGGGTGCAATGTGATCCAGTGTGACACACATACAGACAGGGGTATGCGTGTTATAGGACTATTCGTATAACAATATCAGTATAGGACAATACATTTTATTTTTATATTTTCATCATTAGTTTGGTTGATTATGAAGTATTGGTCTACCCCTTTCCGGCATGCACGTGGTCATTGTTCTACAATGTACGCACATACATGGCCCACATACCAGGTACATGTATGTACGCATCTATAGTCATATCGCTCCATAACATGTAGTCGTGTCATCCAGGGTCACGCATAGAATCATTAGTGACATGCGGGATGACGTATACTACTAGTACCCTCTAATTTATCCAAGACACCCCTCTCCCTTATGATAACCCCCTATCTTTAACATGTATTTAATACTTGGACATATGGGTCGTACAGTGCAAGAGCACTGCCCCCCGGAACGCCAGGCCGTATACGGCACTAGCGTATTAGGCTATAGGGGCCGCCATCTTGACTCAGAGCAATGCATTCTGGTTAGGCCCCCGACTCCAGAGCAGTGCATTATGGGTAAATCTCTTACATGCAGCCTCCATCGCCAGAGCATAAGACAGGCGCTATAATGCCCATCGGGTTGCTATGGCTACAGCGTAGATTATGGTTAGACATGGTCTTGACTCAGTCACTGCTGTGGTATGTGCATATGACCACGTGACAGCTGTAAAATACGATCTCTGCAGTACTGGCCACTGGCCCAAAATGGGCCATAGGCCCACATACGTATATACTTCATAGATGCACGTATCATCCTTTATTACTCGACCTAATGTTATTGGTACGATCCTTTGTAAGAATAGAGAAGGAAAAACGTACCACTCGGGGTGTCGTACGTTTTTTCGTACCACCCCTATGTGTGGTACGTTTTTTGCAGCTCTAGACCAATCAGAATGCAGCATTTTGAATCACGTTACAGGACAATGGCGGCGATATAAACAAAGGAGACGACGATGTATAGACAATGAAACTAACAATGTAGACGACAAAATTAACGATGTAGACAACAACTAAAAGGTAGGGGGGGGGGTAGATAAGTGTCTTTTGGTCGTGTAATAAATCTATTGTATGCTAGGTTCCCGCATGCCCCATACCAAACCTCTGGGCATCTTGCGTAATATGAAGCCCCGAGGTTTGTGGCTATGTACAGAGATGTCATATCTCGCAATCCATGCTGCGCAAATGACATATACGATACGATCACAATGTATACGCACACACACAGAAAAGTGGGAGTCATCGTCGCTAAAACTACCCTCACCTGAGGGTCAGGCAGTGCTTGACTCTCAGGTGAGGGTAGTTTTAGCGACAATGACTCTCACTTTTCTGAGGGTGCAATGTGATCCAGTGTGACACACATACAGACAGGGGTATGCGTGTTATAGGACTATTCGTATAACAATATCAGTATAGGACAATACATTTTATTTTTATATTTTCATCATTGTTTTGGTTGATTATGAAGTATTGGTCTACCCCTTTCCGGCATGCACGTGGTCATTGTTCTACAATGTACGCACATACATGGCCCACATACCAGGTACATGTATGTACGCATCTATAGTCATATCGCTCCATAACATGTAGTCGTGTCATCCAGGGTCACGCATAGAATCATTAGTGACATGCGGGATGACGTATACTACTAGTACCCTCTAATTTATCCAAGACACCCCTCTCCCTTATGATAACCCCCTATCTTTAACATGTATTTAATACTTGGACATATGGGTCGTACAGTGCAAGAGCACTGCCCCCCGGAACGCCAGGCCGTATACGGCACTAGCGTATTAGGCTATAGGGGCCGCCATCTTGACTCAGAGCAATGCATTCTGGTTAGGCCCCCGACTCCAGAGCAGTGCATTATGGGTAAATCTCTTATCAGTCCCTTTGTTTTAGGTGTGAAGAGAGGGGATTTGCCTGATAAGGAGATGGGGTTTAGCCCCGACTACCTGAGGTATCAGGATGCGCTAGTCCCGTATAGGCAATGTTCAGTGCACTAGCACTGCTGACGCCATCACCAAGACGAGAATAATCTGCTGAACGCCTTAATATTGCGCCCATAACTTATTTGCATAAATGGTAAGTTCAGTGCACAAGCACTGCTCCCGCAACAACAGGACAGATACAGGGCTTGTACATTGCAACAGCAATGCTCCCCTTTCAAGATCATTATAAACATAATTCTCTCTTGAGTTGCTTACTCTTAATGTCATGGTTATTTGGACATGAAAACTTTAGTAAATGACTTGTTCATTGCAAAAGCAGTGCTCTCATAATGTATTTTTGTGGACAATGGAGTCGCCAACTCTCCAACTCCTTCCACAAACTTATGTATAAATACGTTTTCACTTATATGTACAGCAATGTTTGTTCAACATTCGAATATCGCAGTGTAAACCATGAATATTGCTTGAATAAGAAATCTTACAATCTTACAATCTAACAGATTGGCCATGGTCTATCCCGTGTGGTGTAGAAGATGTGTGTACACAGAGGAAATAAACAGAGTCAGAAGGGAGTCCAGGCTGCCTTCAGGAAAGGATCACTCCCCTTTCTACAGGAGTCCTGGTGCCTATGTGTTTCCCTTAGGTGAGCCAGGGAGGTATTTGACTCCCCTAGGCAACTCCCTTAGGTAAGCCAGGGATTGAGTCACCCAGGCTCCCTTAATCAGCCAGGGCTCCACCAAAGAGGGGAGTCATTCTGGAGGCAGCCTGGACTCCATCTTGGCCCTGTTTCTTTTCTTTGTGTAGACTAGACTGAGACATCATTCTCGGTTCCATCACTAGTCCACACTTGCACATTGCCTGTTTCAGACTGCTGAGTCGGCAGTCATGAACCTATGACGTCACAGCGTCTAGTGAGGTCACGAGGTCAGCAATTGGAGAACCCGGACAGGACATCATCAAAGATAGCAACAGCCACAAAGTGGCTCAGGCCCGGCCGCCCAATGCCGGCCCAACTCTAATACCTCCAGCACTACTTTACATTGATCTTTTTAACACCCTCACATCTTTAACACTGCGCCACCTACGCGGGATGACCAAGTATTGTCCGACACACCAATATGGGCCTTTATTTCTGAGCCTAATTGCTGTCAAGACTTTCCTAGGTGTCAGATGTTGACCTTTGGGTCCGTTATAACTCCTGCTACTGAGAGGTGCCTTAGCTGAGGCTCTAATCTTCTGCCTTCTCACCACTTCCTTATCGAATGGCAAAAGAATGGATATGGTGATTACCTTAACTTAAGGCAAAGGCAGACCCTGGAGCTATATATATCAACATGGCCCTCAGGTATATAGTAAAATAAAGTAGGTCAAACAAAGGTACTAAATCTGACAGCATGTTTCATGTTACTACAAGAAGAAGACACGTGTGTCTAACTGGTGTGTGTACACTGACACCAGCAATCTCGTGAGCTTTTGGCTCTTTTCTCACAGCTTAGCTTGTTCTTTGCAAGCTACATGGTGTGTGGATATCTGGTACCCACCTGAATTTCGCGAGAAATTCCGAGGACAGAACTAACATGGCCGCCCATACGGAGCCACCAGAATTATCACTATAGATGGGTACAGAGCCAGCTGACTGGTAGCAATGTGGATTTGACTCTACACTCTAAGAACAGTGTGTTGTGGGAACATGCTTTAAGAGTAACACACATAAATTTGCAACACACTTTGAGATTTTACACACTTATGAATTGTAACACACTTTTTGTCAACTCACTTACCTGCTTACACACTTGAGGTCTTAGAGGTGTGTATCATATACAAAAGGGGGCAGCAGCAGTAAAGGTCTATCATGTACCTATGCTACATTCTTACAGCCATATAGTAGCTGTCGCAGTGGCTCAGTGGACTAGTCTTTGGACTGAGAACTCGAAGATCCCCGGCTCGATTCCCTATGGGGCTGACCGTCAAATGGAAATGTTTATTTTCTAAGAAGGACCATAATATTTTAGCCCCCCCCCCTCAAGATGTGTCAAATTTCTCTTCCCCTCAGGAGGGGTTTAACTGTTTTACAACCCCCTCCCCAACCAATCCCCTCTACTACAATGAAAGATATGACACCTATTTACTTTGCAATGAGATACATACAAAAACTGTATCATTTGAAGCTCATTGAATGAGCAAACTCACTCGATCCATATTGAAAATAGATGGGAAGTTTATTCTCTTCAACTATACACACATGCTCTTTGCATGAACCAAATAACCATCCCATATAAGACCTCATTAGAGGTTCTGCAAGGCTGTAAAAGCATGGCTTATTAATAGCTGATTAACTATTGTCTTTATAATAGATATAAAGCCCTGCAAATTATTAGTCAGTGCATTGGCATCCCTCAATAAGGGCGGTCTTTGTATTGTCTAAGAACCACTTCCTGTCATAACATATCAATACCCAAGGGTAAGTTATATAGCTTACTGGTAACTGGTAAGAAGTTGTGTGATCTTTGAGAATATTTTGTGTCTCCTCACTGTTGTGTGTTCTGGTACCTATTTGAGTGGGGAATACACCATGATTGTACAAGGAGATTTGGTGGCCTACTGAGCAAGTGGCTGGACAAGTGTGTGAAAGGTCCTGGGTTCGATCCCCAGAGAAGACCTGGCACCAAATCTTCCCAAGTGAAACAAGTTGTCCTGACAGGAGTCGCGTCTGTAAGTGTCGGTAGACAGACTGCGGTGAACCTTCGGTGTCCTGGTCTCCCATGAGACTTGCACCGATCCGCTTCAACCCGTAGAAGCATAATACACTTGCGACTGGTAAAGATATAGCAGATATCAGTGTTGACGAAGGTGGTCCTAGCCGGGAGGGGAAAAGGCTACAATGGACCACTGGAGACTCTGAGAAAAGGTTGTGAGAGCAGCCATCCCACGCTATCTGACAGTGGTACGGTCATGGCACATTGCGCCACAGTCACCAGTTGGTTATCAGGTGTGTCAGTTTCGCCAGGGTCATGAGCTAGGATGTATTCATAGTGGTTGACTAAGACTTGTTTACTGTCAATACAAAGTCAGTTTTGATATAATACTTCTATTCCCACTTTTCTATATATTATGAGCAGTTCAATAAACACTTTTCCTAGATATAAGAAGCATTTAAAAGTGATACGCACAGTATATGCACAGTATGAACATGAATAGACCTGACAAGAAATTAAATAAATCTATACTAATTTAACTCTTAACCCATATAGAAAGTAATCATACTTGATATTGAAAAAACAATAATTGTCAAGGGATTCGAACCTGCATGGATAGGACTCATGTGCCAGCCCCTAGACCACTCAGCCACGGCACCTGACACACTCTGTGAGGTGTAGAACAGCTATTTTAACCCCCACCTCCTCAATGCCATGGCTTTGTACACCAACACACTTTTCAGATTCAACACACTTTTGCCAAAAGTGTGTAGTGTGTTACCACAAAAAAGTGTGTTAAAAGTGGCTTCAGAAAAGTGTGTTGAAAAGTGTGTAAACGTAACACACTGTTTTTAGAGTGTATTGCGAGAGTCTCCGTGACTTCAGTTCTTTTCTCTGCGACGAGAACCACTGAAATTGGGAGCAGGCCCTGCTGTGCCTGACGAGGTGGGGGACAACCCAAAGGTGAGGTGAGGGCAGTATAGGGCTGAGGGCGGGGGAAGCCCAACCTAAGGCTCGCCCCCCCCCCCCCCCCCTTTCCCTTCTCCACCCAGTGGGGCCGAAGCCAGAGTCGGCGCCTGTCGGGAGAAGTCGGCGCCATGTGGCTTCCGTCAGCTGGTACTCCCTGGGAGTACTTGTGACGTTCTACTTCCGGTACTAGCCATCTCCCGACCCACCCGCTCACACGCACCTAGCGCCGCCAATCATATGGGGGCATGTTCAGTGTTGGTCAGAGTTTGGATATTTCGTGTATAACCTGTGATTAGAATTCACGATAATGAACCCCTTGCCTTATGGGGATCACCTCGTACCTATTTTACTTGCTATTTTGGCCTTGTTATATTATTGTACATAAGAGTATCTCAACACCAACCGAGGATGGGGCTATTTATTGAACCAGTTAATGCCAGTCAATCAAAAGATTATTCTCCATCATTACAACTATCATCCCAGATTATCTCGCCAACAACGCCTGCTCACGGCTAATACCCTGCACACTAACTGGTTGCTCATGGCAAATCGATAGGATTATGGCAATAACAAGGATAATCTATCGATGAGGATTCCCAGAACTGTGTATAGCCTATAGTATACCTTGTCGGCAGGTTAGATCTCTCCCATGGGATAACGTCCCTTTAGCTAGCAATCAACATATATGGTAGGATTGTAAGCCGACAAAATGTCCAAACAGTTGGTTCTTGGGCCTAATTCATCAAGTTTGAGGATAATGTCAGTTGACATACTGAAGGATGTAAGATTTTGTGGACCATCTACACAGTAAAAAGTTGGTTGCCATTTTTGTAGGCGTACAGTAGATTCTACTGTAGGCGTACAGTTCATTGTAGGTAAACAGTAGAATCTACTGTTAATCTACAATAGATTCTCCTATAAATCCATTTTAAAAGTAGATACTACTGTAGATCTACAGTAGATTCTACATTGTACTTACAGTGTACAGGAGTATAATTCTTCTCTGCGGCTGATTTAGGGAGTTAATTGTTCTTGGGGGTGTTCATCAAATACAGTTATTTAGAGAAGCATGTTAGCTTGAAAACATCAAGTGGACCAAATTCTCATCACTGGAAACTCACCGCTAATTCTGTTTACAGTAGTTTCTCATATGATGATGCTCTACCTCCATTAGGGTTATGTGCAGAATTTACATGTGAACACGAATTCTTGAAAGGTAATATTTCTTATTCCTTTACCAATTCTTTCTCCCATTAGTCTCATGAATTAATTAGGCCCCTGGGTACTTTGAGGTACATACATGTACTAGTGAAAGAGGGATATAGCCACAATACTTTGAACATGTGAGATCATCTGAATTGGGCCTAGGCTGCCAAGCACTCCTGCGCCAAACGTACTCAGCTAGCCTCATCCAGGATGGCTCCAGTGGCGGGGTAAGGGGAGGAGCAATCGCCGAGGAGGAGGGTTGGGGCTGAATATGCTTGGGATCCACCACCCCCCCCCCCCCCACCCACTTAAAATTTGCCAGGACCCTATTAAAATATAACACACACACAATTCCCAAACTTCCCTCTCAAACGTAGGGAAAAGTGGGGAGCCGAGGGGCCTGGACCCTTAATAAGAACTAAATAATGCTCAAATATTACATTGCTGTATACCCGGACCAGAAGGCAGTATATACTTCTTAAGTCAGTAGATACTGAAGGAATGCTGATCAACAACTGTAAACTTCAGTATGTACTGATTTAACACTCCGAAAACTGCTGATTTCAGACTGCTTTATTCAGTCTAGATTCAGCAGTCTACTAACTTTCAACTGAAGTTTGATAAAAGATATGCAGATACTGCTGATCACACACTGTGTACATCAGTATGGAGGCAGCAGTCTACTGCACATCAACTGCTATCCCTTTGTATCGTTTGTGGGGTAACTGATTCAATGCTTCTAGGTCATAGCCCACAGTGGCAATGTCAGTATGATTGCAGCAGTCAACTGATTCACTGCTGAATTCCCATGATGCCCTGGTGCTTGTGGCCTAGTTTTATTTAGTTTACAAAATACTGGCAGTTAGAGAAGGAGGGAAACTGCACTGGGCCAAACAAAGAAGCAGCACACAGGGAACATATTTTAGGGAAATATCCACTGTTAGATCCCAGTGGATGTTACAAGAGCGGGCATACATTGCATTGAAGACTTTGTGACCACAGTGGGCCACCTGAAAAAGGAGTCAGAGTTCAGTTTGGTGAGTAAATTAGTCATATTAAATCCGGCTGTATGTTACAAAAGCCTGGGGTGGATGAAGCAGTGGAAATGTATGTATGAGAAGTATACTGTCTGTTTGGTATCAGGGGCGGATCCAGAAGGGGTGGTCTAGGGGGGGCACAGCCAAGAAAATTTGGTCTAGGGGGGGCACAGGCAGTGTTCTGGACCACATTTCCTATAGTTAAGAGGCATACCAAGGGCCATTTTCTGGGGGTCTAGGGGGGGCACGTGCCCCCCAGGCCACCCCCTGGATCCGCCACTGGGTATATACTGAGTATATCACTGTGTGTGATTGTCAAGGGGTATAAGAGTGTCTGTAGGGGAAGGGGTACTCACAGTCAGTGAGTAGGGCCTAATGTAAGCCATAACAGTTTTGTTGGTTTTACTACATTGACCCTTTGTGAATGCATATTTAATAACCTATGTATTTAAACATTCACTGCTCTCCTTAAAATCAGTACTGCTGATTCAATGCTGCTACAGCAGTGCTAGGCAGTCCTTACTCAGTAGTACTGATTCAATGCTGCCCCAATCCCAGTTCTGCATGGGTTACTGGTACTACTGACTAGCCACTGCTGCAGCAGTGCTAAATCTACATACAGTGCTGTCTACATACTGATAAAGGACTGCTGCAGAACTGTACCACTGCTGCCCTGTTCTGTAGTGTTAGACAGTAGCATAGCAGTGGATGCTGATATGGCACTGTTTCCCAGACTGATCTGGGGCTGAAGCACTACTGCCAGACTACCCTGTTTCCATGCTTATTTGGGACTGTCTTTCAACTGCATTTTGGTCCGGGTAATTCTATATTAGTGTGTGAATGCGCCATCAAGCACCTAAGCCGATGCGTAAAACTAGTGCCGTTGGGCTCCCTTGCCTCCCCCCACCTCACAATACAAGCTAATACAGATTTGCTTGCTACGTCTCAGGTCTCCATCTTAGACAGTGGTTACCTTTTCATTTGAAAATAATTATGGGAATGTTCGTAAATGATGTAACCGGCTAGGTACTAGCGGTGCGACAGGGGCTTGGCGGTCGTGGGAAAAGGTCCTAGAATAATTGACGCCATGGGTGAGCGTTCCCAATGCTATAAGCAGTAATTTCTAATTTTGAATAGATCCCCTGAACAAACTGTAAGCATAGAACTGTCTATAATTCCATGCTGTGAGTCAGAAGCTCGACAACTAAAGTTCAGAATCATGACACGAGTAATTCCATGCACCTTGACGTGTAATGTTGAAAGGTTACCTTCGTAATGTCTGCCATGGACAGTCGTGGTAGGAAACTACTAATGAAGAACGCTTGCATGTAGATAATGTAGTCAATGGAGTCAATATGTGAAGAAGGGGTCTTTTTAATTTGTAAAACAGAATCAACCCGCGCTGTACTCGAATGATATGAAGGTGTGCCAATTAATAAACCCACAGTATTCAACACGAATGACAGAAATCAAAAGACGTCTGCTGCAACGGTGGTTTTTGATTGGCAATTAATTGAGTAGCCCTTAATTGGCTGTTGATTGGTACTTTGGATGCTGTACATTACCGAGTAAACAATTAAAGAGTAATTCCAATTATGTCTAGACCAATCAATGATCCATCACAGTGTGCATAGGGTAACTGGAATAGCACTTCATTAGTGTGAAGCTTTACACCTTGTCAGGAAAGGGGTAACAACTACATTGATCAGGAATTGGATTAGATTATATACAACAATATGTAACTACCACCTATTGACGCCCTCGTCAATTGCAAATATCGCATTTTGACGAAAATCTACCTCTCACGATCGGAGTCACGAATCTCTTCACTGTGAAAGACGTTCCTGGAGCCGCGGCATAGCAGTGGACTACACTAGATAATGGGGCTAGTTAGACTGTAGGGTAAGGACCATGGTAACCCCCCCCCCCCCCTCTGTGATCCTTCTGGTAGGGTTTAGCAGGGCGCACAGCCTGCTTAATGACCCTCTCCCTGCCCACTCCCGGCCTACCATCCCGTCATTAGAGGGGGTGGTGGGCGTGTCTGCCCCTGCACTATCATGTGGTTGGATCTCCACTCTAGGACGAGAGTCTCACCATCTGCCCTATACGCCCCATCCCAATGCCCTTTTCTCGTTGACCTTTCTCTACCGTCCACACACATTCCCCTCAGCGTTATTCGTATTCCCGTCTTTCCTGTTTATCTTTAGGCCTTAGGGAATGGACATTTTTTTATAACATGGGGTGGGGAAGGGGAAGAATTTTAAAATTCAACCACCCCTCTTGGGTTAAGACATTATCTCTTCCTTATTTCTGTTGGTCGTTTTAAACTCTAGCTGTCACCTCAAGTACATGTATTCAGCGCAGTTCCGAGAACGTCGTGAGGTCTACTAGAGGTCACTATTATATATATCGTTTGGGAGAACACGAGGTGACAAAATAAAATCCATTCTGCCAAGATAAGGGTAAAATCTAGCTTTTATCAAAAGATATTTGAAATGAATTGGCTTAAAATCATCGGTGCATTTTGACGGGTTATATAGAGACTGCTGTTATGGTTTTCGCCCTAGACATCATCCTCCAGATAGCTTTTTAGTTCCATAAATGCCCATGTATAACCCACATATTGCGTATAACGGGTTCCAAAATTTGTTGAAAATCTACAGTCAAATGGGACAATTTGGTGTCTCTTCTAGCATTTTGAAAATTCTGCTCAAGATATTATTGATTGACCTTTATCTGCCATTTCTCCAAATCTAGAAAATAACTGTCTTTATAATTATAGACAGGGCACTGTCATAGGAAGCAGCCGAAAATGCTAACGGGTCATGGTAATGGGTAAAGCCCCCGCGGGTAAGGTCGGGTAAACTGAAAGATATCACTCTCTTGTGTTGCCCTGAGAATCTGAAACGAAGCCAATATGTATCAAGATGTCGGTGGCTAAAGTATAGAGGCTTTAGGATCTGCCTGCCTACAGGACCTGGAGTAAAGACCTCCTCCTGCGGCTGTCAGTGCTGCTGACCCACCAAGGGGGCTGCTATCTTTAGCTCTAAGCGGTTTCCAATGGCTCTCAAACTGGGGAGATTCAAGGTCAAGAGTAGGCCTGCTCGGCAGCCCCCTGTCCAGCGCAATTACCGACCACTAACCACCGCCACGCCGACAGTCTGACAGGGTGAGAGTGTATGTGTATGTGTGTGTGTGTGTGGGGGGGGGGGGGGGGCGTTGGCGAGTAACTCGCCAGCACTGCATGGGTGCACCATACCAGCCATTCGGGAGTGGCAATCATGTAGGATCAGCATGATCCATGAATACAATACTGGATAGTTACTTCGCGAGACGACAAATGAGAATAATGCTTTACAGCACTGTGCTGCCCTTAAAGGGTTAAACCACCTCCGATAGGCAGCCACCTGCAAGACGTCGATGTCTGCTGGTGGTATCGGCAACTCTGTCCTAACTGTCAGTGAACATAGAGATGCAAAGGCCCAGTTTTCCATCATAGCACGAGTAGCCCACAACCACCACTCGCAAAGCGGCTCCAAAGATAGCAGGAGGTGTGGACATAAACTGGGTGATCTGGGTCCCTTCTCAGGTCATTGGGAGTGAAATGGTGTAAACCTATTTGGGAATATTTCAAATCCCACAAAGCGAAAAATGGGCCAGAAAGTATTGATTATTGACATAAAAACAAGGGGCAACTGTTGCCAATATTGTAAATCGCAACACTTGTCCCATGAGCTTAGGCCTCTCCAAATCCCACAGTGGTCAATAATAGGCAAGCAAAATGTTGCATGCAGGACTGGTTAATGGATCTGTTTGAGGGGAGTTACTTCACAGTATG
Organism: Harmothoe impar; assembly: GCA_947462335.1. Taxonomy (NCBI): domain Eukaryota; kingdom Metazoa; phylum Annelida; class Polychaeta; order Phyllodocida; family Polynoidae; genus Harmothoe; species Harmothoe impar. The sequence goes on along the minus strand of OX381705.1, from coordinate 59,039,580 downwards.
ATTTGTCCTCACTATTCCCTCTCAATTAGTCTTAAGATATTTAGAGTGTCTCCCCTATATAAACCAAATCATTGACATATTCCAATAAGCAACATGTTCCAGGCCTTCTGGGGGAAAATATCAAACTCTTTTGATCCTTGCGATTTCCCAAATCACAAGACAAAGGCAACACATATCTCTCGTATTGTGGGATTTGACCTTTACGATATAATACACACACCTCCACCTCCCTCCCAACAACCTGCTCTCTGCAGCTCTCTCAGCTGAGTATTTATTACTGGCCATTTTGACTGAGTCTTTTAATTAATCGAGTTTTACTTCCACACTGGCCTACATCATAGGGCAAGACATATGGCCTGATATTGTATCATTCACACAGAAATTATCATTATTATTCACCTGACATCGTAATCCATGGCCTTCCCCTGAGAGAACTTGCATTTAGTTACTATAGCCTTATAGCGAGAAGTCTGGATGACTATGTGTGTCAGAGTATCTCATTGCTATAATAGTTGGTCTGTCATTATGTTTTCTCTGAACGTCTCCCGGCACAATTTCAAACAAGACTCTGCCCAAAGCCAAACAAATCCTATCGTACAATGCTCTGATCACCATAGATTTGCAAATAGCAAATCCAGACTGCAATATCTCAAATTTTGAATATAGAAACGACTGCCATGGTAACCAGAAAGTGCCATATGTGTATTTTTGCCTAGTAAACATTCTTTTTATATTCCACATAATGAAACACCAAAGATGTTATTTTGGATACAAAGTTACTTAAAGGCATTTCTGCCACTCCGGTTCCCCGTTGTGGCTAAAAGCAGTTCTAAAACCCCCATAAAATCTGTTCTTGGTAGCTTTAAAAATTGGTATATACAGGTAAAAATATCACAAATTTATTAGTTCCATGACAGTGTAGACTAGAATTCTGATTTTATAGTGCTCTTATCATTGAATGGGATTCAGGGTCATTATTGTTACTAATATCTCTGCCAGGAGGACAAAATTGAAATTGTTTCATAGCTGCTGTCCCTGCTGCATATTGCTTACACCAAATAGTCATAGTTCCAATATTTTTAAACTGAGACTTATGGAACCTTTTTTACCATCATTTTTGGATTCAGTGACTCTAGTTAGGTATGTCTACCCCCCCCCCCCCATTTTTTCCGGGTCACTGAACAGCGTTATCAAAATACTTAATATAATTTTATATAATAAGGAATTATATGAGATTCCCAGATCACATGATACAGTCATTGCCTTTTGGGTGAACATGGCTATGTTTGTACTACAGTCATGAAAATGAACAATGAAGAAAACTTACAACAAAAGGAAGGCATCTATAAATCAATTAATCACCATATTATTTGCTAATATCAAGAAGCTAATTAAGACTAAACACGTCTAGGAAGCAAACATGTGGGTAGTATGCTTAACAACTAACCACTAAGTGCTTAACAATAATAATATATAAATGTAGCATGGGATATTACTATGCAGAATCAATCCCTTTACTTCTGATATTGTAATTCAGATTTGTCATCTACACTCAGGCAATATTTGATTCTAAATGCATAAACAATATGCATAACTAATCATATTGTCAACATAAGCGCACATCAATGAACCTCAAAATGGGAAGGCCTACGTCTGATCGTTTTTATAATTATGGTTTCAGAAAAAGTATATCGACATGAGGGAGAGACACTTGCCTGATTTAGGTCCCACATTCTCTATACTACTCACATCAGCTGATATAACAAAAGCCTTCCACAGTGTACACTACATATCACTAGACTCCCTGGTCTCCGCCTTCCTACATACATTAGACTGTGGGGGGGATTCTTACATCGGGATAGAGGATGTGCTTCTTATGTGCGTGTGCCTTATATCATACAATCAGGTAATTAATGCAAGTAGCCTATACTCTTGATTAAAGCACCGGGTACCTGACCGGGGTGTGGATGGCTACATATATACATAGGGCTAGGTGTGTGCGCGTGGTGAGGGGAGGGGATCCTGTGTGCACGTGGCACCACAAATACCTGCTCATACTCCTCCTCCTCCTCCTGCTCCTGGTCTGACTCAGGCTCTGACTCCAGGGCCGCCTCGTCTATAACGCTCTGCCATGCACGGTTAACCAGAGCTCTACTCACCTGCAAAACAAGAAAGACAAGAGGCGTTTAGTCACTATGGCAACGTTATACATGTAATAGCAACGTTGTACAGGTAAGGCAATATCAACGTTGTACAGGTAAGGCAATAGCGTGTACAGGTAAGGCAATATAAATGTTGTACAGATAAGACAATATCAACCTTGTACGGGTAAGGTAGTAGCAGATCATACACGTGGATATTATACCTTTAAGACACACTAGAATACTACTATTCTATGATAACGCATAATTGTATAATCAATATTTCCATTGCATAATATATACAATACATGCATACGTTATCATCACATGCTCAATGCTGAAAAGCATCTTTTATTCTCAGGTGCTGTTCAGAAGTTCTGCATTTCCTTCTCGAGTCCATAGAGTAATTCCATGTTTCATAGACATGCATCATTGTGAAGTCCTGAGGGGAGATATCTGGAGGTAATATCCTGCATGTTGTCTCGTATACTATAATTATTATCCTTCATTATATACTCCAAGCTCTTTTTGTACCACACAAGCACCCAGTGACTTCCTTCTATTGCAAACACCCATTAGTATACAGACACTAAATGCATGATATTTTATCACCATGTAATTGTCTCAGAAGACTTTTACTACCTCCCTAAGATGTACAGTCATAACATTACATGGGTTGTGATGGGCTATTGGCGCTGTGATCAACAAGGTATGCTCACTGGATATCTTTGAAGCACAGGCTGATATCAAGATGCCTTCATCGAGATGCACCATTGAATAGCAGCTATACTTGTTATAGATAACGGTAGTTGAGTGTGGCTTGTATAGTGTGTGTAGGTGTGGGCCCCATCTGTAGGGTAGCCACCTCCCACCTGTCCAATTACCAATAACAGGCCGCTTAAAGAGGGACATGCCTGCCTACATCACTCACCTGCCCTGTGGCCGTCACCCCCACTCCCCTACCCCACGCCCGGCCATCACCACCACCAGCCACCCACCGTCCTACCTGCCATCAGCACTGTCAGGGAACTGGTCAGGATGGCTGCTCTACTAGTACTATGATGTGTACGCCATAACGTCTACACCCTTAATCGGTATTACATCCATGTTGACACATCACCAATTACATCACTCACGAAATAGCTCTAACAGAACCCATGGAACATGGCGACCGGGAGAATTATCTAGGGGCGGGGTAAAGGTGAACATATAAATGACCAATATCCATGGGGTACTAACCCGGAGCAGAGTGCAGTGGTTACTTCAAACTGCAGTGGCTACTTCCATACTACTGTTTTGTCACTGCAGTATGCAGTTACCACTGCATAATCACTGCATTTTCACACTGATTTTGCAGTTATCAATCAGTGGTCCACTGCATTCTTACTGTAGATGCAGTTATCAATCAGTGGTCCACTGCTTTCTTACTTCATATGCAGTTATTAATCAGTGGTACACTGTATACTAACTGCGATTTCCAAAGACCACTGCATTTACACTTCTCCCTGCAGTGACAATTCAGTAGTACACTGCATTGTCACTGCAACTCTCTGCTACTACTTTCTTTGTACTTCTGAGACTTAGCCATTTAAGTCAGACAAGGGCATAGGACTATTGATTATAGTAAAGATGGCAAACACATAGTAAATGCTCACAGGTGTTTTTAAAATGGTATCTATGCCTATTACTAGTATTAGGCTCAATAAATGTTAAGAGTACAGACTCAGTCTGAGGTATTTTTCCAACATGATTTAGACTTGATAGTATTGTATTGTAAAGTTTTGATAGGTATATGATGTAGTGGTACATACCATACCACACCACAACCTACCATTAGAGTGGTACATTCCTACCAGGTGGTGGTGCATTTAGACAGTGGTGCATTCAGAGAGTGGTACATGCTGTACATATACCAAGTCAAGACTGCTCTATGTGTGGTAGGGGAGATAGCTCAGTGGGTTAAGGCGTGGGACAGTGATCAGCAGGGAGTAAATTCACAGGTTCAAATCCTGCTACCAGCAGAGAGTGTTCAGACTAGTAGTAGTATCCCATACAGTCATAGAGAAGAGGCCACTCTTTTACCACTTCCCCCCCCCCCCGGATTCTCCCTAACCCCAGCAGTGATTTTGCAGTGGTCCACTTCTTCTACACTGCATAATTAGCATGCAGTGTAGATGAAGTTGTGTGCTTCTTAACCACTGCTTACCTCATTTAAATATTTCGGACCTACTTATTTACCACTGCATACCCACTGCTGGTACACTTCTGATACACTGCAGGACTACTTCCTAAACTTTCAACCTTGGTGCAGTGAATATACAGTGTACACTTATAATGCACTGAATAACCACTGCATTATCACTGTTACTTCACTGTTTTATCACTGAGGGACTACTTCTGATGACCACTTCTTCTTCACTGTTTATACACTGTCTTTCCACTGCATCTTGTCCCGGGAAGGCCCACTGCTGCAGTGGCAGATCCCGAACGTCGAAACTGTGAGCTGCTCTCAGCTATTGAAATGTGACATGTGAGCTGCTCTCAGCTATTGAAATGTGACATCAAGCTGCTCTCAGCTATTGAAATGTGACATGTGAGCTGCTCTCAGCTATTGAAATGAGACATGTGAGCTGCTCTCAGCTATTGGTATGTGACATGTGGGCTGCTCTCAGCTATTGAAATGTGACGTGTGAGCTGCTCTCAGCTATTGATATGTGATATGTGAGCTGCTCTCAGCTACTGAAATGTGACATGTGCTGCTCTCAGCTATTGAAATGTGACATGTGAGCTGCTCTCAGCTATTGGTATGTGACATGTGGGCTGCTCTCAGCTATTGATATGTGACGTGTGAGCTGCTCTCAGCTATTGAAATGTGACATGTGAGCTGCTCTCTGACGCGCAGCTATTGAAATGTGACATGTGAGCTACTCTCAGCTACTGAAATGTGACATGTGAGCTGCTCTCAGCTATTGAAATGTGACATGTGAGCTGCTCTCAGCTACTGAAATGTGACATGTGAGCTGCTCTCAGCTATTGATATGTGACATGTGAGCTGCTCTCAGCTATTGGTATGTGACATGGAGCTGCTCTCAGCTATTGATATGTGACATTTGAGCTGCTCTCAGCTATTGAAATGTGACGTGTGAGCTGCTCTCACACACTGAAATGGGACGTGTTGAACAAGTCACCCCCTGGAGGTGTACGCGCTAGTCCTTATTCACACATTGATTTATAGGAAGACAGCCCAAATGGCTCCTCCTCTTTAGCTCACGCGTCATGGAGATCATGCTGACAGACTTTACGTCAAAACATGTCACATTACGTCACGTGCTGCAAACCAGGTGCGTTAGTTCGTCACGTTAGGTAGTTCAATGTCCGCTTGGCCCGTGGCATTCCAGACTGCCATTATGTTAGGCTTCATTTTCACAAGTAATGGTAGAACAAGGATGAACGTATATGGGATGATCGAAGCTATGAAATGAGTTGACGACAGATATCCCGCCCTTATTTATCAAAGCAAAGTGGAATATCTTTTTCCAAATCCAAAACCTTTGGCTCAGACAGCAGGCAACTGGCCGGAAGATGGACATGGAACCGGAAAGACGAAAATGGAGGAGAGGGATGGACATTGGGTTCCCGAGCAATATCTGACACCAACAGCGATTGGACAGGAACGGAAGTAAGCACACAGCGAGACAAGAGAGGTAGACGTTGGTGGCAAGGATTAGATCCTCTGATCCTCAATCAAATTGAAGGGAATGGGATTTAGTAGATGTGCGCGTGGCGGTGGGTGCTCGGAGGGGGGGATCAGAGTCGAGGTTATCAGTGGGGATTGTGGCGGGGAGGGAGAGGAAGGTATCGATCTAAAGTGTGACAATCCACGGACGATAGGGGGCGGGATGGGAGATTCTGCATGCTAACGAGCCAATAGACGAGCCAGTGGCGTCCGCCAAGATTCAATGACTTGCCGACTGATGAGCAACAGCTGCCCAAGGCAATGCCGGCTTCTGGGAACCTCTGGTATAATCTACAACAACCCACGTACACTGTTACTAGTTAATGTAGCTGAGCAGTATAGAATCTGCTATTCTGTTTCTAGTAAATGTAGCTGTGCAGTATAGAATCTGCTATACTGTTACAAGTAAATGCTACGGTGTTAATGCATATGGGCAGTATATAAACTTTTGGTTTACAGTCTTTTTTTTTTTTGTCTTTTTTTTTTTTGGGGGGGGGGGTCACTATTTCCAGTGTAGGTGCTGCTGCCATATGCGTGAGATTGCTGCTGCATATATCTTGGGAGTGATTTGCATGGAGACTATTGCCAGTCTGTATAAATGAGACTGTGTGAATGGCTCTTCTTTTAGCATACGAAGTTATTTTGACATGTATTTGGGAGTATTTATGAGCCAGGAAATGCCAATAGATCTACGAGATAAAGCTAGAGAAATAGCGAAGACATAATATATGTGAGGAAATATCTCCATATATAAAATGAGGCAATATTATAATCGTTACATATTTAACATATATATGGTATGTTAACCATGTAGAGTGGTTGACATGATAACATACATGCATGTGTATATAGATACACACGTTGCATGTAAGCGACCACATGAGGTATCCACATGTACTGAAGGACCCAATAAGGGGAGACGTGTGTGACTGACAGAACGCTGGAGGAGCTATATTAAACAACATGCTGCGTGTAGAGGGGTCGTCCATCTCAACCTCCTCCAGCAGCCTCTGGGTTCACATCCAGGCCTCTATAATACCGTGCTGAGGGTGGCAGACCCATCCCCTACCACCCCACAACCTGCAGCTCACACCTGGCATGCACCCACCTGACATGCAGCAAAGTGCCACGCCTCCAGAGGGTAACCGTGCCACCAGAGACTGGTGGTAGGAGCAGGAGGACGAGGGCTCATGGTGATGGGTGACAAGTCTCCACCCTAATCCGCCCGCGGCTCTCTCCCCCTCTGTAGGCGTCTCCCTCACGTCCTTAATCACAAACATCGATTTTCTCGCTATTTTTCCGGGCGGATCTCTGGGATTGTCCGGGTTCGCTGCACGCTGGCGGCAGGCTTGGGTTTCTTGGCAGCACACATGCCAGCCCTGGAGGAACAGCAGCAGGAGTACAGACCCACCCCCTTACTCCTCCTGCAGCTTCACCTCGTGCAGGCACCAACTGCCTCTCATCTTGCCCTCCCCTCCCCCACACACCTTACTGTTAGCATCCATTACCACCCAGCTCCTGCCAGTCACTCCCTCTTTTCCAACCTGAAACTATGTCACAAACATCTGCTGTCTTCCCAATTCCTCCCTGGAGTGTCGGCCTTATCCCATCTGCATCCCTAGATAGATATACCAATGGAGCCCATGCTTGACTAAGGGGTGCAGTGTCCACCCCCTACCCCCCGGTAGGAAATCCCCCTCTTGCGCGCTGTTCCTCATTCCAAACCATCAACAACAAGGTCACTGTGAGTTGTTGTGGACGAGCAGCTCACTGAGTAGCTCAATAAGGCAGCTAAGTGGACCCGTCTATGGGGGTACACTGTAGTTATTGTTGGTGTAACAAGTCCCTCTGTTACAAATACAAATGTAATGATTCTGGTCTGGCTTCAATAGGTATGTCTCTGTTCCGCCAGCATGCACTGGAGGACACAAGTCTGTATACATGTACACACTCAGTTACTCAAATTTGAAAAATGCAAGTAAAAGTGTCTACGGAAGCATATTATCCTATAGGAATCAAGTCCAAATATAATGGAACGTATAAGGGCAGTTGCCAGGCAACTGTCTGTCAGAGAAAGTAGGGATCCGAGGTAGTAAATGTTCGAGGTAGTGAGGGTCGACTATACTACCATAGTTGAAAATGAAATGGTACTATGGTACACATGTACAAGCCATATAGATAAAACCGCCGTCTACTACCCTAACAACAAAACATTGCTTGGTTGCCATGGTCACCGGAGTCGGCGGTTTGTTTTGATCCTGACCGCCTCGCTTTGATCTGATAGTCCCTTATAGTAAAGTCGTAACTTGTACTTTTTAACTCACAAAATCGATTTAATGAATCTAATTGCATCGGGGAGAAGCAATTGGAAACTACGCTTAGCATTAGAGTAATTGATATAGGACGTGGGAATAAAAGATTCAGCGCCTGTTGAGTAATGTCTTTCCCTCGTGAACTTTTACCTTAACGTCACACAACTTTTTTTTTCTTTTATTGTTCTCTTCAACACTGTTCATTGCATAGAGATACCTGCCTATGTTTAGATTGCCTCAAAATACAGTGAGTCCCAGCTAACAAAAATACGTTATTTTACGTCAAACTAACATTTACAACGTTATAACGTTTTGCCACAATAAAGAGCGATAGAGAAACGTTACATCGTAACGTTGTATAACGTTTTTTGTTAACTGGGATATAGTTATAGCCTGTGACCTTCGGACCAAGATGGAATGTATTACATTGATGGATGCATAATGGTATCTATCCATCTAAAGTCAGGTCCACTAAGGTCAAAGGTGACAATGTACGTCTATTGTTATTATTGATTTACTTTGCACTTCACGAGTCTCTAACCGATACAAGAGCATTCAATAGATGTGATGCATAATACATTTATATATCGATTGTAGGGTTTTAGAGACGTTCGAGACATGTATAGTGTCACTAAAATGCCATATAAAATCCCAGAACCACCCCCCCCCCCCCAATGAAATCGTTATAACACTCTCCTGTAAATACGTGCCTTATGGGTGCTTCATATACTATTGTTTACAAGAGCTAAGTGTGTCAGTGCGTTTCCTAGAAAAGATCTGCCCCTGGCAATACTTTGAAGTCAGTCATGTCCACATACACTCACAATAGCAATGGGACGTACCTGCGCTGCCTGCTCATCTGTGTGACGTCCATATCTACAGGCATGTATGTCTAAGGTTAATGTGGGTAGCTACTGCTGTAGCTTAACTGCATGAGGTTGCAGAACTATCTCACCAGTGACGATGCCTAGTGTTATTGTTAGTGTAGGTACACAGTAGCATCTACTGTAGATCTACAGTAGAATGTACTGTAAAATCGATTTACAGCAGAATCTACTGTTGATTTACAGTAGATTCGAATGTTTACCTACAATAAACTGTACATCTACAGTAGGGTCTACCCCAGTGGGCACATAATGTTGAATCAACATTGATAAATGGTTGTCATGGTTGATTCAATGTTGGTGCAATGTTGATTCAACCTTGAACTGAATTTTGTGCCCACTGGGACGCTACACCTACAAAAATAGCAACGAATTTTTTACAGTGTAGTACATGTGTACAGTATACTCTCACACCCATGCTCATTCTTAAGTGCATTGCATTCATGAATATGTCCAGGGATCTTTGTCAAAGTGAAAAAGTCCTGCATATCTAGATATCTCACAGATCTAATGATCAATGGATAACTTACAGCAGTTTATGTGATAAAGATTTAAACCAAGTCATTGGGCTCCTCGAATGTACTTTTTGTCAATAAACGAGTCAATAAACGAGCCGATGCTTGCCACTATTTCTTTAAATTGCTCTGCGTAGCCCTAGTAACTATTCGTCACAAACCCCTAAGTCCCCCCCCCCCCCCCCGCCGTGCCATCTGATACACGGTTGGCCATGATGAATGTCGTGTTGATGTCGATTACCAGTGCAGATTTATGCCGCCATTGCTCTGCCATCCACCAAGACGATAACAAAGTTAGATCTAGGTACTATAATCAGGCATGATCACTGACCATAGTTCGTCCATAATTAAATCACGTTATACTCTAGTAACCATTGTAGGCTGCATGTATGATAATGCTCGTTAATTAATGCCCTACTTGTGTACATCTGATAAGAGTAAGTCTGGCGCAGTAAGAGGGTGGACTGCAGGGCAGGTCCAGGCTGTATGTTATCAGTGACGGAGGGAGCTGGCACCACGGCCAGCCTCGTGGACTGGGCAGTGTGCCTTCTGTCCCTGTATCCCTCTCAAAGCTGCCATGAATAATCAACAAGCCATGAATGGCCAATTAGCCCTTACAGGGCCGCATAGTGCGTTAATACTCTGAGCCCTTGGTCATCATGTTGCTTGGATGTCTTGGACGTTGGAGTCGTGGCGAGTTACTCGCCGGGGCTGTATTTAAGCATCGTGCCACCTCATGTGGGTTGATGCTGCACATTCCCAAAGGGTCGGCATGATGAATCCAAGTATTGCATTGGCGCGTTGCTTCCCAGGTAGGGCTGCATTCGTTCATTACGACGACATAGGACGTAATGCGTTACTGCACCCTGCGGCCCTTAAAGGACTAGTTCCTCCAGCTCACAGAGCAACAGTTAGTGAAGCATGGCGGTCATCAGTCGGATAGTAGTTCTACATACAGACACATTAGGTGTAATTGGCATGCCCTGTCAGTACGGTCCGTGTCAGTTTAGTGTTAATGTACGTGTAAGCAGGCACCAGACAAATGAGTACAAGAATCTTGTCAAATCCTCCCAGACCTACGGTGTCACCACTTACACTGCATCAAGGTATTCGGCCCCTCTAGAAACCCCATGATATATTATATTCAAGGCACAACACTTAAAATTAAGTATGACAAATTTAAAATGATTCATCACATAATATGGTACACTGTAAAAAGTCGGTTGCCCTTTTTGTAGGTGTATAATAGTAGATTCTACTGTAGGTGTACAGTTCATTGTAGGTACATAGTAGAATCTACTGTAAATCCATTTAACAGTAGATTCTACTATAGATCTACACTACTTTCTACTGCGTACCTACACTAACTATTTACAGTGTAGGCTGTTACATCCACATATTCCCCACGATGACAAATACAAATTGTCCTAGTGGACACAGGCCTATTAGTAGGCAGGTTTGTAGTTGTAACTACAACTGCTGGACTACGAGGGCAGATGAGCAGCATTGGTCTCCCGGGACCACCAGTAGATGTTGCCGATCCTCTTGCCTCGGCCATCATGAGGGTAGCAGCACTGATCCAGTCCGAACAGGACCAGATAATTAAACGGCACTGAAGGGCTTAACTTCCCTGCATGCTTAAACTACGTCCAACAATACAAACAGGAACGGTGGGAAAAAAGGACGGCCAGCCGGAGGTAAAACCACGGCAAGGCACATATTATATTATATAATTATATGGGACAACTAACGTGAATTGGTTAGCGACGGAGAGTGACCAAGATAGTTATAGGAAGACTGGGGGGAGAATAAAAATAATAGAGGAGTTGGTATATAGCAATAGGCCTAAGTGTAATGCCCAAGGGAGGTAATGCAATATAGTAGCATTACTGAGAACCCTTCATAATGTGGCGGATATATATTGAAAGGCGATTTAGAATCAATCCGTCCCAATGCTCACCACTCGCCTGTATAGAGTTTAATATTACATCCTTTCATCACCCTCCACAGCCATGTGACAATCATTTAATAATCCTATGATAATATTAGGCGATCGAGTTATAAAATTAGAAGCCGCGTATTGCGATGGGCATCTACTGTACATCACCGATGTCCATACACAGTTACTTTTTTTTTAGACCCTAAAGGATGTTCGCTGAGATAGTGACAACAGTAATGCCACTGACAAAAACAATCGGATCCAAGTGGGCACACAATTCAGTTCAACGTTGAATCTACATTGAAACAACATTGAATCGAAATTGGCAACCAGTTATCAATGTTAATTCAATGTCCTGTGCCCACTGGGCACAGGGTTCAGACACCAAGTGGCAGTGCATGCCTCTAAGCTGGTATGCCAAGTAGCAGCACTTTTTCTTTCACATGCATACACTGATGATAAAACCTATATAATAGTCAGAAATGACAAACCATCATATTTTTACCCGATATAATCAGATGACTACATGCATTAGAAATATATGAGTCAAACAAAGATAATTATCTAAATTTAAGACACACACATTGATGATACCTTATCCTAAGTCAATTAACTGTTCTTCGCTGTGTGTTAAATCTGAAGACTAGTTGTGTTGAGCATGCTTACTTATATTTAACTTGCTTTGCTCTGTCCTACCCTGCCTTGATCTAAGGTGTATACCCTGCTCTTCGTTGCTCGATCTGCCCTGCCTTGCGTGTTCCTGCCTGCATTCACATACGTCATTTACCCCCTGCCCTGCCTTGCCCTGATTCAGAGTAAGTATATACTGTACTTCATATATCGCCTTCCTGCATATACTCTGCCCTACCTTCACCATCACATTTAGCTCGTACACTATTTGCTTTCCCCTCACCTGTCCTGCCCTGCTGAACTTGTCCTCCCTTCCCTAATTGTTCTACCTTGACAATAGGTGGACTATATGACTAATCCACTAGTCCACTATTATCAGCATTCAGTGTTAAATAATTACTTTTTTAAAATTACCCCACACCTCTAGATAGACAGAGAGTGAGAAAGGTAAACTGTATATAGCGAAGTCTCGGATTTCTCCGTATGGGCGGCCATGTTAGTTCTGAGCTAGCATTTTATCGTGAGACTTAGGCAGTGACCAGACACTCACACACCATAGCTTCCGGGGAACAGGCTACAATACGAGAGCGGAACCAAGGTCTCACGAGATTGCTGATGTCAGTGTAAGCATTGAAGCTGCGGGAACAAGTCCGCACCAGTTAGAGAGCTATAGCTATAAACGCAGGTATATGGGAAGGGACTGCATCATGTGTTAGGTATCCATGTGTAACCCAGGAGCGGGAGCTAATACTACATTGTACTATTATACTTATAGACCAGCCCTGGAGGAGGGACCTGCCAACCACCTGCCCTGCCTGGACGTGGGTCGGTGGCACGTGCAGCTGAAGTGTGTGTGTAGGTATGTGTGGTGTATACACAACTCCATGAAGCTAATGTTTGCAAACAAAATGAGACCAGTCAGCAGGGACTGGCACAGCTAGGCCTACAGGCTTAAACTGAGTAGCACGCTTATGCTTGGAGTAGATAGCTGTATATAGCACAAGGTATAACAGAGCTAGACGCCCATCATCTTTCAACCCTAGATGACCCTACTGTACCATGTGTTAGCCATAGACAGGTGGAACCATCTGGTGTCTAAAGATGATGGTGGACTAAGCATATTGCTAACTAGATGGTGCTACCCCCTATGGCCAAACACAGTAGGGTCATCTAGGCTTGAAAGATAAGGGTATCTAGCTCTGTCATACCTTGTGCCCTATACAGTCATCTACTCCAAGCACAAGTGTGCTTCTCAGTTGAAGCCTGTGCACAGGCCCGACCGGCGGAATGCCAGCTTGTATGGGAGCTGAGGGGTCTACACCATCAGCAGGGAAATGTCAAACAGGCAGAATAACCAATACATATACATGTATACCCAGGTATGTATTGGGGATCCTATAGTATTATGTATGACTAGCATATGGACCTACTGGTAGACAGTTAACATTGCCTACCCTGTGCTAGGATACAGACTGTCCTGCATTATGTGACAACATATTGATCAACATATCTGAAATATGTCATTAATAAAATCTATTAGTTATGTGTAGGTGGCGGGGGGGGGGGGTAGCAAAGACAATGGCCAATGTATATTATCAAATCAGTCCTTATGAAATATATCAAAATAATTAATCCTCCATCAAAGTCATTAAACACACCAAAGTGCTTGTTTCGTATAAAAATATCATTAGCCCCCCACCCCACCATTGTAACATACACAGGCCTTTAACTTATACATTACCATCCGACCTACTAACCTAGCCACCAACGGTCTGTAACAAGGCCAATATAATACTACATGTAATTGATATAATCTATCACGGATACATTATGGAATATGTGTCGTCCCATGTGTGCTGTCAACTGTGTGATTAGCCTATTACAATGTTGTATCTCTCTGGGGTATGTGGATATCATGACGTCTGAAGTTGGTCTAGTATATAACCCTGCACAATGTAATTGTCTGGCAGTTAGTGATGCATAATGGGGTGTTTAGTTCCACCCAGCAAAGTAACAATAAAGTCTGTTACAATGTATGTTAGAGGGGATCATTACTTAGAACAGTGACTTCCAGAGGTCAATGCTTAGAACATGGTATTTTGAATTGATCAATGAGGAAGCTACATGTGCAGGAATATCCATAGAACTCCGGTAGAGCTTCTTTTAATTTATTCATTTCATTTTTTTCGGGGGAGGGGGTGGGATTTCCTCGGACGGGGACAACACGCTAATTCACCACCCCTCCCTCGTTGATTAAAAATGACCGCCCCTAAAGGTATGCTACATTTATTTGCATCAATATTGTGGCTCGGCTGGAGAGTCAAATGATGCTCCGAGTGGTACGTATAGCTTAAAGCATCTTGGTACATCTTGATCAGCCGTCCATGTATTTCGTTGTTACATCAATGATTTGTGACGTCATCCTGACGTGTCATGACGTCATCATGACGAAGGTTGCCACTACAGTTGCCAGTTGAGGTTGACAAGGAGCGGTGCCATCTGGATGCCAGCCTTGTTATTCCACAATGTTTTTACAACCAGGAGGAGAAGGGTTCAATGTTGGCATACATCACTGAATCACCAGCTTCATAACAGTGGTCTTTTGTGGAGAAAAATGTTAATAACGATACCGTTTTATAAATCGATAGAGAACCAAGTCAAGACATACAGCAGCATAATTATAGCTATCAATGTCCTTCAGGTATGTTTACGAGACCAGGTGGTAGATCGTCACTCCTGAAGCGGATCGTGTCCCATTTCCAACATAACAATCTAATCTTCCCTTTGTTTTTCGTCCATTTCAAGACATCTGTTGGAGATTATATCATTACCATTATAGTTATCAGATATGCCATAATTATAGATAGCCTACACATGATCCCTAAGCCCCCCCCCCCCCCCCCGAGGCTCGAGTATAATGTCAGGTAGAGGACACAGAAGCAGACGACTAGAGTATAACGATAATTTTGGTGGTCCCGTGTGCGCGGCCATGTTACTTAGTTCTGTCCCAGGTATTTTCCGCAAGATTTAGCCGGGTACCAGACTCCCGCACATCATAATATACCATAAACAGGCTGCGTTCCGTGGACAGAACCAAGATCTCACGAGGGCTGCTAGTTCCCAACCGTTTTATCCGTATAGCTACAGGTATACAATGTACTAGTACAGGGAGGTCACCGATACGAGCTTCTCCATAGTGACCGTCATACCCGGCGGTGGCAGGCCAAGGAGCTGTGCTCCGTTCACGACCTTACCCGGCGGTGACAAGAGAAACAACTTGTTTACACTCATTTTGGGACCGGCCACTTGAAACATGATACATGCTAAAAACTGAGACAACCTTCCTAAACCGACTGGTATTCATTTGTGCTTGAGCAGACGACATACAAGCAGCAAACGTAATGTCTTTTTTATTCTCAGTTCTCAGCACTTATCTGACTTCCCATCTACAACTGGGCCTCGCATGAATACTATATGTAAGCCCAATGAGTGTATTTTTACCGGAGAAGCATTATCTAATTAGTCTACAACACTGCATAATAGGCCTACATACCTACCCCAAATACCGCGTATATAACTCATGTCATTGGAGAATGGAACAAGGTGCCTATCTCCTTTGAAGTCAGTTACGGCTCAGTGCACGGCTTGTAACCATGGCAACAGGGCGCCATGACGTCTGCACATCGATATCATGGATCTCGGCCATCATCACGTCTGCTGTTCTGGGCAGACGACACTCGTCACGACCAGCTCCCGCTCCCCCGACTGAGCCACACACCTGCCATTCCCAGACACAGCCCTGAGGCCTACCTATACACACCCACGTGGTACTTAAAACTGACTAAAGTGTATCACTTTTTATCTAAAAGCTATGACGTCCCTGGCTACAGTATCCTACTGGTAGATTACCAAATGACATGTTAATAGAGATTATATCCGATAACTTCCGGACCAGATTAAGAGTGATGTCACCATTTAATTTTCCAAAATAAAACAGGTGCTCTGTACATGATTGAAATACCGCTTTCGACTATTTCGGCAGTAGTGGTCCAGTTAGAGCTACCATGGATATTAACAGTTCAGTTTCCTCTCGCTTATTTTCTAATCAATTCAACTCTGCTTACAGTCAGATTGTGCATGCATATTCAAGATATTGAAATTAGCCGATAATACACACAAATAGAACTTCCGGGTGATTATATTCAGATTACAGTGCAGGTGGTGTGGATATACATGACATGGCAGGACAGTAAGGGATCCCGATATTGGAGAAAATAATCCAAAGGTGAGTTAATTATAGAGGGCCTTAAGTTATTCTCGGAATAGAGATGAAACCTAACCCTGCCAACGTCTGGCCTCGCTCCAATACTTAGATGTTCTATTAAGGCTTAAACAATAGAGCTATTTATGTATAATCGTTATGGTATGCCTGTAAATGTACTCAATATCGTGTCGACGTGTCTCGCTAGCAATCCTCCTTGAAATCTCATCCCATTATGGCTGTAAATAATAGAGCTGTAAAACTACAGTAGATTCTATTTTTACATACACGAGGACACTGTAAAGCGACAGTAGATTGTACTGTGCACCTATATAGATTAACGACAACTTAATTCGTATAGTGTGCTAGTGCCTTAGATCCTTAGACCATGAAACAAATAACAGAGCTCTCATATTTTGGGCATTAAATAATACATGCATCTACGTCCGTTGTTTTCGGTTTACCCCCCCCCCCCCCCCCGCCGCCCTTCTAACCTCCCCCACTTTCCTCACAACCTCTAAACACGTTGTTTTTGTACAGGCTATCCCTTCTACGTTTTGTCGCAGCAGGCAGCCGGATTGCCGACTCATCATGCCTTCACCCTTCTGACGGAGGGATGTTTTATTTGCCCTTCATGTGATCTATATTTGGTGCCCCTTCTGATGTCACCACACCTTATACAATGTACGGGGGGTATAACGGAAACGCTGATCAGTGTTTATGTAAACAAGTTTAATTAGTACAACGGAGTATTTCCATAATGATAAGATGTTTATGTACATGCTTTTTATACTATATTGCTGGTGAGGGAAGGGAGGGGTATTCCCGGGAAATTATTTATAGGAACAGATCGTGGAAGAGACCGAATGGAAAAAAAAAATCCAAGTACCAGTCTGACCAAAACCTGATTGTCTTGTTATCTCTGGAATTCCTTAAGCAAATTGTTCGACTCCAATTGTTCTTATACATGATTCAGGACATAAGAGGTAAACTGGTCCCAATATTTGTAGGATATAAAGATATATTAAAATTTGATTAATAGTGAACGCTTCTGGTCTGACAGTGGTCTATCAGTGGTGTAAAAGGGACCTAGTGTATATTTCACAAGCACTGATACCACAGATCCCCAGAAAGCAATATGAAGACAATCTAATAAGACGATTTACTGTACAGTATGTCTCATCACAGTCAATCCATTGACCAAAATGGGGAAATGATACCTGACACCCAGAACGTCTGTGGTGACCAGTACACTGAGAAAAGGAGAGGTTCAGGGCCCAGTGTAGCTTACATAACATGTTGATGTAAGAGATAGGCAAGATAGGCAACTGTCCCGAGGTAGACTGTGCACGCGTTTTTGCTACATGTGTAGTGTATGTTCTGTGTGTTTAAAATGCTATAAAAAATGCATCCTGCTGAACTCCCACAGGGGACCCACCGTCCATATCATGTCATCAAGTTTTAGGGGAGGTCCCATCATCAAGAACACCTGTAATTGTAATTGTGTCTGGATGTAATGTCACAGATGTCTCACTTTTCAGGATGCGGATTTGATTCATACTAGGAGAGGGTCCTTCGTTTAAAATCATATGGAAATGTGTTATGGATACTTATACCCTAAGATGTCAGCCCGTACACTGTAAATAGTTTGTGTAGGTATACAGTAGAATCTAATGTAGATCTACAGTTCAATCTCCTATAGAATCGATTTACACTGAATATAAGGTAAATCTTCAGTAGATTCTATTCTTTACCTACAATGAACTGTACACCCCGGCTGTACACCTACAGTAGAATATACTGTACACCTACTGAAATGGCAAGCAACTTCTTACAGTGCAGGACAAAGATTGTGGAAACAGTACATATAGGCTAATGGATCAGTGTGTCCCCACAGCTAGGGTAAGGGACATGAAATCTCTATCCAGTGCAGAGCACAGGAGCAGCTTATCTTTACCATCTCTTACGTCAGCCTGTTATATAACCTACACTGGGGCCCTGTACCTCTCCCTTTCCACCTGCCCTTTCTCAGTGTCCCGGTCACCACAGACGCTCTGGGTGTCACAATACATATCCCAGCCTGGGACACTCTCTGAGACTGCTGTGCCGCTCTCTGTATCTCAGTGTCTGCTGATTTCCATTTTCTAATGACACTGGTGAGTCATAAATACCTAATCATGGGTTGTATAATATCCACTGGTGTCCGAATAGGATGACCCGTGTATTAATCCCCTGTGCAGGCATTAGAATTACACTCATTGAGGCGCTCTATATAATAATTATAGAGCTTCCCATCGTGGGCGTACTATTGTAGTGGCCACTATAAACACCTGTATACAGTCTCTGATATGAGATGGATATTTCCCATTTAATACAACCTGTAGGTTGACTGTAACATCCCCTCAAATGTCTCTGTTAAAGATAGATACCTGACTCATGTACGAGGGGTCTATGTGATCTAGACTCCGATCGTACAGTGACCTCCATAGAGGTCACTGGATCGTATAAGGCTGTCTAAATCATATTAGTCCCAGACAGAGTTATGTTGTATCTATTCGGCTTAGAACCTGATATTTAATTGCCTTATAATTGCCTTTTAATTATCCTGCATGAAAGGCTGGATATCGCGGGTTCTATGGGATATAGATACCCGCAAATCCAGCCCTGCCATTGGTCAAAATGCCAGGTTCTAAATATATTAAAGAGGAGGGATAGGGTGGAGGGCACTGGGGGTGGGGTGATGGCAGTCTGAGGTTCAGGCAGACTGCATGTGCAGGAGTGTTGCCTGTCATCAGCTTGGACCTGTAATTACCCGTCCAATTCCACCTAACTGCAGGGGACATGGTATGGGGCCTCTGGGCAGCCTCACTAGTAATTAGTCCCATCTCTGAGGCTGTCACAACGGCAGCCGCCACTGGGCACATCCCCATGTCAGCTAGCTGATCCTCCATGACCACACCTATATCTAGTTTCGTGTCTGTTCCAGGCACAGGATTCTGGGCTAGAATATACATCGATACACTAGGACATATTTCTTTTAGTATTGAGGTTCATTTTATATGTACATTGTATCTGAATTATGTAAGATTAAGAAACAGTATTATAAGATCAGCTACTACGTACAGTTTCAATACGTCAAATGTAATGAAGTGCAACTATACACATACCTACCCCGAACTTACATGAAATAGCTACGAGTCCCCTGACTGAGGTTGTTATGACCGTCATTTGCCTTGTCCCCTCCCCCCCCCCCCCCACGCCAAAAGAAAGGGGGGGAGAGAGAGAAGGGAGAAGAAAAGAGGGGAAAAAAAGAGAGAATGGGACAATACCCTAACACATTGTTGTCTATTTCAGTGGAGTGTGATAAAATGATAAAGGCTAGACACAGATTTAAGTGTTAAAATATTCTGTCCCAAAATGTGTGAGAAGGTATCGTTTCTAGTCTAGACCATCAACATTAATTTTTCTTGTGAGGGGGAGGGGGCGCATGCCCCCAAACCCCACAGTATGGCCACTGTGTTTCGCTTGCGGTGTGCGCGGGGACAGACAGTCACTCCAGCTTGGCCAGGTGCCCCCCCGTCCTTCTAGGAAATCCTAGATCCGCCACTGATCTATACGCTTGGCGGGGCTCGTAGCAACTAAAATGAGGCTGGTCAGCAGATTCACACAGCTAGGCCCCATACGTACCGAACCTGACGTTTTATAAAACCTTAACTGCTCGTTTTATTATTCAGGTTGGCATCCCACAGTGATATATATATATAATTATGTCGTCCCCCGAGCTCTAATATTTGAAGCACTTACCCTGCTCTGATCTCATTAAGAAATCTCTTTGTCAGCCTCGCCAAATAGCCTGACATAAGAAACTTGGTATAATACGCTGGTAGCAGGCAATATACATACACCTAAAGCGTGCATGGTAGGTCACATCCAAGAGATAAATAACGCTTGTCAAACTATATTAGACAGTGTTAAAACAGTATAACCTGGTGCCTGCATACACTGAAAACATAATGGTTGTCTGCTTGGTCTTCAGATCTGACGACTTAGCATTATCAACTTAGGTATTGCCAACCCTGATGACCCTGATATTTTCAGTGTAGACCCATATATATATATATACTATAATACAGACCGTTAGTGGTTCTTTATGTTTTGCATGTTGGGCCCGGAGCGGACATGAATTATAAATGACCAGCACGAACGTTCAACCATATGATGTACCTGACGTATTCAGCATGGGACCACATGACACAGGTGCCAGGCCTGGCCACTCTGGCCACTTCCCCCCGATGGGATATAGGCTATTGACATTAGTGTACCTAGTCTATCATATGAGGCAGATTGTCGCATCCGAAATGACTAAGTTTCAGACCATACAATTACCATGATCATTCAGAGTCATTCATCAAATAGTATTGATGCATTTCAGGTGTGCACGTCGATTATATTTAAAATCAAAATCAAACAAACTTCATTGACTTACCCCGTCAAGTCACAATAGGGGGAGAGTCTCTATATGCCGTACTCGGTAGCACATTCAAATTGTAATAATTACCAGTAAAGGGACCAGTAAAGGGACATTCTCACCACTCGCTAGACTAGAACAGTACTAGCATTGTGAGTGAGATACGCTCGGTGATTATGCCACTTTAATTAGTCCACGCTTGGAAATACCAACTACCTGCTCATCTTAGAATTAGAGGAAAGCACAGCTGACATGTGTCCCATGGTCAAATCGGCAAACCGCTTGTCTGACAATCAGCAGCCTGTCAACCAAATGGAAGAACTAATTATCACATGTTGCCATTAGGTGGCTCCAGCAGTGACGTCCATCTTACCACTTCTTTCTGTGCCGGCTGTCCCTGACTAACCCTTTAAGCTCCGCATAGTGCTTAATCCACTATTCCCTTTGTCGTCATCATGCATGAATACAGTCCTGGTGAATATCTCGCAAGTGCTGCATTCATGCATCATGTCGACCCTATGGGGGTTGATAAATGTACCCCTGCAGGGTCGATCGGCATGATCGGCGAGTTATTCACCAGGGCTGCTTTCATGTGTCATGACAACAAAAAGTGACAACTCATTAAAGCCCTAGGCCGTCCTTAGATGGTTAAATTAAACTGGATGGTTAGAAAATGATTCATGGTGAGGTGGAGCAGGCTGGGGGGGGGGGGGGGGGTCCGAGCTGCTCACATGTAACTCAGCCTCCACACGGTAGTAAATATAGCAGGTGGCGGTGGGCTGCATGTGGGCAGTTAATGCACTCAAAGCATCCTTTTTAAAAACAGCTCTGGCTATCACTTTTTTTGACAAGCAGCTGAGGAGCAGAAATATAACATGTCTATTCAATGGAATCGTAATTGTGCATAACAGCTTCCAATTCGTACACACCTTATGTTGTCTATAATTATAAGAGTCATGACTGTTTCCATGGATATTTTGTCTATGCAATCAGAAGGTGTCATGACGTGTCAGTCACAGAAACCATGACAGCACTGTCAATGCATAAAGTCGCATGTTTGTGTCACTGGCTGTGAGCCATCTCTGCGACTCATACTGCACTGAGATATTAATCATTCTTATAAGGACAAATCCCTGTTTTATCTGTCTCTCACCTGCTACATATGTCCAACAACTAGTGTTCACTATTTTACTTTTCACAAATGGACATGATTTATTAGACACATCTAATCCCTATACATGGGCTTCATATAAATGTTCGTGAACAACCACTTATGCCTGTTGATATATAAACCTATCATAACCACATGCGCTGTCCCACGGTCTAGTAACCTATTCCTCCTTATGGCATTACATTTTTATTGTATCTGTAGACCCCCATCCGCCTTATAATCATAATAGGGTTGAGTACCTAGCTGTCCCGGGCCCACTCTGACTGTTGCTGTAGGGGTACCAACTTGTTGGCCTTTAACATTAACGCTATGTGCACCATGTTCACGGAACAGCCTGGCCTTCAACCACGTGTGATGATGACGATGTATGAATACCATACTTAATATAATAGGGAGATAAGCCATGGTGGTGGATATGCATTGTCTATAGACAATTATATATTATTGAGGAGTGAAGTTATTAGTGACGTGTACGTCAACCATTGTTACACCGCAGCGTTGTACGTCATGAATCCGGCATTACCAATTTAGGTATCCGTCGGTAACCTGGTCACGGGCCAACCTTATGTAGACGTAGCAGCAAGATGTTTTGACATCATTATGTTTTCATCGGATCATCTTCTTGTGACGTGAGAACATGATGCATTTATTATGAGTTAAACTGGCCGGTTACTAGCCTGATCATAATCTATATGTGTCTACAGTTCCCCCACCATATACGCCAGGGGTCATGATATTGTCACACTAAGTACTGGACGACTCCGATTTACACCGACAATCATATTAATAGATGCTGGACAGTGTAAGTGTTAGCTGCTTCAGAGAAACATAACACCTGTGTATACCTGTGCAGGAGAGAGGTGGGGTGTTAATAACCATTTGAGTACCACACATGTATTAATAGACTATGCATTTTGTCGTTATGTTGCATGAATGCATCAGTGCAGCGCATCTAAGCATCATGTCGTTGATACACCCCCGACGGGTCGTCATGATGCACCATTAATGCAGCCCTTGTGTTTATAAACTATCCGGGGCTATGACGCAGGAGGTCGTATCACATAAGCTAATCAAAGCACTACACAGCACTTAGGGGTTAATCCCCTATCGGTACTACATGTATAATGAACACACCTGTTATTTAGAAAGGTGCACTGACCCCCTGGTCACCGACTGTCATCAATTCGCTCAGTATCACTCACACCGTATCAGACAGCTTAAGACCCAGCTGCATCCAAGGACAATATTATCACATCCTGCAGTGGCGTAGGAAAAGGGGGGGGGGGCAGGGGGGCCCGGGCCCCCCCCCAATCACTGAGGAGGGGGGGCCTGAATATGTTTGGGCCCCCCCAAAATTTGTCAAGACCTGTAATATAATACACACAATTTTCAATTATTAACTCTCCCGCATAGAAAAAAGTGGGGGCAGAAGGGGCCGGGCCACCAAATCAGACTTAAAGGGGGCTCAAATACTACTTTTTCATACAATCTAATATAAGGATATATATGATACATCATGCATAAAAACCGATACTTTAAGTTGGTTGGAGTGGGCCCCCCTTGGGCCCCCCCAATGAAGATTTGCTTCCTACGCCTCTGTCCTGTCTTATTAAATTATTTGTTTGATCATCAGTTCCTTGTGGGGGGGGGGGGGGGGGGGCAAGTATTATGATCCCCGTTACTGTCACGGCGAAATAGGGAGTTGTAAATTAGGATATTGAATATCCGTTTTCCCATGTTTAATCTTGGTGTGCTTGTTCTCTTTTTGTGCTGATGACAGGGTAAGTGGACGCACACAGATGGGCCATCCGTGTTGCAATATCGCATAGGTGGGTCAACACTTTGTGCGCTTAATGGAATAACCGCTACAAAAAGTTAAAGCCTGCATTTATATTACGCCTATTGTATCCTGCATACAATGGCGAAGCAGTATTATGTATATATATACATATACACCATGCCCATACTAGATACACATGTATGTACAAAATATATAAATATTGTTACATTACGGCCTAAGCAAAGGTCGCACATATATATTTATGCGCCTAGCTAGTTTCACAAGAATCTGTCAAAAATGTGTGTCATTTCACTCGCACTGTGACAAAACAGAGGGAAATTCTGCCCAGGGGCCAAGTAGTGAAATAATGTGTTGGGCCCATGATGGAGGGTTATATCTAACGGGATACAGATTTGGCCGTAAGAACTGCCCAGCAAACAAAAAACGCGTTAAATAACGTTTCTCTATGGCTCCTTGGTGTGGCAAAATGTTATATAACGTTAAAAACGTTAGTTTGACGTAAAATAACCTTTTTTTGTTAGCTGGGTGGTCAATGAGCCAGCGTCAATGACACTCTGGTATTCTACAATTCACAGTGCGTTTAGGGAGGATTACAGCGAGACGCTTACTGCTGACAGGCTCGAAGAAAGGTCGAAGGCCTACTGGAATTTAACAAAGAGTTGCTAAAAGAAACCAAAAGTTTTCCAAGATCAATCCTGTTTCTTTCTCTGCACTTTGCAGGACATGAGATTGCATGCCCAATAGAAATCCCCGTTTTCTATACAGCTCATGTGGCGACGATTTTAGCACCATAAGATTTATTTGCTTTCTGAGCTTTCCCTTTGTGTGAACATGCCCTTTCAACCCTGTGCCAATTACTGTTCATGGATACAATGTTTGCAGGACGCATTCCCCCTGAACATATCAACGTAGGCTTATGCGTCATTCGTGTACATAACCCAAGCTAGATTCAAGCATAGCTGCATTTTAACAACCTTCCAATTTCAAACCAACCCTACATAGAATTAAGTTATTCCGGAACCACGGGGCCTTGCATACTTATACAATATTATAGTGTCTGAAATGGCACAGGCATTGCCTTCAGATTGGAATGAAACTTAACCTCAAAAAGATCCCATCACGTTGTTGCTGTTGTGACGGTGAGTTGACCAGGTAGTGGCTATTGTATACAAAATGTACCGCTATTATAAAAGTGTAGCCTTTAAAGCTCTGCCTTGGGTGCTAGTGTATTCACACAGCCATGAGGACACGTAACCACATGACGCACTAGCTCAGGGGCCAGCAGGTGGGTGAGGCCAGAAAAAATACACCTTGGTTTCCAATCACCCGATCAGGTCTAGCAAAACAGTGCCGACCCCCCCCCCCCCCCCATACACTGCTTCGTGTTGATTTTTATGGTTCGTGAATCAGACAATTATTAAGGATTTTAGAGCAAAACTCCAAATCTGTGCCCTAAAACTGGGGAAAGCAAAAGCAAAAATCACAAAAATATAATTATAGTCAATAAGAGGCTGGAGATCTTTGGCGTGTCCTACAACACATAGTGCTAACTAACACCTGTCCAGAAAAATTATAAATCCAACTGGCAGTTCCTGGTTTGTTAGACCATGTTTGTTGGCCTGAATGGTGGTGGACAGTGGGCACAAGTTGGGTAGTAGTGGTTGCTGACGTCGGTGTATGTAACCTGGAGGATAACCCCCCCCCCCCTCCCCACAGTATCCCCTCTCTACACTGACCATACCACCTGATCCGTGAGGCAAATATACCACCCCCCCCCCCACCAACCCCAACCCCGGCCTTAGACAAATACCCAGGGCTACCCCGTTTACACCCACCTGGACACTCAAGTACTGGGAGGTTGGGGTCGTCGGCCACACAAAATGTATTGAACTGAAGAGGGTATTTTATTTTTTAACAAAGTCGAACTTTATTAGCCTTTGAAGTTTTTACATTTATTCTCGGAAAAACGCCAAAGGCTAATAAGGTTTGGATTTGTTCAATAAAACATTTTTGATTTCATTAATATGATCAAATTGGTATAAAATGCCTTCGTAATGGAATGTCGTAATAGTGTCGTCCGAACCTGTCAATTGGTCAAATATTTTTTATCTAGACAGACGTCAAAATATGTAGGCCCTACTCAGCATATAGTGATAATTCTGGTGGCTCCCTATGCGCGGCCATGTCAGTTCTGTCCTCGGAATTTCTCGTGAGATTTAGGCACTGTCCAGACTCACACACACACCATGATATGATTGCCAGAACAAGCTCCGGTCCGAGATCTCACGAGAGCTGCCTGTGCCAGCGACCACATGGTATTTCCGGGAACAAGTTGCATTCCATTTTAGCACTATAGGTATGCATTATATAACTCTGGGTATCTCCATAGCAATCCCTTCTACCACCCACTAACCATCCCTGCGAGGCTTTCTATTCTCGGAAATACACAATGCACAAGGGTGCAGATCTCGACATGATCTCCCCAGGACACGGCCCTGGAGCTGGTGATGGTGATTACATCACCAGCTCTGCTTACCGACCTGGATGCAGCCATGTCAGTCATGTCACCCATTGACCAGGTGTTTACCTACCTCAGAGAGGAGTATGACGTGACACATGTTAGGACATGGATACTGGCCTCTAGCCTAACCAGATCCAATTCTGTGCAATTCTGATCAGTAGATAACCCTAACCTAACCTCGCCCTTATTACATGGCTCCTGGTTAATTACACCAGAGCAGAAATACTCTATTAGCATTATACTACACATTAGCTCAAATGACGTACATCGTCCTCCGCAGTAATGGACAGTAATAAATATATGCCATTCAACCCATGGTGGAAGGCTAGGTTTTCACACTTTACACTGAGTTACTCGTAGGGTATCTACTACATAATTATGCATACAGGTACGCCTCCATGTAAGAACCTGTCCTGGGGATGACGTTCTCACTTGTATACATTCACCATGCCACTAGTCAAATTCATTTTCTCTTCATATATGTAGATACCATCACATAGTATAGACTATAGTCCCGACTTTTCCCTTAAAAAGGTTGACAGATATTGTTCAATAGAGAAACGGTTTGTAGGCTCCAAGATAAGCGCGGCAAAAAGGTGGGGGGCGGGGGAGCTGGGCTGTATTGGGGGAGGGGGGACCCGAGGACATGACTGTATTGATCACCCGGGATTGATCGGCCTGCACTGATATTCCTAGGCTCCCTATACGCCCAACCTCTCGGTCACTAGTGCCTAACCTAGTTAGTCATTTTTTGGATCCCTATACGCCCAACCTAGATTAGTTATTATTGTCAGGTTGGTCACTACCGACCAACCCACCTTAGTCTTTTTAGTTCCAGGGGGAGCCACTGAGTGGTCATCACAGGTGGCCCCAACTAGTGGTAAACAAAGACAACACACCAATGATGGACCTAGGTTAGCCACTACTGACTGACCCCTTGGTCATTTTTGAATATAACTTTGCCATTATGACTAACACTCATATGACCAACCTGGGTTAGTCTGTACTGACTAACCCTTTCAACCTATGGATTTTCAGTGTGGGTCATCTAGCAGTGCGGCAACAATTTTTGGGTGATGAGCAGGGGTTGTACCGTTCTCTGCTCAGTATGCAGCTGTATATGTGGGCCTAGCCATCATAATGTGCAGCTGTGTGCTGCAGCCTATTCAGATTCAGGATTTTGAGGGAGGACCCTGAGTCAATAATAATCAACAAGTGCAGCTGTGTGTTGCAGCCTATCAGTCATCACTGCATGTAGCTGTGTGTTGCAGCCTATCAGTCATCACTGCATGCAGCTGTGTGCTACAGCCTATCAGTCATCACTGCATACAGCTGTGTGCTGCAGCCTATCAGTCATCACTGCATGCAGCTGTGTGTTGCAGCCCACCAGTCATCACTGCATGCAGCTGTGTGTTGCAGCCTATCAGTCATCACTGCATGTAGCTGTGTGTTGCAGCCTATCAGTCATCACTGCATGCAGCTGTGTGTTGCAGCCTATCAGTCATCACTGCATGTAGCTGTGTGTTGCAGCCTATCAGTCATCACTGCATGCAGCTGTGTGCTACAGCCTATCAGTCATCACTGCATACAGCTGTGTGCTGCAGCCTATCAGTCATCACTGCATGCAGCTGTGTGTTGCAGCCCATCAGTCATCACTGCATGCAGCTGTGTGTTGCAGCCTATCAGTCATCACTGCATGCAGCTGTGTGCAGCAGCCTATCAGCCATCAGTGTGTACAGCTGTGTGTTGCAGCTTATTAGTCATCACTGCATGCAGCTGTGTGCTGCAGCCTATCAGTCATCACTGCATGCAGCTGTGTGTTGCAGCCCATCAGTCATCACTGCATGCAGCTGTATGCTGCAGCCTATCAGTCATCACTGCATGCAGCTGTGTGTTGCAGCCTATCAGCCATCAGTGTGTACAGCTGTGTGTTGCAGCTTATTAGTCATCACTGCATGCAGCTGTATGCTGCAGCCTATCAGCCATCACTGCATGCAGCTGTGTGCTACAGCCTATCAGCCATCAGTGTGTACAGCTGTGTGTCGCAGCTTATCAGTCATCACTGCATGCAGCTGTGTGCTGCAGCCTATCAGCCATCAGTGTGTACAGCTGTGTGTTGCAGCTTATCAGTCATCACTGCATGCAGCTGTGTGCTGCAGCCTATCAGCCATCAGTGTGTACAGCTGTGTTTTGCAGCCTATCAGCCATCACTGCATGCAGCTGTATGCTGCAGCCTATCAGTCATCACTGCATGCAGCTGTGTTTTGCAGCCTATCAGCCATCACTGCATGCAGCTGTATGCTGCAGCTTATCAGTCATCACTGCATGCAACTGTGTGCTGCAGCCTATCAGCCATCACTGTGTACAGCTGTGTGCTGCAACCTATCAGCCATCACTGAGTATGTGTAGTCCTTGGGGTGAGAGCTGTGTTGGCAGCGTGACACAGGGGTTCATTAACTCTACCTGGTCTCAGTCTAGTCTTTGCGTGACCAGAGACTCTGTTGTGTCTGTGATGGGGTAGGGGTATAGCATAGGGACTTGATGTACCCCTCTGCCTCACACCTGTCCTGTAGCCAAGCCCTTGGGGATGATCAATTGGGGAATAAGGACATGTCATTGCATGGGCTTTGAAGGTAATTAAGCAAGGGGTTACAATGAGGCAACACTTCAATTTGCCAACAATGACCAGGTCCAATTTTAGCTATGCTATTTTAGATTAATCTCCTATTGCCTCCTGTAGATTGTGCATTCGTAAAATCAGGTTAATTCAACATGTTCTGTTCAATGTATGAACACTGAGAATATATTTGAGCATCAATATTATTTTGTACAACAGATTGAGGTGGATCTGGAGTATGGTGTAGCCAAACCTGACCTACTATGACGACATATTAATATGCCTTCATTATTAGACGTGAAAGGTATGAACTAATTATAAATACAAAATACCACTCAGGTTAAATTAGCATCGGCCTTTACTCGCTGGTCCTTGCATAGTATCCGCCATACTACCCACGTAAAGAACGGTGTAAATGCATCCTACTGTCATGGTATTTAGTCAATTAGATAAGACACAATGTGGGCACAATTGCAGAGCGATAACCCATTTCTAGAGAGGAGAGCTAATTAACAATATCTTTCACACTGACCGAGACCCCAGTCTATCCATAGACTAGGCATGTAGGCTATCTCTCATACTCGCAGACGATCATACCCAAATCATGCTCGCACATATCAGCATGAATTTGGCACAGGTACCTAAATATTTAGGGGCCTGCTGCGTAACAGACTCCAGGGCACATCTCCAGGACTCCTGGGCTGTATCTGTGAACACTTGGCGGGATCACACAAGTCGTTTGTTGTCAGGTCAGCGTTGTCAGATGTGTGTTTTTTCACCATCTTTATTTCATGTATAGACGGCACATAGCCTCACGTTGTTGTATAGAGGCTCCTGACGTCAGGGTAAAACATACTGAGGGCTGACTAGAGAGACTAGACCCCTTATGACGTCACAGGGTGCTAACCGACGCCCAGTAGGTGAAGTGTACAGAGGGGAGTCTGACAGGAGTAAGTGGGAACACGTGCTTAGACCTGGTTACTGTGTGCACTGTATAGAACACAGCATGTATACATCAACCTACACAGGGGGCATGGCGCTGACATTGTAGCATATAGCCCCAGTTGGGTTCTAACCACAATGTCATAGCAGAGACCCATCCGGAGATTTAATTACCCCCACCCACCCTCACCCTCCTCGTAAATACTGAAGTGAAGGTCCATCTCAAGGTCTGGGAGCCTAGGACGTATAGAGTAATCAGATAAATTTCGAGGCAAGGTTGATATAATTCGAGGCAAGGTTGATATAATTCCTTTCCATAACCCGGGTTCTCTGTCACACAGCGACAACATCTCTGACGAGCGGCCGAGACTGGGAAGTTTATCTCAGTGGCTGGTCAATTGGTACTAGTATATAGCCGACTGTAGTCTAGATCCTGTCTGGGGATCCGGCTGGGGATGCCATGTCACTCGTCCCCCAACAGAATGAGGCCGCCCACGCAACCCACAGGACCCACGGGTCACACCAGCTGGCAGTCCTATACACAACTATGTACACTATGTGAGCCCCATACTACTTCATGGACGTCACTCTGTGGGCCACATACTACTTCATGGACGTCACTCTGTGGGCCACATACTACGTCATGGACGTCACTATGTGAGCCCCATACTTCAGGTCCATACTACTTTATGGACTTCACTATGTGGGCCACATACTACTTCATGGACGTCACTATGTGGGCCACATGCTACTTCATGGACGTCAATATGTGAGCCCCATACTACTTCATGGACTTCACTATGTGAGCCCCGTATTACTTCATTGCCGTCACTATGTGGGCCACATACTACTTCATGGACGTCACTATGTGAGCCGTCACTATGTGAGCCCCCTACTACTTCATGGACGTCACTATCATCAGCCCCATACTATTTCATGGACGTCACTATGTCAGCCCCATACTACTTCATGGGCGTCACTATCATCAGCCCCATACTACTTCATGGACGTCACTATGTGAGCCCCATACTACTTCATGGACGTCACTATCATCAGCCCCATACTACTTCATGGACGTCACTATGTGAGCCCCATACTACTCCATGGACAGGGTTGGGGATGAGGGAGGCCCTGTCCTAGAGTCAAGTTGCAATATTTAATATTACAGGAGTGTCGGAACAGAGGAGGGGCTACTTATACATACATTTGTATAGAAATGTTTCCGATAATAGTCGGTCGGGGTGGGGTCTTGACAAAGGTCTTATAAAACTTCCATTTGGGAATGTTTTATCGCTGTCAGTCATAATATTATTGGTGGTTGACTGCTGATTTCATTCAATGTTTATACCAACCCATGAATTGGCTACTGACCTGATAACTAATGGTCTAGACGGTCTAGACATTGGAACTGGGAGTTGGAAATTGGGAGGGAACAAGGGACAAAGGACTGGATCCAAAGGACAACCATGGGTACAAAGAGTGGGTGGCGGAACTGGTTAGTATCATGACTCCATTGTCCTCGACAGATGGAATATACCTCTCACGTGCCTAGCAGTAAAAACTAATTGAATTTGAAACATGTTGCCAGGGTGTACTAGGGGAAGCATCACAAAACATTTGGATGAACCACATTGTTTAGACTAGCACTGATAGTATCCACTTGTTTATCGCTGTATATGGTGCGAGTCCTATAGCACTCATTGTCAATTTCACGTACATGCAATGATACAAAGGCCTAGCAAAACGTAACATGATCTATGATCCAACACAAGATGGACTTATGACTAGGGTGGGAATAACCAGGCCAGGGATCAACTTTCCTCTACATCATGTTAAATTTCATTTACGGTCACACTGAGCTGATATTCAGAAGGCCCACTGACAGTCCATATTGAGGACAGCTAGTAACCAACACAATGGGCCTCACCCACAGACACCTGGATAGACTCACCTGGATTCTCTAGATAATACAGGTGTTATATCCTAGAACTAACAAGCCTCTACGTGTGTACAACCTAATACAGTTCATATAACTGCCATTGACACCTGTTTCATTTGTAAAAATGTAATCAGTAGTACGGTAATACCTGAGTAATACCTGAGTCGACACATTAACTAATGCTTTCCCCAACTAATTTCCATATCATTATGT
Source organism: Harmothoe impar (assembly GCA_947462335.1). NCBI lineage: Eukaryota > Metazoa > Annelida > Polychaeta > Phyllodocida > Polynoidae > Harmothoe > Harmothoe impar. Next base: position 59,007,490 of record OX381705.1, on the reverse strand, counting down.
CAACAGTTTAAGCGGTGACCCATTTTGGAGGCAAGGCCGAGCAAATAAAATCGTGTGTTTTGGGTATTCCAACGCTAACTAGCTAACCAGGGCCGACCGTAACATGCCATTTTCTGAAATGTTAATGATAGGTGGGTACATTTGTATATCAATCTAGGATCCATATAAATTATAGACATCCGGGAGGTAGCTATGGTAAAAGTTGCTTAGCAACTAGCAGGAAGAAGTAACCGTTCCGAAGAATATTAACTACATCGAAGCGTCGATCAACACAAGAAAAATCCGACAAAAAAATATTCTACAAACCCCAAGGATCATTTGTTATTGTAAAATGCCGATTGAATTGAGATTGACTGTGTTTGGTTTTGTATGATAAATATCTCTAAAGAAATTTTCTTTATAATGTAGTTTTTGTAGAAGAAAGAAATACTAGTATTAAGGCCACTTAAAAAGAAAAGTGGTTTCTCATCACCAAGGTCTGAGAAATCTGACGAGGGAGCCTTTTTAAGATAAACTTCCCAGTCTCGGCCGCTCGTCAGAGATGTTGTCGCTGTGTGACAGAGAACCCGGGTTATGGAAAGGAATTATATCCATACCAAGGACATACATGTATAGGTTTATTTACAGGTTTCTTTGGCCAAAATTCACATTTAATTGGTCAAGAATTAATTGATATTTAAAAGTGTGGAAAATGTAAGTTATTTTTATACCACTGCATTGCTGGCATTATTAGCTTTAATTTGATACCAAATATGACTAATTTCGTCCATTTTGATGAGGTTTTTCATCAAAATTTGTCAAAAAAAAGAAAAGATTTTTCCCAAAACCTAATTTTTATGATGCGCGCGGTGATGAGAAACCAGTTTCTTTTTTTGAGTGGCCTAAGTTACTTTCAAAGATGTCCAACCCTACCTAGCTATTACCAGCCTGTAGCATAGACACCTCGTACAGGGATCTATCCTTAACATAATTCTGTTTGCTGAGCCTATTATAAGGCAAGATGGGGGTCATGGTAGTAGTGATGCCCCGACACAGTGTGACAGCCTTCCCAGGTCCTTCTCTTATCGTGCCTACACTACACTATAATGGGGGTGCAGATGGGTCCCCCCCTCAGGTCGGAAAGTCGCCGAAATTAAGGGGTCCAGGATGAAAAGTCGCTTTTTTGGACCCTTTAATCTGTTGTCAATTTTGTCCAAAAGTCGCCAGGTCGCTTATATTATTGCCTTAGGTCGAAAGTCGCCATCAAATCAGCCAAAGTCGCCAGGTCGCTTTTGACCCATCTGCAGCCACTATAATGTGCACGTGCCTGAAACCGCTATGCATTATGTCGGTGGATGTAAGCAGTAGGTCAGGGAGGCTCTGCCGTGAATAAATGTATGACCGTGGAGAAGCAGGCCTGGGGAACCAGCCCGGGAACCAGGTCACAATCCTGGCCTGCTGACTGGGTCAATGGCAGCACGGGATATGGTTAGGAAAGAGCGCTGATGGGTTGCATGCATGCGTAGAGTGAGACTCCCTTGTACATGTGTACTCCCTTCCTCTACTATATATATGATTATGAGGTTCATCGTGTCAAAGCCCTTTATTCCCATTCTTCCTAGAATACATGTTACGGTATATGATTATTGTCTAGAGTAGAGAGGTAGCTTATCACAATATTAGTAATAGTAGCTTGTCACACTATTAGTGTACCAACGTATAACTACAAGGATGTCTGAGAGGGTCTAATGATTAGCTACTGCATGTATTTCATATGCTGCACGTAACTGTGTCAGGTCTGTAAAAGCCACTGTGAAGGCTATACTATGGAGACCACCATGACACTCCATGAAAAAAGAAGGTGGAAAAAAAATAAAGGTAACGGCATGTTACATCCCACCTCTGACACCAGTATATTCATATAGATGTGACGGCTGCTGCAGGTTATAGGGGTGCACTATCGCGCTGTCAGAAGCTACCATGTGGGTGGGATATACACAGAGGGTGAGGGGTGGGGGTGGTTTCCATTTGGGGGTGGGGAGGGGGTGAGTCTGGAACACTGTCAGCGCACGAGCAGCATCGGCCGCCGCCGTGGAGGTAGGCCTGGGTCGGGTGGAGGGGATGAAGGGTAGGGCCCCCAGGAACAGGAGGAGGTATGGAGGAGGAGTAGAGGACAGGGTGCAGCGAGATGGCAGATAGGGAGTGAGCAGGTCGGGTAGGACGAAGGGAATGTGCTTGTGCCCGAGGAGGGGGGCTGAAACGTAAATAAACGCAGCTCCGAATGCCTCCAATATGGGGCAGTGCTACCCTGCCGCCCCAGGTGAAACGAGGATGGTCTGGCTGTGTGTGTGTATGTGTGTGTTGGGAGGAGGGGGTGTTGGGGTATGGATGAGGGATGAGGGGTGGTGCTGACGTCTGGGATGGCATGCATATCAGAGGACATATCGCTATTATCATTTAATATCATTAATAATATGGCTGCGCAGCCTAAAGCTGTGTACAAGGTCTGACACAGTGACTGTCATGTCAGCAACCTGCCAGTGGGAGTCGGACCTCGATAAATACTGGGGGTCTGGTGGGGTGGGTCACTGGGTGGGGTTCTCATGTCCCCTGTCAATTTTAATAAATGCCCATGTCCCATGTGACCGTGCCTCTCATATTGCTTATGTCGCATGCTGTCACTGAGGCTCAACATGCCCATCATGTCGTCATGTTGAATTGAGTGGTGCATCCCCATAATGCTAGTGAGAGGCTGAAATGGTAGCCTGGCCATCATGATGCCTCCTCCTCCTGGCCGGCCGCCCCCTCCCACCCTCCTCCCCGTTACCGCACGGTACACAGCAGCATCAGCAGCAGGCGCGGCTACTGTCAGACGGCGCACATCACCTGCCCCCCCCCCCCCCATCCCCTCCCTAATAGTAACACACCGGGCCCATGCCCTGCACTCACCGTGGCCGCATCCTCCTCGTCGTCGACGATGGGCTGCCACTGTTTACGTCCAAAGCACAGGCAGGACGAGTAAGGAAGCATGTCCTTCCATTTCTTCCATTTCCACCCCATGTTGACACGGTGACGGCCGTCGTCGGTGGCCGCTGGGGGCAGAGCGTGCAGGCGGGGGTGGTGATGGTGGTGGTGGAGGTGGTGGCGGTGCAGGTGGTGGTGAGGTGAGACAGGGCGGCGGTGGTGGTGGTAGTGGTGGTGGCGTGCTGTAGGCCTGACCACCACCGCGTTCCGTGCCTGCGTCCCCCTGCTCCTCCTCCTCCTCCTGCTCCTCGGCCCGCCGCCTCTTGCTGCCGTCCTCCGTGTACACAAGGCGGTAGGGGGCCTGGGCCGTAGCGCCTCCTCCTCCTCCTCCTGGGCCGTCCTCCAGGATGCAGCACGTCCTTGGTAGCCTGTACTACACCCTGGTGTGGCTAGGTCTAGGTTAGGCCTCCCCCAGGCCTGCTGTATGAGTGTATGAGTGGTGGGGTGCCTCCTGCTCGTGCTGTCTAACGGTGCAGCACACCCCGTCAGGTCGGCAAACAGCTGGCTGCTGACCGCCTCCTGTCGCTACTCCCTGCCTCCTCCTCCTCCTACCCACGGGCATGCCGGGACGCACTCAACGCTGAGTACAGGGGGATCCGACATGAGCGCCCCACGCGGCCACCACAGCAGCTGCAGCAGCAGCAGCACTTCTAAAGTAGCAGCAGCTCTAAAGTAGCAGCAGCAGAAGCAGCAGCAGCAGCAGCAGCAGCAGCGACTCAGTTAGCCAAACAGCACACTGTACTGCTCAACCAACCTCCAGCTCCATAGGGCTGTATGCTACAAATGGTACAGATAGTTAGAGTGGTGCAGTGTGTAGTCGTCTTGGCTGGCAGCCAGAGGCAACATGCAGCAAAGGCAGCAGCAGCAATAGCAGCACAAACAGCAGCATGGTTATGCAGAGCAGCAGGTCTATTATAAACCCGTTACCTTAATAGTAACTCGGTGACTTAATTGAAGACCTCAACACGCTGAATTTAATGACTTAAATAGCTGGGAAAGGAAATGTTGTTCTCATATTTTAAGTTGAGAGACAACTATACAAGAGTACCCAATTCATTGCTAAAGGAACCTGCAGAGAGTTTTATACGTTTTTACGCGTGTCTGTAAATCTCTGTCATCAAGGTCTAGCCCTAAAAACTCCAGTGTGATCAGACTATACTGGGATTTGGTATTGAGGGCAATTATTGGTGTGATTATTGGTAGTGATGTACTTTTGTACCAGTATGTATAACGGCTAAATTCAGGTAGAGTGGAACACACTTTTTACACTCTTCCTCTATTCTGGAACAGAATGATTGCATTGTCGTATTGGTGGTCAGTGTACTTTCTTCCATTAGAGGGCCACTTCAAGTTCTTGTGTCCTACAGACTGAGCAAGTGAGAAGACAACATATCAGGTGTTATTGTCAATGACAACAATTGAGATGCCAAAAAGCAGATCTTATGATTTTCTTTTGTCAACTTTTTCTGCAGCTTGATAAATAAAACCATACGAAGATAAAGGAAATCCTCCAAAAGCCAGAAAGTGGCATCACTCCTTGATCCGGATTTGATCATGTGTGCGCTTCACTGAAAACCTCAGGGTCGTCATTTTGACAATGCCAAAACTGACAACTTTAGGTAGTCAAAGTGACCACCTTAGGTCGTCATTGTGACTACCCATCTGAGCCATTCAGACCAAAGTTGTCACAATGACGACCTTAGGTAGTCACAATAATTAGGTAGTCAGAATGACTATCTTAAGGTTGTTAATTAAGGTATTGTCCATTTGAAGACCTAAAGTCATCAGTAATGACAACTCTCAAGTCCTAGGTTGTTCCAATGACTACCCTATGGTACATACTTCTATTCCTCACTTGCTACTTATGGCACACTACTGCCACCTGGTTTTTCATATTTGCATAACTATATCTGTCGTGAGATATACACTGGTGACAGGGAGCAGAGTGGTCTCTATACCTTTGGGGCCATCATTCTCACCCATTGGCAACGTATTTGTAACAAGTAATGCTACTTAGTTCAATAAAGACTACACCAAATATGTGAAAAGGATGTCTCTCATTAAGAAGTGAACTAATTAGAGACTATATTCATACACCATTCTCCACTCCATCTGCCATTATTCATTATGACTACCTAGGTCGTCATAATGACTAGGCTCCTTGCTCTGGGTTTTCAGTGTTGGTGAGATGCAGCATTGGTTGAGGCCACTCAAAAAACTTGTTTCCCATCACCAAGACAGGACAAATATCCCAAGTAACTTGCCCAATTAGTGCATAACTTATTTGTGAAATGGAAATGGAGCCATGCTGGAGCCCTGCTGAAGCCCAGCATGGCGACTGTTGCACACTGCCCTAAACGATATACGTCAACGACCTCGAAAACTCCATTCATCACAGCAAGGGATACATCTACGCCGACGACCTGGCGTTGGTGAGTTCTGCGGCCTCCGCGGACAGAGTCCAGGCCCTACTGCAAGAAGATGCTAACTCGGTGTCTAACTGGAGTGCCCTAAACCAGTTGACGGTAAACGAAGACAAGACAAAGGTACTATGGACATATCCAGTCACGTCACCAATCAACACCGCCTTACTTCCAATAACCATGAATGGTCGACTGCTGGGAGTCGTGCACTCATTTAACTACTTGGGGGTAGTCATTGACCGCCACCTGTCCTTCTGCCCTCACCTGAAAAAGGTTATTGGAACTGTCAAGAGCAAATACACCCAGCTCTGGAACACACGAAAGGAGACGGACCGAAACACTACTTTGATGATCTACAAGACCATGGTTCTCCCCTGCCTCGAATACTGCCCTCTGATCCTGGACAGTGGGCCGGTATAGGCAGTGACCAAACTACAAACAATCCAAAACGACTGCTTGAGAATCATCAATAACATTTACGACGCACGTGAGGCAAACACAGCCGAGCTACATCAAGAAGCGGGGCTGGAAATGCTCCAACCAAGAAGGTTTAAACAGCTGTTAATGCTGATGTTCCGCAGGTCTAAATGCGAGGAAAATCTACTTCAACCTACACGAGTGTTACGCAACAACGCCAAACTGAAGTTCAAACTGCAAAGACCCCACAAGACCAGCTACATAAACAGTCCGGAATTCAGGGGCTCGAGACTATGGGATCGACTGACTCCGGAGCAACAAACCAGCCTTGACCGCGACCAGTTTGCGGCATGCTTGAGACCCGCAGATCTACGACCACTCGACCGAATAGTGATTTAAATCAAAATATCCTAAACAAACACTTAAGGGCAATTGCTGATATGAGAACATAACACTACGTATTTATTGATATGAACAATCTGTGACTTGATTGAAAGACTTCTATGATACTTAACAATTGGCATAATATGAAAAACGTCTGTATTGTATACGATTATCTATGCCAAATAAAAATCTAAACTCAAACTCAACCAAGGATTATATAGGGTACGCTTCTTGCCTAAACCGCAGGGGGGCCCAGTCGGGTTTGCTATCTGGGATGATGATGTTTTTCTCTCTCTCATGTTAAGGACTTGCTTGGTTATGCATAGCTAACTGCATTAGCTTGAATTTGATGCCAAACATGACTACCTTTTTGAGATTGGAAACACCTTTTTGTGGCCTTAAATGATCGTTAAATTCATAGGTCGCACGCCATCCCCACATTGTGTGCTACAACAATTCAAGTGGTTTTGTAAAATACCTGAAACTCCCATTGATTTAGAGATACATCTCGTGTTTTGGAAATTAGGCATAGGGCAGAGATAAGAGGAAAAGTTATTCTATAAAATGAAATAAACTCCAACTGCAAACGATGAGGGGACAGTTTTATACATTATTCTTTTCTAGGGGCAGGGGTATGTACCCAAGCACTCTGGCAATGGACAATGTATCGTCTCACATCCACCAGATGGTCAGATAACTTGATAGAAACCATATTTACCAATGTCTTATGGTTTCTGAGAGTACGATCGTAATGGTTAGTGACCTTCTTACGGTAACTCAAAAAGACAACATTGGTCAATGGATCTCACTTATCAAAAATGGTGTGAGCAAGCAAAAAAACAAGTTTTCACAAAGGTTCTCAAACGTTGATGCCCACCCGGTGTCTTTGAAGTTGAGTCTAACAGCCGTATACATGCCCAAAGTTTGATTTATCGCATACATTAAAATATGACATAAGTAGCAGCATTAAAAACTTCTGCAAATTCTATACGCATGTGAACTGGGCTGACGTCTGATCATTCTAAAATATCTTTCCTGAAAATGCACACATAATAATTACATAGATGCAAGTATGATCTATTAGGTAGCAACAAAACAAGTAGACAGTGTACCAAGATGCATTGTCTTTGAACGGAGACAAGTTAAATATGTAATTGATGGTAAATCGCCAGCATTGGCCGGGGATGACCCATACATGCAGTACTGGCTCGAGAGGCGCAGGCCTTTATAATCTGTGGAAGACTATCATTTTTACACCAAGCAGATAACTTGTCTAATAAACATCAGCCGGAGTAGGTACAGATTTGTCTTGTCGATAAACTACCCCACATGTTGATGGGCACCGAGCAGTTAAGGACGTACCAGGTCAAGGACAAACTGCTTGTGAGCTGCTCGGTTGGTGAGGTACAGGCATATGCAACCGTTTACTCTCCTTGTATTATGAACTTAAACGTTAATGTCAAGAACATTGCTCTTTGATTGTATAGATTATTATAAAACGCTCGTACCATCCATACACAGAAAGGGGTCAATTTGGAAAAGGGAGTCCGGGCTTGCCTCCAGAATGACTCTTTTTTTTCTGACTCTACTTTATGGAAGGAGTCATTAAGTGACTCCCGTTAGAAAGGAAGTTATGTTACCTGACTTTGCCCCCAAAGTAACTCCCCTTTTACAACTCCCTTCACAAACAGAGACTAGTATATGCCATGTGAAAACTCCCTTCAGAGGGGAAGTCTATAAGCAGTGACTCCAAACATAAAGGGAGTCATTGAAGCAAGACTCTCTTTAAAAAGAGAGTCATTGGAAGATGGCTCCTTTGGAATATCTTTCTACATTTTATTGGTGCAAGGCCTAAGAGGGATCCCTCAGTGCACATAGGTTAATATACGACTGTATGAAGGAACGACTGAATTGCTGCGGATTGCCTCATGTTTCTACACCTGGTGCCTATATAAGGTTATCTACTTAATATAAATTATCATACTTGTGCTAATTATTTTATGAAATTAATTTCTAACATTGATGCGACAAGAATTATATGAGTAAGTATAATTATCAATGTCACAGATAATTATGTGGATATAGATATCTGTGCATACAGAACTATACCATTTTATGTATAATATATAGTGCTACCACCTACCGGGAAAATTATAACTATTGAACTCCCTACTTCCCTTAAATTCAGTGGCCGCACCGCTACTACCGCCTAGACTCGTAGTCAACTTCCCTTGTGCATTTTACAGACTCCCGTGGGTTCAGGCCGCATGTGACATTAACTGGCGTTGGATCCATGCACTTGATTTTGATCAGGGAGTCAGGGACATTGTCTCCAATTTAAAAGGGAGTCAGGTGACCTCTAGAATATATATGTTACACGGCAGCACTACAGTAATCTTTCTGGTCTCCCCTTGGGATATACCGTGACTCCCTTTGGGGTGTCCAGGCCACCATTTGTTCGCCCCAGCTGACCTGGACTCAGTTTGGTCTACCCGGTAATTAACAAAAAGGGGTCAGCGCCATTGAAAAGGAGTCCGACAGTGTGCAAAAGGCCCCAGGCGGATGCCTGACTCTCTTTTTCGTAGACTGGACTCCATAGAATATTTTTTGTGGTTCCGTCTCTTCTTTATATGTGCATACTTGTAAACTCTACTATAATACTACTATAACCATCTGAGACATAACGGGGCCTTAGTGCACCCTAAACCAAGGCTCTTTTTCGCAGATCGTGTCACGTACACTGTAAAAACTGTGTTTAACTTTAAACACCAAAAAAGCTAAACATGTTTAATCTGTACACACTTAAGACATCTAAACAGACATTATCTATTTTAAACACATCATTTCTAAATGCCTAAACGCCGAAGACATGCATGTATTTAGACATTTAGAAAGTAAACACTTATGCAGATGGGTGTTTACTATTTAAACATACATTTTCTTTGTATTTAGCCTTTAAACATCATGTTTACTGCCTGTTCAGCATTTAAACAGTGGGTTGTTTAGATACCAAAAAGTGTTGGAACACTTTTTCTCTAGTATACCAATCATATTGCTATCATTATCTTAGCAGCTTTTTATAGCCTCTGGAAATGCAATTCTAATACTTATGATCCAAACATAAGCTTGGCCCTTTTCAAAGTGTATCACTAAAGTTCAGAAAATCTTCAGAAATGATATAAATACTCCAATTACAAGCAAAATCATAACTATCCCCTGCCTATATTCGGGGCAGTTTGTAAACAAGGAAATATAGTATTTTGCATAGAACTGGATAATGACTGTGTCTGTTTGTCATACTTAGTATACTTGTTTAAACACTTAACATATACATTGTAACCATGTTGAACACTTTATCAGTTTAGACTTAAACACATTTTATCTAAACATCTTAACACTAGACCTAAACATGTTTAAGTGTTTAGATATTAAACACAGCTTTATCCCACCAGGTGGCAGTTAAGTACACGGATGGACTTTCCCCACCCATCTCTAATCTGATCCTTGAATAAACAAACAAAGAATCATATCATTTGAGTGATTCAAATATGGGAATATATGTCTATCATTATGCAAAAAGTAGGTCTATGATTTGAGGTTTAGACTAATAGAAATAATGTGCAGAGAAGATATAACCACTAGGGACACCTGTTCTGTGGGATACAAGAAAATATATAGCAATATTCTCTCCATCATTCTGTTGTACACATTGCCCAGTTAGTATGGATGCTATGGAACATATGTGATGACACTCTATAAAAGTGTTATAAAATACTACTCCATGCTATCTAAATATAAGATGATAAATTGGACCGATAATATATCCTAATATGCACATTACAATCACCATAAACACACCAGCTTCACCTAAACATTATGTAACTAAACACCTACTATATCTAAACGCTATTCAACTAAATGCCTAATAATTCTAAACACTACACATGTAAACACTTAACAGTTCTACACACTATATATCTAAACCCTTCCTTGGACTAAACTCTATAAATGTAAACACCTACTAGATCTAAACACTTTCACACTAAACACTTTTTATCTAAACATGTTTAGAAATTAAACATGTTTAGATGGAAAAAGGTGTCTCAAAATGTGGGACAAGATAGTGTTTAGAAAAGTGTTTAGCCTCTAAACATGCGCATTTATATCCTAAACACTGTTTTTACAGTGTATAATGTACTACAGTATAATGTTCACGGTGCACGCTGGCTCATGTCTTCCACAAGGTATGCATGGCACATTCCTGCCCCCAAAACCATTATGAGATTCAATTATGACCCGCCAGATCTGGAACCCCTCACTCCTCGTACCTACCCTAAAGCAAACATCCACTTTTGATTCCTACCTAAGAGGCTTAGGGTAGACTGCCTATGAAATGACTAGCTGGCCTGTTGGTACCTTGAGTATAGACTAGTACACGGATCATCATCCCTGTGGATGGTCGGGCCTATGATGATTGGCCCTGAGGAGGATCGGCCCCCATGTCTAAAATAGCCCTGTGGAAGATTGGCCCCATAATTAATGGCACCCTGATTGAGTCATACCAGTCTATACTCATGGTACCAACAGACTAGCTAGTCATCTCATGGGCGGTCTACCCTATCGCTGTTCATAACAGGGACCCAGTGCATGGATCAAACACGCCCCACTTGATGGTTATTCATGGTTTGTATGGTGCGGGAGCCAAAAATCATATATGCATAGGATAGTGTCTTTAAATTTGTATCATTCCGCCATAGGTATAATGGGAAACCTCTATGACAGTTGACCAACCCTTTCATGGGATTAAATATAGATATATACTAGACTTAACACAAAGTGCACAAAGTGGCAAGCACATCATTAAATATCAATGTGCACCTTGGAGCCATGCAAGCTATATGAATACTTAATAATTTATGTAGGTATCATTTTAAGGCGGCATATAGTATGTTAATGCGATGTGCCAATTTGTCACAATGATATATCAACATGAATATTCACCACTGACAATTAAATCTAATGCTGCTTTCATGCATCATGCCAACCCTACGGCTACAGGGTTGATCAATGCATCGTGTATGATGCACCGACGCAGTGCCGGCGAGTAACTCGTCCGGGTTGTATTGGCTCACCGTGACATTACAATGTGTTGTATAGGAGCACCATGTCGTCCTTAAATGGTTAAGCATGTGTACATATGACGCTGTGCCTAGGTCTCCCTCGGTACACATAGTTCAAGATTGTTCAAATGGTTCTAATACATATACAGATGACCGTGTGCAATCTGTGTGGTTAGGCGGCTACCTTGGGGTACATAATAGTAGGTTGGACTGAAGAATGTATGTTAAAATATGCAAACGTGGAATAGTTGACAGAGAGGTATTAATCAAGGCAGATAAGGTGGTATTTACAACAGTATGCTAATATGGCCAAAATGTCAAAGAAAGACATGCATACTGGATAGTCATCATCAATAATGAGGAATGCATAGGGTAGATTCACCATGAGTCGGACACATACCCTAAGACGGACAGAGACATTTCAGGTTACTCATGTACAATACAACTTCTAGTGTTAGTTTTATGGAAAGAATAGCACTTAAACTTTACCATTGTTCACAAATAATCTTTGAGCTTAAAATGCTTGAATAGCCAAAGAATCAAGTGTCCGTCTCAGGGTATGTGTCCGACTCTAAGTGAATCTACCCTACATGCATATGTATTTTGGTCAGCTACTTGCTGAGCGGGCTGGAGGTATAGTTCCCACCTCCATGTCCAATAGTGGTTACTGATACTGCAACATTGGTACTGTGTTGTAGTCAGCTGGTTATGCATTCATGAACACCTGGGAAGATTGGTAGGAAGGAGTTGTCATAGACACCACCAATTATCAATTACCCAACCCTAAATATCTCACCTATAACAGAGGTGACCCCTGAGAAATATGCCTATACAGGTGTACGTCATTCCCCTTACATATAGCTGAAAAAGGACCCAATGTCACTCCAATTTCTGACCACACCGGATCCTGAGCCTTTGCATGGGCATGCACCCTAGTGCAAACACAATACAGTGTATATCTGACTAAGGCATGTGGTAGTACAAATACAATGTACTTGGCATTGCAGTGGCAGTGGAATTCTACAGAATTGCAGGGCAGTCTCCCTCTGCAGGTGTGTAAACTGATAGGAAAAAGTAAATTATCAGAACATTTGTGCGGAGGAGGGGTTGCGAGAGGAACGCTATGAAATTTCACCATCGAAAAACATACTGATGAAAAGCCTAATCTTAGTGCTAATTGCATTGATGTCTATTTGAATACTTGTTCTGGCCTGTTGAGATTTCCACCCCCCCCCCCTACACACACACAAGGTGAAACAGATTTCTTATTGGGGATGAATCACAAGAATGACCAACTTGAAGATCCAATGATCTGAATTCAGATCTTAATCTGAACTTTCGCAGCCCCCTGTATTGTACCATGATAGGACCTACAATATATATTCTTTGGAGAATTCAATAGTCCTCCCCAGATGGCACGAAATTGTCCTTGATAGTACCAAAAAGGCAATGGGAGAGGCATTTCAACTAATGCATGCCCCCCCCCCCCGACGGTTCAAATTGATCGCCTCTAAAGGGGTCCAACTATTTTTGGTCTGCCCCCCAATCCACCATTCCCCCGTTGTTAAAAAATGGTCACTTCCTTAGGAGGGAGGCATTCTTCGCTCTTATTTATACCTATTAAGATGTACAGGGACGGGGGGAATTGTATCTGACGCTTGAAATTGATATACTTATGCAGTACCACTGACTGCAATACAATATTCATAATGTCATTTAAGATTTCCTATATATGTGACCATGCATGCCATTACAGGGCTTAGGGGTCTGAAAATTGAATTCTTTTTTTGGTCTATTCTCAAAGAGGACTGTTTTGGCTTTCCAAAACTGGTTTAATCTGAAGACTTTGGCTATTATTTGCTGATATATGAGACAAATTATGAACATAAGGTGTTCTGTTCTGCTGCCACAAAACACTTTTGGACACTTGTTGACTTTTGATTCCAGATAAACTCAAACATTTTCTCTCATTGGGCCAGACAAAATGGCACACATGCACAAGGCATTGTCATTTAACCAGGAAGGCAACTATGAAACCATTTGAAAAGAGACATTCTTAGGATTGCCACTCTTCATAAATTGGTCAACAGAACAGGCCATTAGCCCTTGTGACTAGCTTTCATTTGCACCCACTCCCATGTCTCTAACCCTAACGGTTCACGAGCTAGAATTTATCGTGTTCTAGGCCAATCAGGTTAGCGAAGAATATTCACTGCCTCCCGAAAATCTTTCAAATGCAATAGCTCCGCAACGGCTGGTCCGATTGACTTGATTCTTGAAGCGTTGGAAAGCTAATGTCAGCCTCCTGATGACTAGCTACATGTAGAAGAGCATTTCCAAATGGAGGGGGGGGGGGCGGTTGCAGGGGGGAGGTAGGGTAAGATCAAGAGTGAGGGGAAAAGAAATGATACTTTTCTAAGCCTTTATGCACACACCCATAAGCCCCAAAGTCACTGGTTGGATCACACTTGTCATAGATCATCAGCAAATGGGAGCATTCAGAATGGGAGGGAGGCTATTTGCTGCTCATGCCTCATGAAGCAGATGACCCTGGCTTTCCAGAACTGGTTTAATTGTGAAAATCGGTTGAATATTTTACTGATTTATGAGGCTAAACGTGAACTTTAGGCACCAATTTTTGCCCCGTGCAGTTTAAACAGCCTTTTCTGGACCTTAAGGCATACTGACGACGAAGCCCTCATTTGGCTCGACGGGTCACATATATTTTCATAGTGGACATTTATCCACAATTTGACCATTTAGATAAATACATCAAATTATGTCTAAATTGTTCTGGGTGGGGAGGGGGGCAACCCCCCCCCCCCCAACGCCTCCCCCTGCCGAGTTCTTTGCAGGGTTTGAAGCACATCATGTGATTTTCCCCCAGGGTGTTGCCCTCCCCCTACCAAGGTGACGTAGAGCTCTTCTGATATTGGTAATTTTGTTGGTTATTAGTTAGGCTGTGAGCCCCGCCCTGTCCATGACATGAGGAGGCAGTGCCCAGCATGTCAGGATGTTGGCCTCTTTACACTGACTAGCCTCCACGGGCTTGCCTCATAACGCTCGTCCTGTCACCAGATACATCCCAGTCATATAAGGCCAAAAAAAGGTTTGTCTCAGGCAACATGGGCAGAAAAAGTAGGGTTGGTAGGTCGGATTTCTTTTTTTTTTTAAACTTATTTTCTTATTATGAAAATACTAGCCAGCATCTTAGAACACCCTAACATTGACCAAAAAAGTGTAAAAATACAGAAATTTCTTCAAAATTGCATAAAAAACCTAGGGTCGGCCCTGTTTTGATAGGGTCGGTCGGGTGACCTGAAACAAACCTCTTTTTTTTGGCCTAAGCACTATTGGGAAACTACATTGGTGTCGATGAGAGCCAATCAGAGTGGAATTATTGATTTAGGGCCTCCTGAAGCACTGTGGACGCTATATATTTGTATATTTGATTCTTACATCACATATATGTCAAAAATGGTCTACATATTATATACTCGGATATGTTTCTCCTTTAATCTCCCGAGTAAGAGTCACAAAACAGGTATGCTGATGCCTTCCAGCAGGTTTTTAATATAACTACCGGTATGACTGTTCTCAGGGTGGCGACCACGTAATTGGTAATTGGTGTATACTACTACTAGTATACGTCAGAAATATCACACTTATTGCATTAATAATTGTCCTCTTTCATACTCAAATCAGGTTAATAAGTCTAATAGAGTCTACAGCCAGGGGTCACGTAATGTGTGCTTACCGATGTGGTTAGAGCTGATGTAATGTTTTTAAACACTCACCTGCGGAGGTAAAGAGAGAACATTAGGTTATGAAAGGTGGAATTATGTTTCAATCATCGATAACGAACACGGGACAATCTAATTACAATATGTCTTCTTAACGTACATTGCATTTTGACATTGGGCATGTTTAATCAATTAATAAGTTGTATAAGTGATTAAGTCGGTAATATTATACACTGTAATGACCGTTTATAATGTCTTCTATTTCTGGTCTACTAAAAGCTGCGAAATGTAAAAACGTGTCTTTTTGCTTTTTTCTCATTGAAACAGCACACATAGAGTATAATTCTTAATTCTACTGCCATAGAACCTTGCGTATAAGCTGCGGCTAGTACGCAGGTTGAATCACCAGTGCGGCTTATAGGAGCAGGACAAAGTCAAGGTGCGGCTTATACGCGAAATTTTAAATGTATACTACAATACTGAAATTTACAGACCCTCTCTGATGCTTATATGCGTGTCAGGCGTATACACGTTTTTGAATTTACATTCAAGATGGTCTAAAATGACATACAATGGTAGACATATGATAAGGCATAAAATACGTTTAAACCAATTTATACCATGGCCTTATGACATTAATTTCACTACATTGTCATGGTAACAGGTCTCCCAAATCCTACGTATCACGACTGCTGATTTAATTTGGGGAAATTTAATCTGAACTGTTATCTTTTAGAACGTACTAAAGTCAGATTAACACCAGCGTGTTTCCTTTATGTGAAATAATTTATTTCTCTGATGGGAGAAATAGGGCATTCGTGACTTTTATTGCACTGATGAAAATGAATACAATGTATGTTACATCACAGCCGTTTGTTACTCCTATGTATATCTCAGCCGCAGCAAGTGTAATATCATTCCTTAATCACCATTTGATGTCTATTTGTAATTACACACAACGATGACTTCCCCATGCTAGGCACAGTCTACTTTTTATCATTTGATAAGCGTTGTTACACAATGCCATGTTGTATGGAGGTCTCCGACCAATAGTGTGGTATGGCAGACCCTAGCCTTTGAGTCGCCACCTAGTGTTTCACACTGCAACTACCTGGTCCTTATGACAGCAGGCTTGGATGGCTCGGGATGTCATTTCTATGGAGTAGCAACACTCCCTGCTGAGTAACCTCCTCCTGTCCTGTACTTTTTTTCTTTTTATTATCTTTATTGATATCACTTGGTGCTTCACATGCCACCATAATTTTTTTTTCAATTATAACACGTGTCATAAGTAACATGTAGATTCAGTGAAATGACACACTACAAACTGCGTCAATCTACTAAAAGTATATCATATCCGTCAATCCCATGGCAAGGCTATCATCATCCAAAAATAGACACTACATTCATATCGTGAAGGACTCAACTGACCCAGAGACGCTGTAGCAAAGTATGCAGGAGTCTACGATTGAGAGTGAGCCCCTCCAAAAGAGGAGAATATGTGCATGTACATAGTTAGATAGGGACTATGCTCATACGTGGAGGCCTACAACTCCCACCAAGAGTAGGGTGGCCAGAGAATCTAGCTGATCGCCAAGTCCGTATGTGATCCTATGTTAAATGACCCTTTTATGAGGTCTGGTAAGGAGCAGATAGAGACTTCTAGTAAGTTGGTATCAAGAGATCCTGAATGGGTCCTTCATATTCAGGCTGGGATAAGCATACTCAATTGTATTACATAAGGTAATGCAGGGGCAATGTCGACAGAGCTCCAGATTCCGAGTATGTTTTGAGCTCTATAACTGGAAGATTACTCTTTAAAGGAGGTAAGCCAGGGTCTACGCATACGGCACCTGGTGGCAAAAAATGAAACTACCTAAAACCATAATAAAAGCATATCTCCCTGTTGTATGTCTTAAGTCGCCTTTATTAACCCTTTAAATGCCAGACTTTGGCATTCTCCACATCTTATCACTGTGTTTTGCTAATGCCAAAAGCTATGCGCTACTCTATTATGACCTGTCTGGACCAAGTAGAAAATATTTGAATAAGTCCCTGCATTCATTTATCGATGAATCACTATTATTTTGAATGTAAAGTGTATCTCATGATCCTATGTACATATATAGTTAAGGTTTTGAATACAAATTCTTGGCAACGTTCTCTTCTCTTTCTCCCCTAAATCGGTCATGGCTCATTAGTTTCACCTATGACTACTAATTTGTATGGATTGATTGTGTCCCAGATCATCTCCTCCAAACATCTAACTGCATTAATTTATCAATGAATCACATTATTTTGAATGTAAAGTGTATCTCATGATCCTATGTACATATAGCTAAAGTTTTGAATACAATTTGCACTGGTTGATGGAAAATCCATGTATCATTGAAATTCTTTATTTTTGTTTGAAGTATCTTGTATCCAGGTATACCATGGGGGGGGGGGGGGGGTCCTATATCACTTGACACAGTTGTATCTTTTTCAGATATGCCACCTAAAAATTGTTATTTTTACCTCAATTATTCATCTAGAAATCGTTAATTGGTAATTTACGGTGGACTACTGAAAATAGAGCTAAATCAATTGAAAATTATGCATTTGCAATGGAAATAAAACAGCCCACCGCCAGCCAGCATCAGGCAATCTCCTCGGGTCATGACTGTGAGCAACTGGTGAGGATTCTAATCGGTTTACACACATTATGACACCAGATGGTAGCAGTGTATACCGTAAGTTGCTATTAGGCAGATTGGTACATGGATACAGGTATATGAGCACTGATTTAGCAGAATTACCCCAGGGGCGGGGTAGTGAGGAGACTGCTGTGAAGCATAGCCTTGGGTATGACATGTACGGTGGCCGACAAGGCTCACGCCCAAAAAAACACTGTTATGAAAAAAAAAAAAAATTTCACCTGAAAAAACAGGCGAAAAAAAAAAATTTAATTTTTTTTCACAAATATTTTTTTTTTCATTTTTGAAAAACATGAAAAAAAGTTGCTGTCAACTGTCAACTACGAAAATTGGCGCTGTCAACTGTCAATTTCCGCCATACCGCCCTGCGGCAGAACAGCATGCCGCTGTGTCAAGAGAGCCGGCATTTCATTGGTTGTCGGCGGGGCGTAATGATATGATATACGCAGAACGTAGTTCGTAATTTCCTGCTGTTCGGATGCCCCTTCCCCCTTATTACCTTACTGCAACCTCGATTCATATGTCTTATAATACCGTGCACTTGATCTTACAATACAACTAATACACTTTCTCCAGCTATTTTTCAATTTATTTTGCCCGTGGCATGAAAGCGATGCGGGGCGTCCTGTTTATTATCAGCAGCGGCTGCACGGTCTCAGCTTAAACAAAGTATTCACTTCCGGCGTGAGTGGTGCGATTCCGCGTGGCGTGTACGAGGGACAAGCTTTTGGATCATAACTGCAATCCTTTTCTTGCTGTTCTACCAGCACCTGCAAGACTTTAAAGTAAGTTTCATACACTGTGTTTCACGTAACGTGTGCAGTACTTTATTTTGTATTGAACTATGTGGTAGCCTGTAGCATTTCATGCTAATCCACCCATTATCGCCCGTTATGAAATGAACACGCCTGCTGTTTTCACGCACGTGGTAGTAGTATACACAACTAACACACTGGCACCCCCGTCAGTATTTTCAACACACAGCTTTGTATGGTAATGTGTATTGTTTATTTTTTCTCGGTATATAGACATCATACATCCTGTTTATTTTTCCCATTTCATATACACGGCACATCCCTTTCACTCGCCAGCACATGGCGCATCCTGTTTATTATCGGCAGAATGTACCCGCGATAAAAAATATATCTTTTTGCCTTTCCAGTGGACCACGAGGGAGTGACACGGGGGAAGTGTGTGGAAAGTGGGTGCTTCTGTACTCAATTCTCCTCGCAAAAAGGCACACATTACTGCAACAACTGCGCCCCTCACATGGCCCGTCGCCATGTAAGTATCATACATCTTTCCTATGTTACAAACAGAATAAAGTTTCAGTAATGCAAGTTCATACTGTCATACAGCTGTGTTAACACCTCAATGTACCTTTCCACTGCCACCAAAATATTATCACAATTTTACTACATGTAGTCCTGTTTATTATCGTATATAGTACACACTCAACATCCCTCCCAACAGCCACACTTTTTCCTACTTCCTGTTTCTTCTGTTACGGTAGAATAGATAAATTTGGCCCAGGTAGTACACACAGGATTTGCATAAACGGGTGCCGCGCTAGCGCTAGCGCTAGCACCAATATTGTGATCACACCAGTGCCACTGGTGACCCAGGCCTAATTTGAGTTTCTGACTATATAGTCAATATAGTCCATGTCATAGTACTGTATATCCCCTTCACCTACTTATACCATCTTATTTTGTAATATTTTTCGTATGTTGTTCTACTGTATTATTTGCCAGACATAATACGTGTATTTTTTTCTGCAGGAGAAAATGGGCCAGTGCAGTATGCCTGAATGTGAGTGCGGACTATTTACAGTTGTGGAAGGCTGTCACGACTGCATAGATTGTGGCCATGGTGCAGGTTTGCACAAGGTGCCCGATGTACCCAGTAAGTATACCGTATAACACATTATGACCTACATTATTTTCAGGCCTTTTGTCACCCCTCCTTTCCCCTTCTAACATGCCATTTGAAAATTTATTGTCCCATTCCTCTCCTTTTACCATCTGTTTGACACACGCAGTACAACAAAGTGAATCACATGTTACAGGAGCAAAATTGCTGAACGAGATGGAAAAGGTGGGGAAAAAAAGGAAAGTCCTATTGCGGAACATCCCTGCCACGCCTGTAGAGAAGAAGGTTCCGGTGCGCCGGGTTAGTATGAAGCCTACTTTGATACTATATAGGGCTATACAGTACCGTATATACATGCTTTTCATTTTTTCTGTATGTTATATGCCACTTCTATTTTCATGTTAGCATTCTGATACATGTAGACTATTTATAACCCATTTTTCGTATGTACTGTAACCAGGTCCTTTCTCTCATACTGCATTCTTACATTCTTTCTTTCTCATTCTCTGACAGCTTTTCGAAATAACGCGGGGGGAAAGAGTCAAGGTCCGGGGTGTCTGGGGTAACCGTGCCAAAAAGGACAGGCGTGGAATCCAGACTGTCAGTGTAAGTGTAGCAAACATACTATGACTATTCCCTTTACCATATTTCACATAAACTCATGATAAATAATAAGCTGATGAAATAAACACAACCAGCAACGAACAAAAGTTTTGTAGAATGAACAGAACTGTTCACTCGACCTTTAGCCCGCATCACTTTTTTTCCATGTTCATCCTTGTTACGCCCGTCGCCAGTGCTGTATATGGGGACAGCAGTCCTGTTGGTCGTCAGCATTTCATACAGACATGGCGCATCCTGTTTATTATTTCTCTTTATTTAGACATGATACATCCTGTTTATTATTGGCATGTGATAGACACGGCACATCCTTTAGCCTGCCCAGCGCATGGCGCGTCCTGTTTATTATTTCTCGGTATATAGACATGATACATCCTGTTTATTATTGGCATGTGGTAGACACGGCACTTCCTTTATCCTGCCCAGCGCATGGCGCGTCCTGTTTATTATTTCTAGGTATATAGACATGATACATCCTGTTTATTATTGGTCAGCTTGTAAATGAACTCTACATGCCCTCTGAGGATGGAGACACATCCAGTGATGAATGGCCCTTGTCCTACATCATCCCCATACAGCGTATGCTAGAGCTGAAAGAACCAAAAGAATAACTTTCCAACCAAACCCACACAATTGTAACCGTCCCTCGCAATCCCCTGAACAATGAACAAAACCAATTTTTTTTAAATAGGTATATTCTGTGTACAAAGGTGATCCAACCCGCTCTCCACATTGCCCAAAGCACAGATTTTAACAAGATATCAGCTTGGCGAGTGTGTAAACTGTATTGGGTAATATGGGAAGGTGTGCAACTAGAAGTCCACCCTGGTCTAAGGACGTGACAATTAGACTAGTACAGACCAGTAGTGTACACAACATGCATTAGTTAGGGCATGCATTAGCACCATATAGTGCATGTTGTGTACACTACTGGTCTGTACTAGTCTAAATGTCACGTCCTTAGACCAGGGTGGACTTCTAGTTGCACACCTTCCCATGTTACCCCATATGGGCTACTCACTCGCCAAGCTGACATCTAGTTAAAACCTGTGGCCCAAAGGGTGGCGGGAAGAAGGGAAGAAGGGCCGTACTGTGGCGCCATCTGTCTTGTAACGCCGGTATTAAGCGGCCGCAATAGGGTACGTTTATACAACGTACATGAACTCCTTGCCCCTGTTCTAATTTGTTCATATATATGCGTAAAGATGGGTGTAATACACCGAATGCCTAACATGAAAATGTAGTACTTTTTGACTTCTTATAACCTGTATCAAAAATAATGTAATATTGCATAGGAAACACCAAGCAAAACATGTAGTACAGTTTGACAGGCTCTTGCACACCTTTTCTGTGTACCAGCTAGATGACATACTATATAAACCGCTGCAATTCTAGGTCTCACAAGGGCTTCGCTGACTCCCATTGCCTTCCTCCTTACGGATTTCAATTTGACAGCCTGTTGTGTTCTCCAGCTAACTGGAGATGTGCATGTGGTGTATACAACATGAGGAACTAGGGCCGGACAGTCAGCGATCAACCCTTTTGTTATAACGGGTAAAGGAAATTGTGTACAAGTACTTAGCATGTGGTAGACACGGCACATCCTTTATCCTGCCCAGCGCATGGCGCGTCCTGTTTATTATTTCTAGGTATATAGACATGATACATCCTGTTTATTATTGGCATGTGGTAGACACGGCACATCCGTTATCCTGCCCAGCACATGGCGCGTCCTGTTTATTATCGGCCGAATGTACACGCGATACATCCCCTAATTAGCCTACTCAACGTAGCACAACAAGTTATGTCATGTAACATAATGCAATGCCTGGTGTAATGTAGTACCATCTCACGTTCTTTCTGTGTTTATATTGTACCTGATGGTCACACCGGTGTTCTTCCAGATCGAATTCCAACCGGACGAAGAAGTCACGTTCAAGGGACTTCGTGACCGCTGTGCCCGCGTATTCGCTATGGTGTCCTACGACACGCTGAGCAAATCTCACTCGGCCTTGCTCCTGGGCGGACTAAAAGGGCCGGAGGTCAACAACGATCGGGAGGTCCAAACGTTATTAAAGAACGGAAAGGGGTACTTTGTCCCCACCAAGAAGAACGAGGTGTCCTCTGTAAGCCACTTCTCCCTTCTTCTAATACATACAGCGTACATGAACTCTTCTCTTCGGCCTTAGCACATAGTACATAGTGGAAATATAATACATTACATCCTTCAATTTTTTGGGTGCTTTTACCATCCAGTCTTCTTACTTTCATCAAAAGTACTACCTGTGCTTTTAATGTAGTAGGAACTGCATTTTAATTGAACTACCCAAAAAATTTTACAGGAGGAGGAGGACTCTCTGTTGAGTGAGGTAAGAAGGACACACGAGTCGGACACCGAGCGTAGCTTTGATTTACCCCCAGTCAACATTCCGTCTCGCCGAAAGAAAACTGCCACAACGGGAAGTGCTGGAAAAGAAGACACAGAACGCTCTGCCAAGAGAAACACCAAAGTCCCTTCTTCCGCAGCAGGAAGTTCCTCCACCCCACCTCCACCTGATCCCACTCACTCGTCTGAAGGGAAAAAAAGGCCAGCAGGAAGTTCCTCCCCACCACCTCCACCTGATTCCACTCACTCGTATGAAGGGAAAAAAAGGCCCAGAACACAGGAGGAGGAGAAGGTGAGTACCCGCAAAAATCCTGTTTCTTTGTACCCTGTAAAATAAAAACAAAACAAAAAATATGTCCTCTTTCCTCATTCTGTATGAAACATATGACGTACTTGGACAGCAAAAATGAGTGTTTTTTCTGTTCCCAATCTGTGCAGGATTTACCCCAAGCGCCAGAAGGTGAGGTGATATAATATTTGGTTGTGTTCATGTTTTGTCACGTTCAACTGATTTTCCCTGTTATTTGTTGCAAGTTCCTTTCTCATTCTTCTTTTAATTTGGTAAAGAAACCCGAAAAATATTACAAAGAGACACATGAAATAAATTGCTATGTGATAAACTTTACGTCCTTTTTTCTTGTTCAGGCAGAGATATTATAGTACTACATAGCTTTGACTTCCTTTCACGTACATTCCTTACAATGTTACATGAGACAATTTTTCCTGTGTATATTTTGTTCACCTGTCACTTTGTAGCGAGAAGGAAGATTAGCACGATGGCCCCTCCAGACAACTATGCACAGGAAGAGATCGGGACTGCCGTCACCGCCTTTGCTCTACAATATTTCACAGACACAGACGAAGTGGTCGGGCCCTACATCCCGTGGAAGTCGAGAAACCCGGATCACAACTACCTGCTGGCCAAGCTGATGAAAGGTACCATAAATTTTATGTCTTTTTTTACCTTTTCCATGACATATCAAGGCCACTCCAAAAAAAAAGTCTGGTTTCTCATCCCAAAGCAGAGAAAAATTTCAGTAGGGCGTTTTTTTTTAAATTTTTAATTTTCTTAACGCAGGAGCCAAAATGTATAGGAAAAAAGTAGATTTTCTGCAACAAAATTTCACACTTAATTATTCAAGTGTCTATTTATTTGAAGCTGTTGGAAAATGTAACATATTCCTGCTGTCATACAGCATAACAGAAGTTTTATTTTGTATCAGGGGAAACGGAGATATATAAAATCGAGATGCACCTCGAAGATGGTGTTAGAGTCCCCCGGTCCGTCGCACAGGATAACGCGTGGCCGGATATGGCTGAGGACGAAGGTAGGAAGATTTACACCTCTACAGTGAAATCTCGATATGAGGAGGATGGTAATAAGGAGCAGACTGTTTTAAATAGCAGATTTGCTATGCCAACATTTTTTCTCTACATTTCTATAGTAATAATACCTGATTAGAAGGTGCTTTCTTACACAAAAATGGTTTAGAAGGAGCAGAATTTTTCGTACATGAATAAGTTGTTCGGCTGTTCATTCATTTGATTGAGAAAAAAGTTCCCATTCCGATGAACTAGGTGATGGTGTGTGTGTAGAGGACCCCCACCCCCTGTATACACAGATGCAACCGGCATTGCTATCCTATGTTAAATACTTTATTTTACCCACAGCAACATGTGGGAATTCTCCCTTCTGTATGATGCCCTGTAACCCAGTGGGCACTGGTGGTTGAAGAAAGATGGATAAATGTTTACCAATCTTTATTCGATGTTGATTCAACAATTATTCAAACTTGCTAATATTTTTAAATGGCCCCTCTTTCTGTTGTTGTAGCACAATTTCTATTATTTTATTGTAACAGGTATGACCCTGTTATGGCAGTCGCCATATCAGGTATACACAACATTAGAGACGACCTACATAGGGGTGGTGGCGTATCCCTTCCTGAGCAAGGACCTGGTATACGAATGGTTTGCGTTGGAGGAGGGGGAGGAGCGCTTCCTGGGTTTGACGGACCCGTTCATATTGGTCCCCCCCGGACGCTACACGTGTAAGCTCAGCTATATGGGGGAGGATGAAGTTGTGTTGCAGGGGTACATCAGCCGGGTCAACGTGCTGAAGTGCTCAAATCTCTTCCAAGGTGAGACGCTGTCAGGTGTTTACAATGTAGCATAGTACTGTGTTATATGATATACATTTTATTTTTACTTGATACTAGGAGGGTAAAGTTAATCTTTTCCTTCTTTCTTTTAGTGGCCAAAATTAAAATAATGAAACCAACATGGAGATACAGTACACTTTATACCTATCATACAAGCTGTCTTCACTTTTTTTATTTTTCAGAGTCCGGACTCCAGTTCATAGAACCAAAAGACTACACGGTCCACTACGCGAGCAAAATTGGCGGAGGCAACTTTGGAGCGGTGTACCGAGGTGATTTTTTTGGACCAGTTGCTGTAAAAACCATTAAGACGAGTCACTCGGTCGACATATTCTTGGCAGAGATAAACATTGCAGGGTGAGTACGATAATAAACCACTTTGTTCACTGTTCTTTTCTCCCCGCTGTGTCATAGTAAACAAACTGAATAACAAATATATGCCCGTGCTTTCCATTGTGTTCCACCTTTAATACCATATGCATGTTACTAGTCCTTTAGAAAAATAACCCCTTTTCTTTACCATACAGAAAGATGCGTCACCGCAATCTTATTCGATTGCTGGCCGTATGCCAACTGGAAGATGAGATACATATCGTCATGGAATTGTGCAACGGCAGAAATCTGGCGCGCATCTACGAGAAAATGCGGAAAATGAAGACCATCAAGGCCAAAGTGAGTACCATATTTCAACTGACACTGCACTTTCCGCACTGTCGCCATGATATGGGTTGTCCCGCGTTATATGGTTCATTGCGCGTCCTGTTTATTATTTGTCGGCAACATGTAGTCACGATACATCCCTGTACGTACTAAGTACATGGGTCGTCCTGTTTATTATTTGTCGGCAACATGTAGTCACGATACATCCCTGTACGTACTAAGTACATGGGTCGTCCTGTTTATTATTTGTCGGCAACATGTAGTCACGATACATCCCTGTACATACTAAGTACATGGGTCGTCCTGTTTATTATTTGTCGGCAACATGTAGTCACGATACATCCCTGTAAGTACTAAGTACATGGGTCGTCCTGTTTATTATTTGTCGGCAAGATGTAGTCACGATACATCCCTGTACGTACTAAGTACATGGGTCGTCCTGTTTATTATTTGTCGGCAGCATGTAGTCACGATACATCCTTTGACGTACCAAGTACATGGCTCGTCCTGTTTATTATTTGTCGGCAGCATGTGGAGACCGAATCAGCGGTGTGCCAATTACATTACAACTCGTCTTGATTTGCGGCTGGATGTAGTACTCTGTGTAACCCTTATGACAGGAGCTGATTGTCTCTCATTCTGACAGGAGGAAGTGCTGAAACTAGACGACAGCATGTACGTAATGCAGCAGCTGTGCCTGGCTCTGAACTACCTGCACAGCATCCCCGTCGTTCACTCAGACGTCAAACCAGGGAATATTATGATATCGCCAAACTACGAGTTGAAGCTGCTAGATTTCAGTATCGCCCGCATAAAGGAGAGCGCTCGGGAGGAGCAAACCTATGCCACCAACTTCGGGGGCGGCCCGGGAGCGGGTACCTTCGCGTACATGGCCCCCGAAGTGTACAACGGGTCGAAACTGAAGAGGCAAACCTCTGTAGATGTGTACGCAACCGCCTTAATAATTGTAGAAAATGCGAACAACGGAGCACTGAACTATCCCATGAGGCAAGACGTGAAGAATGCCATGGCTGCTGAAGGCTTTCCGAAAGGAATTAAGAAGGTGGCCCCTGCCCTACTACCCGTCACACAGATGGCTCTCAGCTGGAAGCCAGAGGAGCGGCCGGAAGCCAAGGAATTGGGGAAAGTAATAGGTTCTCTCTTCGACGAGGAGGCCTACTACGGGCAGAAGCCAGCGTGGTGAAGCGTAAGATAGACTAGTGTATTCAGTGAGGGCAGGAAAAATTATGTGCATTTGTCTACTGTTCCATGACACTTTATTAGTTACACACAGAAGTGAACCATTTCATAAAAATAATATAGTCAAATCATGATACAATTGGGAAATTTTTTTTGTACAATATCACATGCTCGGTCTACTTTTATTTACATTGCATCGACATGTGCTACACGTTATATGATTATACCATCTGAAACTTTTTTTTTCTATTTCACATGCTCTCTGTACTTTTATTTACATTGCATCGACATGTTCTACACATTATATTTAACGATCACACAAAGCTAGAAAAATAGCTTGGGCATTCTGCATGCACAACACCATGTTGTTCTGGTTCAGGAATTCGTCTGCCTCTGCCCTAAACTGTGCCGGTACAATGTCTTCAAAGTGGTCTGCTATCTGATGGTACTCTGCCGCGAATTCCATGTCATCTGCCGCCTCAACACCGTAATGATACCCACACTGCTCGCCCCCTGTCAAATTTTAAATAAGAAAAAAAATTACATATATCACATGTCCAATTATTTGGTGACAAACAGTTCAACGGCCGAGCACATACAGAGGTCAAATAGCTTAACAACATGGGAAGGGAAACAGAGAAATTCATGTATACGGGCTTACCGAAAAGATCAGGATGGTTATACATGTCGTCTGGACATCCTCCACATGGCAGACTCACGCCTTTCTGTTGGCGAATCTTGTGAAGGTTCCAGTCACGAATGTAGTCGTCCACCTGACGCTTTACCAATGGGAGGTAGACGTAAATGAACGCGTCTCTGTGCAGGTGAAACAAAGCATGGGTGCGTTACACAAAATGAAATACATACACAAAGACACACTCATTTAAGTCTGTTGGCCGGGTTGTTTCACCATTTGACCTTGGGCCGTATTTCACGAGGCCATACGCCGAGCGAAATGTGGCACACCGGTCAACAGACTTGAAATGAGTGTGCCTTTGTGTTAATTTTTTATCATTTTCGATTTAAAATACGAAAATTGTGATGGGGGGAGGGCCTATGATAGCCTAATTATATCCCCTTCAAATGTAAATTAAGCACCATTTTGATGACGTCACAGGGCCGTATTACGGCCATTGGTTTTTTTACGGGTTCACGGGTGGGTGAAATACGGCGTTGTTTGGTTCAGTCAATGGGACTGCTGTTTTTCATTAAAAAATTAAACTCTTTTCTTTGATACATAAAAAACATGCTGTTTCATATTTTTTCGTGGTAATATACAAGTTTCATACCGGTTTTCTTGTACGTCGACAGGCAGCCCATCTCGCAACATTTGTGTGAACTGCTGGTGTAGGCCATACGTGACATGCCTGTACATGCCGGACCAAAAGCACTCGATTTTCTGTAGAAATAACACAAAATAGGCACAGTATAATAGTTAGGAAGGAACATGTTGTAGACATTGATATTATTTTTTTTCCTGCCCTTACGCTATATAAAGTGGGAAAAACAATTTACTTGGTTCAATTTGGACTTGTCCACCACTGCCGGTCGCTCCGACGCTACGTCTGTCCCATTACGCCTCAGGAACATCTGCAATTCTATGCTGAGCGTGTTCTCCGTACCCGGGTCGAACCTTGCTCTGTTCGGCACAACTGTTTAAAAGAAGAAAAATAAAACCTTGCATTAGGTTTCATCCGGTTTCCCATGTTTCCCTGTGTTACAGTATAACATGTATTTTGTGTGTACGGGTCAAGTGTTATGGCGGACACACAGTGAACATAATATTGTAAGGAAAAGTATACATACCTTCCAACTTCTGTATGGTGTCCGCAAATAGTTTGACCACGAAGTTTGGATTTTTGTTAGTGGTATATGTTGTGCACCAGAGCACCCTCCGTGAAAAGCAGTCTATCGCTCCGTGTATATAAATCCCATACGTAGCCAGTTTGTCATGGCCATCGATTGACCAGCAGTCATTGGGCCCCTGTATAAAAGGGATGGAACTTTGTATTGTAACGTACATTTACATGTCGTAGCAAATAATGGAACGTTCTATGTTATTCCCATGTCATATTATGTTAGCTATACTGTACATACCGGTGACTGAAAGATGCGCCGTACAAACTTCTTTCCCTTCCTCCTCTCCCCGGCTTCCGGGTCCAGCACCCTGGCCGCTGCCATGACATCGTCCCTATTTGGAAAGAATTTATTTTTTCACTCACTCTGTTATTTAGTATTCTGCGGTGTACAGTACACAGTATTGCACCAAGCATCCCGCGGTAGACACGATACAGTCCACCGATTTTATGATTCATACGGTATAACAAAGGGTTCTGGAGATGTAGGTTGGTATATGGACGAAAATAATATTTCGAAGCAGCACGCCAAAGTTGGGAGAAATACCTTTTTATTGCCACGTTGAATTTGTCTCTGATAATCCTTGTCACGCGTCTGTAGCCTGCTGTCTCCTGACACTTCTCCTGAGCATTCTATGGTTATACCGGAAACAATATTCATATACTTGGTTTAGTGTTAACAGTATTAATAAAACAGCATGACATAGTACTACATGACGTCATGACAAATTAATTTTGTGATATAAGTTTGCTCTGTTTATTTGTGCTATGCTCAGGTAGGAAAAGGATATGGATGAAAAGGAATACAGTTGACTGTAATGTTACACACCTGCACTAGATTTAGGACGGTTTCCGGCTCCAGCGGTACTGTCCTGGTGATGCCAAACTGTTTTAGCCGCCTTTTCAAAGTACTGAGGCTGCCAATTGGGAAAAAAAGAAATAAAGATTGACTGCTTGCCACTTGACTGTTTTTCCTTCAATTTTTAACAGAAATAAAGCTTGAATTGGTCACCAAATTGTTGAAAATATTGCCATCAATATGTCGTAATAGTAGATAATTCTGGAAATTATGTAAAGGCATAAGAGCATTTCTTTAGGTATAGGAGTATAAGCCTGCCCCGAGTATAAGCCTGCCCCGTGTATAAGCCGGGTCAGTTTGCCACTTAGTACTTGTAGAAGCCCGGGCTTATACACGGGGAAATACGGTACTTGGAAAAGTGTAGAGGTGTGCAGAAGCCAGCTGTACATTTAATGAAAATGAATGGAGCAGTGTTCTCCTAATGCTATACCTGAAGGACAGCCCAAACTGTCTGAGGTATCGTAGGATCATCTCGTTGCTTTTCCCCAGCAGCACCAATTTGGACAGTATGTCTGGCAGTAGCTCTGTGCAATAATGGAAGGAGAAACAGTTGTATTATTGCACAGTAATGTAGGAAGTATATTTCAGGAAGTCATATGATGAAAAGGCAGGATAGTAGGCGGTGTAACTGTGATATACTACCTTGTGTCGTGTTGTGCTCTGTGTCAAGGTGGCCACACTCTACGCACTGCATTATCCCCACCACTATCTCCAGCCTTTTACACGGGCATCTTTTGCAACTTCTGTGGAACAATTCCTCGTACTCCATTTTGCTGGTAGTTCTGAAAAGGGAAACAAAAGATATTTGATTGCACCCGATATATCGATACATATGCAGCACACGATAATAAACAGGATCCTGTTTATTATCGTCCAAGCGTATATGAAATCCCGTTTATTATCATCCGGACATACAATTGAACGGGACGATAATAAACAGGATTCGGTCTGGTTATGTTGCCGGAAAGACGAGCGCGGCGGTGGAAACTACACACTGTGACATAGCAATCGCTGTAGACACGACATAACCTCATCGAACAGTGTGCCCGGTAGACACGAGACATACTGCAAAGTGCTGCCATCTAGCGGAGTGCTTCCGAACGAAGGGATGGGAGCGACCTCTACATCGTATAGCAATAATTACGCAGGAGCGCCATTCGGTCAACAATACGTTTCACGGTAACATTATGCCTTTCTTACACTTATTACCGAAAACATGAATGAATCAGGTAGGAAAGATGCTGTACAATGTGTATACATATGTCAGGAAGCAGAAATCCGGCATGCCATGCTGTGTTGAACGTATAGGGGGCTGGGTATGAGGTATGTCGACGGGATTAGCCTAATGTGCTGGTGCTTCTCGTGTCTACATTATACGGCTGTCTCGTATCTAAAAAAGGTGGGATGTTTCTTGTCTACAGTGGGGGTCTCTCTTGTCTACCGCTTCAGACCTATAATGTTATAAGGCTGTCTCGTATCTAAAAAAGGTGGGATGTTTCTTGTCTACTGTGGGGTCTCTCTTGTCTACCGCATCAGACCTATAATGTTATAAGGCTGTCTCGTATGTAAAAAAGGTGGGATGTTTCTTGTCTACTGTGGGGTCTCTCTTGTCTACCGCATCAGACCTATAATGTTATAAGGCTGTCTCGTATCTAAAAAAGGTGGGATGTTTCTTGTCTACTGTGGGGTCTCTCTTGTCTACCGCATCAAACCTAGAAAGTAAACTATTATAAAACTGTCTGTCAGGGAGTGCTCATTTGGTATGGCCGGGGGGGGGGGGGGGGGAGCATGTGAGGGGGGGCATTTTTTTTAGGGGTATTGACAGGGGAGGGCCTTTTCTTTTTTACCCATTTTTTTTGGGGGGGGGGGGCCTTTTTTGCGGGGGTATTCCTACACACCAATATTGTTTCTCATGCACTACTTGGGGGGGGGAGGGGGTGCACCGTATTTCATACAGGAAGGATAACATGGTGTCTTTTTTTCTGTTTAACACAGATGCCCAGGAAAAACCCTCAGTTGGAAGAGGTGAAGCAGGCCAACCGGGCGGACCACAGGAAGTGGTTAGAAAAGAACAAGCAGGAGTGGCCAGAGTTGCACAAGGCCAACAGGGCGGCTGCAAATGCTGTGAGTATAAAGGGGCCGTGGAGGCGGATGGGGGGGGGGGGAGTGAGGGTGGAAATGGCAAGACAAGTATGGAATGTAGGGTAAATGTGGGTGACGTGCTGAATGTTGAAAAATCCCCCCCCCCCCCCCCCGCGAAGGCACAACGTTTTCCTTGTTACACATTTTTCATTGGGTGTGCTGTATATATTTTTTTTTCTCTGATTATTTTTTAAACTTATTTTTTTCAAACGCACACTAAGTAGTGGTAAAGGACAGAGCACTTGACATGTGAGGAACCTTTGGGTAACATGGTCGGTATGTCACCGATGTTACCCACGTTTACCATACTGGAAAGGGGGTGGGGGGAAAGTATGTTCAAAAAAAATAAACAGATGAGTGTATTGTATGATTTGTCTTTCTTTCTTAAGAAATACGAGGCTACACGCCCCTACTCAGAACTGAAGGGAGAGAAGAAAGCACGCGTGCTGCTCTCCAAAAAGCTGAGTGCGGCCAACGCAAGGGGGAAGCTCACCGAAGAAAAAGGTAAATTTCTTTGTTTTTCTCTATATATTTAGGGGCCGTGTACCCCTACACTGCATGTAATGAGTGTGGTGTGCCCAAAAAAAAAGGATTTGTCCCATATGTGGGTTACACTGCCTTACGTCAGGATGAATGTTGTCTACAGTATGGGGTGGAGAAAGCATGTATCATGTGCTCCACTCACCGGGGAGTAAATGGCAGGAGTGGGGGACTGTATTAAATGAAGCCTCAAAAAAAAGTATCTGTGTCCTGTGGCGCAGGGCCAGTGTGATGTGAAGTTGGCATACAAAATTACACTGACTGGGTAAATGGGAAGATATATGTTGTTTCAGCTCGGGAGATGAAGGAACAGTTCCTGCGCGATTTCCCAGGGGCGGTGCTGAAAGGCTACAACGATGCAACGGAGGAACAGTCCGAGCAATCAACGGAACAGGAAGTCCAAGCAGAAGAGCTGACAGGAGAGGAACAGTCTGAGGAATCTACGGAAGTGGAAGTGCAAGCAGGAAACGTGACAGGACAGGAGGCTGTACCGGGTGCCACTGAGGCACAGAACACAGAGGGAGAGGAAGCAGAACAGCAGACAGGAGAGGGTTTGGGTCAGCGACACACCGAACAGGCCGTGAACTCTCCTCCCACTGTACCTCAGCCCGAGGAAGAGGATGCCCCAGCTTACCGTATGGGAAGCCAGGTCTCTAGTCGGTGAGTAATTTGAACATTTAGCATACGCCTATTGAAAAGTTTTAAAATTATTTTTTGGGCAAATCAATTTTCACACTACACACCGCTGAGCGCTGGTCTTTTATAATTGATACATAGTAATATGCGCCATACTATATACATGATATTCCCACCTAATGGCATTCCTTTTTTTGTTTTAAAACCCTATGTCAGGTACCAAAACTGTATAGGAAAGATATGTACGAAATGGCCCGTCTCGTGTCTACATGTATATATTAAAAGGAAATTTAACCTGAGCCAAAATGTGCTGTCTCATTCCCTGTACTTATCCTACAACTACAAAAAATATTTTTACACTATAGCAAATAAGTACCATCAGCCAGTTTCCTGGATTAAAATGGAGAATACATGAAATTTATTTCCCACAGAACCCGCAGCAAGAAGAAAGAGAACAGCACTGGGTCCGCCTTCTGCACCCCCCCCCCGCACAGAAGATCAGACAGACTACAGAAGAAAAAATGTGTCAAATCCTTCCCCCTACCACTTAGTACAATGGCCCAAGTAGAGGAAAGAAATGCTGCAACACTGAAGAAGGCACCACGTTCACCCTCGCCCACTAAAAGCCCTGCCGCACGGTTCGCAAAAGGTCTCAAACTGTCCAAAATTTGAAGAAAGGGATTTTTTTTTTCTCTACCTTATGTAGATAAATACATAAAAGAGAGAGAGAGACAAGTTAAGAAATAAAACGCCTTACTTTTTTATTTGACAGCATTGTGATGATAAACAATCCGTTCAAGTCATGCGGCCTTATTTCAACGTTATACGGGTTAGGTATAAAATAATATACCGTGATGCCAAATTAAAAGACCAACTATGTCATAGCGTGAAGAATATGTTACTGTCCAAAACATTACCATGGTATCATACATTTGTTATAGCATAAAAACTAAGTACCGGTATCCTGTGTCCTGTTTATTACCCCTGTTCATTAAACTCGTATATGATGAAAACTAAGATCTTTCCTACTGTATGAAAACATACATGAACACACAATGATGTAAATACCATGCAAAAAGATAATACAAATAACAAGAATACACTTAACATCTAGGAAACTATATAGTACTCATTGCCAGTATACATATATGAGTGCATTTTTATGTAAAAGGGGGACCTAATGTGAAGACATTCGTACCATTCTTGGCGGGCTGACACTCAAGCGAAAAGGCTTTGTAGATAGGTCACTTTAGCATTTTTATGTATAATATTATACTCACAGCTATAGTACCAGATGTCCTAACTTTAAATAGTCACAGCGAGTGAAATACCCAGTAGAATACTACATGAGAATGGGAATGCATCACCCAAATACTGATGATATCATATAAAATCACAAACATGCTGTATATATTACCGCATTCAGACGCACAACATTAAAAAATATGACATATAGCCTCAAAGAGACCGCCTGTGTAGTGGTTACCCAAGCCCGTTGCTGCAGCTCCCGGTGGGTGAGGGTCAGTGAGGCCCCCCCCCCCCTGTGTTCTCTGCACCCCTGCGCCTTTTTGTACATGACACACCTGGGATAAAACCAAACCCCTCTGAAATACCACATAAAGTTCCCAATCGTATCTGAATTGTCATTGTCATTACTGTATATGCATGTCTGAATGATATTCTTTCATCAAAATCAATAATATATGGATATACAAAATGTTAGGTTTTTGGGCCGAGCTACTTAATAAAAGCGAACGCAAAAAATTAACAAATTCTTCTATTTCCCCTCATTCTGCCTCTGTATCTTCATCATGACCGTCAGTGCTGCTGTGCGCAGCATTTCCTCCTCCGCGTTCCGCGTTCTGTAAAGAAAATACACAAACGGTTTGCACTAAAAATAAATAGAAATAAAAGGACAGGAAGATACTAAAGGAAAAGGATGACATTACATGGAAACAGGACTTGGTACAGGACACCACTTGACATGTGCATCACGAATTACACTACATGTCTGCTACATTACATACTACATTTTCGGTATAGCAAAGCGTTAAAAAAATACATACCGTGTGCCCACTGCCCCCTCCTCCTCAGAGCTGGTTGAGTCCTGTTGACTTGGCACAAAGTCAGGGTCCGGGGTCCCCGGCTGTGAAACACAGGAAGAGGAGGACCCAGGACTGCTGGCTGTCATGGGGGTGTCGCGTTCCTCCTGCTCCGTGTCCCCCTCTTGCTGGTCGGTGTCACCCTGGCTCACAGGGCTGGTGGCAGTGGCCTGGGACCCGCCCCCCTCCTGCTCGCTGTCCTCCTGTTCCTCCTGACTGTCACCCTCCGTGACAGGGCTGGTGGCAGTGACCGGGGACCCGCCCACCTCCTGCTCGCTCTGCTCCTCGTCCTCCTGACAGTCACGCTGGGTGACAGGGCTGGTGGCAGTTGCCGGGGACCCGACCCCCTCCTGCTCGCTGTCCGGCTCTCCCTCTGTTTTGAAAAAGGAAAGATAAAAAGTGTTTAGCGGATAATAAACAGGACACTGGATACCGGTACTGAAGGATGTCTCCTGTCTACATTAAGCCCATTATATACCGTACTACTTGTACAGTTTGTGATGGGAGGCATGTGTTGTGTGTAACTAGCATCAATAATAAACAGGACGGGCCATGCTCCTGGTATATTGAAGGATTACTCTGGTCTACATACTACCGACAATAAACAGGACTACTGCTATACTGGGTGGAAAGAGGAATATATCGTGTCTATGCTTCCCCGAAAATAAACAGGACACGCCATGCCGACGGTACAGGGAAGGATACCTGCTGTATTATTCCCGCCAAAAATTAACAGGACTACGCTAAACAGCATGGCCAACAGTGATATGGTAGTACTAGTGAGTAGTGTACGTACCTTCAGCGCACTCCTGGCTAAAGAAGGTAGACAGGTCGGGACAGGGCCCGGGAAGAGGGGTGGAGTGAACAGCGGGGGAGTGCTGTTGTGCCACGTGTACCTCAGCTATAGATAAAATAAATTACATTGTAATGAGGGAAAGAAATTTTTTTTTGCTTTGTGAACAGGATGTGGGAGGTAGGGATTATATCTCATACACCATTCCTTTATCCAAAGCTGTTTCCCACCCCGTATGTAGAGCGTGCAGAGAATTTTTTATA
Source organism: Harmothoe impar (assembly GCA_947462335.1). NCBI lineage: Eukaryota > Metazoa > Annelida > Polychaeta > Phyllodocida > Polynoidae > Harmothoe > Harmothoe impar. The sequence continues at coordinate 58,971,612 of OX381705.1, read as the reverse complement.
TGATACTGATATATATAGGGAATTTTGATTTTGTTCTGCCGTACTTACAGTGCAATGTGTGGAAAACCCCACCGTGTGAAGCTGATGGGATATCGTTGAAGGTGGGAGGGTTCTCCAGTGACCACCGAGTGACAGGGCTGGTGGCAGTGGCCGGGGACCCGCCCCCCTCCTGCTCGCTCTGCTGCTCGTCCTCCTGACAGTCACGCTGGGTGACAGGGCTGGTGGCAGTTGCCGTCGACCCGCCCCCCTCCTGCTCGCTGTCCGGCTCTCCCTCTGTTTTGAAAAAGGAAAGATAAAAAGTGTTAGATATGTGGTGTACATTTAGCCGATAATAAACAGGACACTGGATACCGGTACTGAAGGATGTCTCCTGTCTACATTAAGCCCATTATATACCGTAATACTTGTACAGTTTGTGATGGGAGGCATCTGTTGGGGGGACAACTGAACCATGTGATAAAGGTATAGCCCACCCGTGTTTAAATATGTATGCCTCCCTTGTTTACTCCTACCGTAAATCTACCGGTATGTCTCCTGTGTACAACGAAGTACATGGGTAAAGGATGCGTTACATGTGTACTGTATGATTTACTTTTCCCAACGTAGCGTGCACAGCGTAATGACTGGAATATAGTAGAAACAATAAGGCTTACCTTGCTCAAGATCTGACGGGGTGGAGGGTCCTGCAATGCTCTGGACTTGCTGCGCCGCAGCCTCTGCCCGGTACTGCCTATGAAGCCTGTTGTTCAGATCCTGGGCGTGAGCCCACTCATCGGTCCCTGGTAGCGGCCGGTATTTCTGTGGATAAATAATGTACCAAAAAATAGGGTTAAATTGAATATATTGTAAAGGGAGTTAATTTCTTCCACTGGCATGAAACAAAAAATTATATGTATGCATTTGAAGTTGTTTCTTTCCCAGTTTAAACGTCACCTAAAGTCACCCAGGATATTGGCTCATTTGGGTTTAAAAAATATTTGGATGGGGGGACAGCCCTACTGTGTGGGTATGAGGGATAGGATGCATAATTTACATATGAAAAAGCTTTGGTGAAAAAATGCTATAGCTTAAAAGGTTCCCCAAAGCGGGGTGTGTTTGGCACGTTTTAAACCTTTTGAATTTCTTCGTTGGCACACATTTTTTCATTTAATATCCCTCCATTCTCAAAATATGTTAAAAAATCATTATGATAAAGGATTGATATCAATAAAATTTGATTATAACAATCTGTGTTATTCAAGTGTAATAGAAAGTTGCAGGGTATATTGCAGCACATTTTTATATATCAGATAAAGTTGTCCACATTTTAAAACGAAAAGCCCCAAATAACAGATACAAACGCATTATAATAAGCATATATTTTTTTCTTCTTTCTTTAATATATTCCAAAAAGGAGTATAAATATCTTTAATTTTGTCGGAACATATTTTCCTCATATATTATGTTACTGAAATGCCCACATGGAAATTGCCATAATGGTTGTACGTACTGCTGCCTGCTTTCGGTGGTATTCTCTGGCTTCTGCCGCTGCCGCCGGACCCTTTTTGAACTTCTTTGAGTAATATCTTTTTGAATTGGCCCTATGCCTTGTATCATCATATATGATGCGGTCTGCGGGCAGAAGGTGCTGTGAGTGAGGTTTGACTCTGGCAACCCAGTCGTCCAGCTCTTGCTGGGTGCAGCCAGACTGCGGGGCAATCAACGGGGTTTCATATGGAAGAGACATCTGCAATATGAAAATATTTGCGTCACATTGTGGAATATTCACATGATTCGTATGAGTGTCCTGTTTAATATTGCCATCCTGTTTATTATCACCATCCTGTTTATTGTCGACGTCCTGTTTATTATCCACCAAGGCGTGCGCTCGGAAAGTGGCCACACGATTAATTTAGAGCTAAGACATGCTTTGTACTTAATACAGTAGATAGTAACGATGTAGTTGAGCCATATTCTACACTTTATCCGTTTTATTCTAGCTTATTTCATCTGTAATACAATAAAACAATGCAGAAAGACCGTACGTGAAGACTTACCTTGTTTTGACCGGAAGTAGAATAGGGATGTGTCGCCGCCTAGCGTGAAACGTTATGGTACGGAAATATACCGCCAGATGGCAGCAGGTCGGCGCGGTATCGGGCGGTATGCGTTATTGCACGTATAATGCCTGCTCACTATACCGTCATGTATATTCAACGTGACAGAACACCGTACAATACAGTAAACATGAGACATTTAACATAGTATTGTATTACATAGCGTACAGTACAAGAAGGAGTATGAACAAATTGTGACTTACCGCGTGCTCTACTGCAGAAGGAATGGCATACCCTGGGTATTGTTTAACTTGAGGACAGTGCGTTCGTTTAATATGAAGAAAAAGTAGTACCGCCCCCGGACCAATGGGAGGCTGTATAACAAAGTATACATGGCGCAGGGCGGTATGGCGGAAATTGACAGTTGACAGCGCCAATTTTCGTAGTTGACAGTTGACAGCAACTTTTTTTCATGTTTTTCAAAAATGAAAAAAAAAATATTTGTGAAAAAAAATTAAATTTTTTTTTTTCGCCTGTTTTTTCAGGTGAAATTTTTTTTTTTTTTCATAACAGTGTTTTTTTGGGCGTGAGCCTTGTCGGCCACCGTAGACATGGATTCAAAACCTGTCAGAAGGTTTATCAGGGTGAGAGAGTTTCAACCAACCACAGCTGATTCCATGTATACTGCAGAACCACAACATAAGTGGTCTCTGAAATGCGAATATTTGGGATATCAGTAGGTATTTTTCATCTATGCGGCTTTAAAAAAAAATTGGTCGGGCCACCCTACCAAGAGAACCTATGTTTGGGTCGATGAATTCCCCCCCCCCCCTATTCCCCACTAGTGGAATACAGTAGGCTCACCTTAGCTGAATGTGGTAGCTGATGTGTCCAAATTGTGGAGTTTTAGGGGACATTTTGAATGGGTGGTATTTGAATAGCTTTTGTGTCGTCAGTCCGTATTGGGGGGGGGGGGGGGGGTTAGGACATTGTCCTAACACTCCAGGGGTCATGATTTCGAAGCCATCATTATCTGACCCTTTTTCCTAGTATCCCATTCGTAATAGTATTTACAAAAAGAAACTAATAATTCATGTAATACAAAACCATTTTCGATTTTAAATGTTTATCACGTGTAAATGATCTTTATGACTGAAATATTTATTATTACAATTTTTGACCGACTAAAGAAACACACTTAAAATCCAATGGTGGGTGAACCATTATATTCTTAGCAGCATGTCAGGGGTGCTGGATTGTTAGGCCAGTGTCCTAACCACTCAATCCTACTGAACAGCTGAGTTTAAGACTTTTCAGGTACCACATATTCAAAAGGTTATGACCCCTAAAACTCCATATTTTGGAGATGCCAGCCACCAGCCATTTCATCAGCCATTCCCACTAGGTGGCATTACCATCTGAGAGGCTAAAATTCTGTCCCAGGGAGGACATGTGTAAGGCCACCAGAATAGGGGTGGGGACACTGCTCAACCCCCCAATCAACTAGGCCTACCCAAGGTTATCTCTGTTATCATATACACAGTGTTAAGATAATGTCTTGAACAGCAATTAGCACCCCCTGATAGAGGAATTTAAGTATGCTGATGGTCATCTGTGGTATTTGGTAGGGTCCAGCATCCCTGTGATGAGCACTACCATCCCTGTATAATGTGCTCTAATCACATTTTAATGAGGCTGCTGCACCCTCTCCTCTAACCCCTCTATTTTCAACTAGCGTCAACAAGACACTCATATTCATGTTGGTCTAACTAATATTTTGATTAAACTTGTTTCATCAATATTTCTATGGTGGATACAGACACTATGTCCCTATACACTCCTGTGATTTCTAAGCGATGGGGCAATTTTTCCCATCAGAAAAGGGCATGAGCGTGAGAGGTGTCTTTGCCCCCATAGTAAACCTATGGGTCTTTGGGCGGGTTCAAAGAGTTGCCCACTCTGCCCTCTAGTGGAAACGCTTGATGAAAACAGTGTATAGTTCCAAGCTCACATGGTGGGCCTACCCCAGTGGTTGATATAGGGATACAGGGTGGATCAACCTGTTTTCAACGTTGATGCAATGTTACTATTTCAACGTTGTCAACCAACACCTGTTTCAACATTGATGCAATGTTTGGATACCAACCTTGAATCAACCATGTGTTTCCCACCTTTCCCACTAGGTGCCTCCACAGCATACTCCTTAGCATTTCTATCTACATGCTACATCTATTTTCCCTAATCGTAAGCTCTTATTTTCTCATCAATGTATACAATTGATCGAAATGTCATTCCTTTTCATTGACAACTATGGTGTCAACTTCTGGTTGACATTTGGAATTAAATGACAAGAATACATGCATGGTTTCAGTAAGACACCCTTTGTGTTGCTAAGAATAATAGATAAAGCCTCAGTCCTGACCAGGTCAGTCTGAAATGGATATGAACACCTCTGAATGTGATCATCAGATGTCATTCATGTACCCCTATCCTGGATGGTGCTGGAATTAGCATTTAATCATGGAGAAATGAGGGGGGGATGTTGTAATGAAAATACATAAATTGCAAGAAATGCGTCTACACAAGAATACTGCATTTAGGTTGAAAACATGACAATAATACTGAACCTCAAATTATGCATCAGCAGTCAATATTAAATCAATGTAAATCATCATTTATTATGTTTATTTGTTGTTGATTCACAATGGCCATATCAATGTTGAATCACTGTTGAATGATCAATGTTGATGACCTCATCAATATCAACCAAATCACAACCCTGTATCAACTGTTGATATCATGTCGCTACTCACATTGAATCAACATTGAATCAACTGAAGTTTGCCCACTGGGACTGTACCAGTGGTAATGGCGCTCTCAACTGATCATCCTGCAACAGTGGAATAGCCTGGGGATGTCTAGGCTTGAAGACTTGGATAAGGGTAGCGGTCTAAACATTACACCCCTATGCTTATAGGCAAAGGGGTGCTTGTTGGTGAGGGGATGGTGTCAGTATATGGAAAGTGTTTTGCTAGGACCCAGTGGGCACATAATGTTGAATCAACATTGATAAACGGTTGTCATGGTTGATTCAATGTTGATGCAATGTTGATTCAACCTTGAACTGAATTTTGTGCCCACTGGGGATAGATGCAATGAAAACAATCCTCATTCTTCAATGCCCTTCAAATAATCAGAATAAGCTAAAATGACCATACTGATTGCTTCTTAAGCTTTAGTAGGCTAGCCTTTTGAAGAAATGCCAATGTCCCTTGTCGATTTTAAGAAAGTCTTGTCCCTTATTACCAGCCCTCTTTTCACTCGTCGATTTAGAAATGCCAATGTCCCTGTCCCTTGTCGGTTTTAAGGAATAGATCCTGTCCCTTGTCACAATGGCAAAACAGGCTCCTGGCTATTTATCGGATACATGGGGCGGTCAAATATTCTTTTCACACAAGCAAAGAAGGCAGGCGGTGCCTTAGCAGTAGCCAGTTACTCGCACATAGTCAGTGCCCCCCCCCCCCCGGCCTGCCACCTTAGGAGAGACACAAAACACTTATGACGCACGGTGGGATGGTTGTGGTTGTCATGAGAGGTGCACCTGTACTCGTCTATAGAATGTCACACAGCCGAGCACATATTATATGCATGCAGTGACGTCAACTAGCAGACTGTTATTGTTATATGCTGTTTGTAATAGTGTTCATCTCTGCTGTCCATGCCTCTGCTTGCCTCTCTATATCTGCTGCTCCAATTAGAGAATGGTCATTATTTCTAAACATGGAAAGGGGGGGGAGGGTGAAATGGGTGGGGGGGGGGGGGGGGCATAACAGAATGTTGACCCATCTGCAGGTGGGGGTCAGAAAAATGTCATCCCTTTTCGGCAAAACAGCCTGGGCACACGTTACAATGTTCAAATCGAGGGTGTCAGAAAAAAGTTCTTAAATTATGACTACTCACTTAGACAATGTAAGGAGGTAAGTTTCCATTATCATGGTCTGAAATACTAGGTCCCACAGGTCAGGGTTCTACCCCTGTCTCTTGCTCTTGGACCCTACGGCTACTGTGTCAATTTGTAAAACCTCGCCTGTAAGCCGAATATAACCATAAGGCGTTTTCATTAAGCGGCCCATGTGGGTGGAAAGAAGAGAAATATTTATTAATAACCAAGGCGGGTGACCTAAACCAACCTTCCAGGAGTGGAGTATAATATTTGGCCTTATCAACACATTAACAATCTACTAGTATGTAAGAATGGCAGTTAGATTATCTCCCCATTCATTCTGAACACTATACCGATATATTAAATTGTAGTTTCACAATTTCAAAACAAGAATTACTCTAGGAATTATCCTGAGGTTATGTTTATAATTATGATTAAGGAAAAGATGTGAAGAATGAAAGAAAATAAATTCCAGAAAATGAAGGTCAAACCAGTTGGAACCCTTATTCTATAGTTGAAGGCAAACGTGTAGGGCCCAGGTCTATCATTTATGTATTATGGTTGTAGAGTTAAGTTTAGACACACTCCATAATTGATATGCTATGGGTCAGAAGTTTAGATGTTATCTCCCTCTATCTTTAAAATCAATAATAGTAGATGGACTGACGAAGAGACTGATGTTTATGGCCAGGTCTCACCAGATCAATACAAATTGATAGTCAATGACCAGGTGACCCTAATGTTAGGGAGTCACTTCAGATTGCTGGGGAGAGTTACCTCAGTGATCGGGGCTGGACTCCCATTTGAGAGTTACAGTGATTCTACTTCTTCTCTCTGTGTAGAGTATATAGGTATTTCCTAATACATCTTTATAGTGACACCGTTGTAAAAGTATACTTATTCATCATGAACATCTTGAATTAATTAGTTACATTGAATATAACAGAACGTGCTACAAAATGTACTCTGGACTGTAACCCCCTTGCAACATAGGTTATCTATAATTGAAACAATCACCAGCCTCTAGCATGAAAAGCATGGCGTCTAGAGTACCATGTTAATGGTGTAAATGACCTAGTTTTAGGCCAAGTTTATACATTTCAGTCATGCCTACAGGTATAGTATACGTGTACTCCAAACATGGAAAAAATCTGATACTCCCTCATGCAATAAGACTCTTTATTACCCCCCCCCCCACCCCTCCTCTACCAACCAACAACCTTGTACATGTACACGCTCTCATTCCATCATGGCCCGTGGTAAATGAAGGGTCACAATCGCAAATGATAACAAGTGTACTTATCCTACTTGTGGACAGAGTGGGTTAGATAAGAAAAGGGCTTGGCTGGGCTAAATGGCCTACTGTTTTGACAACACATTGGCTGGATTTAGTTGGAGAGGGAGGTACCATAGAGTAGAACTATTATAATCTAGGCCACCAAATCATCCAAAACAAACATCTGAATTTATCTAACTGCATGGAATGAATATCTTATTAAACTATTGCTGGCATAATATCCTAAAATCCCGGAGTGGTAGCCCACCCAGAGATGATAGCATTCTAAGTTACAGGGGAATCCTAAATCTAAATGCGAGGTTGTTTATCGAGATAAGGGATATTTTCACATTTTCAAAAAATAGAGGATCAGATTTGCGTTGGTCACTCAAGTAGTGACACCATTTCCCCATGGATACATACAACGGCGAGCTCATACTGTATTTTAGATTTGAAAGGTCAACATGACAGTCAATATCAAACTCTAACATATGACCTATTGAATACGTTGGCCAGTATTGTTATTCCCAGTATAAGTTTAACTATACTGGGAATACTTGATCCAAATCCCACCCCATAAATAGCATGGAGATATGATATACACACGTCTTAGGTTTTGTATGTGCACAAGGTATAGTTTGTATCGCTATCGATTACTTTAAACAGCCACTTTATTCTTTACCTGGAACCAAATTTCAGGGTAGACTGCCTACCATCCCCGTCTATGGCAAAGGGGAGAGGGGAGGAGTGGGTGGGGGGGGGGGGGGGGTAAGAGGAAGGATTTCAGGGGTATAACAATGCCACATGATTGTGTGCATTTTACGGCTGAGTGGTGGAGCTTTGCTTCCATATATCGGTTTACAATCTAAGTAGAATCTAGATTCATCTCAGGCCAATGATAAGCCATAAGTGAGTTCAGTATTATGTGCACAAACTAGGTTAGGGAACGTTTAAATTGACCGGGGGTATATAGAAATACAGTCAGAGCAACACATCAAAATTGTCACAGTGGGTGGTTGTCTTGAGAAAGGTGCAACATTATAGTGACTTCCTTTGTAAACTGTTCATAACAATAGTTCACACTGGAACCTGGTCCTTAACAAACATGCAAATACTAATACTAAGTAGTGTGTGCACATTGCAATGGTTACATACAGACTGTTACAGTCATTTGGACATCACTGTAGGAACTCTGAAGAGTTAGTCCATCACTTATGGTGGATGGTGTGATTGTAAGCAAAACTACTGAGGTTATTGCACAGTGTTTATAGGTAGTTATGTACTGGTAGTTATGGCCATGTATGATGTAGTGCACCAATGGTTTTGGGATATAATGGTCTGTAAAATCAGGAATGAATGATTTTATGATATGGATGATTAGGCTATAAAGGGATGATCCACAAAGTAAGTCACACAGGAGGAGTTGGGGTGGGGGTCTTGGTCTGAAATGATAAATGTTATGGGGAAAAGCATGACAAAGGGGTGGGGGAGGGCTAATTAGGATACTCGTCAGGGGGATACCCATACTGATATATAACAACCTCCCAGTGCCTATTTAGGACTATTACGTGATGTACATGACACTCAACAACATATAATGTGTAGTACTTAAGACATCTATGGATAGCTGTTGGGCATTTATCTGTTAGATGGCCCGGTCACACTGGTCGTGAAATCAAAAACAAATGTTTTGCAAAGCCAAGATAATTGTTGTGGGTAGTCAAGACAAATATTTGCTGCAAAACATTTTTGTCTTGGAACACTTTTGTCTTGGAACACCAGTCACACTTGTCGTGAAAGTGAAAAATTTATTGTGCAACAATTGTCTTAGTACCTTTTACACAATTAGGCTAGTCATTTCTTCTCACCACAGACTGAGTGAGCCTAGTCACATAAACATAGTTAGCCTAGTCCTTAATCTTTATTTCAGGCTTTTTTTTCTCTCTATTATTGCATTGATTTAAAGCAGCTACTCGAGCTCCAAGCATCGAATTTTAGATTATAATATGTCAGCAATCTTCACAGACTCATTTGTGGACAGGTTGATTTACAAATGATATGGGTGCTTCTTTCTATATGAAAATAGGCAAAATACCTCCTGTGAGAATAGGAGTCAACCAACTGTAAACCGGATAACATAACGATGTGCAGGATACCAACTCCAAGCTGCTGCCTATTGGGCTTGAGGTGAACTACATCTGACTGTGCTCCTATTTATATGCATAATGAAAGCACTATTCCCATCCACAACCATAAGGCTTTTCATGTGTATTCATGCAGATTATACATTATATATACTTCTCTATTTATTTGTTGTATGTAGACCTCCACCATAAGTGTGTACTGATTGCTCTAAGCGTACTAGCCACACAAGACTAAGCCACTTTAGTTCCATCTTCGACCACAAGAGGTAATATTGGCATTGGTCCCTGCAGAGATGGCTTTCCTTCCCGCCATAGATGGATTAATATCTGTATTTTAGCCCATCCATTATGCTTTAGAGAGGCCTTATATGCTATGTTATTTTGCTCTGCCTTAAAGAAAAACAAATGATGGTCCTATAAATATTAAATTCATGCTAGAGTTGGAGGAGGTCTGAGGAGGTCGAGTTGCTGCTTTAATGAGGCTAGAAATTGCCTACATGACCACATTATACCTATAACTAAGAATCTAACTGTATCAAGTATTTTTACAGTACAAATAGACAAAACCAGTTCACATTGTTTACTCCCCATCCACCATTACTGATGGACTAACTCCCGCTTCCAGGGCCAGGTTTCCTATAGTGGACATAAATAATCCTATTTGGGTTATAGGGTTTAAGATTAGGACTAGGTGGAAAACCTGTTTAGAGCGCATGGATTGAGGGCAATGGACGTGTGAGAGCTTGTACCATTAAATATAATAGAACTCCTTTGATGGAGTATTACCCAAATTTGTTGAAAGCTATTTCCAGACATTATATTTTTATATGTGTGCGTACAATGTCTGGGGAGTGAAGAGGTCACAGAGTCGTATGCCTGCAGTAGTGTAACGGTCGCAGATACTCATCAGGTAGGGTTCTCTCGAGACCTGCACCCATCAAATTACCCTTTACATCGTCATATGATCCTCCAATGACGACAGCTTCATGTGCAGCTTTTATAAATACAATGCCCTCGTCTCATGTTACATTGTCATCTGACTTTAATACAACAATGAAGTCATTAAACTGACAGATCCGACCATGCCTTGTTTAGAATAGGTCCATATGTATACTTAGGCATTAGCTTTGATATCAGTGATTTAACTTTATTAGATTAGCACTGAATGTAATCATCAATTAAACCTTCTTATTTTCTATATAAGCAGTAAGAAACTGCAATAACATCTTCACGGAGTCCGAATTATCAGGTTATTCACAGGCCAGTTAAGGTGTAAGATGTTAGGCTGAAAATATCCTTACTCATCACAACACAATTCTGGCTATTCCATTAGACATTTCTCACCTCCATCCAGACCCTTGAGCTGATAATGCCAATGTCTCACACGTCCAAGGCACTGCCTGGTGTTTTTAGGGACTGGCCTCACTCTTACCGCTCTACTGAGCTCTTAACCTTTGCCGGGAGCTGCTTTCTAAGCTGTTTGTCCAGCCTCCAGTCCATGTGAGCAGCTCACTCTCAGGTCAATCAGACAACTTTCTCCTCGAGTCTGTACAATCTGAACCGCCATGCACAGCCTAGTCTACCACCCAGCAGTACAATCTGTACAACCAGACCTACCATGCACACCCTTATCTATCACCCAACAGTTCAATCTGTACACTCAGACCCACCATGTACAGCCTTGTCTACCACCCAGCAGTACAATCTGTACAACCAGACCTACCATGCACAGCCTTATCTATCACCCAGCAGTACAATCTGTACAACCAGACCTACCATGCACAGCCTTATCTATCACCCAGCAGTACAATCTGTACAACCAGACCTACCATGCACACCCTTATCTATCACCCAACAGTTCAATCTGTACATCAGACCCACCATGTACAGCCTTGTCTACCACCCAACAGTACAATCTGTACAACCAGACCTACCATGTACAGCCTTGTCTACCACCCAACAGTACAATCTGTACAACCAGACCAACTATGCACAGCCTTGTCTACCACCCAGCAGTACAATCTGTACAACCAGACTTTCCATGCACAGTCTTGTCTACCACCCAGCAGTACTAACATCAAAACTACACTCTTACGTAATAGCAAAAGTAAATACTCAAAAGAAACTGGGTTCAGGTGACCGGTTTAGTCCACCACTTTAAGGGGGAGCTGTTCACCTGATACATGAAAATAATACAGCATGTAGGTGTGAGTTGCAGTTGAGAAAGCACTATGGCATTTGGAATGGTGTACCTTCAGGTCATCATCCCACCAACAGAATACTATTCTATGGCATCTATGTTACAGGAATGGCAGTCATATTCATAATTATCGGTGAATGACCTGTACTTCCCGTGCATTTCTGGTATTGTTTAAGTGTAGTGCAAAAACTGTAGAATCTATATAGCAATAGTAGACAGCTACAAAAAAGTGCACTTGTATACCGGTAGACCAAAACAAAAGAGCCCATGTTGCAGAGTTGCGTTCATGCAATCATATATAACGGTTACAGGTTTCAGGCTACCCTACCCTACCTAGCAAAACAGGGCCGACCCTAGATATTGTTATCCAATTTAGAAATAAATATTTATAGTTTAGGTCATTTTGGGGCTATTTGAGAGTCGATTTGAGAGTCTGTTAGTGAAGGGTGTTATCGGCGAGTCCCCACTGAAGTTAGCGAGTCAATTTCCGGGTACTTTTCAGGCTAAAGTACAAAATAAAATTCAAAAAAGAAATCCAACCTACATACCCTAGATTTTCATTCCATGTAACCTGAAACACACCTTCCTTTTGGCCTTGGTCCATAATCATCCATTACGACAAACGATGTCATGACGGCATGGCATGGTACTTGAATCGCTAGAAGAAAGGTCATGGGAAATACGACAGGTCGACCGATTTGGGGCCAGATTAAAAGAGGGAAAGTGGTGCAGGTGGTCCCATGATAAGACCACGCTACTATAAATAGATGGGTTGAGTGCAAAAACCTGACAGCATTCCCCGAAATCCTTTTTGAATATAAAAGAGAGTTCGAAAAGGATCTATCCAAATAACAATTTGCCCATCAAGTGAAGAAATTGTTATGTTGACAAACATACGGTATTCCCAAAATAATCGAGTGCCAACAAACCCTTTGAAAAAGAACTAGATCAACATTGTATGCAATGGATTTAATCTAGTCTCCCTACGGGATTTTATATAGGCTTATATAGGGGATCCTCTCATGACCTTACATGTATTGGGCACGTCACTAATACCTCCTCCCTATTGAACCTGAATTGGCTTGTTGTGTTGCTCAACTATATTATGTTATTAACATTAGGCAGGACTTTCTACTACATGTGTATCCCTTGCCAACACCATGCCCTTATGTGACAATGTGACCATTTGATGATGCCCACCATCCACTGGGCTCTAATCGGCCAAATTTATATGGGAAATGCATGAGCCGAGTGGACTACAAATGGAGGGGGGGGGGCATGTGCGACCTTGGTCAATGTTACAGATAGACGCACCATTCACACAGCTCTATATATTATACGGCCGCCGTTAAGCCAGACATTTCCTTTACATTATCAACAAATGTGATTATTCCCTCCATTCACTATGGAATTCTTAGGGACCCCACTGGTACTCATGTTCCAGCTGTTACCTGGGCTAATCTTGCCAGGTGTCAGACCAACTAATGGCCAGGACAAAAGGCTTGAATAGAACGGTCGATTACAACCTAGTGGTCGCATGCATCAACGGAGGGGCTGTTCTTGCAGGCTTGCATTAAAGTAAAATCCTAGTATCTCAAATTAGCATATAAACCACTTATGACTTCTTATGGGTCATTTATTTATATATATATATATGTGTGTATATATGTGTATATATGTGTATATGTGTGTATATGTGTATATGTGTATACGTGTATATGCGTATATGCGTATATGCGTATATGCGTATATACATATACATATACATATACATATACATATACATATATATATATATAATAATGCTGATCCCAAATAAGGAAGTGATTGACCAAGCCATATCGATACTACAGCTTTCCACAGAATGGGCATCTTTACATTGAAAATGAAAGAGGTCTGTCCTAATGACATGACATTTGTTCAGAATGGTCTATGGACTCCCCACCAGACTTAGTCATAGGCTGTGGACATATCCATACTGTAATATATCAAAATATCAGAGTGGGTTATCATAATAATTTCCATGATACTTAGCAAATGAATAGCCAATGTATCATCCAAATGGAACATTCTATACTATTCCGCACTAGCTGGTTGTCCACTGGACAGCGCCATATTGGACTGGTCCCAGTATGCACCCTCTCCTTTCCAGTCACTAGCTTCAGCAAATCATGTGGACCAGATCAGGGGGCTAAAGCTCTGCTTGGAGAGTGGAACTACTACATTCCCTGCATGCTAGGACACCTGCGATCTTTTACCTGTCCAATATAGGTTTGTGGTTAGGACAATGGACTCATGACTAGCAGTACCTAAGTTCAAATCCCCTCCAGGCTAGGTGTGGTGACCATTTTAACCCCATTGGTTGCAAAAGCTTGCACCAAAAGTTTTGGCAAAACGTTTTTGTAAAACATTTTATGAACCTTTGCAAAAGGTTTGGGTATAGTCTTTTGGTAACCATTTTTGGTAACCATCTATGTTACACTAAAAGCCACACCAAGGAACGAACCCAGGACCCTTAGATTGGGAGTTCCAGGCTCTCCTGCTTGAGCTATGGAGGCTGCTGGTAGGTCCAGGTACAATAGGTAAACTTTGTTATTGATTATCCTCATTAATATTGATTATCCTCATTAATGATCAATGCTAAATAATCGGGACCTTTAGCAAACCCGAAGTAGCTTATTTAACCCAGACGTATCCTATACTTTCAGCACTGCTACGTCTGCGTTAAACGAGCTTTTACGTGGTTGCTAAAGGTCCCTAATGGTAGGCCTACACTGTAATAGGGACCTTGAACAACCAATGGGGTCGAACCCAAGGTAATAAACTCTAAGGCATGTTCCCTAACAGTACAACCTATTGTACCTGGACCTACCAGCAGCTTCCATAGCTCAACCAGGAGAGCCTGGAACTCCCAATCTAAGGGTCTCGGGTTCGGTCCTTGGTGTGGCTTTTAGTGTAACATAGATGGTTACCAAAAGTGGTTACCAAAAGACTATACCCAAACCTTTTGCAAAGGTTCATAAAATGTTTTACAAAAACGTTTTGCCAAAACTTTTGGTGCAAGCTTTTGCAACCAATGGGGTTAAAATGGTCACCACACCTAGCCTGGAGGGGATTTGAACTTAGGTACTGCTAGTCATGAGTCCATTGTCCTAACCACAACCCTATAGTGGACAGATAATAAAAGGTGTCTCTAGGTACAACCAATGCATAATACACATGTAGAGGCCTAGTGTAATCATTGCTCCACTCTCCCCCCTGATGTTTAGCCCCCCTGAAACCCACACTGCTAGTTCTAAGTGTCCCCAATTGTGGCAGCACTGGTATCCCGCTAGTGAGGAATAGTTATAAACCATTGGCTATGTCATCAACAGACCATGCTGATACTTGCCTGGTTAGCCCAGTCAGTAGAGTGCCTTTAAATCCGAGGGTTGAGGGTTCAAGGCTCTCTTGGGGAAACTTACTAAAATGTTTTCAAAATTTGGCCCTGAACGAACACACCAGGGGGAGTTTCTGAATTTCCAAAGATTCTGAGAATGTCTACCAGGTGGGGTTTGAGAGTTTCTAAAGGTTATGCATATGTGTGCCCCTGCATGGGTAAAAATGGACAAGGGCGACACGGCGACAGGGCCCTTCTAAAAATCGACACGGGCGACACGGCCCTTTTAAAAATCGACGGACACGGACATCTTTATAAGGCTCTAGTACCTTCTATATACACATAAAAATCGACACAGCGACTCAGTCCTTCTGCTAAAAATCGACACAGCGACATGGTCAAAATCGTGGGACCCCATGTAGAGGCACATATGTCCACAGGGTTCCGCCACTAGTTTCCCTGAATTATCCTTAAAATTAATGGCATCTATTCCGGTGCATTATGACTCTTGATTCTTCATGTTGAGAGTCAGTCTGAGTCATTATCAGGGTTGTGATCTGGGAAAAGGCAACGTATCTAAGGGTTTGCAAAGAACAGGAGTCGCGAGACAAAACAACTAGATTCATCTATATGCTATGGAATTTCATCTTGGAGAAACATCATTACGAGTAACCTATGGGGGTTTGGGGATAATGCCCCCAATAAAACTTTGAAAATCAAGAGGGCAATAGTGCAGTCTGATGTATATTGGTATTTTGGTCTGTTGAAATTTCCAAGTCTCTCCTCCCCTCCCCCAAATAAAGTAAAACAGATTTCTCATTGGATCTGCACAAATATCACAAGAATGACCAATTTAAAGATCCAATGATCTGAATTTCGATTTTTTTTCTGAGCTTTCACAGGCCTAATTTTAATCCCTATTCTGATGTCAAAAAGGTGTTTTTAGTCCATATATCGATATCAATACTGACATAAATATTCCTGTATTTGCAGTCCCCCTTGTAAGGTAAATTTATCAAGTATCTACATAACAAATGCCTATTCTAGGCCCTCTCAAGAAGCCTCCCTATACGTTGAGACAGGCATATCCGTCGGCCTATAGCCGTTTCCTAATCGTGCTCAAAACCTTAAAGTTTATTATCATTATTATGTACCTATCTTTATTTCATTATATATCAGATTTTTATCATTCGTACTTTTCGTCAACAACTGAAATATTCAAAAAAAAATAATTAAGGATTCAGATCATTCTCTCCACCTCTCACGTTTAAGTAGTTTCTGACAATAAATATGGCGGCTTAGTGCTTGTGAGAACCTGGCGGGAGGCCAATCCCTCAGCCATCGAGAGAGATTAGATTATTAACCCCTACAGACACTGCTGGAGTGGAAAGCGTGGGTGCCATGGCTTTGCGCTCCTTCATCCCAGGCTGTAAACATTTCAGTTTACCATACTATATTCTGTGCATATCCTACTTGTAGTATACCAACTATAGGGTAGATTCACCTGGAGTCGGACACATACCTTGAGACGGACGCTTGATTTTGTGGTTATTCAAGCATTTGAAGGTCTTTGTTTGTGACTTATGGTAAAGTGTGAATGTTATCCTTCTCAAAAAAAAAACACTAGAAGCCGTATAGTACATACCGGTAAAAAAAAAACTCAAATTTCCCGTACGTCTCAAAGTATGTGTCCATGGTGAATCTACTCTAATATGAATTTTTAGCTCAACTAGCCCTTTGGGCTCACTCGAGGTAGCATATTCTGGGAGCAGTAGAATGGTCAGAGAGGTCTCAATTATCAATACCAGCAACGCACCGCTGTTTTGATATTATACTTTTGAGAGACTTACCTGTGCCAATAGCATATTGTTTATAGGTGAGAAACCCCCATGCCTGGTTTGGTAACCAATATAATCGGGCGTGGTGGTCTACAATAAGAGCCATATTAACACATAGAGCCTGGCCTAATATGACATAACATGTGTGCATGGTGACATGGCCCATGTCAACACACGCTGGGTTGTAAAGGCAGGCGTTGGCCATGCTCCACACTGTACATGTGGTTCGCTGTTGTGTGTACCTGTTAACCCTTTAACGACGGCATAGTGCTTTAATGAAGTATGTCCTACGGAATTGAAGCATTGCCGAAGGGTAGGCATGATACATGAAAGCAACACTGGCTAGTATACACTCACCAGGGCTACAGTCATGCAGCATGCTGACAGAGTACATATCACATTAATTGATTAAAGCACTATGCAGTCCTTAAAATTATCAATTTGGTGAAATTACATGGAATATCAGATTACTTCCATGCAGTCATGATGCCTCTTATCTCTGGGTATTGGCATTATGTAGGTAGGAAGACAGGTAGATGGGACCCTGAGTCTGCAAACCACGACAGATTGTCAATATAGCCACACCCGAACTGTATAATCATAACTGTAACACTACTATATAGCATTGGCTGCAGGGTCAACATCCATAATGATTAATGTAGTAAGTGAACAGCCGTAATAATGAGTGGGAGTTATATCATTGCAATCCCTGGATTTAGCACCATAATTATGTCTATTATGTGCGCAGTTGGCTTCCTAATCGGCTGTATCCGATTGTGTACTGTTATGATGATTATCAACAACGTATTTTAGTTAATCCTATTGAACTGTTCTCAATGAGCAATTGAATATTTTTATTTGTTTAATCAATAGAGTTGAATCGTGCTGTATTGTAATGGGAACGTCTCCTACGCTTTTATATGCATACACTGGTACCGACACGTCAGATGGCGTGTGGTTTCGTTTTGAATAATGCCACCCTATAATATGTACAGCATATGAACCCATTGTTACCATTATGGTGACAATGGGCTGATATGGAATGCATTTGGGTATTTAGTTTTTTAAGTGAATTCTGGTAGACACAACACATTAAATATCGGTTTCAATGCAACGTCAACCCAACGAGCATCACTTCAATGCAATGTTAGATGCTATGGTTAATTATAATCTATGATCCTATTAATATCATTGTTTAGTTATAGTCTGTCCTGGTGGTAACAGACACCTGTAGCATCTATACGCAATAATGTATAGTGTTTTATCGTTTCGAGATCTACGGGAATAAAAATAATATATTATGGATGCCATCTCTATCGTCCCGTTTGTGTGTTTGTGTTGATCCTAGGAACTCTTTGCATTATCAAACAATATGCCTATATATAGTGTACATGTACCCAAAATGGAGAGAAATTACCAGGTTTTGGTGGTAAGGTTCACTCAAGTTTTCCTAGTGCAATGTACCCATTTTAATGGTTCATGTGTGAAATCGAACTGATGCCAAAGAAAGTGACTCTTTGTTGTTGTTATTATTATCAACTGCTGTTGAACCGTACATGTCGATATACCTTATCCACATGGTGCTAGCCCAGAGGGATCTAGGGTGAAGTATACGTATAGGAAAGACTATAGAGAGGACGAGGGGCAGGGGGTAGCATTGATACGAAGTATAGGAGATGGGCAGACATCCTCTCCCTGTAGCATCATACTACATCAAAGGGGGCCGGGCTGCCTCCCTCCCTACCTACACAACCCCTACCATGCACACCATGGCCTCATCTACTTGTGTATGCATATCTAATCTATAGTATGGCAGCACACTTAATGTACTATAAAGTAACCCATCATGTTGAGTCATGCATTACCCCATGCTCTATATTATGCTGATCATCTGGCATCATTATTATATGCTACTAGTATTCCTGACTAGCTGGACCACTAATGTGGACAGCCATTACTTGACCTGGTACTGAAAAGATAAGCAATAGCTGATAACAGCTGTCACAATGGGTACCAGTTGCACCGTAAGAATTCCACAGCAAAGACCAGGGAACCATTTCATTGGTCTAAAATGCATTTCGCTAGGCGTCTATATAATTATAGCTACCCAGTACATGTTGTACCCACACCTACCTCTGGTAACTCGTCGATTGTGCCGTGGGAGTAGCGCCGCGCAACCCCGTTGACGTCCAATTTGACGTCATCAGAGAGACGTCGGTCCATGCGTGACGCTCTCCCGAACATGGTCGGGTCCATGGACATCCGCCGTGACGACAGCGACTTGCGGGTCCACTCCCGCAAGGAGGCGCTGCCATCAACCAGGCTGTTGCCGCACAGGTCGGCCGACGACCTCCGGGACAGCGACACGAAGGAACGCGTCGACGATAGGCCACTTCCGGATTGCAGATCGACGGAGGGACGGCGGGTAAGCGCGGCGCCGACGCCCGCCAACTCCTGAGACAAGCGGCGCACAGTCATCCGGCCGTAGTCCACAGGCTCCGACTGCCAGTGCAGGTCAAGGTCGTACATGTCGTCCATGTCAAGGTCAAACTCAAGGTCATCCAAGATGCGCCTGGCAACCTGTTCGGCGTGTCGGTCATCGTCGTCGTCTTCCGGTGTCGGTGACGGGACGGGGCTGGGGGCGGGGCTGAGGGGCGGGCTGACCCGGGCCGTCATGGCCACACTAAGTCCAGTGGCCATGTTTCCTGTTACCACCCGTCCGTTACTAGGACTAACTGTGAATTAAATATATGGCAGTTGTATAGGCCGGCACAACAGGTCCCCCGCTGTTTATATGTACTTTCTTGGCTCTAAACTCCTTGAAATTCTTGTTCGACCCACTGTCGACCCAGCAATATCCAACTTATTACGTATCTGCGTCCCAGGATCGGCGTTCACCCAGCTGGTGGTGGTGGATGCAATGACTACGATACGCTATGGTGGATCCAACTTGTAGGCTGAGGAGACGCTCCTATGCTGCTCACCTCAGTGGAGAAGCTCCTAACAGCTCAGCGCACTGAAGAAGCTCCTAACAGCTCAGCTCACTGAAGAAGCTCCTAACAGCTCAGCTCACTGAAGAAGCTGCGTACAGCTCACCTCACTGAAGAAGCTGCTCTGCACCGACTAGGTATCACAGTGCATGTAAAGATCGGGCCGATGCCTGCAGTTGTTATCGATAAGGGAGGTGTAAAGTACCAGGGGGTGGGAGCCACACCGCTGGGCACGGTACAAGAGGCGGCCGGATGGGCCAACCAAGTGTAGAGTGTAGTACGGGCCTGTAATGCAGCTCTATGAGCAGCTCCACAGCGACGAGCAACTCACGATGACCAATCGATGGCGGCATGGGCGCCAGGACGGCCAGCTGGTGTTTGTATACCAGGGGTCCTTGTATACGTGCGGTGCAACGCGCGGCGTGCTAGTGCTGTTATGACTGCTGTAGTTGGTGCTAGCCCGCGGCGTGAGGCCTCGGCCTGCAGGCCACTTGCAGATAGCGGCGAGCTGCTCCTGAGCTGCTCGTGACTGTATACACACATCAGAGCCGCTCACCACTCCCCCACGCCTCTATCCGCTATGATGACGTTGGCCGGCACTTTGGGACAGCTCGTTTATAGAATGAGGTTCTACAGGCGATGTCAATTGACCTTCAAGCGTTAGTTCATATATGACGCCGTTTTCATATTATCCTTGATAACTAACTCAATGGAGGCCTAATACTCCCAATGGACAACGAGAAAAATGTATATTCAGTCAATCAAAAACATTCCTTGGTAGATGTCCTATTTACTGCAGGGGGTTGTGATGTACTAGGGTGAGGTTAATGCAGTCAGCGTGACGTATGTAATAAGTGTGTGATCTATTGTTTATGTATAGTCACCATCTCACATCTAACGTTATTGCCATGTGATGTAATAGTTAATATGGCACGGCGTCAATGATAACAGCACCTACGTGTCTGTTACGGCCTATCACTGTAAGGCCATGCATCCTCAGGTGCCATTCACCATTAGTTAATTATCGCTGCTCCTCTGCCCTCCTCTCTACTCAGACTCAGAGGATGGCTCTGCCACCAAAATACACGAGTGCTCATCGGTCAGTGCTTATAACACTCCGCCCAACAGCCTACAGGCACGCGAGCAGTCCGAGGCTGCTCCTATGAAGCTATTGGCTGCACAACGGAAGGATCCACAGACCTGGAATTGCTCAGTAATGCTCGCACAGTTAGCGCTACAATGACTTGCTCACCGGCTTAATCATCAACCTGTTCTTCTTTCCATGGATGGGTGCAAATGCGTCCGTGTATATCTTTGAGTGCTGGATGTGCACTGCACAATATCCACTTGTGTAGTTGAGATGTGAAGCAGCGTTAAGTAGTGATGTGAGGGGGTGTTGGCGTGATGAGGTTTGGTGGTGGAGGGTGGGGCACCAGTACTAAGGTACTCAGGGTGTGGTAATTGCTGACAGTGCACAATCAATACGGCTCATTTAGCACGTATTGTTCCCGACAGGCACCTGCGGATCTGGGCCCGGGGATGGCAGGGCAGGCCTCGTGACGGCACTACGTTACACTTATTACAGACCTGCACGGAGAATTAAGAACCACTTTAAATAAAGCTCCCAGCAGTACGTCAGAGGACCACCATGGAGGAGCTCCGATCGATACCGTTCTTTTTTAATCCACCAATCCTTCAAGTTTGTATACCTCCGATCGATACCGTTCTTTTAAAAGCCAATACCCTGGCTATGTCTGAGTGTATAAAGGTGTCGGGTGTGTAGCTGTACGGTATTATAGCAGTTGGGTGTGGTGATTAGCCACTCCAGCATTGAGGTACACTACTGGTCACGTCCAGGTATGTGTTAGTATCCTGTACCACACACACACACACACACAGTAACTAGCACGCAGCAGGGTGCTGATGACAGGTCTAGAAGGGGTCAGCTATTGTACACAGGTGACAGGTCCTCCTCCTGTACGTGTCCAGGTGGTCGCCTGCTGCTCCAGGTGCCGACTGGAGCGGGTATAGCACGTGAACAGTCTGGTGCACGAGATGCCGCTCCAGTATGCGCGGCCACGTCCCAGGTGGTGTGTGGGCTCACAGCATGTCAACCATGTATACTATACCTTACCATGGAGGAGATGTGATCCCCTATCGCCTACCCCCGTCTTACACTCCTTGTCGTCTCTACGCTACTTAAGGCGGCATTCAGGTAAAAAAGGCACAAAGGGTGGATACAGCTTGTATACCTCTCCTGCTCTGGGTGAGATTACATAACACCTTAAGCACTCCTCCAGGGCACCCTGCTCTACATAGGGCTACTGAATGTAGACGGTGGTGATCCAGCCGAGGCCTCAATCTAATATGAATGGATGTGACCCGATCCCACCACCCACTTGCACGGTCCGCCGGGCTAATCGCTGGTCACCCGCCTCGAGGCCCGCTGCGCACACTGCTACACGCAGATAAGGCTACAAACAGCGGGCACCAGCTACAGTCAGGGGCTGCGTGCGCACACAGCCGGAAGTAGGTATACAGGAGAGTTGGCTGTGGGATCAGTATGGCGTGCTGTGAGTGCGGCAGTGTGTGAGAGGTATTAGTGTAAGCAGATAGACGGGTGGGAGGGGGGCGCACAAAACAGCGGCCAGATTTGTCCTGTGATACCTGGATACAGAGGAGTGTCTGTGCCTATTGCCTCAGGTCCGCCTTAATACCCAGCTGCTCCTTGTGTGCACCACTACAACCCAGGAGGCCGGCTAGTGCTGATGACATCCTCCTCGTTGTGACGCTGGTGACATTTGATTTAAACAGCTAGGGGTCGTTTCTCAAATCAGAATGCTATAAACCAGGCCCAGCCTTGAGCCTCTGCATGACAGTGGCGGTCTCACCAAGGATCCACAGGTCACATATCTGTAGCATTGTTCTAGTAGAGGCGACTAACGAGGGAACCTTTGGTGGGGATGAGAGTGCAGCTTTAAATGTGAAAGATGTGACACCGTGTACTGGGGACTAGATATGCAGCAGTGCATTCGTCCGGTCCGTGAGTCACTTTAAGAAAATGTACCATGATTATATAATAAGGCAATGTTTCAAACAGTGGAATCTATAGACTAGGCACAGGGAGGTTCCAGCTGTCGGCTACATTCCTCCATGGCATATGATCCCATCGTACAGCCGCTACTCCATCAGATCCAACAGCCCTCCCTGGCTAATACAATGCCTGCACCATAGAAACTCTTCAGATGGACTGGCGATTGTTGAATGCAAGACCTGAGGGCCGGCGTGTATGTCTGTTTAAGGCAGGATGCGAAGTAGTATATATGTATGTTATATGGCATCCACGTAATGTCAGCAGGTGCCCATACATATGGCGTGCTAACAAAGGTATCCGGTCCGTGTTGGGGTCGCACCTTTGGCTGTAACAAGGCGCTAAGAAGCCCGACACACGCGCATCCACGACGTAGGAATGAAGTGTTGTTATCAGAGGGAAAAGGAACCGCTGCTCTAGACTTTAAATGTCGCACCTAAAAATAATCTAGAGCCAAGCCCAAGGCTTTGCAGCCTCGTACTAACGTGTAGAGGTGTTTTTCTTCTTCCTTTTTTCTAGGCAGCCGTACCTTTCTGTAGCACATTGACAAGCCATTAAAGGGGTGTAGGTGACAGATAGACGGGCAGTATGTGTAGGGGAGTGTAGGAGGAAGAGTGACCTGGTTTGTACCAACTTATACCGTGGTAATTGCAGCTAGTTTTAGTGTGCACGTCGTCACGGGAGGGAGTCATATAACGGGTATCCTGGAGGTAGCTTGGTTAACAGTGACGTCAGAATTGTTTATGAGGCATTAGCAGGAGGGGTCCCAGGATTTTAGGAAGTGTGTGTGTGTGTGGGGGGGGGGGGGGGGGGGGGTCCACTAAACATTAATGTCCTAAAAGCGTCGAAATATAATATGCACACAGGTAAAGGGAGGGGGGACCCTAGAACATCCCCTGACATTAGAGAATACTCTTGATGTGCTAAACTCGATAGGCACCCCACCTGGTAATTGCAGCAGGACTGGAAGAGACAACATGCCTCCGGCACTGGAAGGGACAACCTACCCCAGCACTGGCGGGCAGGGACAACCTGCCTCCAGCACTGAAAGAGACAGCCAGCCTGTAGCACTAGAAGGGACAACCTACTCCCGGGATTTGGAAGGGACAACCTGCCCTCATCACTAGAAGGGACAACCTATCTCATCACTGAATGGGAAAACCTGCCTCCAGGACTGGAAGGGACAACCTGACTCCAGCACTAGACGGGAAGATTGTCTCAAAGACTGGAAGAGACAACTTATCCCCAGCACTGGGAGGAAGGCACAACCTGCCTGCAGCACTAGAAGGGACAACCCACCTCCAGTACTGGACGTGACAACCTCCCTCTAGAGTGGCACTCCATCAGATATCAGATGAACAAAGGCAAACTAGAGACACACCTGCTGCATGTATGGTGCCGTGTGACTGCAGGCGGGAGCTGGATCTGCTAATGAGGCTGGCACCTCTACAAGGGATGGGCACTATGGCCACTGTTAGTAAAACTCACACCTCCACAGCTCCCCTGCAGAGTACTCACATACTGTGGCAGGTTGTTCGGTGCTGTGTGACCACAGGTATAACGTTGTGTCATCCAGTTACATTTCTGACACACATTAGCACACAACAAACCAGATAATACTTTGGCTTTGGCCCAAAGTATAATTAAGTGTCATCGAGTCTATTTTTTTAGGAAGATTGCTGGAACGTCCTTCAGAACAGATCCGTGACTCGTGACACTTGATTTTTTGTCCACAGTGCAATATTTGCAATTAACGAGGGTAATCTTGAACGTCAATAAGTGGTATTTACATAATATATTTTTGTAGAAGTTTCAATTTCAACAGGATTTCTTGTGAAAGATCCCCCTACTCGTGGTTGTCAACTAGGTTTCGTCACGTGATAAATTGCCTACGAACTTATGACCTGTTTTGTATTTTATGGAAGCAGGTACCTAGACCTTTATGAATGTGAAAACACCACCCACTGTGTCTATTGTCCCTATGACATACACTTCTTAACCCAATTAAACGTATTAAGCAAGATTTCATATACGGTTCGCACCTGTTGAGATACTTACATCTCAAGATAATCATTCACTTTAACTTGGTTATATCTAAAAATAACACGAGACTCCCACGTGGCTGTGATAAGAATGGCGTTTCAAACTATTATTACTCTGCTTTAGTGCAGGGTCACCTCACCCTGGACTATCAAAGTAAACACCAGTTGACCCTTGACTGAGGCTGAGTCTGACATTCTCCAGGGCCATTAGGCCTGCATCTGGGAGACAGCCTTGACACACATATCTACACTTCAGTGTGTCATACATCCATATGGGAGGGTAATGGACAGGTATGTTAGATGCAGGGGCAGGACAGGATTACTGTTAAATGACTTAAAGTTGTATGTTATGGAAAGGTTGGATAGGTGCTTTATCTTTCACCATTCAACCATAAACTTAGAATTACGTATGCTGAGCTTATAACGTATGATGAGCTTGTACTTGATACTGTGGTATATTAAATGAATCAACATTCATGACATGTTTATTTTAAAACATAGGCTCCGCAGGCCACACACCGCCATTTGCTGCTCAGTGACCACAATGCACCATTAATGGTTATAGGTGTGTGTTCACTAGACGACAAGGAAAGTGGACGCTTTCACCAGTTTGGCGTCCAGTCATATGTGCATATTTGGGAAAATATTTCCTAGATATATTCTACTTTAAATGCAGGTGTGGTGTGTCCACTAGGCGTGATAAACTGCTGCCCAGGGCAAACATGGACGAGATTTTACAATAGAATAAAGAGCATATTGTCCAATTGCCCATTTTTGTCATCCATTTTTGACCCCTGCAGATTGATATCCCACTTTTGTATATGAGAATTTTGTCATCCAGCTGTGTCCACAGGGAGACAAAACATATATTTCATATTTGTATTTAAATTCACGTTTTGACGGACGACAAACATCCTGATATATGCTAGTGGACACAGGCTTATTGGTATGCTAGCGCATGCGGTGGACAATACAACATGTAAATATCCTATATTTGGAAGTCCGTGGTGGTTTGATATCAATGCCGACGACCTTATTATTGCCTACACAATACAATACACGGAGAAAATAAGTAGAATCACTGTGACTCCCGATTTGATCAATATGCCGTGACTCCCTGACATTAGCAGGATTCTATAATGACTCTATAATGACTCCTATTGGCTCCTATTCCAAGACTCCCTAATGATTGGGAGTCACTTGAGAGTCGTGGGGAGAGTTACCTCAGTTACCGTAATTCTACTTCTTTTCTCTGTGTAGGCTGTCTCCACATGAAAAGGTCAGTGTCTGTTGGACATCCGTTGGCTGCCAGCAGTGTGTCATATGACGGGCAAACTAATCATCTGTGCCCCATCCTTCTATATCTTATATCCAATCTTATCTTTACAATACTAAAAGACACATTCAGTGATGTAGAATGTTAAGAGAACGTGAACGGAAATACCACTGTGGAGGTCGTTAATTTGACAAATACCATGGTTCAGCTTGAGTTTGAGGTACAAGAGGGTTTTTTATTGCAATAAATCAGTTAGCGTGAGGTACCGATTCCACACGTCAAAGGTCCATATGGACAACGGCACAGGTACAGTTCGGGAATAGCATTTATGAGGTCGTTTGTCGTCTGTCAAACCTTGAATTAGGCCCGTGTCTACTAGGATATATAACACTGCTTTGTCGCCAAAAAACACGTTTTGGCGCTGACAAAATTGCTTTGGCGCCGACAAACGTGTTTTTCATAATAGCGTCATTGGTCTCAAAAGGCAGAAGCAGTACATATACTATTGGGTGATGAGTATCATTGCATGAGTCCCGATGGAGCAGTTGGTTAGCTGGTGGGCTAAATAGTTCTGAGGTTGTGGGTACGGATCCTGCTAGATACCCTGGCTCTAAAATAGAAAAAGAGCTCTTAAATATACCCAAATATCCACATATCTACTGGACGTCAAACAGCTGAAATTGTCCACTTTTCCTGTCGTATAGTGGACACACACCTATTGGTACGGCACAATCTTATAGATTCACCCAATGTCTAATGCTAAAAGAGCTCTCTCCACGAAGATCAGTAGTGGGGCACGGTATAGGTACTGTATGATAAATATATATACATGCAGCCATTGGTCAGCCAAGGGACATGATCCACGGTGCATTGCTCAGGGACGGTGGAGTAGGAAGAGTACGACTCACAGTCAAAGACTGAGAGGTGGATCCTTGTGGGAACTGTCCTTCATATCGGTGGACTGGTCGCCCAGCTCTCAGTGCACATGTCAGGCACTTAGGTACATGTCGGGTACAAGAGAACAAATTACCACCTAGCAGATACCCACAATCAACGACCCCTGTCCTTAGTAATCAACTGAAGTTGGCAACTAAGAACCACTGAACAACCAGCATGTCTATAATGATAGTACAGTAATATGATAATACTGATGAAACCCGACCCCTACACCACAATCTCATTTGGACGTGAAAAGAACTTTGCATATTGTATCTCTATGTGTTTTCATGTTTTACTTGGAGATGCAGTATCTGGTGTTCTAGTGTAGCATCATAACATATGAATCTACTTTATTATTAGGTGTGTGTCCACTATTTGACATGGAAAATGGACGATTTCATCTGTTCGAAGTCTGGTAATAATATGTAAATATTTGGGAACATATCATTTTCTTAGATATCTTCCACTCTACTGCAGGTATGCTGTGTCTAGTAGGCGTGATATATTACTGCCCACACTGCCAAGGGCAAACAAGGATGATGTGTTATAATAGAATAAAGAGCATATCGCCCACTTTCAAACATGTTTGATTTTAAGATGAGGGCTTTTGTTGTTTGCGTTTGAAGGACGATGGGTCACATAATTTATATATATTCCAGATCTTTGTCCACAGGAAGACAAAATATATATTTCTCATCAGCATCTAAATTCACCAATCGATGGACGACAAATGTCCTGATATATCCTAGTGGACACAGGGTTATTAGGGTCACTCCAGGCAATATGTAGACGTAGTGCACATTTATAGAGGTAAGGTTACATATGCTTGATTGTTTCTGTTTATATGGGAGGTGTGGTGGGCAAACAAACCACTGGGCTGTAAACTGAACCATGAATTAGTCAGTTAAAATCGATACGTATATATGGGGTGAATATGATCAGATAATGTAATATATCTTGTATGTTGAAAGATGCTAATCAGACAATTACAAATGAAGTTTAGAATAATTTACAGTCCAGTAGTATGTGCATATCTGGAGACAAATTCTGTTGCTGAAAAACACGTGTGGGCGTCGAAACGTGTTTTTCAGCGATAATATCACCATTTTCTCTGTGGAATAACCACGAGATGGCATGGCATTTATAAAACGGCTCCCTTGCCATTTATATTTCCTCTTATTTGGCAGTATGAGTGTTACCCCTCTGGTAGGGTTGTGTTGGCGGGATAGACCCATGCATGGCATTCGTGGTCTATACTAGTACCTCTTGCTGTATAGTAGTCAAAGTCTAGAGGCTTTGTGCGTAGAGAAGATACTATCATCATCTAAGATAAATCGGTGTCCAAGGTGGATAAGACACTACCATATATCACAAAGCTTCCCCGGACGCCCCTTCCTGTATACTACGGACAGGAAATCGATATTGGACGTACCACATGGCAGTTGAACAATGGCTATATAGGTATCAAGCAGCGTGCTTTGTAATTCCAATCGGTTCTTTGTAGGTGATGCTGCTCCCATGCCGATACTCCACCCTAATTCAATTCAACAGGCACCGACTCAACACATGATGCTAAAGTATTGCGGGGCCAATGGATTTGTTTAAACTGTGTGTGCATGAGGCATTTTAATAGAATAAAGAGCCACTTTCTGCACGAATAAAATAAAACTGTAAGCACTGCCTGTCACCGAATATATCTCCTGAGTAAAATCCGTAAAATGATGTCACAAAAAACTGCAATAATGATCTACAAGCAAACTGTGCTTCCAGTGGTGAATATCGTGGGCTACTGTACAATGGCCTGACCAATGTGATACGTAAAAAGCTTCAGCATGTCCAAAACAGCGGCCTACGGGTCTGCCTGAAAACCAATATGAATTTGGGAATTTAGTAGCCCAGAAGGGCTCACATAAGGTTGTATCCACTAGGATTATTTAGGCTGTTTGTCGGCGCCAACAGGTCACAGGTCTATAAGGCCTGAAGTGAAATATATATGCTTCTCTCCCTGTGGACACACCTTGACGACAAAATACTGGAAGATCAATTTGTAACAGAAAGCGGCGGGCATAACAAAAAATCAGCATTTAAATATCTAACACCTTCGATTTATTTTTGTGCAGAAATGGAACGATGGGCTCTTTATTCTATTAGGCCTGTGTTCACCAGGATTTTTTAAACTGTTTTGACGCCGACAAAATAGTTTTGTCGACGCCACAACAGGTTTGTCGGCGCCAAACCTGATATGGCGCCAGTCTAATAAATCCTAGTGGACAAAGGCCTATTACAGGCCTAATGCCAGGCAGCCACGTTCACTTATGCACTGCAGCTGGGGCATGGATTTATCACCTCTAGTGGACACATCTTAGGAGCTATTTAAGTTAAGTTTGACGTCATAGATAAGAGGTAAGGGGATATATGGAGAATGATGACATGGCCATGCTGCTTCTATACTAAATTAAGACAAGGGGGGGGGGTCTTGAAAAATGCTGCCTGAAAGGTTTGAAATAATCGAATGGCCCCTTAAAATAACGGTGAAATAAAAAGACTGGACGACAAGCAGGTGAAATCGTTTTTTACCCTTGTGGTCATGTGGACACAGGCCCAATGTATGCTAGTGGACACAGGTCTATTGGGGCAAAGAAATGGGAGGCTATAACAACCATGTTTCATGAGTTTCTATATACTCAAGTTACTTTAAACACAGAGTGCACAACGTGGTGCATATTACATGGCAACTTATTTTAGATAGTTCCCTCGGATTACCTCCCGCCATTTTAATCAAAGGAAATTGATATAAGATATGTGTGTATAGTCCTCGGTCTATTTGGATATCGGCAATTGTGCTGTTGCTAACCAGTACTCCAGATTGTTCGATGCCCATCGATAAAACAATAATCGAAATTATCCAATTATATTGTTATATCAAAATTAGGGTACACTTAGGGGACATCTAAAAGGAACTTAAAATAATTTGCATTTTCATAATGATGATTATTGGCACGATAAAATTCATATAAATTCAACCAAAGTCTGTTACAGGTATTGATAATCATGTAAATGAGAATAATAAAGTCAAAATCATTAAGAAATTACACACGTGCTTTTAAGCGTAACATTAAAAACGTCATGACAGAGATACACACACTCTCAATGACAATAGGTTTAAATAAATTAATGACGGGCACGTGGTACTAGTGTAATCAATTACATCCACCCATTCTGCACTTTTGTTATCTATGTGTAAATCGTTATCACGCTTACCACATGACATGCCATAATGATGAATGGGTTCATGATAACCTCTTTGCAGAATACTTTCAATCGATGTTCTTATAATAGTTGTCTTGAATGGAAGTTCACTGATACATTGGCTAATAGCGGGATGGGTGGAGGTGGAGGCGTGGCATTCATTCACTGAAGTCTATCAGTTATCGCCGCTCTTGTTGTAACATGTGGCATGATAAGGCTATTTTCACATGTAATTCGAATGAACTGTATTGAAGTAGCTTCCCAGTATTATTGAAGATTTCCTCACTTCCAGTATACATAATCGATTTTTTTAAACTTTTATTTTTCTTGTCTTTTTTTTTTTAAGTACAGGGAACTCTGCATTCCACCTCATCTCCCTGTGAAGTAACCCTTCCTAGTCGGTCACTCAGATGATATCATCATTTGACCCTCAACATATTGGTTTGCAGTTTATGGAATTTCACCTAGCTTCAGGACAATTATGTTAGAGCAACACGTTATACATCTGAGAAGTGGTCCAGATCACCCATGGTGAATTTCTACATGTGAGTCTTGAACTCTGGCCATAGTATATAACAGAATAGGGCTAGCTAATGCCCATGATTATGTGTGCAGACTACCCATTACACACAGTTAATGAAGGGACTTAGATCAGTACGGTCAATTAAAGAACAGGTCTCAATGATTATACTGATCTCGCATTTGCACCTGCCAGCTGTTACCTTTCTGCCAGAGTGAAGGATAATTTCATTTCATTAACCCCCCCCCCCCCCCAAGGTTTCTATAATGGGGCACGTCGAACGATTAGGAAACATACATGTGTAAGTTAGAACACAATGTTAATGTTGCCTGGACTGTGTCCGCTGGCATTCCATTCCTTGGCGTATTTCTGATAGATTTGTCAATATTCCCATCAAAGGAGTCACAGGGACACTATCAATCTATCAAAACTAAGGGTTATTTGGTTTGTTGTACTAGGATCGTAGAAAACATCTATCTATTTTTTTCTTGGTGTAAGATATAATTGGAAAGCTACCGTTAACGGGAAAGCAACTATTCACCGCTCATTTTAATATGTGAATTGAAAATTCAGATTTTTTCAAATCTTGATATCTTTTCTTCAAACTATCTATTATTGTACTTTGATTATTGACTCATCCTTTTATTTTTCCCTCTACAAAAATTGCCACAGCCCAACTTTTATCTATTTTTTAAAAACTTTCGTTGTCCCTTAGCAGGGGTGTCGGAAGAGGGGGGCCAGGGGGGCCATGGCCCCCCCCAATCCTAGACATGGGGGGGTCAGAGTATCTTTTGGCCCCCCAAATTTTGGAAATGCTAATAAATTATGTTCATTACTCTATATTTATAGAAAGAAATAGCCACAAATTGACCTAATAATGCGCCAGATCATGTCAAATTTCTCAAAATTCTCCTCGGGGGCCTTGCCCCCAGACCCAATAAATTTTTCAGTGCGTCGGCCTTTTTAGGTGTCTGTAACCCAGAGAATAAAAATGTGTGGCCTATAGTAAACAGGCTGGGAAAATCATGGGTTTCTCAGGTCGCAGTGAGAAACCACAGCACTGTGTTATCTCACTGCTTAATTGGAGGGTTATCACACAGCACTGTGAAATCTCACCCCCCTGTAGGAAACCACACTGATGCTATTTCTAGCATATAAAGTTATAGGGAATACAATAGTTTGGCTTGTTTATTAATTATTTCTCATGAAATACACATTTGCTGTAAAGGCCCATTCAGATGTACCTAGCTGATAACATAATACATGACTGTAGACATTCATTTTCTGGAGCAAATGATGGTAAGCCTACAGCAAATTGGGTTTTCCCAATACCATTTTAAAAGAATTTATGAAAATCATCATTTTTCATTGTTAATATCCACACAATCAGATAATTGAAGTGAGCATTGAGAAAACAATTGTGTGCCCATTTATACAT
This sequence comes from Harmothoe impar, assembly GCA_947462335.1. Classification (NCBI taxonomy): domain Eukaryota; kingdom Metazoa; phylum Annelida; class Polychaeta; order Phyllodocida; family Polynoidae; genus Harmothoe; species Harmothoe impar. Next base: position 58,939,251 of record OX381705.1, on the reverse strand, counting down.
TATCTTGATTTTCATTTGGAATGAGGGAAATCCTTAGAAAATGTGAAAATGTGAAAATATATAATATGGATGTGGTTTCCAACAGGGGGGGTGAGATCTCACAGCGCTGTGTGAAAACCCCCATATTTAGCAGTGAGATAACACAGTGCTGTGGTTTCTCACTGCGACCTGAGAAACCCATGATTTTCCCAGCCTGGTAAAACGAAGCAATATTTTAGAGTTTATTGAGAATCGTTCCTCACTTCATTGTTGGGCCAGTCCAATGGAGCACTGCCTTGAATAATAGGTCCCTATTTGTTTTAGGTGTTTTTCCTTAACACCTTTCCTTCGGTCGTTTGGGGAAATTGTTATTAGAATTGGTAAAAAAAAAAAGTGTCCCCCTGGCCGTACAAAATCGTTCTGGAAAAAATCCAATATTGCAAGTTATCAAAGATAACATGGCCTAGCTATCTGATTTTTGGGATCAGGTTGTCTGCTGTTATCAATTGTATATATATGATTCATAATATGTTGGCTTTTGTGTATCGAGCACTGTATAACAGTTTGCTTAATCCTGATCTCTTTATGCCGTGTTGTTCTTTGTACATCCTGATATGGGCCCCCTGGGGGGGATTAGATTGTGTGTGGTATGTGTAGGCCGATAAGGCTGGGGGCGTAAGCTTTGGCCAACCATTGATATGTATATAAGATACCGATGATAACGCTCCGTGTAGGTCTGTAATCTAAGTCCTATCCAAGGGCTTTATCTAAGAGACACTTTATTGTCCAGAGCGTCCTTTACATCATGCAGCTACCTGTTGGTTAAAATCTGTGGCCAATGGTTCTAGGCATAGTGTCCATTACTCCATTTCAATATATCATGAGTACTCCCTAGAGATTACTAGCAGTCTATCGATTGGTCCCTTATTATTTCTACATAATCACTGTTCCAAATAAGGAACCCGATCCAATTACGTTTGGACATGTTTGAAAATGCCAACTCCCCATATTACTATTATAGTAAACGACGACATCAGTCATTGGTAGTACAAAATGTATATTGTAAAATCAACCTAATTCATGTAATTTTACCGCTAGAGCTGTGCATTTTTCATTTCATAGTGCTCGCCAATGCATGCTTGATCCAATGACCTCCACCGCAAGCCACTATGCAGAGCCTAGTAGGTCCACCTGGTGTCTACAGGCCGCACCAAGAGTTAATCAGGGCAACGGCAGTACTGCCGCATTTGTAGGGGGGACTCCACTAGCCGATTCTTTCGTCAAATTGGACCTATTCTCACATATCGGACCCAAACTGAAGTAAATATAAACAACCCTATGATTCAGGGTTTGTTTATATTTACATCTGTTTGGGTCTGATTTGTGAGAATAGGTCCGATCAGACGAGAAAATCGGCTAGTGGTGTCCCACCAGCTGGACACTGTCACCACCTACCAGTTGGAAGGTGAAGAGCATGCTGATCGATGTGTTTACTGTCGGTAATAGTGGTATCATATTATTATATCAAAGGTGTATATTCAGGGTACTTCAAAAAATCGTACATATCCTCTTCTTGTTTTTTACCTTTCAACTAATTTTTATTTCAGAACACCATATCCACATGTTAGAAAAAACAATGTGTAAATACATAGACTTGTCGGTACATACACTGTATGATACAGGCACCTAAAACTTCCCAACCGTCAGCAATAATATAGAATATAGTACGTGTCAGATGATGAGTAATAACAACCAAATCTACAAAACGAGATACATATATTCAACATTTGGTACTGAAACACGATTAGGTTATGAAATTTATATGGGTTAAATGACTTAGGAGAAAGCCTGATGCCTTAGTAGGTCTTGGGGTTTGGGATGTCATGCTATATATTAAACTACCCAGTGCAACACTTTATGTCTGTGTGGCCCTGCAGCTATATATCTAGTTCCACTAGGGGGCAGCACATTCTTTTTCATATCTTCTTGGCAACTTCAGAATGTTCAGAGGAAATTGACACTGCACATACTCCCCCTGACGGCAAATTGCTAAACAAGCATACTCATACATGGCTTGCATAGCTAACTCCGGCATGTGACAATTAACCTATGTTACATCCACATCAAGTATATACTTCCCTTTCTGAGGGATTGATACATTTTTTTACGACAGGGGGAGGGTAAGATCCAAACCTCCCCTGCTGTTAACAAATGATCAGGCCAAAAAAAAAGAGGGTTGTTTCAGGTCACCCGGCTGACCCTATCAAAATAGGGCCGACCCTATTTTTTTTGTTAATGCAATTGAAGACATTTCCTTATTTTTAGCCTTTTTCGGTCATTTTTCGGGTCTTCTGAGAGGCCGGGTAGTACTTTCATGTTTAAAAAAAAGTTTAAAAAAAAACAAAAAAAAACGACCTACCGACCCTTCATTTTCATGCCATGTTACCTGAAACAAACCTCTTTTTTGGCCTCACTCCCTCCTGGAGGAATATCTATGCATGAGAGATAAGTATTGCTCCTTGTTCAGTGGACATTGGGTATTCATGCTTTTAAATATGATGGAATATTACCGTATGTCTAATACATCCTAGAGAGTATATTGGAGACCCTATCCTTGTGGGTGAACAAAAGGCGCTCAACAACTACTAGTCTGCCTACCATCTAGAGGTGTGCCTCCATAATGGGAGATAGTAATACCTCTTGATAGCTGTTGTCTCATTAGCAGTAGATACCATTACCTAACACCAGTTGAGAAGCACATTCAATGAGGCACACTAATGATAGATTCTCTGATGGTTGAGTGGTCAGTAATGAAATTACCCCTGGTCTGAGATGGCTGACTCCAATACGTTTATAACCCCTTCCTATTGAGAGTGCTAGATTTTATCATCCCCCTCAATTTGTGGGTCATTTGTCTACCTTGCCAAATACTAGGAGATTCACTTCATAATGAGGTATCCCCAAGTCAAAGCCAAAATCGAAATAGTTTACAGCAAGCACGTCCTCCCTTCAAATTCGGTAATTCTCACAATGGGAAGTTTAGAAAAAAAATATACCTCTCCCCCATCTGTCCAAAAAGTGGTACACAAATGTACAGTTGTATGGTTGTTATAGGCTGCAATAAGCTATACATTGTGCAGACTGGGACAAAACGCTCGTGGCGCCATCTGTACTGAGGTGTGATAACTATATATACTCTACAACCCAGCGCCCACAGTTTAGAGGGCCAACATTTATCGAACGATCAGATGGCAGTTCATCATTTAATTAGTGTATTATACTTGTTAATTACTAACAGTACTAATATTGTCAGAGGATGTCAATGTCAATTTGCCTCTACCATTGTTGTTGTAATATCTAAAACACATATATAACAGAAGTTTCCTGGTGTACTTTCAAATATATTCAGACTAACACCAGGCTTAATTGTCTTTGTTTTTTTACTGGGCTAGACCCACATATGTACACGTATAGGAATTTAAGAACGGGAGGCATCTTACATTACTCCAGAGCTTTGAAGTTTAAAATATGGTCCCCCAAAATAATCAGTGTGAGTAGGTCCCATGTCTCATGAGAGAGCTTTGTTGCCATATCTCATTATAATAACAGTGCTCCATATATAGGACGTAGCAGTAGCGGATTACAGTCATCAAGATAATTTCCCTAATTGAACAAAACTCATTAACAACAGAATGTGCTCCTGGCATTCCAACTGATTGCCAAATGCAATATGGTATTAATTATTGTGAAGTGAAAGTTAGGCCACTAAAAAAGGAAAATTTGTTCTCATCACCGCGCGCATCATGAAAATATTGGCATATTTGGTATCAAATCAAAGCCTAGACTGTCAGTAATGCAGAGAGCTAGGAATAACTTACAATACTAGTAGGGACTGAATTCCACTAAACTCTTAACTACTAAAATGTGAAAGTCTTAATTTTTAGACTTCGCTTAGAAAAAAATTACAGCAGTGTGTTATAACCATACGGACGGTAAAGGATGTTTTAGTGACAGAAGGCCTGTATCACGTCACCAATCTTCCATTTCAATCTTGTTTCTCCATTATTTTTACTTCATGGACAATTAGTGAATGAGAAATGTGCGTGTGGCTTTGACATTGCGCCAATTCCCTTTGTAATTACCATAATTTACCTTTTATAATGTGAACTAACTCTCACATAAAAACTTTCGGTTTGAGCATACTTCATGACCCAATCAGCCACTCCTAGCCCTGTCGCAAGAGAATAGTTATGAAATTACATTGTATTGATGTGGTCCTTATCTAACAGTGTTCTCCATGTATCTATTTATGTATCTATTTTATTACTTTTTTTTAAATTAAAAATTAATTTTTGTTTCCTTTTCCTCCCTTTTTCCTTTTTCTTTTTTGGCGGGGGGGGGGATGTGTATACACAGAGAAAAGAAACAGAGTCAAAAGGGAGTCCAGGCTTGCCTCCAGAATGACTCCTTTTTCTGACTCTCTTTCTGACTCTTTTGATGAACCTGACTTATGTGACTCCCCTAAGAGGGCCCAGATTTTGCCTCCAAAATGACTCCCTTTTATGACTCCCCGCCACAGACAGAGTCCAGGTCTATGCTGCAACTCCCTTCAGAAAGGGAATCTAGGCACAGGATGGCTCCTTTGCCAAATAGAGATTTGGAATAGAGAGTCATATTGGTAATTCCTATCCCCTAACCCTCTATATAACCATTTCAATAGTCATCTTCCTAGCTGATGTTTCTACATTATGTTGGTGCGCTGCCTCACAAGGAGAAGGGATCTCAGAAAGATCCCTCAGTGCACATTAGTTAATATATAAAGGAACATCTGAGCTTTTGGGGATTTAACCTTCTAATGTTGCTACAAATTGGGTGTCTAAACCTTATATATCATGCTTATGCTACAGTTTTAAATTAACTGTAATTATTTCATGAAATGTAATTTTGACATTAATTACACATTGATGCTACAATGATATACATGTACATGTATCAGCATAATTACTAATGTCACAAATTAAATAGATCTATAGATCTGAGCATACAGAATAATACCATTTTAGGTATAGTGCTACCACCTAGCTGGCTTAACCATAACCAACTGATTGACTCCCTTATGCATTCACCGACTCCTTTGGGGGAAAAGGGAGTAGGGAGCCTTGACTCTGATTAGAAACAGAGTCAGATGGCTTCTAAACATATATGCTAGATGGCATAACACTGTTATTAACAGTCATTGTACAGTAGTGTCACCTAGTGGGTTTCCTATTTCCTTCTTGTATGCTCACCTCTGTGACTCCCCTAGGGAGTCCAGGTAACCATTGACTCACCTTGGCTGATCTGGACTCTGTTTGATCTAATTGAAAAGGAGTCAAGGCTGTTAGAAGGGGGAGTCAGACAGTGTGAGAAGTGAGCCAAAGGGGCTCTGGCTCTCTTTTTATAGCCTGGACTCCCCCTGTGACTCGGTTTCTTCTCTCTGTGTATACCAAGAGCTACCCATACCCTGACATTACATTTTGTCCTCTCCCCCTCCTGGGGCGGGGATGGGGTGTCGTGCGGTTCCGTCTCACTGTACATCAACAATGGCAGTTTATATTTCATATTTTAATGTTTTCAGTTTACTGCGTCGTTAAACTAAAACATATACTTCATAGCGAACATTGACGTCACAGGCGTGCGGGAGGTCTTTGTGTTTAGTGACGATGCATGGACGGGCTATACAATTTGAATAGATGCCACTTTGCACAAAAATATTAATAGTGACAAAAACTAAATCTCAGTGTCCCCACCCAGTTCCCCCCAGGCTATATACTAGCTGCGCACTGCGTAAATGTTGGACACTGGCTAACAACTGGAACCCACACCGAAAGCCACAAATATACAATGCCCTTGTGATGATAATATCAATGTGTCCTCTTCCATGCCCGATGGTCAGTGATGATAAACCCATGCTGCTGCCCACACAGAGGGGGGGGGGAGGGGTGCAGTGTTATAGTATACGGTGCGTGCGGTTTGTTTGTTCCCATTGTTAACCCTTGTTGTTGCAGTACAGCTATAGGGGCCGTGATTTATCCCGCTATGATCCTGCCGCCCACCCCCACCATGCCGCACAGACCTCATCCAATAACACACCCTGTCCATGCAGCCCTAACCCTCTACACCCAGCACGCTGCTTTAATGCACAATGCCCCTTTGTTATCGTCCTACTGCATGGATGCAGTCCTTGTGAGTAGCTCCTGCGGACTGCATGAATGCCTCATGGCGAGCTCTTGAAATAGGCGTATCAACCCATTATAGGTAGGTCTTTGTGTTTAGTGACGATACATGGAGGGGCTATACAACTTGAATATAAGTCACTTTGCACAAAAATATTAATAGTAACAAAAATTAAACCCTCGTGTCCCCACCCAGTTCCCCCCAGGCTATACTCGTCGGCTCCGCATTTGTGCATCATGCCGACAGACTTAATGAACATTCAACCTTGTGGCATCATCTGGTCCTAAGAGGGTTAACAATATCATTTGCTACCACAAAGGGCAGAGAAGGGGAGGGCGTTGGTTTGAGGGGGGGGGGGGGGGGTCTACACTATTATGACGGGATATTATGGCTGTGTCTCACGAACTTGGGCCAATGTTTTTGTCTCTGACCGGGTGCCAGCTCTGACTGGGTGCCAGCTCTGACCGGGTGCCAGCTCTGACCGGCCTGAATAAAAACGTGTTATTAAGGGCAGATGTAGGTAGAATTTGGCTGAAAAGGTTAATGGATGTTATAACTCGTTATACTAGTAATTTAGTTGCCCATTTTTATCATCATCTGCCCTAAATAACCTGATTTTATTCAGGCCTGTCAGAGCTGGCACCCAGTCAGAGCTGGCACCCGGTCAGAGCTGGCACCCGGTCAGAGACAAAAACATTGGCCCAAGTTCGTCAGACACAGCCTTATACTATATTCATGAGTAGGCCTACTAGAACGGATATGAACGAGTGTGCAGATCGAGAAGGATAATACGTGATAGTGATGACTGATCTAGCGAGATAGAACCTAGTTGGACTGGGCAGCCGAACCACATGAGTTCAGATACGAGTTCTTTCTGCCCTAATACATGTATAGCTTACTCGACGACACAGGATCCTGTGTCGACACAATCCGTGCAGTGTGGTCATGTTGTCTCATTAGGGGTATATCTACAAAGAAAACACGTTATTTTACGTCAAACTTTATATCACGTTACGCCATAGTAAAGAGCCTTAGAGAAACGTTATATAACATTATAAAATGTTTTTTTTTGTTTACTGGGTGGTTACGTGTCATGGGTCTAGAGAGGGGTAGACAGTCGTGACTCAACAGGTAAGGGGTACATCCACCTGCATTACAAAAGTTTTATGAATAATTTATTGATAAAATGAGTATCTGGAGAGAGGGGGTTCCCAGCTAACGTTTTGCCATGATAAGGAGCCATAGACAAACGTTATATAACGTTGTATAAGGCCGCATAAAAATAATTATCAGCTTTGCGGATACTTTTGGGAAAAAACAGGTGCAGGAGGGAGGCTTTTTGTTCTATTTGATATTCCTATTTTATGCCATGAGAGCGGCCAATTTTAATTTTTATTTAGGTTTAATAGAATTTGGATACATTAATTGATATATAATCCTCAATACAACCAGCATAGATGATGGGGACAATAATCTAAATACATTGGGAATAGAACAGGGAGTAAAATGCTTTTTAAATCTAGTTTCTACACCAATTATTGTTTGAGATATGGTTGGTTCTGTATTTTATATGTTACCCTCTTCATGCATGCGGAATTTTGGCCATATTTTTATGAAAAAAAATAAATAAAAAGCACCTATGCAGCCCTTTTTAACTGATGCGGGCGGTGTCCGCAAAGCTGATAATATATATATATATAGATAGTTCAATTTCTGCATAGTTGCATAGTCTCCTTGTTGGAGTGTACTGGTAGCGTCCCAGCACATTTTGTGTCTTTTAAATTTAAGGAAATAGATGAGGAAAAATAAAATGTTTCCAGCATTCTATTCAGCACTTAATTACATCAACAATATGATGCCATCTACAGGGACACACCAGGTACTAGTAGACTGTGTTTGTGAGTTGAGAAAGGGAAAACCTCGTGCTCCCCTCTACTCACTACTGCCTCCTGATGGCTTTTGTCAACACTAAATAACCAAGCTCCTCCATGATATAAAATAGTAGTCGAGATTGGAGTCCCTTCTAAATTGATACTGAGAGCTTCTTGTCAGAATAAATGACAGATTATAAGAGGGACATGGCCCATGACCTAACGATTCTATTCCATGTATGGTCACCTCCATGATTCACCTTAAAAGTGGCGTACCCGAAGTTTGTTTCATGTAAGATTCTTTAAGGAACACCTCCCCCCCCCCCATCCAAAAAGAAGAGAGAATAAAAGCACGCCCTACTTCTTTTAAAAAGCTGGTCTGCACGTGGTTCACGTCTTGCACGTACATGAAGAGAGTGAGATGGCATCAGACATGAACATCATACTAGGTTTTCCTATTTACACAGCAACCAGGGTCACCTTTAAATTGGGATACATGGTTTATTCAACAGGCCATGCACGCAATCTACACATCAGTTGGGCACGTGGGTGATTCGTCACAGCTGAGATTTTACAAGAACAACACGTGCTATGCTTCCCAGCTAACAAAAAAACGTTATTTTATGTCAAAATAACGTTTTAAACTTCACATAACGTTATGTCATACTAAAGAGCCTTAGAAAAACGTTGACATATAACGTTATATAACGTTATAAAAAGGTGTATAACGTTATTTGTTTACTGGGTTCTGTATATCAAAGTAATCACCACTACATGATAAAAAAAAAGCAGTCAATGCTCTCTCTCCAATCTTGAGGAGGGAACAAAGGTTTCTATAGATCAAATGGTTTCTACGACACTGTCGATTTAAACCATATATTTGATGATACATCTCATTATAATACCCCATTAAAGTATTTGAAATAAACAAAGGGTGTAACCCACTTTGCCGTCACATTTGTCCCGTAGTGCTACTTATAACACTAGCACGTGTATGTGCCTATCCTAACAAATGATATTCCTTCCCTACAATGATATATATGAAATAATATCCCTTCCCAGAAGTCATTGGCTTCAACAAACTGTACAATAGTGAGTTGTTGTCAGTAGTATATAAGAATACATCATTATGAAGAAACTCCGCAGCCTAACCCGATAAACAAAAAAAGTTATACACCGTTATATAACGTTTCTCTATGGCTCCTTATTGAGGCAAAACGTTACATAACGGTAAAACGTTATTTTCACGTAAAATAACATATTTTTGTTAGCTCGGAAAGAATACCCCCTCCCCGTCCAATATAGTATGCCTCCTGTGCACCTCCGCTATCTGGACTGTCCGCACTGTCCAGGTGACCTTTGTGACACACCGGCAGGCCACCTGATACATCAAGCCTTGATTAGATCGATAACACACTGATAAGGTGGTGCAGGCCAGCCCGGGGGCGGCGATTAGAAATACCAGGGAGCAGCTCTTACCTGACGTTAAGCCAAGAGGGAGTGGCTCGCACTCCAGTATAAGCCAGCAGACCAAGGGGCAATAGTAGCTGAGGTGGCCCTGAGTCAGTGAATACACACATGTGATATTTGTGTATTATATAGGATCACTCACCGGGATCACTCCAGCAACACCAGCGGTGGTCATGGCATAAGGCCTCTGCACAGGCTTTAACAGAACAGTGCGGGCACGCTGGGTAGAACTGAAAATCGTGCCTTAAATAATAAAGGGAAAATCCCGCTTACTCTCAAAAAGCTTACCTGTAGTTTTATTGCTCTAGATGGCGACACAATATCTCCCAATAAACAAGGTACAAAATAAAGTATTTGCTATATATCCGGGGCTCTGCCCTCAGACCCCTTTTTCTTTTTTTTTTCTTTTTTTTTGATTTTGCAGTGTGTATTTATTCATAGAATGATCTTTCAAAATACAACAAACAATCAAAAGGTTGCGAACTTTCCCAGTGTTACATAACCGGTAGTCACAACGTAATAATAATACATAATGTTATAACAAATTGAATTGACTTATGCAATCAACAATATAATAATATATCTTTCTTTCTTTCCCTTTCCTTGTTAAACGGTTAAAAACACCACTTCAACTGAATCCCATTTATGTTAAACTAAGACTAGAACCTTAGTCTATTTGGAGAGATTGCATGTCATCTAGAGGGATAGAGCAGAAAGACTACAGGAGATATGCCTAGGACTGCGGGAGATATGCGTTTTAAGACTACGGGAGATATATGCCATTTGTCAAGGCACCCTTTTCAGTTCGTCCCTTGTTGCACAGTTCAGTGGATCGGTTGGTGCCTGAAAACATTGTGTTTTATGTATACCAGAAGAAAATATATTCTATTCTAGGTGTGATATTTAGGGTTGGGGTGGCAATTGGTGGTGCAGGACAACTTCTACACCATGGGCAAACTACCTCCTACCGATCAGGCTGGTTATCTATCATTTAGGACAAAGTAAATACCAACTCAAATTCAGGACAAGTGAGCAAATAGCAGCAAATCTTAGAGCAGAAAAAATGGGTCTAATAACCCATAAAGGAACGTGCCAATGTTAATGTATCCAAAACATTTCAAGGAAGTATTGTTCCTCAAATGTAATGGCCACTCCCAATACTCAAAATCGAAAAGATTATGTAAAATGCCATCACACCAGTGATGCACTACAGTTAACAGCAAAGTATGTGGTCCATTTCCTCAAATATAATGGTCATTCCCAATACTCAAAATCGAAAGATTATGTAAAATGCCATCACATCAGGGATGAACTATAGTTATCAGCAAAGTATGTGGTCCACTTTCATCAAATATAATGGTCACTCCCAATACTCAAAATCAAAAAAGATTATGTAAAATGCCATCACATTAGGGATGAACTATAGTAATCAGCAAAGTATGTGGTCCACTTTCCTCAAATATAATGGTCACTCCCAATACTCAAAATCAAAAAGATTATGAAAAATGCCATCACACCAGGGATGAACTATAGTTATCAGCAAAGTATGTGGTCCATTTTCCTCAAATTTAAGGGTCACTCCCAATACTCAAAATCGAAAAGCTCATACAAAATACAAAATTCCATCGCACCAGGGATGAACTATAGTTATCAGCAAAGTACTCCTGCTTGGGTGGGAGGGTGGGGATGGTGGATGCTTACATCAGCCAGGAGGTACCAGCACATGAATAAATGGCCATTGCTTGTCCAGACCAAGATGTGAGTACAGTCAAACTTAGGTGGACAAAATATCACCTTTCTAGAGGGAAATTGATAATTTTTCAAACGGAGGGTGTTGCCACTATGTGTTGTACATCTAGATATGCATATATTACTACTATAGGGGAATTATTTCTATGCACTAACTGACAAAATGTAGTGTGTAGTAGAAATGAAGAAATAGCTTAATCTTTTTTGGGAAAAATTGATATCATATATAAATATTTACTAAAGATGAAAAGAAATTACATTACAGTGATGGACATGATCCCCAGTAGGCATGATATGTCTTTGAAAGCTATGCCCCATAGGAATATGGTGTTATTTGACATTCTGTATGGTCTATGCATAACAACTAAAAGTGGGTAAGGGCAACATAACATGATGCAAATCAAATTTTCACTATGTATAATGATTTTAGCAACCCCTACCCCCAAAAAAGCACCTGGTAAAGGCTTATAGGTAAAGTCAACACATGAGCCAGAAAATTTAAGAAAAGAATTTTTTTTTTGTTTTTTGAGATAAACCTCATTGCTTTATTGCCGTGTTTTTCAGGTTTAAATTTGGTGCTCACCCCCTTGTAGTATTATGTATTTTGCCGCTCCACGAGCTGCTTTACTTTGAGTGATACTTAACGATGAATCCCATACAATTTGGTATATTATATTCAGAGCTATACAATAATATGATATGTCATTATTTAATTCTAAAAATAGTGTAAAGGAGGTGCATTGTACAGCTATAAAAATTCCTACTAATTGTGCCATGGTGGGACTCGAACCCATGATGTCAAGATTGCTGGTATCCAGTACAACCCAGTATATAAGAACTCTCCCAGACTGTATACATACAGTCGGGGTCCGAGACTGAGTAGATGCTTGACCTAGGCTTTGAGTCTCTATGGATGTCATTGGCATCCAATTTATGTCGATAATAATTATTGACATAATAGCTGTCAATATATCAGTGTATTGCAATATAATATTTAGACTACTAAGTACATCTAAAAATTGTTTATTGCCTTAATAAGCTGAGGAAAACAACAAAAACAAAGGTCCACGAGGCCATCATTAAATTTACCAGCTATTATAGTATCAATATAGATATGAAGTTTGGTTTTGATCTCCTCGAGAGTCATATTTGAATTAAATAACATATGTCGGTGCTTGTTGATGAAGGGTGGACTTGAGGGAGAGCTTTTTTCGCCGCCATTTTGGACAGTCTGGAACATCTTATGCTAGATGAATGTACAGTGTGATGATGATGTTAAGATTTATGAAAAATTAAGTTTTTTAAAGAAAGTGAGCCTATACCTCTTCATTTTGTCCTCCTCCTCAGTTCCTTCTTTTAGTCCCGGCCATCCACTATGATTCTTCTTTGGGCATCGTATCTCCTCACCCTGTGTGTTTTCCTTTGTCCCGTTCCGGAGGTTGTCTCTTTTTCCTCTTTTGCAGCAGTGCTGCTCTCTGCCCTTTCATATTTGTTCCAAACCACACTTTTGTTTTCCTCTTGAACAGTTCCTTAGTGTCTGCCAGTTGTATATCAAGTGGTAGTTTATTCCAGAGCATTTTCCCCCTGTACATTGGAGATTTTTTCCTTAGTGTTAGTTTAAGTTTGGGTATATTGAAATTTGACTTGCAGTCATTCCTAGTTCTATTTTTGTTGTTGAGGGGGGGTTCTTCCTGTGCTTTCGGTACATCATTGAAGCCAGAAGCTCTTTCCTCCTCTTCCCTTGCATAGGCGCCTCACACAGTTTGTGTATATTTTGTGTTGATTCCTGTCCTATCTTGACTTTCAGGATACATCTCAGAACACTTACAGAAAAAACTGTGGCCATTTAACCATGAATAAAGGGTGGAAACATAAATTTAGCCAAGTTGGAAGTAAGCATAGTATGCTTAATTGAAGTTTGAAAAGTTTTTATTTTGACGTTGGAGCTAGGCCCAACATTGGCACGTTAAAAATATGTTGTCTATAGTGAGAACCCATATTTTGCACAGAAAGTTGGCACACAGTTAGGCAATTAGTGGGTTATAAGCTGCTTCCATGACCACTATTTGGTTCAGTTATGTTGGTTTACGCTGGGAGTATTAATATCTATGGACAAGCACCATCAGGTTGTGTGCCTGACTATTCTAAACTGAATACCAAGGAAAGTCAGAGAATGAGAGAGAGGGTCATTCAGGCTCATTACATCCTTTCAGAGGTCCTCTGAGCACAGAGAATGAAACATGGACAACCTGTAACATGTATCTCAGACCCTTATTGATACTATGTCTACCATCCACTAATAAAATTATTCTACTTTCCAGTAGCCAGGGCCAAATTACAATAGAATAACCCTTCCTCTACCACTTAACCATCTGCTCTTGCCGCCCCTGTTAACCAATATACTTTCATCATTCCAGCTCAACATGGATGGATGATATTGATAAGTCTCCGTTCATTTCCCCTCATATGTTGTATTTTAGTTACAGTTATCCAGACCTGCTCAGCCGAGTTCTTTAGATTTAACCTTTTCGTGAATGCTGGCCATTATGCCATCTAATCGACTCATTTGCGGTACTTCCACCCCCACTCTGGCCTATAGCAATGTAAAAGAAACATAGTATTATGTCTTGCAAATGTATCCTTCATGCAGACGACATTTACACTGCACCACTGCTGAACAATATCTGATGCTTTTAGACCAGACACCATTGCATGAGTTGACATGAAGGCCATAGTCTATTGGTTGATGGCTGTCAGTGACACATCCGGCTAGCACCCTGACAGACAGACAGCTCTATCATCAGCAGGTTACAGGGCAGAATACATGTCACAATAATGACATAAACATATCACTAATAGCCTACGTACCACGGAAAGAGCTGCTGTCAGCATTGAATTTTTCAGCTGTCAAAGTTCTGTGAACGTATGCAAACCAACTTGTGATAGCTATACTGATAGAAATGGAGCCTTAGCGGTTATGCAGAAGTTCATGCGTGCAAGGCTCCTCCAGGACAGACAGGGAGGAAGGGATGGAGGAATATAGGTAGGGTCGTAGGTAGGGTTGTCAGAGAGGAAACGCACTCGAGTAAGGTAGGTAGGGAGGTAGACATGCAGGGAATGAGGTGTATTAAAGGTTTAAAAAAAAAAAGGTATAGTAAGAGGGGGAGGGGAGTAAGGGAGTAATAGACATAGTGTCATTAGTCGAACCGTTGAGCTTACAGTTGGGGTACTTATCCTTTCGACCTGCAGTATTTAAAGGGGCATTCTCACCACTCGCACTTACCACATAGCAGACTAGAACTGTACTAGAATTGTGAGTTGGAAACGCTCGGTGAGAATGCTACTTTAAGGCTGGGAGATTTTTGTTTCATATTGATAACTTTGATGTGACCATTTCCAGTGTTCAGCTACCGATAACCTTTGTTTTTGTTGTTTTCCTCAGCTTATTAAGGCAATCAACAATTTTTAGATGACCTAGTAGTCTAAATATTATATTGCAATACACTGATATATTGACAGCTATTATGTCAATAATTATCATCGACATAAATTGGATGTCAATGACATCCATAGAGACTCAAAGCCTAGGTCAAGCATCTACTAGGATCATCTACAGGTCTTCGGGCAACTGAATCCCTAACTATTTGTCTTAGACATTTCAAAGAATCCCCTTCATTTGCCAAATCTCACCTGTAACACAGAGATGTGTTCTTGTTGTGTGATTCAGCAGATGAAATCTAGGCCTGAATCAGTCTATACGAAAACCTGCCGGACACCGGCTATAGCCGGCTAAATGCCTGCTGGTCCGGCAGAAAGTCTGTGTCTGCCGGCCCTAATGACTGGCTATGATCCTGATCTACATGCCAGATTTCATGGCGTGCAAATCGGACCATTATTAAGGTTTCTAGAGAATAAACTAGAATGCCTGAATATCTTGTAGAAAATTGGAATTGTCAGAATGATTTGTATATACCAATAACCTCTATTCATTCACTCCTATGTAAATTCTAGTGTCATACTACATTTTTCGATAAAATCATTTCCTCTGGGTATCCGGGCCTGCAAACATTAAGCCGGGCCTGCAGAATAACAAATCTGCAGGACCGAATGTCCTGCAAGGCGAAAAACTTTTCGTATAGACTGCTGAATACCGGCCAGTCAAATGCAGCTGCTTATAAATTCACAATAACAACTAAGCTGGTAAATAAGAGATGTGCATGACATCTATGACGTATTATATCTATGGCATATACGTCCAATAGTACCAGCAGCCGTAATTAGCACAGCCGTAATTAGCACAGCTTCATAGGCACACCTCCCGGAATAGGACACCAAACAATAGACCAAGGTAGAAAATAGCCGTACTGGATTCCTGTTCTTAATGCAAAATCATCTTTACCTGTGGCAGAAGCTGCATAATTTATATAAGTATTTATATATGCTGCTCCATAATGCTTAAAGTCTCTAAGGACAATTTACACAGCCGCCAGGAAGCATCTGTACATAGCTCCTACTCCTACCACGGACACGTGTGCATGCCCTGCTTGATGGACAGTGGTCAGTAACTGAGGCATGTAGCAAGGTCGCCATTCTCCAGAAATGTAGTAGTGCACTGGTCTGACCCTGTAAACAATAGAGTTGTCCAGTTGTGCTATTTATGGCTGATTGGGGATCAAACAAACACAGTGCCCTGTCGTGGGTGCAGCCAGTAGGGTCTGTCCAGGTAAAATCCGCCAGTGGGGATCACTTCTAAACCATGGCAAAACTGATGCCTGATCATATTCAGTATAAATAAAAGAATACCAAGGCGAAAAAAGTTGGTTTCCGGTAACATGGTCTGAGAAAGCAGGCCCGGCCGGTCAGATTTTTATCTTTCTTTTTAATTTTCTAATTTTTAGGCCTGGATTTAGGGTTTTCGCTCTAAAATCCTTAATAATCCGGTTTACAAACCGTAAAAAAACTAAAAGTGGCAAAAAATTTGAGAAATCTAAAAAAAAAGGCATGATCAGCGAGATAAAGTACAGGGAGGGGCAAGTAGCTAAGATTGCTCACGGTCAGTGACACGGCATGGTGCTGCCACCTGGCGGATTTTCTCATTCTTAGAGAAAGATTTGAAGGAAATGAACAGTTGGTAACACATAGGGGACAGTTTTTCTTTGCCACTTAGAATTTTCGTATCAAGATAATTCCAAAAGGGTTGAAAAGTCTTGATCTTGTTCTTTGGAACCGAAAGGGTTTCTATTTGATATCATATAGGGAACAATTTTTTTGGGGGTGGGAATTTCGGCAAATTTTTGGAAAAATTCCAAAATTTGGGGGGCCTATTTTCAAAACACCCCCTTTCAATATTGCAATAGTACATGGTTAGTTGGAAACTACATATCAAGGGCTTTCTAGCACTTTTTGAATCAAAGTGCTCTGATAATTCTAAGTAGGATAAAATAATTTTCTCAAGTTGGTCATTATTAGAGAAAATGTCTGGTTTGAAGAGTGACGGCCTAGTTGGTGACCTATAGGGGACAGTTTTTCGTTGCCACTTAGAGTTTTCGTATCAAGAAAATTCCAAAAGGGTTGGAAAGCCTTGATCTTGTTCTTTGGAACCGAAAGGGTTTCTATTTGATACCAGATAGGGAACAATTTTTTGGGGGGGTGGGAATTTCAGCAAATTTTTGGAAAAATTCCAAAATTTGGGGGCCTATTTTCAAAACACCCCCTTTCAATATTGTAATAGTACATGGCCAGTTAGAAACTACACATCAAGGGCTTTCTAGCACTTTTTGAATAAAAGTGCTCTGATAATTCTAAGTAGGATAAAATAATTTTCTCCAGTTGCTCATTATTAGAGAAAATGTCCGGTTTGAAGGGTAACAGCCTAGTTGGTGACCTATGGGGGACAGTTTTTCTTTGCCACTTACAATTTTCGTATCAAGATAATTCCAAAAGGGTTGGAAAGCCTTGATCTTGTTCTTTGGAACCGAAAGGGTTTCTATTTGATACCAGGTAGGGAACAATTATTTGGGGGGTAGGAATTTCGGCAAATTTTTGGAAAAAATCCAAAACTTGGGGGCCCTATTTTCAAAACACCCCCTTTCAATATTGTAATAGTACATAGTCAGTCAGAAACTACACATCAAGGGCTTTCTAGCACTTTTTGAATCAAAGTGCTATGATAATTCTAAGTGGGATAAATTAATTTTCTTCAGTTGGTCATTATCAGTGTAATTTGCATCACTGCCATTAGTTCCTTATCTTCTCCCCAGGTGACCCATGGCAGAGAGATTAGACTGCTATGCTATGGCGATTCTCATCCATTGTACTATACCCCATGGCATGATGTAAAAAACAGTGAAGGACAGAGATATCACCTGGTAGAAAGGGTCTGAAGCTGGATGATTAACAGGTGCTATATTACCCTTCACCTGCATTTACAAACAACTACACGCAGGTAGCCACCGTATGTAAATAGCTATGTGGGACCAAAGTATACAACCACAAGCTGGTCCCAACTCGTCCTCAGACACATCCGAGCGATATCGCTGGTATCTGAGGGGCCATGACCACGTCACTTCCCCCGTATATTGGGAGGATCCCTACGCGGTACCCATCCACACTTTTAATGTTACAGCACCAAGTGCACTGGAACTATTTCCCCCCGTAAGCTTTGGTGCCAGTGATGACCCTCGGGAACAGAGGTCGAGGTGGGGCTAGCTTGTACACACCAGTATTCTGCCAATGGACTATGTCTCTCAGTGTAAATAACTGATCTGTGACCAAAGTACACAACCAGTATTCTGCCAATGGACTATGTCTCTCAGTGTAAATAACTGATCTGTGACCAAAGTACACAACCAGTATTCTGCCAATGGACTATGTCTCTCAGTGTAAATAACTGATCTGTGACCAAAGTACACAACCAGTATTCTGCCAATGGACTATGTCTCTCAGTGTAAATAACTGATCTGTGACCAAAGTACACAACCAGTATTCTGCCAATGGACTATGTCTCTCAGTGTAAATAACTGATCTGTGACCAAAGTACACAACCAGTATTCTGCCAATGGACTATGTCTCTCAGTGTAAATAACTGATCTGTGACCAAAGTACACAACCAGTATTCTGCCAATGGACTATGTCTCTCAGTGTAAATAACTGATCTGTGACCAAAGTACACACCAGTATGCTGCCAATGGACTATGTCTCTCAGTGTAAATAACTGATCTGTGACCAAAGTACACAACCAGTATTCTGCCAATGGACTATGTCTCTCAGTGTAAATAACTGATCTGTGACCAAAGTACACACCAGTATTCTGCCAATGGACTATGTCTCTCAGTGTAAATAACTGATCTGTGACCAAAGTACACACCAGTATTCTGCCAATGGACTATGTCTCTCAGTGTAAATAACTGATCTGTAACCAAAGTACACAACCAGTATTCTGTTTCTCTCAGTGTAAATAACGGATGTGTGACCAAAGCACATAACCAGTATTCTGCCAGTGGACTGTTTCTCTCAGTCTACACCAGTGTAAGTAATAGACAGACAATGGTTATGAACAGGTATGTAGAATTAAAGGGGCCGATCTCTGAGAGTGAAGGAGAGTGGATCATGTAGTTCATTTAGTAGTAGTGGTCTGCACGGATCACTAGCCACCCCTGTGGTTATAATTACCTTGAACCAGTTGACCCAGCCTGGTCAGGTGAAATTGGTAGGGGGACCATGAATCAGGCTTGGCTTAATATGAAACATTCTATAAAACCAGGATAAAGCTATCATGAGCTCCTTAAATTCATCATTGAACTAGGCTTCTAGGGATACACAATGCAGAAAGGAATCCTTGCGTATTTAAGTGTTTATTTTTAACCGAATCCATGGGATGTGGTCTATTTAAGGTAGTATACCGTTTTCTGTGGACACACAAGTGGTAGTCTAGACAGTTAGTACACTGGTGGGTATCAATAGTATTGTATATTACCACTGGCATAGTCTAACTGCTGGTCACACCAGTGCAACTTATGTACAGCAGTGAATTGCTGGAAGGGAACAACCAGCATCCTATTTCTTGGTTGCCTGAGCCATTATTTTTGGGGTACTTTGCTAGGGAATATGATCCTACAGGGCTAGGGCATGCCTGGCTCTCAGGGATTGTGCTTGGGCGATTCTAAATTTAACTGAGGTGTTATATAAAACTCAACAACCCTGCCAGAGGATTTTACGATTTGGTTTAAGAAGTCTTAGCCTTTAACCACAGCTTGCTGGTGGGGGCCAGACGAGGGCGAAGCCCAAGTCGCCCTACCAGCAAGCTGTGGTTAAACCCGCAGGTCTCGGTACCCCTCCAGCGGCAGTCGGAGTGGAGTCGGGACAGGTATATATAGGGGCACTGGGCCTTTAATCTACATACATTTTCATAACCATTGTCTATCTGTTTTAAACCAGGGTATGCAATATAACCAAGGTGCGAACTCTATTGTTCCAAGCCACCACCGTGGTTTAAATAGTTGATATCAGTGGCGGATTTAGTTAAATTGTCTTTTTTAGACTCCAATTTTGGGCAAAAATAGGGGGTGCGCCTCCTCCTTTTCCAATTCCTGGATCCGCCGCTGGATATATTTACTACATAGTAATTTGATGCCAAAGGGAGACAAAACATAGCATACGAGGATGCTAGGGTTGAGGAAGATGCAGCTATGCTGAAAAACCAGCTTCAGGTTCAGTATCTAAGGAGATTAAGGGCCAGAGATTGATATCATTTAAGTATACTAATAGAATCCATTAGGTACCAATAGAATCCATTAGGCCGTTTTAAGGGAAATTCCCCTTCTTTTGCGATTTTGAACCTTTTCTCGGCAAATTGGCCGTTTTAAGGTGGGTCAACATGATGCCATTTCTGTTCACTGCACAGTTTTCTGCGCAGGTATATTCTCTACTTTGACCATAAATCACCAGGGGACCTTTGTCTCAGAGTGGAACAAGTTATATCAAATTGTCCTAAAATGGACAAAGGTGTTGCCTGACTGGGGCGAGAACCATCAACCTTTGGATATGAAGGCATGCATTAAGGCTTGAATATCTCAGAAAACAGCGCGGGACCCCCATATTTTCTCAGCTTTGTTGGAACGTGTATGGTATTATGGTCTTATGCCAAAAACCTGATAACAATTTAGCTACTTTAGACCAAGGGATTGACCCACCTTAAGGGAAATTGCACTTTTTTCCGATGTTGAACTTTTTGTCGCCAAATTGGCTGTCTTAAGGGAAATTTCTTTTTTTTCCCCTATTTGGAACTTTTTTCTCGGCGAAATTGGCCGTTTTTAGGGAAATTTCACTTTTTTTTTGCGATTTGGAACTTTTTCCTCCCCCCCCCCCTCCTTGCAGGTCGTTGCTCAGACCTGCCAACACTGGGTTTCAGGGCTCACGGACAAGAGTGGAGGAGGGTGATTCAGTAGTAAAGGTCCCTACTAAGTGGTAGAGTGTAGCACAACTGAGTGGGAGAAACTTGCATTTCAAAGACCTATTGTGTACAAGTGCTGCCTTATGTTATTAGTATACCGATATTTGAACTATTTAGCCCCTCCCTCTGCATACATTATCCTTACTGGACGGGTAGCAAGATTTCGGTCTTTAACTACAAAGTAGACTAGAACAGTACTAGAATAATGAGTGGGATTCGCTCGGTGAGAATGCCACTTTAGAGGTACTCGCTGCAAAAGTCTGTGCTGGAACCTGGTGTATATCAGAAGAACAACATTATATTACATAGATCCAAGTATATGTAACTCGACCTATAGGTCGAGTTACATATATACTTGATTATTTTATTTATATGTGAGGTGCGGTGGGCAAACAAACCACTGGACTGTGATCACCGGGTAGGGTGGCTCTGAAACAACCAGTTAGGCATAAATATAAATAGCCATACATGTATCATTAGCTACACATGAATACATGTATACATTTAAAGTACTATATTGCATTGTCAAAACTATGTACCAATATAACCAAGGGATAATTAAAAACAGATTTTAGTGTAATAACCCTGGTGTGTGGCTATCATGGTGAGGTTACCTAAGCATGTGTTGCCTTTGTTTGCCCACACTGTGACGTAGCAGACCTGTATATGTAACTCAACCTATAGATGACGTACGCCGGCGGACTGGCAGATTGGGCTGACAGGTGTGTGTCCGTTGATAAGACCCTTGTTGTCCACTTACCCTTTTGGTGCAGCTGGACATTGATGAGACTATTACCATGATTAGTGGTCACCGTCACCGTCCACCCTGCGCCTCACAAGCCAGGTACTAGTCTAGGGCCACCAGCAGCAGAGTAGGCATATTAACCCTTTATGGCCCACCTGGTGATATCGTATTTCACCGTCATAGCTTAGGCCAAAAAAAGAGGTTTGTTTCAGGTCACCCGACAATGCCTGTATAAACAGGTCCTACGTTCTTTTAAGCAATTTCGTTTTTATCCCTTTTTGGTATGCAGAAGCTTACCGACCCTACATTTTCTTCCCATATTACCTGAAACAAACCTTCTTTTTTTGGCCTTGGTAATCCATGCCACATTGTTTTATGTGAACATGTGAACTGGACTTGCATCTTTTAAACCCTTAACTATGAGGGCACCAGCCAGTCTGTCGTGATTATTTTGACATACACTCAGTTACTCGTGGGGTATATACTAAATAAGCCCCTCAAAAGAAGTGGGTGTATCTATGTAAGGAACATAAACGTGATTTTTTTTACGGCGTGGGAAATACTACGTGTGCCTAGCATTCTATTTCTGGTCCCACACATGCTCCCAGCCGGCTCCCAGGCACCTTATGGGGCTCAAACAATACATTATATAGACCACACACCCTTGGGGATCTTACAAACCAACAGTATTGCCTGGATGCCCTTACTCTCGTTCCCAAATCCTTCCGAAGGAAGGCTCTGGTAGCTGCCAAATGTTGGGATTTTGCTGGGTCTGGGCAACCCCTGCTGGTAGCTTGGAACCAGCGAACAGGAACAGGAAATGGAACCAGAAAGGCTGATGGTAAAACTACCTAAAACTACCATCATACATTCTGGTTCCTGCCCACTGGTTCCATCCAGCCTACCAGCAGGGGTTGCCCAGACCCAGCAAAATCCAAACTTCAAGGTCATTTGGCTGTTACCAGAGCCTTCCTTCGGAAGGATTTGGGAACGAGAGTAGGGTGCCCTCAGCCTCAAGCTCTCCACGCCCAGTGCCGCCGTTACTATGTTACACTGATGTATTATCGGCGATCTCATGCTAATTTCTATTGATGAATTTAGGTGTTTTCTAAAGAGAACTGCCAGAATGTATTGAAAAATAAGTACATTCCTTGAATAATGTTTGCATGGCCATAACTTTGCTTCTAATATTAGTAACTAATACGAATATTTGGAAAATCCTTTCACTGTTGGCAAGCTGAGGTCATGGCCGGCCATGGTGGCCAATGTCCGATGGCTTCACATCGACCATCACTAGTCTGCATCGGTAACAGTCAATGTGCCGATGTTATTGCGGCATCACTGAGTGCACACATCATGGCGACACATGATCACAAAGCCTGAGGCAGTATGACGTCTTCCTTAAAGCCCCAGTGCCCCTATATATAGGGCTGAGTACCTATACTCCGGCTCCATTCTGACTGCCGCTGGAGGGGTACCGAGATCTGCGCCTTTAAAGCCCCAGCGCCCCCGTATATAGGGTGAGTACCTGTCCCAGCTCCACTCCGACTAAGGCTGGAGGGGTACCGAGATCTGCGCCTTTAAGGGGCTAACAATGCCCATTGATATACATGTAAGTGTAGCAAGTACGCAGGTGCCTGGACCGGCCTGCCGTCACCATCCACTACTTATTGCCTCTGTACATCCTACGCACGGACACCCGAGCTGCTAACTATTGACAGGACGAGCAGCTATCTACACAGGTATGCTCTACACTGAGCTGCTCATGTCAACGAGGCAGGCGCACACCTGCACACCTGATGACAGCCACACACCAGCACGTTAACCCTTTATACCCCTACCACCAAGGGTCATGGTAGCGGTCATGATGCTACTCTGGTTCCCAAATCCAGAAATGGAACTAAAAAGTATGATTGTAAAACTACCATCACACATGCTGGTTCCTGTTCACTGGTTCCAATTAACTTACCAGCAGGGATTGTCCAAACCCAGCAAAATGCAAGTTCAAGGTCATAGTGGTTGTCACCCGAGCCTTCCCTCAGAAGGATTTGGAAATGAGTGTATCATGATACTTGCTGGAAGGGCTGTAACCTTGTATCAAACACTGTATGGTCGGTAAATGCATGCATGGGTGCAGCATAGGCGAGTTACTCACTCCCGGTACTCACTCCATGGGCAATGCGGCTCTTACAGGTTTTAGCAGTACATAGATTAGGGGCAATTGTCTTCGGGAACTGTTATCAAATACAATAAAGACACACCCTGGGAGACTCACCAGTGCTCTCTCAGCTAATATAAGCCATTCCATGAAAAGGTGGAGCAATTGGACTACCGTATTGGCATGATTGGCCCGTATTTATAAGCGATGCTTATGGATTTCACCCCCCCCCCCCCCTTACCCCCGGCGCTCATGACACCGGCGCTTATTTGAGACCAGTATATTAATCTATTTCAAGGCCCCTTTACCCCGGCGCTTATACAAAACCGGCCCCTGGTAATATGTTGTCCTTAAGGTGGGTCAATACCTTGGTGTAAAAGTAGCTAGATTTTCATCAGGTTTTTGCCATAAGACCATAATAGCATACACTTTCCAACAAAGCTGAGAAAATAGGAGGGTCCCGAGCTGTTTTCTGAGTTATTCAAGCCCCGAAGTCAATGTTTCATGTAATAGGAGTATATAGTGTTTTGCCACATATGTACATAAAATAGTATTGAAAAGTAGCTAAATTTCTATATAACTCTCTCAGGATATAGGTTTTAATGTTCTCTCTCTAGAGAATCCATTTTGAACATATGGTCCCGGGCATATTTCTAAAGTTTTTGTCCATTGAAAAAAAAAATTGACAGGAAATGGAAATATATTAAGGCCTAGTTATGTATGACTTCTGAATGAGAGCCACCACCACAGACTCCATAGCGCAATGGCAGAATGCATGCCTTCAAATCCAAAGGTCGGTGGTTCTCGCCCCGGTCAGGCAACTTCTTTCATTATTTTCTAACCATTTCATATTATCTATGCCAATATGAAGCAAAGGTCCCCTGGTGGTCTGTAGTCAAACTAGAGAAAGTATCTGCGCAGGAAACGGCGCAGTGGGCGAAATTTGCATCACATTGACCCACCTTAAAGGGCCAAGCATATGAGACTGGAGGAGAGTGGATCATGCAATTCCTAACCATGCCACTAGCCGTTTGTAGTGTAGTAGTTGTGGTCTGCATGAATCACTTGCCACCCCTGTGGTTATAATAACCTTGAACCAGTTGAGGATAGTTGTCCCGGCCTGGTCAGGTGAAATTGGTAGGGGAACCATAAATCAGGCTTGGCTTGGTATGAAACATTCTATAAAACTATGATAAAGCTATCATAACCTCCTAAAATTAATCATTAAACTAGGCTTCTAGGGATACACAATGCAGAAAGGAATTCTTATGTATTTAAGTGTGTTTTTAAACCGAATCCATGGGATGTGGTCTAAGCAAAGGGGAGTATACCATTTTCTGTGGGCACACTAGTGGCAGTCTAGACAGTCAGTACAGTAGAGCGTGCAGTGAAGGGAAGGGATCAACCAGCATCCTATTTCTTGGTTGCCTGAGCCTTTATTTTTGGGGTACGTTGCTAGGGAATACGATTCTACAGGGCTAGGACATGCCTGGATCTCAGGGATTGTGCTTGGGCGATTCTAAATTTAACTAAAGTGTTATATAAACTCAACAAGCCTGGCTGAAATTTTTATGATGTAGGGAGAGAGGTACACCCCTTTAAAGGCGAACTGCTTGCTGCCCCTGCAGTAACAGTCGGAGCTGAGCGAGGACGGCAACTCTGGGCCTAAATAGAGCGGGTGAGGGTTTAAATGGTTAATTTGATGGAGCTTGTTAACCAGAATGCCTTCTGAAGGGCAGACAACGTCAACCCAGTCGGATACCACATCAAACAATCCGTCCCCTGGCACTGAGCTGACAGGGCTACAGCGAACGCCTATCTCTAGGGTAGATTCACCTAGAGTCGGACACATGCCTTGAGCCCAACACTTAATTTTTTAACTCAAGTACGCCAAGCCCTCCTTGTGTGTACAACATCACTGTTTTATGGTTGTTCTCACCAAATAAGATTAACAACATGGACTATAATGCATGACTAGCCACACATCATAGTCACTGATTAAAGGTATGTGTCCTAGTCATGGTGACTCTACCTTATCGGCAGAACATCCTGTGCAGCTGCTGCGGCTGACGTAGGTGGAGGCTTGTTTATAATACTTTAGTTCCTTAATCTCGATTCTAGACATATTTATATTGACTAATGCCACATTGAATTATTTGTTTTTGTAACGTCACTATAAATGTGCGATGCAATCAGACTTTTTTTAAATAAAATATTATTCCTATTTAGGCCTATATACGTGGGGTGACCATTATGTGTGACCTCTTATTCTTTCTTCGTGGCAGGGATGTCACTGATACATACATATTGTCAATGCCAATAGAGATTATGACATATCTATATGTTGTTTTGTCGAGTTGATTAAACCATTATAATCACCCATCCAAATTATGCAAGGTATATTGCGTAAATATTAGGAGTAAACCTAGATACTTTTGACCCAAGATAGGCAACCGCCTTAAGTGCGATGGGCCCAAATCTCTACCATTCGGAATAACTGTGAGGGTGAGAGATTTGCTTCAGAGTAATGGATAATTTTATAACATGTGCTTCCCATGTGATATGACAGCTAGTAGAACAGTCTTCCCACTGCCAGCTGTATGTCTGACGACGTCCACACTCTGATATCTGGGACAGCAGACTGTATACATACAAGGATGACACAGTTCCCATGGTTGGGTGCTTGTAGTGAAGGGACGCACCATATTCCGTATACTATACTACTATATAGCGGGATGCAGTGATTCTACTTTCTGAGACCTACCTTGTGAGAGTGTTAGGAGTCATAAGGTTTTGAATGGTAGTTGAATATTTCTTATGTCACTTGTCCTGATTGTCTTTGATTACCAAAGAAACGTAATGGATCATGGAACAATACAAAATAATTTCTAATTGTCTAATTTAAACCACGGTGGACGGCTAAGACAAAGGCTTCACACCTTGGTTATATTGCATACCGTGGTTTGAAACAGATAGACAATGGTTATGAAAGGGTAAGTAGGATTAACCACAGCTTAGACTGGTAGGTTAGAGGTAGGGCGACTTGGGCTTCGCCCTCGTCTGACCCTACCTGTAAGCTGTGGTTATTTCTATATACCCTTTCATAACCATAGTCTATCTATTACATAGATATTCACCATGTGTAACTGATTTTAAGAAAGACCTGACCTACTACCGGATATCTATATCTACCATTTACAGGAATAAACGTCTGCAAATAAAGCTGATGCTATGTGTGGAACCGACAATAATTATAAGGCCATACTTATCAGCACATGAAACCACACAGAAGATTGAGAGACCACCAGAGACTACATGGCTGGTTATACTTTATTTCTTTACCACCAATCAAGTGTGTGAGAGCTGTTTATACCTGTCTGTTCTTGGGTATAGACAACGAACAGCAAGGAACCTGCATGGTCCGCCACCCGACACTTAGCACTTCCACCACAGGAAGGAAGCAATACGTGTTAATATAGGACGTCAGGAGAGGAGACGAGCATTTTAATGAAAATACACAATACATTAATGATAATGAATCTTCACTGCAAACATGTGACGCAATATAGTCTTATGTGAGATGATAATCTGTTCTGTTTAGTCAGAAGGGGCTTTAAAGCAATTCTAGTAATATAAAATATAGGCCTATTAGGCCACTAAAAAAAAAATAATTGTTTCTCATCACCAAGCAATGAAAAATATGACGAGGGCGTTTTTTATTTAATTTTTTTTTTTTTTTACTCGGGGCAATTTACATAGGGAAATTTGGACATTTCGCGATCAATTTTCACATTTTAGTAATTTGGAATTTATTGATCAGCAACAGTTGTAGCAATGCAAGTTACACCTAGCTGATTGCATTGCTGACAGCATAAGCTTTCATTTGATACCAAATTTGCCAATATTTTGGCAATTTTAGAATATTTTTCATCAAAAATGTAAAAAAAAAAAAAAAAAAGTTTTCCCCAAATGATGATTTTTATGATGCGCGCGGTGATGAGAAACAACTTTTTTTTTTTGAGTGGCCTTATATATATTGTTTAATTCTTCAGATGTTGGTCTCTTTTCATGTGAGAATTAACATCAATAATTATATAAGAAATATCATCATATCTCTTGAATAATGATAGTTTGACAAATATGAAGCTATCGTGTAAATATGTCTAATGCATACATGTAAATAGAATACGAAACCTGCTGTCTAGTCACATTTAAATGTAATAGGATCAAGGAAATTAAAGTAATTGCCATACCCTGCTTTGTTCTGATTTGATTTTAATTCATTTGTCAAATTGGTATGGACAGCATCTTAGGTGAAGAAAGCTAGTTTCCGACACTCATCAGTTGGGATGAACAGGTACATATACTGAGAATGCATGCTACAATTGGCCTTCGAGGATCGTAACTATATAGAGTTTCTTGGAATAACAACTAGAACTACACAGATAAGATAACTCTAAGGTGTGATATGAGATACGATGATAATATTAAACAGGTGTATGGGATATCAAAAGGATAAAGTGTTACATTTCGTGGACTGAGCTGCTCCTTAGTAAGAACCAAGATGAGAACAAAATGACCATTCAGGCTTTAAACAGTTCTTTTCTTCCACATTCATCAGGTGAGGAGGGAGTGCGTTTTATGTGACTTTGAATTTGTAGGAAGGATTTTGGGAATGTCTAGTCAGCTTTGGATTTAGCTGTTTTATTCAGTAGTATAAAAAGTATAATGACCTGTGCGTGGCATGCAACGTGTCCTGCTCTCTCAAATATAACTATTTGTGATCACAGAGAAGCATGACACATGACAGACATGACAATGTCTATTGTAATGCTTTCGGTCATCTGTACGTTTTACCAAAGAATGACTCATATTATACCCCACAGCACCAAAGGAAATCCAGCTATGCCCAGTACTTTAAACAGGGAAACTCATACATCATAATGGGGAGACTGTACACCATTCGTGCATGCCAAACACTATTGGGCCTGTTTTGTGGGAAATACCAGAGGGGCATAATAGGCACCTGTGCAGGCTGAAGCCTGTATAGTAGCACGTGGACAGACTGTGGTGTAGGTGGTGCAGGTAGTGCTATAGTGACATCTGGGAGGCTGCTCCACCACCCGGTGACATCACCTGGTGTACACTCAGGTAAAAACCTTCAAAGACAAATAGAGATCTAGGGGTAAAGGCCAACATACTGCACTCACTGCAGCATCACCACTTAGCACTAGGATAGGATAGAATATTCTGATATAGTATAGGAAATATATCATCTCAGTGATCCCTTACCTCTGGGGTCGTATCATTCTTTGCCATGACACGTTAATGTGGCATAATCCCCAAGCGTATCCTACTCACAATTCTAGTAATGTTCTAGCCTACTATGTGGTAAGTGCGAGTGGTGAGAATGCCCCTTTAATATTCGATCTCAAGGACTATCCCTAGGCTGTTGAGTAAATTGATCAATTTGGTCTGCAAAGCACCTCAGAATAACAAGTGTATTGTGAGATTACTCGCTAGGTATTACCCTGAGGGAGAGATATTAAATATCCAATTACCCATGATCGTAAATACAATTGATCCTTTGATGCCAGAATGGGTCAGGTTCCTGATAAGGGACCCATTGATCTCAAGGCAACAGGCAATTGATTTAGATTGAAATTGTACAACAAGCCATGACATATCACAATCTCTACATCCCTACCCCTGATATTTCTTATCTGTGAATATAATTACCAACACCCAACCTGGGTCACAAGATATCAAATGAAGCCTTATCTCTGCAGGTGTGCAACTTGGTCAATAGGTTAAGAACACGACAGTACGCAAGGTGCTTATCAGTAAGTACCCAACTGGCGGTTTACACCTATAAGATGGAATGTGACTACTCATATCAATATTGTCATAAGATAAGCCTCAGAGTTATTGCAAAAGTAGCAGTTTGTCGACCAGTTTATGTTATTTCCAATGCTATATATGTCGATTTGACATAGTTCTTGTGTATCATTATCCTAGATGTGAAATCAAAGCACATCTATTTTGATTTTTTGAATACTTTATTCAACGTCCACATGCTGATTTAAATGTCAAAATATCTCCTTTCGTCAATAGAACATGTCCGTGAATAGCACATGAATCTCTGTCAATGGCACATTTCAAGCTCTGCCAATCTATGCCCTAGTTAACCCTCAAAAATAACATCAGAAAGACAATCATCCATGCTGGCAGTCAGACCTAAAGTAAAAATAACATATTATATTTGCAGCATTATTCTATTCTTAACTCACAAGTATTTTGGCAATGCTTGCTATCGTGACATTGTGAGGGTATTGTTATGAATTGCATAACCGCAGCAAACATATTTAATTTGTAGCAGTTGAACTATGATGAATTCATAAAATTAATTGATTGATTAATTAATTCCGTAATAATTATTGCACAACTAAATCAACTTCCTAAAGGCAACACGCTAGTAGTCCACTGAACTAGCTAGTTGTGGTGTAAATATAGAATCAAGTATATAGTTAGGCATTTACAAGTACATAATAACGTTAAGGTCGTATATCACGTTATTTCTACCTTGCCAGGAACATGATCAGATATCATGATACCATCTAATTGATTCCGATGACCAGAGGCCAGTAGGAGACAGTAGGAGAGATTGACCCACAGGTCTCACGGTCTGACATCGTATACACTGACGTTATTAGCTGGGGCTGTAATTATGATAAGGCCAAAAAAAGTTTGTTTCAAGTAACATGGGAGGAAAATGTAGGATCGGTAGGTCGGATTCTTTTTTTCTTTTTTTATATCTTGCTCTCAACCGTGAATGTACTAGCCAGCCTCTCTGGCTACCCTAAAATTGACCAAAAAAGGGTAAAAATACGAAAATCTCTTCAAAATTGTATAATGAATTGTAGGGTCGGCCGGGTGACCTGAAACAAAGCTTCTTTTTTTGGCATAAGTGCACTCTCTTATTCAATAGAACGTCTTGGGAGGTCTCTTGTTCTACATGAAGTCACGTAAATTACTCTCGTTACTAAAGACGTACTTAGGTCTTGCAATTAGATTCTACGTGGGAGATCTCAGCTTTAATAATTCATGTAAAGAGAACCATGGGGGGGGGGGGGGTGACTGAAAGGAGGCTCCCCAATGCTGCATGTCAGATTTAAGAAATGGACATGTCGCCTGTCTTTAAATGTCCATGTCGAATTTTTTTTAAAACACGTCAATAATGTCATGACACATTTTCCTTTTCTCATGTCAATAAGCTCCATGTCGCATGTCTATTTTGAGAAAAAATCCATGTCACCGTGTCAAATTTAGGGGTCTGGGGCTGTACTATTCCGCATTAGCAAGATGTCCTGTGTACAGTGCCATGTTGATTGGTACCAGTGTAACCAGTGTAACCTCCAGCAACCAGCTCAGCCAAATCAAGGTCCTCTGCATCATGAATCCACCATGCTAACCGTTACTCTATGAGGGACAGGTGACATAAGGAATGCTCAGGTACAACCCACTGACAATTCTCACACCTTGTTTGTACCCTAATCTCGGACCTGAGATTTGGCTGAGCTGGTTGCTGGTGACAAGGGGGATACACTTGGTACCAGAGCAACACCTGGTGGCGGCACCAGTATCTCGCTAGTGCCTAATAGGGCTCGTCTCTCCATTAGGCAGGGGTCACCTTGCATTTGCAGTGTTATGGAAAACTTTTTACACACACATGACAATGTGGCCTGTGTTGCAAGGCCATATGAACCATGATTTAATGTAAACCTACAAAATTCAAATGCATTGAATAATACTCCCATACCCATAACTTTGCTTCCAATAGGAATATCTGGAAAATTCTTTCAGCTGAGCTCATGGCCGGCCATTGTGGCCGATATTTGATGAACCCACATTGGCTATTGCATGATATAGGTAATGTACTAAGGGTATTGGAACAAGGTACATTAAAATGTAAATAGAAATCCGGTCCCTTGCTCCCGTGGATCCGCCCAGCAGTGTTTTGTATAACCATAATCTGGTCATCTTATGAAGATAGGATGGCCAACTCAGTGCATCCCACCAATTGTCAAATACATACTGTTATACGTTAGTATTTGGAGGCTGCCTAGACTTAGTGAAACAACAGGATAGGGGTCAACGCCTATCGACTCTACTGTCTATAATTATGAAATAATTGTTTATAATTATGTTAAAACTATACGTTCCCGCAGTTTTATATATGCAGCCTAGATCTGTTAGCAAATATAAAACACAAACAAGAAACACAAAATTTAGACTTTTGAAAAAAAATAGGAGGTCTTCACATCATGCACCATATTGTCGTGCCGACCCTCTAAAGTGAGTGTATCAACACCACTTGTTTTCAGTGATGCTAAAGACTTGAGTAAGTCTAGTTGTACAGCAGCAGTCAATGCATCATGACGATAAAGGTTATATGGTAGGCTTATGGAATCTGAAAGCACCATGTGGCCCTTTATCATGCACTAAGGGGTTAAATCTAAACTAGGGTTAGATGAATGGTAGTAGTGATAGGCATCACTGGAGAACCAGGGCACTTTTTCTTAATTAAATTCTGCGAACATCTACCCCAAACCCCACATCTACCCCCACATCTACCCCAACCTCACATCTACCCCGAGCCTAACCAGACATCTACCCCAACCCCACATCTACCCCCGACCACACATCTACCCCCGACCACACATCTACCCCCGACCCAACATCTACCCCCGACCCCCACATCTACCCCATCCCCATATCTAACACCAGTCCCACATCTACCCCTAACCCCACATCTACCCCAACCCCGTATCTTTCCCAACTCCACATCTACTCCCAACGCCACATCTACCCCCCA
The DNA here is from genome assembly GCA_947462335.1 of Harmothoe impar. Classification (NCBI taxonomy): domain Eukaryota; kingdom Metazoa; phylum Annelida; class Polychaeta; order Phyllodocida; family Polynoidae; genus Harmothoe; species Harmothoe impar. The sequence goes on along the minus strand of OX381705.1, from coordinate 58,906,737 downwards.
TCCCACTTCTACCCCCAACCCCACATCTACCCAAACCCCACATCTACTTGGGGAACCCCACATCAACCAACCCCCTAACCTCACATCAACCAACCCCCAATCAACCCCCCCCCCCTCCCCCACACACACACTTCTCTTCAACTATAGTTGAGTTTAAATACGCTTTTATTGACTGAAATACACATCATGTATGCTGTTGAGTCTTTCAATTGTAGAATGGGATGGGACAAGAGAGCTATACTGGAGCCATTCTAGGGTAGGGGAGGCATCACCACCCAGCCCCAGGGATAAGGGTAAACAGACTGTGACACTCTCCATAATTTGGTTAATCAGTGTGTGTGTGTGTGGGGTGGGGGGGGGGGGGGAGGGAACAGATACCTATACTACCCCTCTACTCCTCCTCCAGGGAAGGCCTAGCTCATCCCTCCAGGATATCTTATTACAGTGGCACACTTATGACAGGTTGTAGGAATCATTGCTCAAACCATAGAGGTGCAATATGATTAATAAACCTATTGGTCCCCAGAAAAAAAGAAATACCCCCCCCCCCCCTTCACAAAACCCCCCCTACTTGCCCTGACTCCAGGCGCCTATCCATCAGTGGGGGTGAAGTAGGGGTATATCTATGGCACACGATCCCGGAACACAATATCATTTGGTAACACTGTTATTAAACAGGTGGGATTGCAGGGAGGACAAGTTGATGACCACGCCCCCAGGCTCCTGTGACACCCCTATACCCTAGCACCATGACACAAGAGCATCAGCAATGTCAACACTCACCTCACATCTAGGTCTGCTGCTACTGTACACGTCCCCGGAGCCGAACGAGATGGCTCCCCGCCTCGCCAGCACGGCGGCCGGCACCAGCCGATCCAGGGGCAGGCGGGGGAGGCCGTCCAGGGGGGTGGCGTCCATGCTGCCCCTGCTCCTGCTGCTACAGGAGTGCCCTTCACACTGGATGCCCTCCCTGCCCTCCTCCAGTGGACAAGCCTGCTGCTCGTAGTACCTCCGTCCCCGCTGCCCTCCTGGGCATTGCTCCACTGCAGTAGTAGTAGTAGTGGTGGTGGTAGTGCGTGTCCAGTTGTGGTCCAGCAGGCTGGTGTGGGTTATACACTGTTGTTATGGGAAGACTGCTCTCCGTCTACAGACGATCTGCTGCCTTCCGTCAGCCCTGCGTGACTGTCACTGGTTGTGCATTCAATCCCCCGCCCGCCGTGTTGGGCCCAGTGCCAAGCAACGCATTTCACACACACCACCCAACGCACATTGCATCTCGTCTTGGGTCATGCTCATTCTGAGCATCCAGGGGGTGGCCGGCTGTGTAATGTCACACCACCACCACTGCATAGATATTAACTGTAAGGGAGCCGTTCATTTATAATCTACTAGCAGACAGGTCTGCATGCTAGTGAGGTATTAATTATGTGGCGATGGGAACATCGCTTTGCTCTAATTCCCACCATAATAGTGTTTGGAATGGATCTTTCTATAGGAGTAGAATGTACTAGAAAACCACAAAAAAGTAACTGTAGTTGCTCTATAAAGCCCCAGGAGCCTAAGCCATACCAAGATTATATACTTGTAGTATAGACTCCCTATAGATATGAATGGGATAGGGCTTTTTCCTATAGCAGGTCAAAGGGCGACAGAGGCCCATTTTCTGCTACTACGTGTAGTAGTGTGAGTAGGGCATAAAGATTGACGTTTAAATCAGGCCAATGGACCAACACATAGAAAGAAAGGCGGGGGAAGGGCGCATATAGGCACCAACTGTACATAGTGAACCCAATCATATTATGTAAACTGACAGTAGATACCACTGCACATGTACACTTACATAATAAGATTCTACTTCTCAGGCCAAAAAAAAGAAGTGTTTTTTAGGTTACATAGTCTTGACATCTAGGGTAGGTAGGTCAGATTTATTTGATTCAATTCTTTTTTACTTTGGCCTCAAAAGTACCCAAAATTTGACTTGCGAACTAGGGGAAGATGGGGGAATACGGGACACCTAAGGGTTTTCATGCAATTTCTGCCTTTCTGGTGACCATAAACAAAATATTTTTTTACCTACTTTTTAAGCATTCCTCTTTTATATTTAACTGTGTTGAAGAAAAATTTCCTCAAACTCCCTAAGGTACAATGGTTGTAGTTAATAATTTCAAAGATTTTGTGACCCATATTACCCCACGGTGGAGTAATACGGGTCACCATTGTGGGGTAAGATGGAACGGAATAGGAATTGTCAGTGAAAATGGCCGAGGATATCTTTCATGCATGGGTGGAATTCTTTGAATGAGAAGCCTTTGAGGTAACAAAATTATATGATGATTTAAACTGTCCCAAAACATTATAAAGATACTCTGTTACCTCAATAAGTTCTATATGCCTATTCTTGTCGAGAGAATTTGTCAAAATATTAAACATTTAGCAAAATTTGGCAAAAATGGAGTGTTAACATCCTTTCCATGGTCACCAGGATGTCATGATATACCCAAAACCCTATCTATTAGATGGGGCTCCTCTATAGCTTTAATTCAAGCTATTTTGTGACCATTTATGTTGAGATGCACACTAGAAACAGCAAAAATTGTGAATTGTAACAAATAGTGGTGTCAATTCCTAGACACTTCACAGAAAATAACCAAACCATATTTGATTTTATAAGCTATTGGGTGTTTTATCCTTAGCACCTCAAACCAGAAAAAATATTACCATTTTGCTCAAACTAGGGGCTTACATAAAAATGATGTGTCTAATTATGCTTTACTAATCAAGATGTCAGCCCTCAATATTCCAGGCATTCAATTTTATTTTCCGCATATAATTCAAATAATAATTCCTCCAACAACACAATAAATGCTGCAATATATATGATCTGATGCCTACCTTTTATTATAAAACCAAAACTGAGTTCTTAGTGTTACCTTTCACTTAGAAATATCAGTCTAAAATGAGAGTGTCCCTTATTACCCCATGGCCCGTATTACCCCATCTTCCCAGCGCCACCTCACCAATAACAGCCTCGACTCGTGGACTATGAAATTGACTCTGAAATAGGCCCAAAATGACCAAGGACATAATCTATTTTTCAAATTGGACAACAATTTCTAGGGTCGGCAAATTATTTTGCTAGGTAGGGTCGGGTAACCTGAAACACCTTTTTTTCTCATCAACGCAGGCCGGGTAGGGTAAATGTGGGTAATGCTGCGCATGTTATTATATCGCACGACCCCTTAATCATTAGGGCTCTATTCTCTTTTCTTTTTTTTAGTGGCACATTGGTACATTGTGATCGCTTAAGAATCGTAAACTACTACCATTCCTTCCAGGTATAATAGAACTTAGAAGTATTTTCCCATAGGATTCAAGGTATATTTCAATTGGACGATTTCGCTCACTCTCTATCATTGCTATTATATCGCGCACCTATTTGAAGGTTATGAAATATAATCAATAATGGAAATGTTATGGACACTCAAGATTGCTGCTTGAGGTGGCCGCCGGCCCCATGGTGCAATTGGTACCACATGATGTGGTAAGATAAACCTGGACTCCAGAGGAGGGTCAACTTCAAAGAGATGAGATTACTGCCTGTATATATTATGGACTGGACTATGGTGTACTATAGATGTATTGATATTTCTTAAAATCTAATATTGTATTGAAAGAAAATGGGTATTGGTATCTCCTTGACTTCAGCCTTCCAACAGTGAAAGAATTCTTCAAATATTCCTATTAGAAGCTGAGTTAGGTCAATTCAACTATCATAACCATATAAATAATATGTCATTTTTACCCTATTTTATTTTACATAAACTTATACATTTTGAGACCTTATAAGTAAAGTTTCCCTCATGACATTCAAAAATCGTAGCAGAAACAATGCTGACAAGTGGACCACTCCATACAGAGTGATGACACACAGTTACATAACCACCAGATTTTTATGGAGTCTCCTGGCCGACCCTAGCCACCACAGGAGGTCGGGGGCAGGTCCCCCCCCCCCCCCCCCATCCCAGACTGGGGTGGTCTGGATCTGTGCCGCCGGAGAGTGTGCATTGAATAGACCTTCTAGGTATAGCTTTGGATGTATCTTGTCTAATTAACACTGGTATAAGCTGGGTAATGCAGCTACACACACATATTGTAAGTGTGAGACTATGCACAGGGAAATACACATTTCACACCCCTAATCAGCCTACAGGTGTGAAAACAGGTGCACGATAATGCTTTATTGGAAAATGCACTGAAATAGCAGTTCAGTGATACAACACAATGATGATAATTCGTTTTAACGCCCCCTGCATGGCAGGGGACAGACACACAACACCTTCTATAGGCTGTGCCTAAATAAGGAAAATCTGTCTAAGGGAGTGTTCATTTATTAGTTACAGGGGGGGGTAAAAATTTCCGACCCCTCCTGAGGGGGGGCGTAAAAAATTCTTACCCCTCTTGAGGTGGGGGGCGTAAAAATTTAAGCCCCTTTTTAGCCAAAAAGCCCGCGCGTTACTATAGTTCAAAGGGGGGGGGGGCGAAAATTTTTCGCCGCCTTCGGCAAGGGGGGGCGCGAAACGTTCCACACCCTCTCGAGGGTGGGGGCATAAAAAAATTTCGCCCCTCCGCGCGAAATCTCACCACCCCCCCATGTAATTGACTCAGGGTTCATACCCTGAGGCATATACAACGCCCAGGGTTTTCTTTAAGACGTTTTTTAGCCATTTTAGAATGCTTATAACTCAGTTTCTATTTCTTTTAAAACAATACAACAAAAGAAAAGGATGGGCAAGATCGGGGGACAAATGTTTCCTTCAAAAAGTAAATCAATATCTCTTTACTTCTAGTCACAAATCAACTGCGATCTTTGGCTATTTTTTCTCTCTTTTCTTTAAACACTTAAGTACTGTTAAATGACTACCCTCTAAATGAACTTTCCATAGGCTGCAAGGTTAAAAAAAAATTTGAGCTGATAGAAATACTCTTCTCACCAAACAAGTAGCACATTTCTATCTTTCTGGCATGCATTTACCATCTTACATATTAAAATGCCATCCAACCAAGCTAAAGTGCCCTCCATATTATTTAAATTACTTAAATGAACTTCTCACAACACCCTAAACATACCAAGAACAACGATTTGTTTTAGTTCTCATACCACATGTCAACTACATGGTGGCGCCACAAGTATTTTATTTCCACCTGTGGTACCGCTGCTACTCACAAGGGGGTGTGTTGGTTGGACAGAGGATTAGTGTACCTGCACTCCACAAAGGGCTCTGTCGTGGCTCTGTGTCGTCACCTTTTGCAGCACTATGTACGTCGTTGGCATTTTTGAACTTGCTGTTTGACAGGGACAGAAGGCGGTACATGCCCGCAGCCGGCGACTGTCGCCCACACCCACCTGCATACCCACACCCACCTGCTCTCCCCCACACACCTGCTCACCCACACCCACCTGCTGGCCTGAACTGGAATCACATACATGTATGACACATGATTTGAGGGTACCTTTAAACAAGGAATTCATTTCTGATGCCAGAATTGACCAATAAACGAGTATAGGGGAGTACTATATCTAACTGTACATGATAAGCTACAGACCCAGGTTTGTCGAAATGGTGTCAAACATCCATTACTCATTCACACATCCAGCTTACCCTGAGTCATCTGTGAGGCCACTCACACGCTCAATCTTTAATAAATGAACACTCCCTAAGAAACTAGGAGACTCCGGATGGAACTGGAGTGATAAGGGACTAGAGAAAGGGAGGAAGGGAAGAAGCCTAGCTATTGGTATGGTAGAATTTAGAACTTGTGCCAATTACTTGGGACTCATTGGTACTTAGACCTACTTAGACCTATATATAATACTTAAAACTACCTTACTTAATGGGTCCTGAAATAGACCCCAAGAAAGAGAGTAGAGACCCCAGCCACCTCTCACCATAACACAATGCTGCAAGTGATGCAACAAAGAAAGGTGGCGTCTTCAAACCAAAATGACCACGATATCCACATAGAAAGAACTTCTACCATGTTCTATATTGGTCTTCACACCATTTACACATAGGCTGCAAATAGCAACGCCCCCCAAAGTAGGTGAACCACCTATTTCATCAGTTTCCTCGCACATGCATATTATACCCACTCTAACTATACATGGAAGTCAGTGCTCACAAATCACAAACTACCACACTTCCATGTGGCTAGTACTACACTGGTATTGAATGTTATAATACACGCATGTATTGATCATATTAAGCATAGAGACATCCCTATCTGGGAACTGCAGTCAGAACATTTTTAACCACAATAATTGCTCTAATGTAATTTTCATAAAGAATGGCGAAGAAGCCATACAGTACAAAAACGAATCTGTGGACCCTCTGTGTCATGACTGTACATAATCTTTTATTGCATCTAATGCAAAGAATAATACAACCAGAGTGTTTACTCTCGTTTTCTGTATTATTCTTTGCATCACCCAGTCCTCTTTGGGCGCTGGGGCCTTCATTGTGGATTACGAATCGATTTGTTTCTTGTTCTTCCCTTCCCACTCTTTTTTTGCCTTATGGAATTACCATTAAGAGTTCATCCGTGTTGTCCATTACTTCATATAGATTTTATCCATGGACTCTGTTGTGATTCAGTCGGTACCTTGTGGACCTTCTGACCGACAGTTGGCTCCACGGGCGGGAGGGACTAGAACTCTGCTAGAAGACTGAGATGTGACCTAGATATTAGTACCAGGGTATGTCACTTGACCGCCATATTGGTTTCCACCATTTTTTGCTGAGTGCCCTCTGTTGGCAGACTAGAGAACTATTTGCTGCCAAGCTTATGGATTAAACATTCCCCTCTTAATTAGGCCTCAGCAAATTCATTTTGACTCAATCATAATTTATAATGACTATATATTCTACACTCATATTTTAATGTAGATTTGTTCATGAAAATGAACATCAGAGTAAGTGCCCATTCATGGGGACCTTATGCAGATGAGGTATCCCCTGATTGGTGGAGGGGTTGGGGGGTTCCCTCTACCTCTATCCTTACACCGAGCACCTCTATCCTTACACCGAGCAGGTCGAGGTACATACATGTTATATGGTTCTACTACGTCACAGAGCCTACACGTGGGGGGGGGGGGGGGTGTGCTAATAGGCCTACTCTAGCTGTTAGGGCTAGTGACAAGGGTGCACTGGCCTTCCACGTGGTTTGAGGACAGCAGAAAATGTAAACACATGGGAGAGGGTGGACAAACACAAAATGCACAATTGTGTCATTATAACTCGCATATGCATCCTGCAATGCTGAGGGGGATACTAGTTTAGTATGAATGTAACAATGTGCCTGTTTATTCTGTCCATATAAGATTAGATTACAGAACTTCCTCAGATACTGTCAGTGCACAGGAGAGAAGCGTCTAGCTGTGACATACCCTTGTATATATATAGGTCACACGCACCTACACTCACACAGCAGAGTTCTAGTCCCTCCCGCCCGTGGTTGGCTCTGTTGGGTTTAGAACTGTTACTATTCATTAACTTCATTAACAGCTTTGTGGCATTATAGCAAGATAACAGGTGGTCTGACGGTAAGTAGGGTGTTGTTGTCATCAACAGATGCGTCTGCCAAGGCCAAATTTTAAAAAAAGGTGTGTTTCAGGTTACCCGACCCTACCTAGCAAAACAGGGCCGACCCTAGACATTTTTATGCAATTTTGAAAAAATATTTATATTTTGGGTCATTTTGGGGCTATTTAAGGGTCGATCTGATAGTTCACGAGTCGAGGCGGTCGTCGTCAAGTCGACATTGTAGTTTGTGAGTCGATTTCTGGGTACTTTTCAGGCTAAAGTAAAAAAAAAAAATTAAAAAAAAAAAAAAATCCGACCTACCTACCTTAGATTTTCAGACCATGTAACCCGAAACACATCTTTTTTTTGGCCCAACCTTGGACCGATATCGGTATATAGTATACGTTAAACCCCCACCCACCCTATATAGGGCTAAGTACCTGTCCGGCCTCCACTCGGACTTTTGCTGTAGGGGTATCAACTCGTGGCGTTTAACAAAGCTGGCTGTTTCTTCTGGAGGTACGCATTGATATGTTCATCATCCAAAACGGACATTACTTTTTCAATAGCTACGCCCCTCCATATGCTACTCAGGGGTGTCCCTTGCATGGGAGCCCGTAATTCTGGCCCCGCATTATCCCTCACGATTATCTTCCCACAGGGGCCACAGGGGCCCACAGGACATCCTTCAAGCTATTCGCGGGAAACACTCCGAATCACTATAGTCATGTAATATTCCGCTAGAAAGCGGGAAATGAAGCATCTTGGTTCCATTTTAACATAAATGACTCAGGAATATAAATGATTTTCTCCTGGAAAAAGTGAGATTTTGATCCCGGGCACACATCTCTACGCTAGTCCAGAGCTGAAAAATTTAGTAGCGTTCTATGTTTTGGGGATCACATATATTCACCTCTAACCGATGAAGCCTGTGGCTCCTGATCTATTTATTTAGTATTTTCTTTATTCCTAGAGTTATATCATCCATTTCTACAGTTCTTTTTCTTTTTGTAGTGAATTCCATTACTGGTAACATCACATTCAGAGCGTACTCTACTATCCTTTTTAGAAAATTGCTATTGCGGCCACTCAAAAAACTATTTCACATCAGCGGGCACTGAAAAAAGTGTTGAGAGCGTATTTTATTTGTGTTCGTAAAAAAAAGTATGGAAAACGTCGCTCTACAACTTGCGCCGGATCAAAACATCATTAGAAAGACCTGGAAGGCGTTTCTCGTTCATGGAGGTGACTTACGGACCTCAATAAAAAATGGGGGGTAGATGGGGGGGTCCCCATGTCACGTGTCGATTTTAAGAAATCACCATGTCACTAAGGAAAAAGTCATGTCACTAGTGTCACTAAGGGACTCATACATAGGGGTCTTGGGGCCGCAGGCCCCAGGCAAATTTAGAAAAATTGACAACCTACAGGGACAAAATCTGAAGAAGAAGTTGGGCAACCTGCTGTAATCCAAATGAGGGATTTTTCTTTATGTCACTAAGCCCCATGTCCAATGTCGATTTTAAGAAATGGCCATGTCACATGTCACTTAAATGGCCATTTATACGGATAATCGTATAGAGCGTACCTTGACGTTACGTTTTGCATGACTTAGCTTTAGGGAGTGATCATTTTTTAACAACAGGGGGGGGGGTGGTGGGTTTCCGCGCGGAGCGCGCATAATTTTTTACACCCCCCCCGGTCAAGGGGTCAAAATTTTTTACCCCCCCCCCCCCTTAGGGTCGAAAATCGGCTCGCGCGCGGGCCCTTTGAAGCATAGTAACGCGCGGGCTTTTTGGCTCAAAACAGGTCAAATTTTTTTGCCTCCCCCCCCAAGATAATAAATGATCACTCCCTTAGGAAGCGCGGAATAAGTGGTCTGTGACCACATGGTGAAATAGGCCAATATGGGTTAGTCATTCGTGCCTGACGGGGGGATATAATTATTCGTGCCTGACGGATATAAGACGGGGAGATATAAGACGTAGCGTTAGACACGGCTGGCTAATATGGGTAGAATGGAAGGAATAGTAGGCAATCCCGCATTGTGTTGCTTATTATAGTTACGAGATGCCAGTCCTCTCAGAGCTCCTTTAACCATAATGAGTAGGCCTATACTATTGATCACGCTGTCCTCGAAACTGGGTGGATACTGAACATTTTAATCCTATGCTAGTGGTTAAGGTCACAAGGTGTCTCTGCCTGTGAGTTGCGGAGAGCAGGGATGCAAACTGTAATGGAACATGTCCTGACATCTGGCGATGTATCTCGGTGTCAGCCGTGAAATAAACACTTGCCACAGCTATTTTCATCAACCGATTTTATTAGTGGTGTATTATAAGGAGCGCCCACAGGGATATGCTGGTATTCCACCATTCATTTATTTGGGATGATTTAACAGGGTAACTATATGCATTACACTGTGCTACATTTATTCCCTGTCCTCTATTTCCTTTAACATGCCGTTCAATTACATTCGCTCAGATTTGGCTTAAAGTTGATTCAATTATAGGGTGTTCAGACTATTTTCATCGATGAGAAAAAAGGTGCATTTTTCATGTAGGATTATAGATGAGATCCTAAATAAGAGAATTCTGGAAGAAGAACTCTAGCACTGTTAGAACATGGTTAATATTGATTTTCCTTGTGAAAAGAAAGGTGTTTTGGAAGGACAAGAGCGCTCTGTCTAACCATGCAGTAGCCTGGTCCAGAAATAGTCCTTCCCTGTTGTAGTGTACTCACTGGGGATACAGGTGAGTGGAGGGTGCCTTACATAGGGAATGTACTACTTCTTAAAAAAGGTACATCCACATATGTGTAAATCTGCTGGCTATTTCTTATCCAATCACTTTGGAATTTAGGCAATAGACAGGAAACATATATGGGATTTTAATGTTTGTTCCTACACTTTTAGGCACCCCCAATTTAAAGGTGATTCCATGTGTTTTAGGACATATTTTGATGTAGAATTAGCTCTCGTAGTCTGATTAAAATGTAGGATGTCTCTAAATGTAGGTCTATTTTCTAGCAATCCAGAAAATGCACAGTTTGATGAGCCTACTATAAAATGTACCCATTTACAACTGAAACAGACATTGTGATAAATTATCATAACTAGGCCTGACTGTACATGGTTTGACTGTAGTGTACAGGCAAGGGAAAAGAGACATCCAATGAAAAGGTCAAATTTAAAATTGATGTCATAATCTTTCCAGTGATATATTACACTAAATGCTACCACTTTTAGTTTTTGAGAAGTGGGTCCATGCATATAGGTGGCCATCGCCCTATCCAAAACCCTAATAATCCCTATAGCTGGGACTCCACTACCCGATTTTCTCATCAGATCGGACCCATTCTCACAAATCGGACACAAACAGATGTAAATATTACAACCCTATGCTTCAGGGTTTGTTTATATTTACAATGTGTTTGTGAGAATAGGTCCGATCAGATGAGAAAATCGGGTAGTGGAGTCCCAGCTTATAGCCTGGGCTCCACTAGGGCGACACAGGTACCTGCGGAGCGGTGCGATCCTTTTCTATGTTTACTTTTTCGCATCTTGCTTCATTTCTCTTCATTTCGCGGCAGTGTTGCCCTAACTAGCACCAGGAACAGGGCAACAATCAGGGCGACACTGCCGCGAAATGAAGCGAAATGAGGCGAAATGAAGCAAGATGCGAAAAAGTAAACATAGAAAAGGATCGCACCGTTTCGCAGGTACCTGTGTCGCCCTAGTGGAGCCTGGGCTTAAGTCTCATAGTCTTAAGATATCTCTATCTAATAAGCGTAATCATGATAATCATAAAATGTTCATACATTTTTATTCTGTGGACCATAAATTTCGATCTAAAGAAATTAATGGTACTCTTATTCTATTTTGACCATAGTAATCCCCCAGTGAATCCTCATCCATCATTCTATCAATGGTTTTCTTTAGTTCATTTATTTTTTCCCGTTTTTTTTGTTGAATTGCTTTATTTGACTTCCACAAGGTGATTTACATTTCAAAAACGATCTTATCAATGTAAGGGTTTCATAAATAGTACACAAATCCTTGGAGTGACATATTGCAAGACATGCCGATACATGCACTATAGATAAGCCTTATTTAATATAATTGATATTCGGGTGGTCAGACCTAAAATAAGATAAGAACTGTATATGTGCAATATATGTATATATATATATATATATATATATATATATATATATATATATATATATGAAGAGTTTCGTTGCAAAACGCAACAAATCCATTTTATGAGTTTTGAGATAATAGTGTATTTTTGATTTTGAGAAATTGGTGAATAGAAAGCATTTTTCTTTGATAACTAATGATTAATGTTCCAAAGATAAAATACCTAGAAATCGATTTTTGAAATCCTTGGATTTTTTTTCTAGGAGAAAAGGGATGATTTAATTTCAATTTTCAGTTTTTTTGCAAAACGCAATAAATCCAAAATCAGTTTTTCTGCATATGGCCATAAAATCAGTAATGGCCATTTTTATTTCAATATTTTATTTTCTTGGTATAGTGGGACATACATGAAACACCAACAAGTAGCTTTTAAAAATCCTTGCATCTTTTTTCCTTGATATAGAAATTGGGTTTTATTTGCTCAATTTAGTTTTTTTTGCAAAACGCAATAAATCCAAAAGCAGTTTTTTTGCAAAACGCAATAAATCCACAAAAATCATTGAACATGGTTTTTGTGTCCATATTTCAAATGCCTTCTAAATAAAATAGTTTTTTTTAATTTTCAAATAATGCTATTAACAATATAGACCAAGATTGTATTCAATAGAGCCTTATTAAGACCGTAAACATAAAAGAATAAACAGTCCTACATACAAAAACAATCTTTGGTAAGGTGGATTTATTGCGTTTTGCAAAAAAACTGCTTTTGGATTTATTGCGTTTTGCAAAAAAAACTGAACTTTCGACAGGCCCTATCTACTAAATAAATATACTTTTTCAAAAAAAAATTTCACTTTTTTTTTTCAACTAACCCTACACAATGCCCCTGACCTGTTTTCTCCCGATTTTGTATTTTGGCGCTTATTGCGTTTTGGAACCAAACTCTTCATATATATATATATATATATATATATATATATATATATATATATATATATATATATATAATATATATATACAATAAAAGCAGCATTTTTCTTATCTAGAATTCACAAGTATATTGACAATACCTGCTTTTTGTTTTGTTTCATTGTGAGTATCTGTGATATAACATAAATAGAGTATCCACTCTTCACTTGTAAAGGTTATACCATGGCAGTTAGCATAAAACTCAAGTATCATAAAAAAAAGTTCCAACTCTTATTATGCCTTATGTTCGTCTATAATAGTTAGTTAAACATCCACCAGTAATACACTATTATTATACTATACAAGTAGTCCACTGCACTATACAGGATTCACATAAATGTGAACAGATGAGGAGAAAGGGCCTTCCAAGGTGAAATGTATGTTTTTAAAATTGAAGTCATAATCTTTCAAAAGAGGTATCATAGATGAAAATATCCCTTCTAATTTTGAGAAATTGCTTCATGAATCTGAGATGGTGCTACCCTTGCCAAACAGCCAATAGGCTCCATCTCTTGTTGTTTTAATTGTATTGCTATATCTAATTATCATGATTTTGCAAAATTTCACATATCAACTAACCACTATTTTTCATATTTTTTATTATAAATCTGGATATAGAAATGAGATCTACATTCTGTTTTCAGTGTAGTAATCCCTATGAATTTTTCTATTGATTGGAATTATTTTTTTTCTATTCGGAAGGAAATTGTGGTTGCCATGGAAACACGATTTAGGCAGAAAGCCTTATTTTGGCCTCATATTGGCTTCAAAACGTTCCATTTACATGCCAAATATGGAAGGATTACCCCAAAATAGAATGTTTTGGAGAAACCCATCATTTTCTATGTAAAAATCACCTTAGAGCAAATTTTGGCCAATGTTCACATTTGTGGTCATTGTGATGCCCCCTAGTGGCCAAACCCCAGTACTAAAAATCCCTCCTGGATGTACCTTTCTCCTCAGCTGCCCACAAATGTTCTATAACAATGATAGTAAATTATACATTTAATTATGTTTTTCCTTTCGCCCCACATGTTTGTGCCAAAATGTTCCCTATAACAATACCTTTAAAGCTTTCTTTTTTTCACTAAATATTGCGTTTCCACATTAAGTTCATTCCATGGAAGTATATAGTAAGGTGATTTACAGACAACGCATGCTAATACACACCAACAGCTATCCCATTGCTCGAACATTTTACATATACCTTCTTTTGCTGTTCAGCTGATTTGGTTATTCATATTCATTTCACAGAACTACCTTGTGACTGTAAGTGCCTAGTATGGGTGCCCATAGTACAAGCAGGCTATACTTCCTATTATGTATGTTACTCGAGATCTTTGTATGACACCAATCTCGAGCATGCCATTGGAAGCGCCACAATGCCCTCGCCCTAAACGGGATGAAGAGCTGTCAGGTGGGCTAACGGCGATGACTGCTAAAGGTGAGGCTACCTAGTGAGATGCCCTGGAACTAGACCACATATTTCAGTGTAGTCAATGGATGTACTGGGGTGTTGGGTAGAGGGGTGTTGGGTCTGTTGGTTAGTGTTTGTGACAAAGGCTAAATAATCAATCACCAACTACATTTGAAAAATGAGTTGCCTTTATTTCCTGCTATATCCTAAGCTACAATATTTCCAAGTTCAGAAAATTTTATTATGCTAAATAACCGCATTTAGGTATCTCAGCCGAAATCATGCTAGCGCATGCAGAATAATGATTGTAGTACGGGCATCTAGTGCTAAAGTGCCCATGCTCATACCAGCAAGGACCAAATCATAGTCATGCTTGCACAATGGGCACTAAATGAATGCCTCAATGTGCTCTATTCTTCACGCTCGCAGGTGCGAGGAGGGATCACTCTCCCAATGAAATAGAGATAACTAATGTTTTAAATGACTTAAAACTTTATTTTGTTGTTATTCTTTCCCTCACACTAACTACACCGATCTGCGTTCTCCCACATCTATGAGCACCTACATAGTATTATATGTGAGCACCCACACCTGTGAATGTCCTATCTGAGTGCACCCCCATCTGAGGGAATTCTATCTGTGTGCGCCCCCATCTATGTGGGCGCAGATAGGGGTGCACAGATGGGGATATAGGTTACACATATTATTTATTATGTATTAATATGTTTTGCGTGCACAACATTATGAGCATGATTAACATTTTGAAGTAAAATAAACCCTTTAACTGGGACGCCACTACCCGTTTTCTCGTCTGATCGGACCTTTGGACCCAAACAGATGTAAGTATGAACAAACCCTAAAGCTGGGACTCCACTACCCGATTTTTTGGGTTATTCTCACGAACCGATCATCATGATCATGTAGGTCTTTACAGTTTGATCAGGTCAAATCCTGTCTCTTATTGTGCATAAATCGGCCGATTACAGCCCTGTGAATGGGGGAGCATCAGATAAATGAAAATCAAACCAGTTTGATATATGATTTGGAGCCAAAATCGGCCTCAGATACAATATCGGGGCCCAAATTGGGACATAGATCCTGCTTATATAGTCTTGGCAAGTCTAATTGCAACTTGAGCATGAGTTTTTATAAACATCAACATGTTTATAAACATGAACCTATGGCAGGATCTAAAGTACGTCCCTACTTAAAGTATACACAAATATGATTCTTTGGTTTGAGCCCGATTCGTGAGAACAGACCCGATTTGAGCACAAAATCGGCTAGTGGAGCCTCACCTATAAGCATAGGGCTGTTTATATTCTAGTACATATATGTTTATGTTCTGAGCGGCCATAATTGCATCCTGCGGTGGATTCGATTAAGCCAAGATGGGCTCAGCCAACCCACCCAACCCTTCTTAAAATCCATCGCACATATTTCAAAGCAACCTGTGACTATATATTCTCAGAGTTTACCATTTAAAGGAAATTTTCAGAAACACTCTGCTGTCTGCTTACTGGGACAGACCTGAGCAACGACCACACAGCTTTTTCATTGTTAAATGAGCTGAATTGGACTTTACACAAACGTTTGAAAAAAGTTCTAGAAAAGTTCTTCGATGGCCGAGATCATATTCCGGTGTAAATGAAATTGGTACACATACGAAAATAGCTTGACAGCACTTGCCATTAGTTGTATTGAGAGTTTTGACACTCATGGTGAAGTACTGCATCTAAGGCACACCCTGGCTAACATAAATATGTTATCTTACTTCAAAATAACAGCCAGTATGTACTATAGAGCTTGGTACATGCTGGAGGAGGGGCTGGCAGTGAGTAGTGGAGCTACTCCTCCTCCTCCATAGTGCGAGCAGCATAATCAGAGTGGTGGCAGCACTACTCCCAGCATCTCTCAGCCTTCCTCCAGTAGCTGCATGATGGCCACCAGTCGGCCTTTAGTCTAGCCGCGGAGAGGAGGTACATATCGCAGTGGACTCTGGAGGAGGAGGAGGGATAACGACTACCACTGTCTGCACTATACCACTAAAGGTATACACTAGCGCTTAAGGAGCAATGTAATGTCCATGCATGTGAATGGATGCATGGACTCTTACGTGTGGTATAATTACTTCTTGAAAGTGCCTGGATAAGAACTATTTGCTTCACGGTGTCTGCTATACATGGATAGTTTAATTATGACATTGTCAAAGGCTAAACTTTTACTACACCTACATTAAGAGGCCAAATAGGGACAGAAGCAGTTGTCATTAAGGGTTACTAATTTTCATTCTCTGTGGACACACACCACCTGGAGTAAGTACATTGTTGCAAGTTGGAGAAGTTGGAGCTAAGGGGAACTTTGCTTCGATCAACCATTTCTAAAGGTCATTCTAACATATTAAAGAGAGATTCAGGGAGTGTGAGCCTGCAAACCTGTGTGTGTGAGCCAGGCCTACATATAGCCTAATATGCCTTGCAATTAATCTACGGCCTCTACGTGGAGCAACTAACTACTACAGCCACACCCTGGAGGGAGAGGCTGACCCAAAGTGTCAGACCCCTGGAGTCCAGCAGTGTCCTGGAGGAGCGTGGCTTCTACACTGGAGATTACATGTACGCTGGCCCTTCTCATAGTGATAAAAGTCTTTTTTACTGCACTGCACGAATTTACCTGGCATTTCTATGCATCGATTAATATGGGGTTTCCACCTTCAATAATTTCCCAGTAAAAATGGTGTAAATCGTAATCGTAATTCTCATTGTAAATTTGGGCACAGATTGTGCTCAAAATGTACACCAATTTACCTGGCATTAATAACAATGGATATTTACTCAACTTCTGTAATTTCCAAGTGAAAATGATGTAAGTGTATGTAAGTATCATTGTAAATCTGTCCATCTGATCTGTGGCCACGGATAAGATATGGGGATGCTTTTAAAAGACTAAAATAAATACCAGGAGGACGCAATAGCCTGGGCTCCACTAGGGTGACACGTGTACCTGCGAAACGAGGTGATCTTTTTTATGTTTTGATTTGCACATTTCGCCTCATTTCGCGGCAGTGTCGCCCTTGTTTTCACCAAATCAAAACATTGAAAAAGATCGCCTCGTTTCACAGGTACATGTGGCCAGGTGCAGGAAAACGTGCCTCCAGGGTGGAAATGGATTTTCAAAGTTTATGTTACAGGCTTTAAAATGAGATATCTTGAGCTAAAATATCCCAAGTAGTTTTGCTGTAACTGCTTGTCAAACTGGGGTTGGTGTGTACAACTGAAAATGGCAAATATGCTCTAATTCCACTATATCCTATTATGAATACTAATAATGTAAAAAATACAGTTTTGTTGAAAAATAATCAAAGACCTCTGATGTTTTTATCATAAAATTGGTTCTAGAGGGAATTTCTGAGGTCTGTTTTCGATTCTGAGTTCCTTGTGAAATTTTCAAAAACATTTGTGGCAAAAAATCCCATTTGGAATAATGGAGTGTTTCCATGGCAACCAGAAATTGCCATATATGCCAATTTTCCATGTTTCCATGGCAACAAAATGTTTCTTTTGTATTCCAAAAATGGGACGTTTTCAGTGGAGATGGAATAATTCTAAGCACATCACTGGATTCCCCATGAAAAATTGGTCTCAAGCATTTTTTACCGTAAAACCTCGCGTATAAGCCTAACTCGCATATAATTTGGTGCAATCCTATAAGCCACAGAGGCCATCTGAGAATTGTTAATTTGGTACCGTAGTATACTTATAAAAACTCTCGTATAAGCCGCACCCTATATATAGGCATGTTTGGTATCAAAAGAAAGCTGAGTCTGACTCGCGTACAAGCCGCGGCTTATACGCGAGGTTTTACGGTAGTATATTTTTTTAGTGTTTTACCCATAAACTGCCCCCTGGTGGCCAAAACCAGTACTAAAAATCCCCCTGGAGGCATGTTTTCCCTCACCTGGCCACACATGTGTCGCCCTAGTGGAGTCCGGGCTATTGAGAGGGTCCAGGCCGGCCCTAGGGGTGTGTAGTGATGCACTAAGCCGGGCTAGGACCATGCAGGAAGACGCATTAGCCCGGACTCCACTAGGGCGACACTGATGTCTGCGAAACGTTGCGATCTTTTTTTATGTTTTGGTTTGCACATTTCGCTTCATTTCGCTTTATTTTGTGGCAGTGACGCCCCAAGTATCACCCAAAACAGGGCCACAATGAGGGCGACACTGAGGCGAAATGAAGCGAAATGGGGCGAAATGAAGCGAAATGTGCAAAACCAAACAGAAAAAAAATTGCAACGTTTCGCAGACTCCAGCCCAGGCTATAGAAAGGCCCCATGCTGTTAAAAGGAAATTTAATACACTAGAAGGGGAATGAGGTAAGCAATATGATAGTCGCTCACACCATGGTCGTTCAGCAAAGGTCGATAGGCCATGGTTGCAAAATTGCTCGTGGTAGGTTATAACCTTTTTATAGGGCATTCCATGGGATAAATCACCTATGGTATTTAGCTTCTTGAATATTGTATTGGGTGAATTGCATTCAACTTATATTCTCGACTTGGCCCATATTATAATCTTACTTTAAACGGTCGCTAACACTGAACACTTGCAATTGATAAACTCTGGGACACAGGTTCTAGGGCGTCTGATACTTTTACTTAAACTAACTAAGCCTGAAGCCCAGAAGTATTTTGACAAAGGTAACTCTTTTTTACATCATATGATTGGAAAATGGTGTTACAGCTAAATATTCTGTTCTGACGTATGCTTGATATCATATACCTTTTAAAAGCTATTGAAAAAAGACATTTGGGTTACCATGACAACCAGACTGAAAATGTAAACCATTGCCGTTTTTTACAGGAAAAATGTATAAAAATGCTTTTCATCAATATTGTTCATTCATATCAATATTTCTGTAAATATCTGTAAATAATATGCCTATTGCCAGACCGTGCATTTGGAGCGCCTTTTATGCTATTTTCAAATAGATTTCTGGTACAATCATGAATCCTACGATTGAACCACTCATCTCAGCATGACATATTTTAATTTGGTAGCTTATCTCAGGACGCTTCTTTTGCTTCATGAAACATCCTGATCCGACTGATAGGGGGGTCAGGGCGATGTATATAAAAGAGATATTACTAAAACCGCACATTTCTGGAGTTCTGGGCACAAAAGAGTTAAGGCATCTTGTTATAACTTATTGAGCAGGAGGAGCTTACACATTTACATGTACAATACATATACAGTGTTATTACTTATAAACGTCAATGTCGATCCCCAAAAGACATTTCGACCTGTTTTTCTGTTGTGCCAACGTGACCCAGTTATCAGGTTATCTAAATGACCAGAAACACAAAATATACCCAAAATATGAGAATATCTATCTTGCACTTCTGAGGTAAGCTATGTAAATTGTTAGTATCCCGCCCACCAAATAATTTACATTTGAGCACCAGTCGTACAATAGATGCACATAATTTATTTTCTCACCTTACTGTTTTTGCAGTGCTGGAGAAGGGCTTGAAACTGGGATTGGAAGAGGACATAATGCATACCTTGCAGGTACTGTGGAAACTGATGTGGTGTCCACCACAACAAGGACCTTTTCTTTGCAATGGACAGTAGAAGTAGCTTTTCCCCTCGAGGAGTTCCCAGCGACTACCACACATGATCAGCGACACCACCACCACCACCAGGAGGAGTGTACGCAGGAGCTGCGATACCTGGAGCACAGCAGTGGAGGACAAGTAGAGATGGATGGGGAGACACCGCCACAAGACATTGGGTCATATATCTGGGGGCAGGAGGTGATGGAGGGCACTGGAAGAGATTTCAGAGAGTGGGGGGTTAGTAGCACTCACCCAACAGAGCACAACATACCGAGCAAGTCGGGTGTGGACCATCATAATGTCCCCACAGGAGACAGTGATGATACGTCTATGGCTACTTTTAATAGGACGTTCCTGGCTATGGACATGCCCTTGACACATTCCACTGACTTTAACAGTCACCTTCCCAGTAACTCATACCACCTTGTGCCCTATATGATCTCCTACAACAGTACCATGTTGGGCAATTCAGCCAACGCTACTGGGAATCCATTTGGCATAGGTGAGGGTGAGTCACCGGTCTTTCAAGGACCTGAAGAGCGGGTATCCCTGATAATTCTTTATACACTGACAACCATGCTAGCCATGCTAGGGAACATCCTAGTCATCTTAGTCTTCACCTTTGGCAAGCGCTCACAGACAGACCTCCGCATATTCCTCATCAACCTGGCATTTGCCGACCTTGTGATGGCTATCTTCTGTATGCCCTTCACCTTTACCATGACAATGTTAGGCAACTGGATCTTCTCTGCCCCCATGTGCCCAATAGTCTTGTACATGCAGACTGTTGCTGTCACTGCCAGCGTCTGCACGAATATGGCCATTGGTATAGATCGCTTCTGGGTGGTTTCATTCCCACTGAAATCCCGTCTCACCAAATCGCGGTCACGACTGGTGATTGGCGTGATTTGGTGTATAGCGTTAGGCATCTCCATTGTACAGTTAGTGGTCGGGAGAACCAGGAGCTTAGATCCAGATGGGGTGTCTGGGATCACCTTGTGTGAAGAGCATTGGCCCTCAGAGATCTGGAGAAGAACTTATACCTTATTCATCCTCTTGCTCACCTACCTCCTGCCGCTATCCATTCTGTCAATGGCTTACAGTATAGTAGCATGGAAACTATGGCAACATACAACACCAGGCAATGCCGACCAAGCTCGTGACCGCCAACAACTCAGATCTAAGCGAAAGGTAAGTGCCTCTTAACCGATTTTAAGTACGCTTATACAAACAGTTCTGCTTTCTATCCAAAAGCGGGCTCCACAGGCTCCGGCTCCTTGTCATGTATGGCCTTCTTCAGAAATATAAAAGAAAGTGACATGTATGGCTAGTACTAGTAATTCCATATTGACTCTCTATTATCGGGTGAATTATTTATGATTAGAAGAATCATTCTCATTAAATCCCCCTATAAATATTTCACATACACTGAGGGCAATGACCTTTCAATGCAGTCACACCAGCAGCTGTGCTTGACTTTTTTGTACCCGTGGGTTTTGTTGAAGGGGACTAATTTATTGGATATAGGGCATTTGAGTTCTAAAGGCCATTGTTACCCAAGTGTATGCAGGTGGTCTGGGGAAAAGAGGACAAACGCAGCTTATCAGGCCACGTATCCACATGGCCACTGACCCCATACCTAAAGATATCAGATTGAAGAACAATATAATATTTTTATTATAGTACACGATAAACATCGTCTGAAAAGGTCACATATGATTGAGATATGAATTAAATCTTATTCACAAAATATAGAATTTTAAATCTGATCGGGACGTTGATATCAAATAACTATAGAAAGGCAGTTGGTTACCATCGTTCTATACTAAATGACGTTTTCTGTTTGGTCATATTTGATAACATTATCGGATATAAACTTCATTGTGAAATTATCACCCACATTCAACATGTATTGCTGCACACGTATGGATCAATACATAGCAAGCGGAAATACAAGCTACCTGAGAATATCAGGCAGTATAGAATGTAATTTAATGCTATTTACTCAGAAAACTATAAGCATAATACATAACAATTTGATATATTAACCAGACCAGAAATAGTTGCGGCACAGTAGAGGAACCATTAGTATCCTAATACAACATCCGTCTACATGTACAGGTTAGGTAACACAACCTTGTTCTTATATACATGTGGCCACACCCACCTTTTGTTATGCACCACAATGTAGGCCTAATTAAGCTGTATACTACAACACATGTAATGTAGGAGGGTATGTTAGGCTAGATAGTCTCACAACTGCGAGATAGTCTCAAAATACTATAGTTTTGTTAGTATCTCGCTACCCTCAGGCTAGATGGTCTCAAAATTGCGAGATAGTCTCAAAAGGCTGCAAGATAGTCTCAAAGTTTGAGACTATCTAGCAAGATAGTCTCAAAGTTTGAGACTATCTAGCAACTGTCAGGCTAGATAGTCTCAAAATATTATAGTTTTATTAGTATCTTGCAACCCTCAGGCTAGATAGTCTCAAAATTGAGAGATAGTCTCAAAATATCATAGTTTTGTTAGTATCTTGTAACCCTCAGGCTAGATAGTCTCAAAATTGTGAGAAAATCCCAAAAGCATGACAGGAAACTGCGAGATAATAACATTTTGAGACTATCTAGCCTGACGTGTGTTTTGAGACTATCTCGCAATTTTGAGACTATCTAGCCTGAGGCCCAAAATCCACGGCGGCAGGAATCCGCGTTAAAATGGTTTCGCGGCCCTGCCGCGCCCTTATCGCAGCTGTGCCGCCTATAGCCCGGGCTCCACTGGGGCGACACACCTACCTGCGAAACGATGCGATCTTTTTTCATGTTTTGATTTTCACATTTTCCTTCATTTCGCCTCATTTCGCTTCATTTCGCCTCATTTCGCGGCAGTGTCGCCCTATGTAACGCCAGTAGCAGGGCGAAACTGACGCGAAACTGACGCGAAACTGACGCGAAACCAAGCGAAACCAAGCGAAATGTAGCGAAATGAAGCGAAATGAAGGAAAATGTGAAAATCAAAACATGAAAAAAGATCGCATCGTTTCGCAGAACACTGTGCCGCCCTAGTGGAGTCTGGGCTTATGTCCACGGCGTTACAGGGGCGAAATTGGCGCGGCAGGGCGGCGAAACCATTTTAACGCGGATTCCTGCCGCCGTGGATTTTGGGCTTGAGGGTTGCAAGGTTGTCACAAAACCATAGTATTTTGTCTCTATCTTGCAATTTTGAGACTATCTAGCCTAACAGGGTATACCACAGAACATTGAATCATTTGATGACTCGAGACATCCCATTTTTCGAACCTCAAACTTCACAGAATGCATGGGTATGCTGGCCTTGTAGAGGGCGCTTTTATTAAAGACGGGTTAAGCGCTAATTTGGGGCCAATTTTTTATCCTCATCATCAAGGATTGGAAAAAGCCTAGTAACAACAGCTGTAGTCGGAGATATTTGTATTTGAAGGGGAAGATGGAAGAAGTGTTGTGCAGGTGATAACCCCCACCCCATAAATCAGGAACATGACGGGCTGGGACAGGAACAACAGCTGTATTTGACACCTGGTGGCTTTACTGCAGCTACCAGTGAGCACACATTATTGTTGAGACGTTCATAAGACGTTTATGTCTGTCTGTCTGTAATATGTCTGAAATGTGTACTTAGCATATGTAACGCCATTATCAATTATCAAATGAGGGATTGAGCAAGGCTCATAGAACATATATTAAAGAATTCCCGGAAATGGACATCAAATACTTGTAGGGTTTTAACTGAGTAGGGACAATCTGCTGTCTATTTGACAGTGTGTCCTAAGGCACTTCACTCTAGCTTTATTTCAGGATTTGTCTCAAAGTGACAAATCATCCACATATTATTCACAAAAATATATAATACCTATGTACAGCAGTATCAGCTATTGTAAAGTACATAACTTAGGGCATCTAAATAGACTTCCCCTGAAATGTCCCGACTAGGCCATCAATTGTGTCCCTTTGATTCAGTGATGTTAATTCATTGCCTACAAATGTCAGAAATGTTGGGGCAGGAAATGACATTTTGCATAAGATAATCTAATTGGTATTGGATCCCAATTTAATTCAATTGCCATCTCCTTCTTAATGAGATGCATTAAAAAGTACCACCAATACATCTCTGTGTCATGTACACAACCGTGTCTCCCTTCGCTTGTGGTCACTGTTGCTAAGCAATCCACCACAGCAATATCATCCCTAATGTTATTCATTGAACATGTCAGACGATCTGCCCACTGGAAACCCTTTGTCTGTAAAGTAGGGCTATATCTGATACTCACTGGCCACATTGATTGTTGTTCAACACGAATCAAATGTTCACCTACATATGATTCAATTTTGATTCCGAGTCAATCAACTCTAAATCAACCTAGAATCAAACTCTAAACCGATTTAAAACTATATTTCAGATGTCAATGGTATTATGCCCATCATAAGGTAATATTCAGACAAATTAAATTTGCCATTGTTCAGCTAATTTCCCTCATCAAGTCTACTCGACGGATAGTACCCAATGGATATTATTGAAATATGAAGTTCTAGAAGATGTGTTTCTATATTGTCCCTGAAACGTATGTTTCTTCATTGTAACATTATTCCCAACTTCCGTGCTTTGGTTTATTGTTTTGGTTTCCCCAACTACATCATAATAATGAGATCTTTGAACGTGCAATTTTACTTGGATGGTATTCACTTATTCTGAGGAATGTCAGAGTAGATGAGTTGAAAATGAAATGGTCTGGCCACCCTAAAGTAATATGGGCATTTTATATGCTATGCCCTTTCATCAATATGTAATTGTTGCGGAAATGTCAATCATCTACTGTCATATGAGCCAAATATTGTCATCGCACATGAATCATGACGGCCCATTGATTCTTTTATGGATGTTGTAATGGATATTGTAATGGAAAACAAAATCAAGTGGAATAGAAGCAAAGCCCAACAAAACATTCCTATACCACTGACAGCTAACCGAGGGACAATCATATGTTATTACTAACAGCTACTTACCAGGGACAGAGAGACAATCCTATACTACTCACATCATCTAATCATGGACAGGGGGACAATCCTATACTACTCACATCATCTAACCATGGACAGGGGGACAATCCTATACTACTCACATCATCTAACCATGGACAGAGGGACAATTCTATACTTCTCACATCATCTAACCATGGACAGAGGGACAATCATAGACTACTAACAGCTACTTGCCAGCAACATAGGGACAACCCTGTACTACTTACTAGTATATCTTTTAACCATGGAGCATTCTTTTACTATTAACAGCAACTTACCAGGGACAATCCTATACTACTATCCAGCGACAGAGGGAAATTCTAACCATAATAGACAGAGGGACAATCCTATATATATATATATACTAATAGTTACTTATCAGAGACATAGGGCAAACCTATACTAACATACTATTAACCCTTTGAGTCCTGACCAAATTATTTTTGGCTTGCGGTGGGGACGACCTCTGAGAAGTATTCGTTCCCAGAAGGACGGACGTCAATTCAATTCCTGTGTTATTCCTATGTAAATCGCATTGACTATAGTCGATGCTAGGCCTGCCGTTAGGTCTACCATGGTGTCAACTATCATGAGGTCAGACTTTATGATCACTGTACATGTTAGGGAGCGTGATAATTATATTGATTGAGAGGTGTAAAGGGAGGGGATCAGTCGGGTCTATATGATAACTACTGTACGACATAACATTCTGCTATAAGGTTACATTTACCATCATAATTACTTTGTATACATAAAGTAACAGTGCATCATCCATCACTAGCATGGTTTACAGATACGTTATCGATCAGTGCATGAAGGTCTATATTACAAATGAACCTGAATCACTATATAGACAAAGGTGCACGAGTTTTTGGTCTGTTGCAGGGTTATTTCATGAGTTGACCCTCGGGCCGTATTTCACGAGGCCGCAGGCCGAGTGAAATGCGGCCCGAGGGTCAACAAGTGAAATAACCCTGCAAAAGACCAAAATCTAGTGTGCCTTTGTGTTTATTTTTTACATTTTTCGATTCAAATTAAATTGTTAGGGCCTCTAGGGGGGGTGAAGGGCTTAAACTACATTTTTCTACATCGTTCAAGTGTAAACAAACCGCCATTTTGATGACGTCACAGGGCCGTGAAATACGGACATGGGTTATTTCACGGGGGGTGTGAAATACGGCGCTCTTTGGTTAAATCAATGGCACTGCAGTATTTCATAAAAAATAAAATTATGAGACAACCCATACTACAGACACAATATCTGAATGGGGCTGTAACAGTGATGAATGTAGATCAATATCTAGGATGAAAAATGGCAATTTCCTTTTTTATATGACATCCATCAGAGAGGCTATTTGGCTTTTGTGGATGTGTCCAGTTTTTCTGCTCTTTATCTCAAAACATCATCTGTGCAAAGTCAATAGCCATTCCATCTGTGCCGACCTCTTTAACGTGTTTTTTTTAAAGAGGGGATTGCGCTATATCCCCAGTGTTTGTCATTTATCTTAATATCTGTATATATAATATAGGAACTGATAGAGAGGGCACATGGTGAGCATCTAAAACCTTTCAGGTGAAAATCCAGGAGCAACTCTGCAGGTCGCACACTCCCGGCCTTCACAATAGCCTGTCTCTGTGAGAGATGTTGAGTTAGGGTATACAATAGCATACGTAGAGGTTGACACAACAAACCCCGGTTTAGGTTGCCTGGCCACTGTATTTGGGACTCTTTGTTTGGTATGTTTTCATAATAATCCGGTAGATTAGTATTGGCAGCTATAGTTTGGTATGGAAGAGGGGAACGGGGGCATATGCAATCGATCTATGGTGCAATGTATACATAGACAAATGCCAACGCCTATTGATACCATCTCTGATGTATTTCATGAGTGGAGGCTAGGGCAATATCCCACGAAGCCGCCACCTGAGTGGGATGTGTCCCAGCCACCACGAGTGAAATACATCAGAGCGGTATCAATGTAGTTGGCATTTGTGTTTATTTTTCTATTTGTAGTAATTTAATGAAGGAAAAACAACCTTTTCTTAGCCCATTGAAAATGGCCACGTTGTATTCAAGGGGGGGGGGGGCATTGAATATGGCCCTTCCAATACTTACTCATAGTAAATCTCAAAATAATAAATACCAGATCAAATATCAATTGGGGAGGTATACTTATTCAGCCATGTAAAGAGATGTACCACAGTGTTTTATTAATATAATTATGAGAAGGACATTTTGTGTCTTACATTACGATATTGCAAGCTTATCAAATGAGCAGATGACTGTTTTTGTTCATTATATACATACCTCTCTATACAGCACTTGGGAATGATTCATGAAAACCAATGCTATTTCTCAAGAGATCACATATCATGAATCACAATAATTTATATCTGTAAGGTAATAATAGAGGTCTGTACAAACTCGGAATTAACATACCGTATATAAATAAAGATTCATCTAAAACAAGCCAGTAGACCGGCATGAAATTGAAATATGTTTTAATCTGGATTGAATCTGATGTGCCTCACCTTAGAGGTGCAATAGCATCCTTTGAGGTGGGATATTGATACATCTGACCTTGGTCCATGGCATTATTGCAGGCCTGATGATACATGTATAATAAAAACCCTCATGAGTTTGGAATTCTGAAACTACACACTCTAACCAGAGCCAGTTCTGGAATTCTGCAGGAACAATGACATATATATATGAAATAGACACAAGAGATTCCCAATATAATTACGAATGTGTTCAATTTGCTAGAATGACACATCCAATTGATTTCTTGAGACTCAAAATATGTGACATATCCAATGGTAAGTGATTCCTTGATACTCAAGATAATATCATGTTCAATGTAACCTCGAGAAGTAAATTTACTCATAACGATAAATTCCACATCTCTCTGGAATTCCTGACCCTTCAAAGAGTAGATTCGGTCACGTGACGCTCACTTCTCTTTGACGTTACCAG
This sequence comes from Harmothoe impar, assembly GCA_947462335.1. Classification (NCBI taxonomy): domain Eukaryota; kingdom Metazoa; phylum Annelida; class Polychaeta; order Phyllodocida; family Polynoidae; genus Harmothoe; species Harmothoe impar. Next base: position 58,878,986 of record OX381705.1, on the reverse strand, counting down.
AAATGTACCGGGTACAGGTTAAGTACTTAAATGAAGGCAGGCAAGTTATATATAGTCACCAAATCATACACAACCCCTTTCAATGTTCACACCAACAATTAAGGCATTACATGTAAAATGCGCCTGTCTCTAAGGGCTCCCTTCAAAGGTTGATCCATTTAGCGTAGATGTATAGAATCGCTGATAGGTCCATCAGTCAATCAGTCAATCACAACTAGCATCCATTAGCCCTCTCTGACGTTCTGACATCAGAGGCTGGGATACATGCTGTCTAGGTCATATTTCCTGTAATGGCTCTATAGGTGGGGCTCCACTAACAAATTTTATTCACAAATCGGGGCTATTCTCACGAATCTGACTCAGTTATATCCCATAACATTTACATGCCTAAAACAGGGAAGTTTATGTTTACAAACAACGTTTTTATTTATCAACAAATGAAAAATAGAATTGCCAAGCCTATATGACACGATTAAGGTCCCAATTTATATCCCGATTTTGCAACCCAGGCCGATTTTGGCTCCCGAACCCATATCTAACAGGTTTGATTTTCATTAGTCTGATCTGCAGGCCGATCTATATACAATTTATACAGAAAAAGAATGGATTAATCGGCCAGAAAGATTTCTGAAGGCTTTGTTTATACCTGAACAAACTGTATAGGCATGTATGATCGGATCGTGAGAATTGCCCAAAATATTGGGTAGTGGAGTCCCAGCTTTTGCTCCCAACTGTCGGGGTGAAATGGTCAGATTACTGAGTTTCTTTGTGCCTTACCACAAAGTGAGCCTTTTGACTCCACAGAGGTACCCATATCAATAGGGCATCATCTAATCGGAATACAGAGCTTCGTTCAGCCTAACTCAAATCGACCCCCCTCCACCTATAATAGAATGATATGGGTCACTTATATCAACCTATCATTTGCTTCATGTGAAAGTCTCCTGTCTCATGAACTAATAAAATAAAATAAAAAATACTTAAAGTTTCCATACAGTATGAACACTAAAATGTATGTGAAATGAATTTATTCATTATATTCATTATGGCCAGTGCAACGTTGTAAATAAGAGGACCATGACATGACGTTTCAATAAAAATAGGGTTGTTGATCCGAATCTAATCCAATTTCAGGTTTGAATTCAGGACGAGCCCAGCTAACAAGAAAACGAGTTTTTTTTACGTCAAAATAACATTTTAAACCTTTATATAACGTTATGCCATAGTAAGGAGCCTTAGAGAAACGTTATATAACGTTATAAACTGTTGTATAATGTTTTTTGTTTACTGGGAGTACCTGTGAGATTACAATGTTACACTGGCTGTGGGCTTTCTTGCAATGTGATTTACGCTTTTCCAAACTCCCCTTTACGCCTCACTGCTTTCTGCATTAAACACCCATATCAGTCTCATTAGCAACACCATCATTAATTTGCCACAATACTACTTAACATGCCACACTGTAAGGGGATCGTGTTACTTGGCATATCCCTTCAGTATTCACATCTTACACAATAATCACCCATCTTAAACCTAGTTCAAGCTATTGAAGTTTGGTTTGTTAACATACTACATTATTCTCATACTTTTGTCATTCTGCTATTCCGGGGGAGGCATTACTGGATGTTTGGACTATTCAGTGTTCAGTGTTAATTCACTGAGGGGGTATCCCAATCCGTACCATGCACTGTTTGTGCCATAACCTGCACTGTTCCTACCTTAACCTGCACTGTTCCTACCTGAACCTGCATTTTTCATATCATAACAAGGGTTGAAAGTAGCTCCTGTTTTTGGTCAGGTTGCCCACTTATGCTACCATAGAGGTTGATGGTGGCATATTTTAATTCAGGATTAAAGTTGCTCTTAAACACATCCCTGAAACTATGCTAGAAGTAGGTGCAAGTAAACTTTCATTTTTATATATAAAAGCAGGCTGTATGGTTGAAGCTTACCCTTTTTAATTCCATACACAACAAAGTTATCGACTGGAAAATATGATGGAGGTTGGCATGCCCAAAGAATAACCAAAGGTGCCTGTAGCCTCCAGAGAGCACACATTATGCTTAATCACTTGCAAGCAGCTTGGACACATAGGGTAGGAGGGCATTTGTCCTACTCAGGCTATGATGTAGTGGGCAGCATATCATAAGGGTCCCTTATGGTAAAAGTTGACCAGGTAATTATAATGCATGGATAGCCATCCTGGTTACCATAGCAACTGGAGGGTATTGCAAGCTGCTACCTTTAATCATAATTGAATGAACAATGTTACTGAGTTTGTTTTGCTGTAGTGCCCAATTTCTCCATAATACAGAGTGATTGTCCCGAGGTTCCACAGTAGAGGTTCCACAGTAGATTCAAAGTGGGCTGCCTGTTTTGGGTTCAGATTGGTTTAAAAGAGGGATGCCCGAGTTGGGCTAAGATCAGTTTCAAAGTGGGCTGCCTGACTTGGGTTCATGTTGGGCAGATCGCTGGGCTGAAGTGTGGCCCCCATCAGGCTTCCTGTTTTGGGCTTAGATCAGTTTCAAAGCTTATTGCTCGATGTGGGCTGAGGTTGGGTTTGGACAGGGCAACTGGTCTAGTGGTTCTGATCAGTGACACCAGATGTCACTACTATACAATATATGTGACATGCACTGGGAAAAGGGACCTTAATACACCTATCCAGTGTGGACACTATTTCTGTGGCATTACAATTTACTTAGCACCAAACTCATATGCTCCATGTAGGTATGGACTATGGATTTGAAGGCCAATGTACACCATAGAAACTTGTCTATGCTGCATGTGGCTTAAACCTGATGATAATAGGCCTGCTTGGTACTTCAATAATTGCACAGGAAGAGTATGCCTTAGGGTTGATTAGCAGACCTATCTTCTTCAACAAATACAAGAAAATGTTGGGGAATGTTTGAATAGATTCTAAAAACCCATAATTATCAGGTGGTGCTGTGACACCAAATTGGCCAGCCCATCCAAAAAAATGATCTGAGCCCAAAGTGGGCAGCCTGTCCAAAACCCGATCTGAGCCCAAAGTGGGCAGCCCGTCCAAAACTCGACCTGAGCCCACTTTCAGCTCGTCCAAAACCTGATCTAAGCCCAATTCGGGCAGCTCATCCAAAACTCGATCTGAGCCCAATTCAGGCAGCCCACTTGGGGCCACACCAAAGCCCAGTGCCCTAAACCAACAGGCGCCCATCGGTTAGCCCACTCCAGGCCACACTTGCAAACACGGTCTGGCCCCATTCGGGGCCACATTGTGTTTGCTACTAGGGCACTTTCAAATCCAAGACATTGGGGCCTTATTTGCTTTAAATGAAAAAAGTATCAAATTTGTCAGCATCAGTTCCATGAGTCAACCACCATGGCAAATTGGCAAACCCCATTCAGCTGGTTACTAGACTGCGTAATTACACATAATTTATTTTTAATCTCAATTTGAAGAGTTTGGATGCAAAACGACATAAATCCATCACAGAATTGAAGCACGTAGTGCTTTTTGTAAAGATACCCTGGGGTCAATTATAATAATTTGGTGACGTAATGTGTACTGAGCAGACCCTTATGGCATGAAGAATAGTTAATTTTGGAAAAGTTGTTTGTGGATTATATCTAACCACCCCTAAATAAGCCTTTTGCCGAATTTTGTCTCTTTTTTCGGAAATGGCGCTTATGTCGTTTTGCATCCAAACTGTTCATTTGTTTTTTATGTTAATGTAACAATCTAAAGTATAAATGGGGTTTATAAATATTTCCTACCAAAGAACATCATACCAGCCATGGACACCTGAAATCATTAAACTGAAAGCGCCAAGTTGGGAGGTTGGCTTGGAATTCACTCACCATTGGTTGAGAAGGACAGCAAAAGGTGTCAGGCAATGCTGGACTGTCATCACTGAGTCTAGCATTATCAGATTGTTAGCAATACTGGACTGACTTTGAGACGTTTTTGCTATCCAATTGCTTTATAATGTCTCTTTAAACTATCGACATAATTATCACTGTAGCGAATTAACAAACTAAAATAAGATTTTATCTATCTTTGCTTCTCGCGAACTTCAGCCTTACTCTCGTTTCATTTGTGCTCTTGTAGCTCTTTGTTGGCAATCTCTGCCTGAGCTACAACATCGATGCGACATTAAACTAACACCCATGCAGCAAGATGTTGTTATATTATAACATGGGTTATTGGTTCATTAACTTCAGTGGAAATCCTTCTCATTTGGCAGCCATCTTGCCATTTTAGGTATTAGGTCCTACCTAACAAAATGCCTCAATGATGCTGACTACATGACATGTTTGTTTACTAAATGGTTGCATTTGATGCCATCACGCAAGCAACTCATTCGCAGCAGGCCCCCTGGAACTGCTCACCCTTACAGCCCCTACTAACCCCTACTCACATGGGCTCTTGCTACTCAATTATACCATTCTACTGAGTACATACTGTTATTTGAGGCAGCCCATGCACTGGTTGCTTCCACAGTGGTCCAAACTTAAATAACAGTCATTCTAGTATAGACTGTTGTTAAAGCTTCGAGGAATATTATACCATGTAGGCCCCACTCAGTCACTGGCGATTGACAGACAAGGATGTCCACAGGTGAAGTTTAACTGCTAACTGCAACCATGATATTTCAAGCCGGACTATAACATGTACATTAGTTGTAAAACTTTGAGTTTAATTTACAATGATGATTTCACAATAGAATGCCCCAAGGACACTGATATTCCTAGGCTGCCTATACGACCAATGTCTCAGTCACTAGTACCTAAACTAGTTAGTCATTTTTTGGCTCCCTATACGACCAACCTAGATGACTTATTATTGTCAGGTTGGTCAATACTGACCGACCCACCTTAGTCTTTTAATTTCCAGGGGGAGCCACTGAGTGGTCATCATGGTATCTTAAAGGTGGCACCAACTAGTGGCATACAAATACAACACATCAATGATGAACCTAGGTTAGCCACCACTGACTGACCCCTCAGTCATTTTTGAATATAACTTTGCCATTATGACTAACACACATATGACGAACCTAGGATAGTCTGTACTGACTAACCCTTTCAACATATGGATTTTCAGTGAAGAGGGAGATATCACTCTCAAATGCCGCAGGAGAGATAAGATGCAGAACTGTGCAACCAGCGCAAATACATTCATTGCTAAGTTAGAATGGTCTGGTTTATAATACTTGCGGCCCAATACCAGCACATTACTGTCACCATTTAACACTTAGTATATAGATTCACAGGCATACATCTATAGGCTAGTATGTGTATATCGATACAGAACCTAGCTCCCTGAATATTTTCATGCAGCTAGAGCAATGGCATTTTTCCCTTTTCCAAAAAGAAACACCCCTATGGCACTCAGATACCCCATTGCTATGCGAGCAATCTAGGAAGAACTTTGTCTTGTTGCCATAATAAGGCGTTTATGATGGTCGGAAATATGCCTAAGGATTTCCATCTCAATTTGCTCTGCCTAATTCCTTCCAGCCCTTCCTGCTCTGTCCTTGCACCTTGGTACAACCATCCCTCACCCTTTAGTACCACCCACGACACCTATGCTCGACCACCTCCAATGCTTGTAAATGTGCCTACTCACTTCTGCCTCAAGCCCTAAGTCCACGGCGGCAGTAACAGGTCATATCCTGCGTTAAAACGGTATGGCCCCTCTGTCGCCTCTATTTCGCCGGCATCCACAGTGAAAAAGAAGCAAAATGGGGGCGGCAGATGGGCGATTACTATTACTATTCCTAGATTCCTATGACTAATTATCATCATTATTCTATTTAGATAGGGATATCTGGGAACATACAAGACTTGGAGCTTATTGGGCTTTTTGATAGGGCAATACCCACACATATTCATGAAGCCATTCCTTAAAAACTAGATTTGATATCCTTTGAGTTTATAGATGTATTTTTATTTGACTAGGTCATCTTCGAAAAAATACATATACATTGTCAAAAATAGTGCAGGACAGGGTCTGTGGTAAAGTTCCACTGATTTTCTTGTCCAGCACCTCATGAGGGTAGTTGGTGTAACATAGTGTAGAACATTTTACATGCAATGGGCCCTAAGGCAAAAAGAAATACCAGGGTATCCTTGTCATATCTACATACAGGTAGAAGTGGATAGCAATGGTTGTTCCTTTTTACTAAGGTACTCACAGGTTTACCATATTATCTACTAAATAAGTGTCTTATCATCTACTATATCAAGATCTTCAAGTGCAATATATCACTGGAAAGCTTATGACATCAATACTAAAGTTGACTTTTTCCTTGGCCTCATGCAGTTTTGTCTTAACCCCAGAATCTCTTTACCAAGGAATTCCCTTCTCTCCTAAGCAGTTAATTAAAGTTGATTTTAAGAGGTCTGTCATTGTTCAGATAATAACATTGCAAGATGAAATTCCTATGAAAAAGAGTCATGACACAGAGCAATCAAAATCCTGCGAATTACCAAATTGCCATGATTCCAATTAGTGTCTGGTCAAAGAGTCTGTGTATCTTAATTATTTTTGTTGTTTGATTGACGTCCAAGCCAAAAAGAAGTAAACGCTTTTTCAGAAGTCTAGGTATTTGGGATTGCTTCATTGAAAACCTCACACTGTCAGAAGTAACTGTAGCTGCACAGCGAATTATACTGTAGAACTACAGTATAAAAGGAGGTATTTTTGGTTTTGAAACCAAAAATACCTCCTTTTATACTGTAAATCTACAGTATAACTCCCTGTACAGCTACAGTTACTTCTGACAGTGCAGGGTCGTCATTTTGACAAATTGACAACTTAAGGCAGTCAATGTGACAACTTAAGGCAGTCAATGTGACAACCTTAGGTCGTCATTATGACTACTATTCAGACAAAGTTGTCATAATGACTACTTTAGGTAGTCACATTAATTGGGTAGTCAAAATGACTACCTTAAGGTTGTAGATTTAGGTATTGTCGATTTGAAGACCTAAAGTCATCATTAATGACAACTCTCCAGTCCTAGGTCTTCCAATGGCTACCCAATGCTACTCAATGCTATAGCAGATTAAGCAGGCATGGCACATAACTGCCACCTGGTGTTAATACCTGCATAATTCTTTCCATCCCAAGCCATAAACTGGTGACAGGGAGCAGAGTGGTCTCTATATCATTGTGGCCATCACTCTCACCCATTGGCAATTTATTTATAATACTACTCAGTTCAATCAAGAGTACACCAAATATGTGAAAGGGATGCTTCTCATTAAGAGGTTAACAAATTAGAGACTATATTCATAGACCATTCTCTAGAGCATCTGCCATTATTCATTATGGCAACCTAGGTCGTCATAATGACTAGACTCCTGCCTCTGGGTTTTCAGTGTTCAGGATCACAATTTTTATTTCGTTAGATCAAATTAGAGAGCCAATTAAGCACTAATTAAGGAAGTCTCTACAGTAAATACTGGGTCATCCAGGTGAAAGGGCCCCTTTGAGAAGGAACCATTGATATCTGTTTTCCTGCTTTTAGATGTTTCACAGGTACTTTCTGAAAAAGACAAGTAGTGTTTCATCTATCCTCATGAAAGTTTGAAATAGAACTCAATGGAGGTGCACCCCATACAGGACGACTCTACCATTCAAGTAATGGTAGAAACACAAGCAGTTCTCCCGTATGGCCAATAGGTGAAAACTCTGTCTCATTCGGTTCAGACAGAACAGTTGTGTATCTATGTACACCTGCCCCATCTCCCTCTCTCTCTCTCTCTCTCTCTCTCTCTCTCTCTCTCTCTCTCTCTCCCTCTCTCTCTCTCCCTCCCTCCCTCCCTCCCTCTCTCCCCCTTCCTTCCTTCCTTCCTTCCTTCCTTTCTTTCCTTCCTTTCTTTCTCCCTTCCTTCCTTCCTGCCTTCTGACCATCTTCTATCTACGTCTTCCCTTTTCTCTCCTTGCTTCATTGCTTTGTGGCTTTATTGCTTCTATCCCTCCTTCCTGCTTCTTTCCTTTCCTCCCTTCTTTTCCTCCTTCATCCTTCCCTCTCCCCTCCCTATTACCCCTCCTTCCTTTCCTCTTTAATATTCTCCTGTCTTTCCCCCTGTCCCCTTTCTAGTTTCTCCTCCTTTCACTGTCCCTCTCCTTCTTTTCCTTCCTTCCTTCCTTCTTCCTGCCTTCTGACCATCTTCTATCTTTCCTTACTTCTTTCTCTGCTCCCTTCTTCACTTCCTTACTTACCCTTGGGTACTCTTGTTGCCAACAAAGTGAGCTAGCAAGCTTTTAAAAAAAAGTTATGAATAGAAAAACTGTTTTTTTTCCTCTCTCTATGTATATACCTAACCAAGTATTTCACCCTATGACCTATGGTAGAAACTATGAAATTGACATACTGAGGCTAGATAATGTTGTTCTACCATCCTCCAATGGTAGAAAACAAGGTTTCCCTATGTATATACCTAACCATGTATTTCACCCTATGAGCTATGGTAGAAATGAAGATTTTGACATAATGAGCCTAAGCAATGTTGTTCTACCATCTTCTTTTGGTAGAAAACAGTGTTTCTCTATTTAGATAATTATCTAGCTGTGTATTTCACTGTATGGCCTATGGTAGAAACAAAGCAGTTGATAAAAGCCCTGCTAGCACTAGACAATGTCGTTCTACCATATCTCAATGGTAGAAAAAGGGGTTATCTATGCATCTAACTAACCATGTATCTCTCCCAATGGAAGAAAACATCTATATCTATTTGTATATATACGTAACTGTGTATTTCAGCCTATGACCTATGGTAGAAATTAAGAATTTGACATAATGAGCTTAGATAATGTTGTTCTACCATCTTCTAATGGGAGAAAACAGTGTATCTCTATTCATATATCTAGCTGTGTATTTCACTGTTATGACCTATGGTAGAAACGAAGCAGTTGACATATTAGCACTAGACAATGTCGTTCTACCATCCCTCAATGGTAGAAAACAGGGGTTCTCTATGTATGTACCTAACCATGTAGTTCACCCTATGACCTACGGTAGAAACTATGAAACTGATATAATGAGCCTAGAGTTTTTTTTCTACCATCTTCTAATGGTAGAAACTGTGTTTCTCCATTCATATGTTTAGCCATGTATTTCACTGTATGACATGTGGTAGAAACAAAGCAGTTGACATACTAGCACTAGACAATGCCTTTCTACCATTCCCAAAAAAAAAAAAAGGGGTTCTTTATGTATGTACCTAACCATGTATTTCACCATGTGACTCATGGTAGAAATTAAGAATTTCACACAATGAGCCTACAAAATGTTGTTCTACCATCTTCTTCTGGTAGAAAACAGTGTTTCTCTATCTATGTATTTAGCCGTATATTTCACCATGTGAACTATGGTAGAAACACAGCAGTTGACAGACTAGCACTACACAATGTCGTTCTACCATCCCTCAATAGCAGATAAAAGGGGTTCGTTATGTATGTACCTAACCATGTATTTCACCCTATGACCCATGGTAGAAACTAAGGAGTTAATATGCTACTACTAGACCAGATCTTTCTACCATCTTATAGAGGTAGAAAACAGAGTCTCTTATATATAATGCCCGACCACATCATTCACCCTATGATCCATACGGTAGAAACATTGCTGTTGATATCATAGTAAATGACCAGATCTCTCTACCATTTCATGTGGTAGAGTCTATAATGATACCCAACTGGTCACCTACGATCTAGGGTGGAATGGTATGCAGTTTAACTCCCGTCTCCGGTGTATCTGATCACGCTAGAGACGATCCCGGTTGTTTCCAGGTGCCCCTGGCACCCTGGAGGCCGGTGTGGCCCCTCCTGCACCTTCCGCTTGCCTTGTTGTGGTCCCACCGGAAGGGCCGCCATTTTGACCCGCTGAAGCTGGTTCCTTGCCTGCCGCTCCCTGCTGTGTGGAAACCAGTGGAGCGCCTAATTCTTCCTCGAGCGTGCTGTTTTCCGCATTGATTTCTGCCAATCGTGCCTCTAAATCCGCCAACTGCTTCTTTTGAAGGAGGATTTCCTTTTTTTCTTGCGCTAGTTGCAGCTGCTTTTTGACAATATCTTGACGATCAATGCTCGGCGAAGTTGGCTCCGCCAGCCCCTGCGCAGTTTTCCCGTCCATTGTCTTGTCGACCGGTGAAATGTCAAAGTCCTCCTCGTCTACCAAATCCTCCTTCGAAGGTTTGTGTTTCTCAGAGCATTGAGGACACGTAACTTTCCTCAAATCAAAAGAAAAGCCACAATGCCGGCACTGCCCCACCATATTAAAATTCAAATATGACGAGACTCAAGCAAGCGACCGCTCTGGGTCCTGGTTGAAGCTGCAATGGCTTCCCTGACAACATACAACAATCATAGTACTAGAACGCCCTACAGGTGGCGCGACAGAGCAGCCCGGCGTGGTTCCTCCCATCCCCACCAGATGGGGTGGGGGCTCAACATAATCGATACCTCCAACAACCCGGGGTTTGTTCATCCCCATAATGATACCCAACTGGTCACCTACGATCTAGGGTGGAATGGTATGCAGTTTACATATTATACTACTAGACCAGATTGTTCTACAATTTCATAGTGGTAGAAAACCATATGTATGATGCTCAGCTATTCAGCCTTACAGCTATAGTAGAAACCAAGCAGTTGACATATTACCCAAACCAGATCGTTCTCCCATCTCATAGTAGTAGAAAACAATGTCTCTCGATATTATGCCCAACCATGCCATAGAGACTAAGCAGTCAACATAATTATTTACTACTGACAATAGTAGAAAAGAAGGTCTCTCTATGTATATATCTAATGGTGAGTTTAACCCTATGACCTATGGTAGAAATTAGGAATTTGACATTTTGGCACTAGATTGTCGTTCCACCATCAGGAGATGGTAGAAAAGAAGGTTTCTCTATGTACATACCTAACCATGTATTTCACCCTGACGTTGGGTAGAAACCAAGAATTTTCAGAAATAACACTGGATAATGTTGTCCTACCATCTCCCAATGGTAGAAAACCATGTGTGTCTATATATAGGCTTAGCCACGTGTTTCATCCATGCACTGTGGTAGAAACTTTTCAGTTGATATACTATTGTAGGGGTTTACTACTAATACAAACCATATACATACTACATTTATCCTATTTCACTTAGTTTGGGTCTGGTTCGGGTTGCCTAGATGGCTCTTGCCATATTCCACCCACTTCCGGTCCAGTCATCTTGAACCTATCCAGGGCTATGCCCCACCAATGGTTGACCAGACATAGTTTCACCTATCTTCTAATGGGAGAAACCCATGGTGCCCATACAATAAACTTGGGCATTGGTTTCTCCAATCTGTTAATGGGAGAAATCCTATATCACTTGATACCAATACAAAACACTAGATGGCAGCACAACCAGAAGGATAACAATATGCCATGTCCCCTAGTATCACTATATCTCTGCTGTTTGCTCTGTATCTAGACTATTTTGGAATATGAACTGCTGTCATATGATGCTCTACATCTTATATTATATAGAATTCATATGACTAGAACTTATCTTTGTCTATATTTTAGATTAAATCCATAACAGCCCACCACAGTGCTAATCCCCATAGAGAATTCTAGATGGCCATAATTTCTTAAATATAATCTAAATTTAGATGGTTAGTCATTCATATGATTCCTGATTACAAATAATATTTGGTGCAGTCAGGGAAATTAATGAAATGATGGGTTATATAAGAAAATTGGCCCATTGTTAGCCTTCTGCTTATGCTGCCACCTAGTGTTTTGAACTGGTATTAAGTGGGCATAGGGTTTCTCCCATTAACGGATCAGAGAAACCAATGCCCAATCATACATTTGCAGCTGCTATTTGGCCCTTTCTATTCATTCATTCCATCTAACCTCAGATGTGAGTTTCTATGAGTATGATGTAGTTTTAAACCAGAAAAGGTAAAATGCTGTTGCCACCTAGTGGATTATGAAAGCACTAATAGCCCTTTCTCATGACTGGTCGTCATTTTGGCTCAAATGGCCTAATGTTTTAACTTCAGAGTAGATGAAAATCATTTTGCCTATGTATAATAGTATAGCTATTGGACCAACTTTCTGCAAAGTTAGGAACATTAAATCAGAGAACTAATGCTGCAGCATTACAGAGATAGGAGCAATATTTCTGGCTGCACCCATCACCAAAAAAGACTAAAACACAGCATACACCATTGGAAAGCTCTAGTTATGGCCTTTCCAAATATCATTGGTATAAAAAGAAATATTATAAGGGTTTTGGTCAAGGTCAAGGTCAAGGTCAAAGGTCAAAACTGAAATAGTTAAAAGGTTTATTTTACTTTGAGCTTTACTATATTGAGACGATGAACACCTCATTTTGACCAATAGTCACAAATGATTTGGTTGACCTTGGTGAAGGTTAAGGTAACATTTACAGGTGTCAAATCAGCCAAAAGTGGTTATTGAATGAAACATGCAACTCCAGGACATTCTAAAGTTGCAACCTTTACTCTACAATGCCCAAAAAGTCTATAAATTATTGTCCTTAGTTTAGATTTAACCTCTCATAAAGTTTCTTTGTGCTGCCACCTAGTGTTTCATACTGGTATCAAGTGAGCTTGGGATTTCTCCCATTAGCAGATTGGAGAAAACGTTGCCCAAGTTTATTGTATAGGCACCATAGGTTTCTACCATTAGTGGATGGGAGAAACCAAAGCCCAATTCTTTTGCATAGGCACCGTGGGTTTCTCCCATTACCAAATAGGTGAAACTATGTCAATGCTTAAAACTTGGTTTTCAATTATTCCCCTTTCACAAAATTTGTATTTTAACAAAATATCGTAATGATTGCAAAAAAAAGAGTTCATTTTCCCGATACTGGCTACATTGGTGAGAAAAAGGTTCAAAATTGTGAAAAGACGAAGACGTTTTTAAGTTTTGACTGAAATATAAGACATTTACATAGAGAAACCCTGTTTTCTACCATTGGGAGAAGGTAGAACAACATTATCTAGTGCCAGTGTCTCTCTGTATCTACTATCAGTCATAGGATGAAATACATGGTTAGGTATATACATAGAGAAACTCTGTTTTCTATGATTGGGAGATGATAGAACAATATAATCTGATCTAGCAGTAGGACAGATGTTGACTGCTTAGTCGCTATGTCATGGATGGGAATAATATAAAGAGACTCTGTTTTCTACCACTAATAATGAGATGGCAGAATGATCTGTTCTGTATAGTTTCTATCATAGATCATGGGGTAAACAGTTGGGCATCATATAAAAAGACTCTGTTTTCTACGACCTCTTTTGGTAGAAAAGTCTAGTGAGGTACTATTATATGAACTGCACCATATGGATCATAGAGTGAACGGTGTGGTCAAGCTTTATATTTTTACCACTATGAGATGGTAGAAAGATCTGGTCTAGTAGTAGCGTGGTAACTCCTTTGTTTCTACCATAGGTCATAGGGTGAAATACATGGATAGGTACATACATAAAGAACCCCTTTTTTCTACCATTGAGGGATGGTAGAACGAAATTATCTAGTGCTAGTATGTAAACTTCTTGTTTCTACCATAGGTTATACAGTAAAATACATGGCTAGATATATGAATAGAGAAACACTATTTTCAACCATTAGAAGATGGTAGAACAACATTATCTAGGCTTGTTATGTCAAATTCTAAATTTCTACCATGGGTCATATAGTGAAATACATGGTTAGGTACATGCATAGAGAACCCTTTTTTTCTGCCATTGAGGGATGGTAAAACAACATTGTCTAGTGCTAGTATGTCAACTACTTCGTTTCTAGCAAAGGTCATACAGTGAAATACAGGCCAGATATATGAATAGAGAAACACTGTTTTCTACTATTAGAAGATTTTCTAGGCTCATTATGTCAAATTCTTGGTTTCTACCATGGGTCATAGGGTGAAATACATGGTTAGGTACATACATAGAGAACCCTTTTTTTCTGCTATTGAGGGATGGTAGAACGACATTGTCTAGTGCTAGTATGTAAACTTTTTGTTTCTACCATAGGTTATACAGTGAAATACATGGCTAGATGTATAGAGAAACACTGTTTTCTACAATTAGAAGATGGTAGAACAACATTTTCTAGGCTCATTATGTCAAATTCTTAATTTCTACCATAGGTCATATGGTGAAATACATGGATAGGTACATACATAGAGAACCCCTTTTCTACCATTGAGGGATGGTAGAACGACATTGTCTAGTGCTAGTATGTACACTTTTTTTTTCTACCATAAGTTATACAGTGAAATACATGGCTAGATGTATAGAGAAACACTGTTTTCTACCATTAGAAGATGGTAGAACAATATTTTCTAGGCTCATTATGTCAAATTCTTGGTTTCTACCATGGGTCATAGGGTGAAATACATGGTTAGGTACATACATAGAGAACCATTTTTTTCTACTATTGAGGGATGGTAGAACGACATTGTCTAGTGCTAGTATGCAAACTTCTTGTTTCTACCTTAGGCTATACAGTGAAATACAGGCGAGATATATGAATTGAGAAACATTCTACCATTAGAAGATTTTCTAGGCTCATTATGTCAAATTCTTGGTTTCTACCATGGGTCATAGGGTGAAATACATGGTTAGGTACATACATAGAGAACCCTTTTTCTGCTATTGAGGGATGGTAGAACGACATTGTCTAGTGCTAGTATGTAAACTTTTTGTTTCTACCATAGGTTATACAGTGAAATACATGGCTAGATGTATAGAGAAACACTGTTTTCTACAATTAGAAGATGGTAGAACAACATTTTCTAGGCTCATTATGTCAAATTCTTAATTTCTACCATAGGTCATATGGTGAAATACATGGATAGGTACATACATAGAGAACCCCTTTTCTACCATTGAGGGATGGTAGAACGACATTGTCTAGTGCTAGTATGTAAACTTTTTTTTTCTACCATAGGTTATACCGTGAAATACATGGCTAGATGTATAGAGAAACACTGTTTTCTACCATTAGAAGATGGTAGAACAATATTTTCTAGGCTCATTATGTCAAATTCTTGGTTTCTACCATGGGTCATAGGGTGAAATACATGGTTAGGTACATACATAGAGAACCATTTTTTTCTACTATTGAGGGATGGTAGAACGACATTGTCTAGTGCTAGTATGTAAACTTCTTGTTTCTACCATAGGCTATACATCGAAATACATGGTTAGATATATGAATAGAGAAACACTATTTTCAACCATTAGAAGATGGTAGAACAACACTATCAAGGCTTATTATGTCAAATTCTTAATTTCTACCATGGGTCATATGGTGAAATACATGGTTAGGTACATACATAGAGAACCCTTTTTTTCTGCTATTGAGGGATGGTAGAACGACATTGTCTAGGTCTATTATGTCAAATTCTTAATTTCTACTATAGATCATACAGCGAAATACATGATTCAGTATATACATATAGAAACCCTGTTCTCTAGCATTGGGAGATGGTAGAACGACACAATCTAATAAGGTTACGTTACATTTTAATTTTCATCCATTAGTCATAGGGTGAAATACATGGTTAGATATTTACCCTGTTTTTTTTACCATCGAGAGATGGTAGAACAACATAAGGCCAAAAAAAGTTTCAGATTTACCCTACCTATTTTGATAAAACTCAATGAGGAGGAGAGGGGAGAGAGAAGGAGGGAGGGAGGAAGGAGAGAAAGAAGGAGAGAGGGAGAGGGAGGGAGGAAGGGGAAGGAGGGAAGGAGGAGGGAAGGGAGAGGAAGAGGGTTGATATAGATACACTATTGTTCACCCATAGGTATATGGGAGAACACAGTATCTGAACTGAATGAGACAATGATTTCTCCTATTGGCCATACGGGAGAACAGCTTGTGTTTCTACCCTTCCTGAACAGGAGAGTGATCCTGCGTGGGGTGGGAGATCACCCAATGATAATAATTATTATGTTTTCAATAGATTTCGAATAAGGCTGTTGTTTGAAATCATGACTGGCCTCATTATTTGTTATAATGTGACCATGCACAATACATGCTACTGGAACATATTCAGCTACATAATACAAAACCTAGCACTAGGAGACAGCGTCAAGGGGCAGCGCAGGTCTGCATGGATCCCTGGCTCTAGATGGGGTGAGAGTCCCATCTGTGTTTGGTCTGCATGAGTGCAGTACAAGCCAATGGCACCAGCTCATAAACATAATTAATGTATGATGCATGGAGTTCCTCGCTTGTGAATTATTGCAACCAGAGTATGAATTATATTATGCTTTCATTACCTGCATGCATATATTCATTCTTTTAAATGATTTAAATAATTAGCAATTACTTTTCAATTCTAGAAAGTAGTGACTGTTAAACCAAAATCCTCATAACACTTCTACACTGAAAATCTCAGGGTCGTCATTTTGACAATGCCAAAACTGACAACTTTAGGTAGTCAAAGTGACCACCTTAGGTCGTCATTGTGACTACCCATCTGAGCCATTCAGACCAAAGTTGTCATAATGATGACCTTAGGTAGTCACAATAATTGGGTAGTCAGAATGACTACCTTAAGGTTGTTAATTTAGGTATTGTCCATTTGAAGACCTAAAGTCATCAGTAATGACAACTCTCAAGTCCTAGGTTGTCCCAATGACTACCCTATGCCACATAATTCTATTCCTCACTTGCTACCTATGGCACGCTACTGCCACCTGGTTTTAATATCTGCATAACTATATCTGTCATGAGATATACACTGGTGACAGGGAGCAGAGTGGTCTTTATACCCTTGGGGCAATCATTCTCACCCATTGGCAACTTATTTATAACAAGTAATGCTACTTAGTTCAGTCAAGACTACACCAAATATGTGAAAAGGATGCCTCTCATTAAGAAGTGAACTAATTAGAGACTATATTCATACACCATTCTCTACTCCATCTGCCATTATTCATTATGACTACCTATGTCGTCATAATGACTAGGCTCCTTGCTCTGGGTTTTCAGTGTGATATTTCAGAAACCCATACATGTTCTGCTATTGCCAGATAATAGCTGTCATTTTATTACTAATAATAGCAATACTGTTTACAATTATACTGTCTACCTCAAAGACGATCAGACATCTTTATCACTGTATATTGATAGCCTAGCTGTTAGACTGGGGTCCCACAACTCTAGATTTAAAATTCGTAGCACCCCCAACCGAACAGGCATAACATGGTATCAAATGAAAGGGGAATCCCATGGCTATCAGATAAGAGTATGTATCACCCTGTAACCCTACAGACACATAGAGAAAAATGCTGGTTTCCATGGCAACATGCACTCCACAATACACAGATAGCTCATCATAGGACCTAATTTCAGTATAGACTGGGAACATAGGCTGCTACTTGGATAGTCAGACCATTTTTATATAATGTCCATAGAGTGAATGGGGAAACGGATCTTGTTGGTTGACATGCCCTAACCCTGGAACACCTCCAAACAGGTTTTGAAATGATGCCATGTCCATCATTATGGTCCAGAGATGGTCTCCCCTGTGAAACAGGTATGCCCCCTTGTGTCAAACAGCCACACTAATGCCTTTAGCTGTTTCAATGTACCATTACAAGTTGTCATGGAAATCAGCATTTTACTGTATGTGTCTGTAGGGTTACAGAGTGATACACATGCTTAGGTGATAGCCATGGGATTCCCCTTTCATTTGATACCATGTTATGCCTGTTCTGTCGGGGGTGCTACGAAATCGCATTTCTAAGCCCCTTTTCTCACACTGGCCCCCAGTCTATGTCCACCCTATCTCGAGTAACTGGCTACAAAAGATGAACAATACCCCTAGGAGATTCTATACCAATCTTCTATATGTATTTTTATTATATAAATCAATCTTACTAAGCTTTTCAACACTCGCTTGTGGCAAGACAGCATGATGTGACAGTAAAACAATCAATAACCGCTCTCTTACTATTTTCATAGACATTCCAACCTTTAGTTCTGTTTGCTAAAGATGATGGAGTGTATTTCATCTGACAAGTATAGATACTCAGAGGCATCCAAAGATATCCCTGGGGGTACTGGAATCCCACCATGGGGAATTCCTGATTCTAAACAGATTAGTTCAGGGTTATAATCCAAACTCTGGAGGAATCTCTTAATTTTAAACCACCACCAGAACCAAGCACAGTGTATTAGATCCCTGCAAAGATGATTCAAAACCACTTGCAATAAATGATAAAATGATAAAGGCTCAAACTATAATCTATGGATCGTCATTACGAGGAAGACGACCGTGTCAGCTGTTCATCAATAGGATTTGGTATTGCCTAACCTTTGCAATTAGTTTAGATTATGTGTCCTATTTGTGAAAGCTATGGCGATACACTCTAAGAACAGTGTGTTACGTTTACACACTTATCAACACACTTTTCTGCAGCCACTTTGAACACACATATTGGTGTAACACATTACCCACTACACACTCTTTGCCAAAAGTGTGTTGATTTCAAAAGTGTGTTGCAAATATGTGTGTAGAACTCACTATGCATGTTCCCGTAACACACTGTTCTTAGAGTGTATAATCTAGAAAGTATGATTATGATACAATACACAAAATACAGCCATGGCTCATTCCATTTTGTAATTATATCATACTTATCACTGTTCTGTTACCATAGAATACAAAACTAAAGAACACTAACTTTGCATGCTGTATATAATACTATGTGTGGACATGATGTGACAGTAAGAGAAAAAATAAGTTTTATTGTTGGTCACAATAATGCTTCTTCACTAGCTGCTTATTAGCCTGGACACTTGTACAAGCTGTCCTTATTTTCTACTTTAGGAAGGTCAGGGGACCCCTCGACTGAGGGAATGACACCCACTAAGTAGATGCACCCTCCATAGGGGAGATGTCATCAAAAGAGTAAAGCTTTCTTGAGGATTTGGTGAGCTTAGATAAACATAATGGTTGAAATAATCACAATGAACCCCTGCACGGGTCTGCCACTCTCAGTTCCATGAGGGGGTGCAGCAGTACAGCTACCAATCAAGGCCTGAGAAGCATACAGTTTGACTAATAACGCTTGGGGAGATGCTGCAACTGGGTACATTTTCATTCATATTGAAACAATTGTTATCACATCTTCTAGGGTCCTCCAGGTAAAAACGAGAAAACAACTCTATCAACACTAATACTGCCTCTTCAATTTACCAGAGAAAACCATGTTATTAGTGTCCCTTTTGGATCGATTCAGTAGATGTACCTGCAACTGTGATGTCAGCTGCAGTTATAATAATCATCTACATAACCATAATTGTAACCATGACTGAATGTGAAAAATCAATGATCCACTCATTCAATACCTACTGAAGTTGAAGTTGAAGTTGAAAATTCTTTTATTTATCCTGAAATATTACATTAGCCTAGGGCATGTTTTAATAATATTCCAGCTCATGTGTTCGTATATGAACATACATTTTTATCGTAGTATAATTAATTACATCATTAGTCCTTATGGACAGAGTATGTTACATCTAATTAAAGGTCCAAAAAGGGTGTGTCAGATGTTATGACACATGCCTGATGGAATGTGGCATTTGAGAGAGTGGTAAAATTTTGAAATTTTGAATAAAAGGTTATGGCCATTATGGCCTACATATGCTATTAATTGGGTTGTTAGGAGAGATGGAATGAGAAGTATTAGTTACATAATAATATAAAGTCTTGGGTGGGTGGCACTGAGAGAGGGAGATAATGCTGGGACTCCCTCGTATAGAGGGAGAGGTTCTATGTCCTTGACATGACCGTGAGGTCATGTCGTTGGGTCAAGCATGAGTTTGGTTGCATAGAACTCCTTTCTTTTTGAGACAAACCTTGTTATATCGTCGATATTTCTTATATCTTTGTCAAAGGAGTTCCATGTCATTGACTGTCTAAACCTTAAACTCTTCCTGTAATGGGGGTTTTTAGGCCATGTTGTATGCAATAATTTGCCATCATGGAGCCTTGTAAATATTTGCCTTGTATCAAGCTGGGAATTTGTTTGGGTTAAATTAAAAGCTGAAATCTCAACATGAAACTTTCTTCTGTCCTCCAATCTGCTTAGCTTAGCAGTTTTGGTTAATTTCTTAGCATTAATGGTATCCTCATTAAGATATGTAGTCCTTAGCCCCCTGTCGAATGCACTTTGAAGGTGATCTAACTCAGTTTGTATAGCTGAAGTATAGATAATATCCCCATAATCTATAGCAGGCAATATCATCAATTTCAGAACATCTTCAGCTGATTTTTGGGTTAGGCTTAGCCTAATTTTCCTGAATAAACTATTTTTAAAATTGACGTTCCTAGTTAAGTTTTGTACCTGTTGTTTATAACTCAATAAGTTATCAAGTATTAAACCTAGGTATCTATATGTAACTGCAGATTCAATGATATCATTATCTATGGTTAGAACAGGCTTTGGGGTGTGTTTGAGAAGTGATTGTGTGCCGAAATGAACTACTTTAGTTTTCTTTGTGTTTAGGGATAATTTATTACTTTTACACCAAATATTTACCTTATCAAGATCATTATTAATAATGTTTTGAACATCTAGGCTAAGAGAATTGTGTGGAAAATAAATTACAGTATCATCTGCGTAATGTCGACATTTGAGATTTTGAAGAGTATTATTTAAATCATTTATATATAGGAGAAACAACAGGGGGCCCAGGACACTTCCTTGGGGAACACCACATGAGATAGGAGCAGGCTGGGAGATGTAGTTATTAGCTTTTGTTTGTTGAGATCTATTAGTTAGGTAATTTTTGATTAAATTTTTTGAAGAATTTGAAAAGCCCAGTTCCGAAAGTTTGCTAATTAAACTTGTGTGATTTATTGTATCAAAAGCTTTTTTAAAGTCTAAAAAGATGGCTGATGTGATGAGTTCTTTATTGACTGATGAGTGGATAGAGTTGGTAAATTTTGAAAGGCTGTCTAAAGTAGATCTTTTTGGTCTAAAACTTTCCTGGTGTTCTGTGAGAATTTCATTATTATTAATATGAATCATTATTTGTTTATGCAATAGTTTTTCCATTATTTTAGCTGGTAGGGGTAAGATGGAGATTGGCCTGAGGTTATTAACATCTGTGATGTCTCCTCCCTTAGGTAGAGGGGAAACCTTAGCAAGTTTCCATGTATCTGGAAATTTAGACTCAGCAATAACTAAATTAAATATGTGTAGGGCATGGTTAGGCAGGCTGGTAAGGGCATCTTTGAGAACCTGAGTTGAAATATTATCAACCCCGGATGACTTTGAGACATTAATTTTCCTCAAAAGGGGCTCAAGTTCCTCCAAAGCAATTTTTTGGAAAGAAAAATTAGAGTCCACAGTCTTGCCATTATACACCCATGGAGTATTCATATTTTGTGCTAAGTTATTTCCTATGTTAGCAAAATAATCATTAATAAATGTAGCAGTCTCCTCATGAGGAACAGGCTCATCAGTATCCTTATTGATGAGTGAGAAGGTAGGTGATGAGGGTTTGGGATTTACTACTTTATTAATAGTTCTCCAGTAATCTTTTGGCTTATCCTTATTTGCCTCAATCTTATTACTGGGTAAGGTGCTTCTCAAAATGTTAATCTCGAACCCAGAGGTTCTCTAGATTGCATGACAAGCTGAGGTGCCAAACTGGCCATGACTGAATGGCAGACAAGGGCCTAGTTTTTAAATCATGCATGTTCTAGTGACAGGGCACAAAAGAGCCAACTCACACGCCTCATCCCAACTTTAGATAGGGTCCTGAGGGAAGTAGTAAAATAGCTGCGTAGCACAGGTATGAGGGATCCCTTTATTATGAGTTGTTAGATAATGCGTCTGTGTGATAAGCAAATCAGAACAATACATTGTTTCATTTTGCATGCAGTGTAAACCAATTCATTTACACAAACTATCTAACTTCAAAAGAGGGAAAATGTTTTCAGTTTCAATAATACCAGAATGATACAGTGTAGTCACCAGATCAGGCCAACCTACAACTTTACCAGCCCCCTATCAATTAACTGTAATACATTTGTTGAAGACTACATCTGCTATGCCTTGGGTCATGTCTTCTGTAAACATGTGAACTCTGACATTTCCCATGGCCTTGGAGAGCCTTAAAGACAAAATGACCTTCAACGTGCCACTACCGGTAGTCTAAGGGTAAAAAGGTCAAGGTGAGGCAGTGAGGTTCTTCGTCCACCCTTAATTTGTTCTGGGGGAGAAAATGTGAGTAGTGGCATCCCCCCACAAGAGGATAACACGAGCCATAAAATATCTTATGGCCATTGAGACTTTTAAAAATAGTAAAAAAGGTTAACCCTTTAAAGATGGTGTGTCAGCTAAATGTTTGGAGAAATGTTTATCATTTACCTATTGTATATCCTATCCCATACGTCTTCCCTAACTTTTAAGATGATTGGCAGTGTCTTAGTCTATAAGATCAGCACATGCAGTGCAATATTTTTTACTGTAGGTTGACACTAAAACTCCCTATGCATGGCTCAGTGCTTTCCATATTAGCTTAGTTCCTGGTATGCTCACATAGGGGGGACACTGAGTCAGTGAGGTGAGTAAGCAACATTGTTTTCTATCTCAAATCATGCATTTATAGACAAATATATTTAACATTGAGCACTGCATATCAGCTAAGATAATAACAAAACCCTTGACATTAAAATTATATCCATTTTGAAGAAAAGGTTTGGGAAGTCTATTAGCTGATATACCATCTTTAAGGGCCGGTGCTGCCTTTGGGCAGCATCTAAAATACCCTTGGTAAACGCTGCTGCCTTAGGGCAGCAACAGTGGTGCAAAATAATAGGGCCAAGTCAGTAAGGAGAACATTCGCAAGGTTTAATGACAGCACTGATATGGGGACGTTTTTGCATCCCACCGCCATGGTATTATAGTCACTGCATGCTTTTGGTAGATTTCTCCATAACAATGCCTAACCCCACTCACAGAGAGTCACTGAGATATTGACACCCCCGTCCCCCAGGCTCAGCAGTGCCATTTGCAAATGTTTCTTAAAGACTGATCAACATTAACTCCTGTCGAACTCCTTTGTTAACCAAAATAATGCACCATACCCAGAAGCTACCTCAGCATAAGGATTAGATTTCATATCATTGTTCCCAGCGATAGCTTTAGGGGCACGCCAGGCCCATGTAGTGTCAATACCATATTAATAATCAGGTTAATCATTGGTGTGATTACATGACTGCAGTACTGGATACCCTTCATACAGACAACATAATTATATACAACAAACACAATCTCAGGTACTCGATGTGATGTTACATGGGACCAGGCTAGGAAAACCTTGCAGTGAGAAAGCACAATGATGTGTTATCTCACTGCTGAATAGGGGGGGGGGGGTTATCACACAGCGATGTGAGATATCTCACCCCCCACCTTTTGGAAACCACTCCCATAATAGGCTATATGATATATTTTCACATCAATGTGGTTTCTAACAAGGGGGGAGAGATTTCACATCGCTCCAATTTAGCAGTGAGATAACTTTTTTTTTTGATACCAATATTGTGTTTTTGAATATCAAATTATCAAATTATTTTTGCCTTATGTTTGTTTTCTCAGATCTATGCTGTGTCCATTATGATGAACAATACTTTCTATCGTACACATTCACAAGCATGTACCTATAGTCCCAGACTCAGGACTCTTACTGATATAACACAAACCAAAATCAATGGCTTTTGATTATGCCTGTGAAAACACCAGTGACATCAACCTTGGATAATACGAGCACTGAACCCCGAATCAGTAGCCAAGCCGTATGACCAATGCCTGAAGTATATGGTGCCTGTAGTTATAATAGTGAGGATAGAATGCCCTAGAGACTATTACTTGTAAAGCATAATGATTTACAGAAGTGTGTAATGAGGTTAGTAGGTAGGAAACAATTATGAACATCTGAATCAGTCATAATTATAACCCCAAACTCACAGTCTGATTTCTAGGTTGGTGAGAACCTATATAATGCGACAAAGGAGAGTACAGCAGGGAGCTCCCAGGTGCACACCTTTTATCTATAGGCAACACTAACACCCATGCCACTGTCACAAAAGGCATGCAGGGGGAAATATTGTATTTAAAGTGGTCGTTCATAAGATGCATGGAGCCTGAGGGACTCCTCCTGCACTCCTTAATTGGACACTGTACAAGTGGGGGTGGGGGGGGGGGGAGCTTAGACCAATTTTTTTGCCGCAACCAACGTAAAAGATGCTATCCATCATGAGAAACATGAATCTGGCCTTCGATTTTAAATTTGAGATTCCTAACCCCCCCCCCCCCCCCCCGTACGCCCCCTCCGAAGATGAAAAAGTATTTAATCATTTAATTAAATACCATTTTAAATTATTTCTGAAAAATCTGTGCATAAAACCTGTATATAACCACTTGTGGCTGATGTAGAAAGAACAGGATAACATCCAATTTATCTCCCCAATTCCCAGCCCTCTTAAGTTAGGACTTACAGGAAATCGACTTGGATGGAAGACCCACTATGCAAACTATATTATAGGGTGCTATACCATTTTGGCCTAGATGAAAGTTGTAGAAATGTATCTCTAGCTAGCTGTTAAACATGAACTAACGCCAGTCCTCTTCTTCTCTTTAACACAGGTCATCAAGATGCTGATTGTGGTGGTGATGCTGTTTGGCATCTGCTGGCTGCCGCTACATGTCTTCTTTCTGGTACTTGATTTTGTACCCTCCATCACAGCTCCAGCCAACATGACTGCGGGCAGAGAGAAACTGCTAAACAGCCTCTACTACACTGCACACTGGCTTGCAATGTCCAACAGTTTTGTCAATCCAATCATATATGGATTCCTCAACGACAGTTTTAGGGTGAGTTCCCAATTTTTGCAGCTTTAAGGATACTACTCTCCTCTTTCCAGGCAGAAAATACATATTCAATGGTCAATAATTTGTTGAATTTTAGGCGGAGCATTCCTTAGTATACATCGTTATGACCATATACTGTGTACCTTTCAAATTTCTTGGGTTTAAATAGCCATTACTAGGGAAGGAATTTTTTTTATTGAATAGAACAAAGTCGTTCTTTTTTAAAGGGGAAGGGATGCTATATATAGGGCGGAAGAGCCTCTGAACCCACAGGGGGTCTCATGAATTTGGTGCACCAATGACTCCAAACAGCCTAAACTTCAAACAGGACCCCCTGTAGAAATTAGCAACTCTGTGTGGATGCAGCATAACACCGGCTTGGGGCACTCAGCAGGTCTCCAACTCGTTGGTAGACTAAGGAAATCCTCCCCTTTAACCCTTAGGGGCCCAGTGGCGTGAAATGGCGTATTTTGCACATATAGAAAGTCCTACATGGTTCTATCACATTAATATTAAGTGTAGACCACTGCAAGACATACCACTGTTTCCGGGGTAACCTCAGCTTTCCATACATAGGCTTGGATTTGTTATCCGATAGATATTTAAAATTTTAGAGCAAATAAAGTAGGGAAATTATGATAAATATCTGCAATATCAGGTTTGGCCAATGGCTGAGCCTGAGTAATGTCCCCTATGATGATATTATTTGTTCTCATCTTTTTTCTCATCATACATTTTTTAATGCAATATGGGAAATGTAAATCAAACTATGTAGTTGAGCTCAATAACTTGTATGTCAATCCCATGTTGGAGATGTGATACAAGCATTTCATTGTTGCCATGGCAACAAAATAGAATGTTTTGCCATGGCCCAAATTAGAACCAATCTAGTATAAAGTTTGATAAATTAAACAAATGGAATGTTATTGGTTGCTATGGCTACTGAAATTTGCATTTTTTTTCAAAAGAGGGCCTTGCCCTAGAAAGGTATTCGCAACAGCTTTCAAGAAATGTAAATTGTGAGCAGGCAAGCAGAAAGGGGTATCCCCGCGGGATTAGTACCAATTTTAGCCACCAGGGGGCTCCACCATGGCCTAAATTGGAAGAAACAGACTAATATTTGTTTTTTGGTAATTTTTTCTGGAGAATTCAGTAGTTTTATACAAAAGATTCCATTTTTAGTGAAAAGCTTCCTCATTTGGAATGTAAAAAGAACGTTTTAGAGCCTAAATGGGTGTCTTTGTTAATATGTGTTGCCATGGAAACATGATTTTCATTCCAAATACAGAAAATAAAGAAGCCAATTGATCGAATGATTCACAAGGATTACTATGGTCAAAACAGAATAAAATTATCATTTCTAGATCAAAAGCTATGGCCTATAGGAGGAAAATATATGATCATTTTCTAATTATTCTAATTATGCTAATAAGATAGAGATATCTTGGAAACTATGAGACTTAGAGCTAATTGGGGGTTTGGACAAGGCAATGCCCACCCATATTCATATAGCCATTTCTCAAAAACTAGAAATGATATCCTCTTGTATAATATATCAATGGAAAGCTTATGATATCAATTTTAAAATTGACTTTTTTGTCGGATATCCCTTTCCCCTTGCCTGTACACTAATATGAACCCTATGTCAAAACAATAAATTCAACTGTTGCAGATCCACTTATGGTTCACTAATCATGTTGCAGATATCTTACTTTGGTAAAAAAAAAGGTCTGGGCCTGTAAGGGTTAAGTAATTCTTTTTTTGAACAGCCCTATTAGATCAAAAGTCATCAAAATTAAAAATTTTGAGAAATTGAATGTAATCTAGACATGATTTAGCTGGGAACCGTTTTTTTGTTAATGAATAATCTTATTATTGAGGTCCACAGAGCTATCTAAAGCAAAAGAAAAAGGGGGGAATCAATAAAAGTGAAAACTTATTTTTTTCCAATCTTCTCACTTTAAATAGCTCTGTAGATCTTAAAAATAGAGTAATTCATTAACAAAATGACGGTTTGTTAAGGATAAGGTCATGACTGACAGCCCTTATAGTACAAAACTTTACTTTTTGTAGGATAAGGGAATTTTGTAGGATAAGGGCCCAACACGGTTCCCTGGTAAATTAGGTCTAGATTGCGTGGCAGAGGTAGATGAAAGACTGATGGGACCAATAGAACAATGCATCAGTGTCATGGATTTGCAGAACAAATGGATTAAAGCCTAGCTTCAGCAAATTCAGCTAATCACTTAAGAGATTTCTTCCACCAAAGGGTATTCAATGCTCTGGCACATTCTTATTTGTTGGGCTTTTCTTGCTAGGGGATTAAGAATGTCTCAAAAATAATTCTAGCAATGGAAAGTCCATAACATTTGGGACTATAGTTCTATGATTATACAACTATTCTAAAAACACTTAAGCCGATCCTAAATATTTAGAAAGAAGAACAGCTTTTAATGGATACAATGCCATGAATTAAGATTTTATTTTTGGCTTTGTTTGGCTATGGTAAGAGGGTCTCTAGTGGTCCCTGATGAAAAAATTGGGTTGAACACTGCATTGGTGGAGGACCAGCTTTATGCGTCAATATTCCCATCTTAAAAAAATATTGTCCCCTACCATATTATGATACCTGTGTGGCAGCCATCTTGGATTTTGCGATCCTTTTCTATCCCAACGAAAATTAAGATTCCTGCCCTAAATTCTATATAAACTATTCACTCATTTTGAATAACTGTTTTATTTTTATTGATTCTCATGCTACCCAGCAATGTGTTTGGGGACAATATCACATCATAGAGGGTATGTGCAAGATTGTCCTGAGGGTGGCCTAAATCTCTTCTTACCGTGGATGGCCATTACCCCCGAACACAGCAAGGAAACTTGTATTGACTTACCTGGAATTGACTTGAAATGATGCATTCTATTCTGATTTTGGCACACAATAGATCAAGGCTATTTATCTAGCCTAGAGCTTGTATACCTGTGTTTTGTATCATAGTGTGTTCCATGTCTTATAATAGTACTATAAGAACTGTAGTATGTCTTGTAGTATACACTCACCCATATAGATGTCAACAAGGCAGTGTCTTGATAGCCAATACATCTTTGCTAAAGAATGCAGGGATGTTCTTCTATGACAAGCTGCCAAATATACTACCCTGCAGCCTTTGTCATTTTTGCCCATTTGTGATCAGATATTGTTCTATGAATACCTAGTATTAGCAGACTCCAGACTCTCTAATTATTTCTTGATCTGACAGTTCTCTATATATAGCAATGTCATGCCCAGAATAAAGTACATAGCAAATGCCACTTGTCATTGACTCGAAAGGAGCTACTCCACATGAGCTCCAGGCTGGTCATTACTTGGTCTTATCTGCTCAGAAATAAAGATGAAAGTGCCAGAGATGTGTAACGATGGCCAATATAATGTTGTAGGCGGGAAGTGGATGGGAATGTGGTAAAGATCAGGGAACCTTGTGAGGGATGGAGTAAGACATGAATAATGTATAGCAAGGATGTTTCAAGGATTACATTAAGTGTGAATGTTTCTGTTACAATCTCAATACTGTTTCTTTTTAAATTTCATACCTTATAAAAATTTCTTTGCTCTATCTTCCTACTGTGTTGAATCAGAAATCCCAATTGTGTCATAATTCAAGAGTTTTACTGGGAGGAGATAATAGATTTTTGATTTAGGAGAAGAATTAGACATGGACAGAACCGAGAATCTTAATTCTATTTTTTGATATATTCAAGTTTAATAGTGTCATAGGCTACAAATGTAACTTTACTGGGAATAGGGACCTTAGTGCACCCTGCACTAAGGTCCCTTTTTCGCAGATCATGTCACAAATTAGTAATCGTATTGTGGGTTCACCCCTTTTCAGTGAATAACAACAAAGCCAGCGCACTACCATAGTTCAAAGGGCAGGGCGAAAAAAAAAGTCTACTGTGCCAGTGACTGTGGGAGGCCTGGCAATTCTTTGCCCATCAATGTGAAGTCCCGCCCCTACACACACTGTGTGTTACAATACCTTTAATCACTGATAACTAAAAATGTTAGAAGGTATACTAGATCCATGGGATGGCAACCCTAGTGGCGAAAATCAAAAGAATACTAAATGACATGCTATATTGCTCTCAGTACACCTATATTATGTGATTCAATTAGTGCGCCATATTGCCACTGTTTAAGCTGTGCAGGTCATATAATTATTATAGGCTCTTTTGTGAGATTAGGAGTGATTCCCCTGGGGCCTGTTTCTTATGACGTGTTTTTAGGAGCGTTACATTCAGGTCTTAATAGAGCAGAGTTAATATAGCCATAGGTAACAAAAAATGGCCCATTGCGAAACCTGAAAAATTAATATTTCTATTTTAGATATATTAACAGAAATATTAGTATAACTACTTATAAAACAGAATTGCCAATTTTTCGGCTGTTGGTTACCTTCAAAGTAGTTATATTAGGACATTTCTAGATATATTACCATTCAATATATTAAGCTATATTAGTGCTACCGATATACTAAGAAAGATTAGAGACAGAGTATAGTGTGGAATTCCGGTACAACAGTTCTGTGAAATCATTTTCTTTACTTAACCAATTCTAAAAAGTTCATGTCCACCCCTCAACATGGTCCTAAACAGTTATATTGCAACAGGCTAAATGATATATTAACGGCCTTAAAATAATACTGGTGTAACGATCAAAAGAGCTTTAGCAACGAAATCATTATATTAGTGAAAACGAGTTCTATTAGTAGAGTGAACCCTAATATGACACTAATGTGGCAGAAGTACTGATATGTCAACTTTGGAAACACCAAAAGATATCGTTATATCAAATAGAGGTTAGGAAACAGGCCCCTGAAGTCATTTTGTGTTGATTGGGGCAAAAAGAAAGCATGTTGTTGTCCGCCCCATAGATCATCAGGACATTTGATTACAGTTGATCCTCACTTCCTTGAACAGTTACTTTCTCTAAGCCCTCACTTGCTCAGACAGAGGCCAGCAACTACTCTTATGTGTTTCATTATATTTGGAATTATTTCCTTGGACAATTAGCTTCCTCAGACATGTTTCCTTACATTTTCCAAATTTGAGCAAGTGAGATTTCTGCTTGTGCTAAACACCTGCTAAAATGGCAGCACATATTATGAGGTATGAGAATTATAAGAATGAAGGACTAAATCTTTTTTCAGCCTTGCTGACACTTTGAGGTTGAACCAACATTTTCAAGAAAAAGAAAATACATAACATATACAAGCACTGCAAATCTTCATTCCTTCTTTTCAGAGTGACCTAAAGCGTCTGTTCCGTCGCTGGTTTCCCTGTTGCCGGTTCCGACCATGCCTGGCCACTTCCCTCACACGTAACTCCACCAGTGTGGTGCTAGAGTACTCGCGTTATGGGGGTCGGCGGGCTAGCACGACGAGTACTGGCACAGTACACATCAGTGGCTCATGCAAGAAGGTCCTCAGCCTAAAGGTCAATGGCGTCAGTGACTCCAGAAGGTACGACTCCGAAGTCAGCTGCAGAAACCATCTACTTAGTTCCAAAGTCAAGGAACAGATCAAGGAGAGAGACTTGTGACAATCTAAGTGAATCTTTGTACTGCTGTTACAGAGTTACTGTCATTTGATTAGTAGAGAAATATATCAAAAGAAATCGCAACACAGCAGTGTGCTTGTAAAGAGACTCAGACCTATGTATGGCCAGTCCCTTTGCCATATATTAAGTCATGATACACTAAGGGTTGCGTGATTAATTGATTTGGAAAATATAAAAAGCCATTGGTACATTCAAATACCTCACTCTAAATATGACTTGGGTATTGGCTCTTGGATCTAATCTGAAATGTAATTATGAAGACCTGGAGGATGGCTTCTCGCTATTAATTGATATTGTGATGTGTTGATGAACCCCTCCGAAGAAGTCCTATGGGATGGAACTGCCATTGGCATTGTTACCAGACACTATGGATATAGGATGAGGTAATCCTCAATGGGATTGACATCTTTGGTAAACAATGTAATATGCTATTTTCTCTATCAGAGTTTGTAATAAAGCATACATGTATACAGAAGTGTGAAGGCAGTGCCTATTGTCACTTGTATGCCTAGCAGGTAAACGTTTCTGTGTACATCTATGGTAATAATTATCATAACTCTATCATTCATAATGAATGATTGAATCTGTTACAAATTAAAGGTATGTAGGCAAGTTGTCAGAAATTGTTTCCCAGATAAGGTTGGGAGGCATTTGATATGTATGTTTAGTGATAAAGAAAGCAGTACAGATAAGCCAACATTATAATAGCAAGTTTGCAACTCGGGAATATGGGTTATGTTTATCTAATTGTCCCCAGCAGTATATTTTTGTATCAAATGAAATGCAAATATAAGGTTGATGATATTATCAGATAATCGTGACTAGAGAGAATAAGTCTGCAGGTAAGATATAGTACAAAAGGGTTTGAATAATTTCACCTGTGGTGACTTTCATATAACTTGTATATTCATGGTCATGCATGTATCTTTAGGAAGACCCGGTATAAGTTTTTGTTGTTGAATTGCGGCATGGAGAGCCTTGGTCTCTTGGTGCCATCTGCTGTTTATCATTATTAAACATTTCAGATTATGCTGTCAACAAAATAATATAGCCTAGGCAGCCCGAAACCTACATTTCTAAGGTCCTCACATTGACTTGTTTATACTAGGAATGGACTGAAATGATTATAACCATATTAATTTTATAAACCAGATTGGACTGCATTTTTCTAGTAGGTAGAGTTGGATGACCTGAAACAAACTTTGGCTGTAGAAAATAATTGCTTCCTGAACTTTGAATGCATTATATATATACCGTATTCGACCTAATAAGCGAAAATCCTCTAATAAGCGCACACACCACTCTTTTTGCCGATTTTAGACCCCCAAAAATGTGTCAATTTAGCCCAAATGAACTGTCGACTATTAGAAACGTGTCATAAATTAATTTGTTGAGTGTATTGTGTGCTTGTTAGATCAAATATAGGGCTGCAACAGCAAAGAAAATGGGGAAAATTGGTGTGGGGGTGTGCGCTTATTAGAATAATATTTTGTATGTGTATTTTTGTTTAAAATATTTTTCAAGCGCATTGTGTCGAATACAGTAGTTTAAAACCAAAACAGCGAAAGGCTGGTTAGCAGGTCTACAGGGCCCGTATGGACC
Organism: Harmothoe impar; assembly: GCA_947462335.1. Lineage (NCBI taxonomy): Eukaryota > Metazoa > Annelida > Polychaeta > Phyllodocida > Polynoidae > Harmothoe > Harmothoe impar. Next base: position 58,846,847 of record OX381705.1, on the reverse strand, counting down.
GTGCAATAATTGACCCTTTCAGGATTGTGGGTGTAGCTACAGACGCCTTTTTAGCCTATGCTTCTTCTGGAATTCAGTGTCCAACTGTAACGTATGTACATTTGAGCCATATCAGTGAGCCGTATATTATTTACCCTATCTATGGCTAAGAGATATTCTGTAAAATATGATGCGAGTCAGTGAGTTCTTTTGTGACAGTATATTTGTGACAAATATCATAATATGGGTCGGATCGAAAAAAGATGCTGATCTGGGTTTTGGGGGGTTTTCTGCTTTGCAACAGCCACAGAATAAAAATACATACACCAGTATGGTCTTTGTTGGTTTTTCATAAGAGGGCAGACTCTTGGCTTTCGGGAAAAATAAAAATTTTGCATTTACGATGATTTTTGGCTGATTTATGAGCCTCCAAAGTTGAAAAATGGCTAAAATCCATGATTTTTAGCTAATTACCCATGTTTTACAAGGCCCTCATGTCAACTGAGACATCAAAAACTATCACTAAACAGCATTTCCTAGTAGCTATATATGTTATGTGAACAAATCAGTTTGTTACACTTTCATATCCCGCGCAAATTTTTCAACAGTGACGTTCAAGTCTAGCAACTACATGTTTTGGAGGCGTCTGTGACATTAATAAAAGGGCCTATATCTTTAATAATAGTATTCACTAAATATCCTTACTACCAGCAATCTAGAGCCTCCCTATGGGTGTGCTCATGAAATTTATTCTTTTTAGCCACGCCCACTTTTTCTCTCCCTTACTGGCAATATAGTGTATTGGAACTCGAGTTATTGTCACAGACGCCTCCAAGCATTATAGCCTTTCCAGCGTTTAATTATGATTTTATATATATTTCTTGTACCCTGTGTACTCTATTGGGTTGTATTTGAGGATCGTCTACTGCAATTGATTCGATATGTAGTGAACGGGCACCGCGGGAGGGGTATTTATACTTTGCGGCGGCGTCTGTGACAATAACCCCAAATTTAGCGCGGGAACGCTGTCGGCGTTCCTGTTACCCGCCGGAAGTGCCGCACATCCGGGTACCGTTTCGCCGAGCACAGAATCGTCTGATCTAGTTGGAGCGACTCCTACATCCACTACAACAGCGTTCTTTTTCAGGTCTTAGCACCTCGAAAGGTAAGGAATCGGTCTGAAATATGTTATATTTTGATTCATTATGCCCCCAGGCCCACGCTGATACATTTATTTTCGTTTCGAACGGTGTATTTTAGGTAGACTTGATCGTTTACTTTCGTTCGAGTGCTCGCGTATTATTGTCACAGTCGCCGCCATGTTGTTTTTTGCCAATTTCACCGGTGTACGCTCGCCGGCGGCGTCTGTGACATTAATGGTGGCTCGGCGAAAAATCGTTCTGGCTATCGTTCTATCGTTTCCTGCGGGTACATACCAACTTGAATCAATAGATTAGATGCTCCTCTATGCTCGTATGTAGTTTAGTAGGCATCCCATGCTTATAAGGCTATGTTTCATGTCTTTTAAAACAATATTTTAGAAAAAAATTTGAATTTCGGTCAGAAAATGTACTCTCACTCAGCTGAAACCTATCCAAACTTAATATATTATGGTTATTTCTCTTCCTACAACGTCCCTTTATTATGTTAGTGGGATATGTTTACGCTGGTACAACTTGCCTGGCCACTGCAGGGCGATTTATGAATTTTCGGGTTATTGTCACAGTCGCCTCCGACGAAAATGAAATTGTCACTGTACAGTGACTAATAAATAGAATTATACAATGTAACTTCGTACCATGCTTCAGGGGTATGTAAGCTAATGCCCTGACCAAGAAATATTTTTATTTATCAAAGTTTACATATATTTATAGAACATTTCATTAATGTCACAGACGCCTCGAAAGCAGTTAATCAAATGAAAATAGTAGTTCCCTTGCACCCAACCTCTCCATATTTTTAGTCAGCATGCCCCTACTATATATCTAAAGAGCCAGTAAGGTGTATTGGCAGTAGTTAAAACTTTTTTTTCCAACTTCTCTGTCCCCTGGCTATTTTTGCTTAAAAGCTGTGGCAGACCCACTTATGTATGTCTGATGTGCTCAAAATCCTCCATGTTTTTGCTATACACCTGTGTTTAATTATCCAATCAACTAAAGTGATCATTTGCCAATAATTAGCAATTATTATTCATGATGTTAATCTATTTAAATGGTCTGAAATTCCCTTAAATAATCATAAATTGTTGTTTATTTTGCAGTATGGTACGTCCGAAGCTACCGCCCGGGACGGCCAAGACCGGCGCCCAGCGCCAAGCCGAGAGTAGGGCCCGCAAGAAGAGGGAGGACGAGGCAGCCTACCAGAGCCACCAGGCCGAGCTCCGTAAGGAGTCAAGGGCTAGGGTGAAGGCGGCGTCGACGGATGACGAGAGAAGGCTACAGCAGGACCAGGCAAACCTGCGGGTGAGTAAATTGCAATTTCTAACATTGAGAATTACTTTTATGGACAAATTTTAAATATAGGTATGGATTTTATTGGATAAGCATATGAATCTCTTAATACAATTAGTAATCAGTGTTCAATCTGTTCATAACTCCCACAACTGTTTAGCACAAATTAAACAATACTTGTACTTTTCATACAGACGGCACAGTGGCGTGACCGGCTCGACCAGGTCGCCAGGGCCGAGGCGGAGGGTCGACCGCCACCTGTCTTCTCGCCCGACCGGCGCCTGAAGCGGCCTGCCCCCGCTGCTGCAGCTGGCGCTCCGCCCGAGGAGGCTCCACCGGCCGAGGAGGCTCCACCCGCGGACGCGCTGCAGGATGCCGCCGAGGGAGGGCCGCCGCCTGCGCCGCTGCGCGTCTCCGCTTCCCTCTGGAAGCGTGCCCGGGGCACGAAGACGACGGCCACCACCACTGCTGCCACCGCCACTGCTGCCACCGCTACTACTGCCCCTGTGGCAACTCGACCACGAGGTGTAAGTATTTATATTAGATTGTATGAACTTGCCTATGATCATTAAGTATTTATATTAGATTGTATAAACCTGCCTCTATGATTAATAAGTATTTATATAAACATTAGATTTTATGAACCTGCCTCTATGATTATCCTGTAGAGTATTATTTATAAATGCAATCAACTACATGAATGTATTCAGTATCCACATAGTAACATAGTGTGAAATTCTGACATGGGAAATGCTTATTTCACTTAATCTCACATGACCCTCTCACCTGGTCTGTAGGAGATCACTGCATAATTAATGGGTTCCCTATCATTTTGGATAGATGTATGTGGTGCCTGTGGATACCTAACGGTGGCAACTAAGCATTCACCACATATTTAGGAACCTCTTAGATATGTTAGTCTCTGAATCTGTACACACTACGACCATGGTTCTAATTTCATTGTAAATGTGAGATTAAGAAGGAAATAAGTATACAAATTCTGTATTTTAATTTTATTTACAATTGCATATTTTTACACATGTATGTGTTAATCCTAATTTGTATTTCTATAACGGATTTTCTCTTACAGCAGCGGTCCGACACCCGGCCCGTGACGGCGACGCCTGTGTCGAGGCCCGTGACCGTGACCACCGTGCCTGTCACCGCCACCGCCACCGCCACCCGTGTGACCACCCGTGTTGCCAGGAGGCCCGCCACGACCCCTGTCACCGCCGCCCCTGTCACCGCTGCCCCTGTCACCGCTGTCACCGCTGCCCCTGTCACCGCCGCCACGTCCGTCCCCGCCGCCAGGTCAGTCCCTGCCGCCACGTCCTCGTCGACTGGCGTGCACGGGGACTACTACGTGGACGCGGGCGGCGTGGTGTACAAGCGCCTAAGCACTCGTGTAAGTGTAATCAAAATGTTATCTTATTGTATGATACAGTGTTTAATCAATTGGTACTGTGTGTGTATACTCAATGATCTGTTCAGTTTAACAGAGGTAACTGTGTACAGTTTAAATGCATCTGTGACAGCTCTAGCACTAGTATAATTAAATACTTGAGACATCTGTAATAGTAACATTTTGATATTGGCCTTAATAAAAAATAAATAAAAAATTATATTCACCTATATTGAATCTGGGATAAATTGTATTTTACAGCCAGCCACCGATACCACCACCGCCGCCGCTACCGCCACCCCCAAGTGTTCGCGGACTGCAGGCCGTCGCCAGGCAGCAGCAGAGAGCGACACCCCACTGACCCCAGCAGGACGGCCAGAGCGCTCAGTGACAGTGCCCCCGGCCCTCAGCCCTACCCGCAGCACCCGGTTCAGTCCGGAGCCACTGCTGCTAGCCCTCGACCTGCAGTAAGTACCAGTGGTAAAATTATAGCCTATACAATCTAGAATACCTCTTTGCATAGTTAATACAAAATGTCAATCCATGTAGGTATACAGTATCTATCTTTAATTAAACTGTCTTTACTGTTAATTCACAATTTACAGAGACACCATCACGCGACACCCTATCCTAAGGGAGTCTGAGGACAATGATAGCGACGAATAAAGTAATTGTACCATAAAAGTAATAGAATAGGAGGTTGCTCAGTTCATTTTAGTTGCATGTTCAGTTGCTTGTTCAGTCACTTGTTAAGTTGCTTGTTTAGTTGCTTGTTTAGTTGCTTGTCATAATGCATGAATGCAGCATGGAGACTCGGCTTATATCGGGCCGCAGAGTCTACCTCGGGGGGGGGGGGGCGTTAGTTGTCAACTCCTCCCCCCTTCCACTATTCTAAACAAATGCACACTTCATGTAGTCTATGTATTTATCATTATTATAATTTATTATGTAATGATTTACTTTGGCATCAATTTAATATTTAACCATTACCTTTTTTTACAGGAGTCCCCCCGCAGGCAGGATGAAAAAAGTGAGGACGCCTGTGAAACAGGGGCTCTTCAGGCGGGTACACAAACAGAAGCTGACCATCGAGCTGCAGGAACAGACCATCCAAGACCAAGCAGCGACGATCCTCAAGATGTCCGCCAAGACCATCCGGCATGCCCAGGAGGCCACCACCTCCGACGCCAAGAACACTCGCCGCCGCCTCATAGATGCCCACCAACCCGGCCCGTCCACCGACAAGACCGTCAACGTGCCTTCAGACCAGCTGAAACAACTTGAAGCTGACTCTGCCAAGTACCAGATCTTCGCATCTGGGGTACGGTCACTGCGGGGTGTGGTACGGACCCGTATCGCCCGCAAGTTCTCCGCCCGCGACAAGTTAAAGAAGGGCAAAGTGCTGACCCGCTTCTGCTTGGACATCGGCGTGGATCCCCGGTCCCTCAAGCCAAAGGATGCCACGAAGGTGTCCCCAGCGTGCAGGGACCGTGAGGAGAAGGTCAACCACATTGTCGAGTTCCTCTGCAGGCCCGAGCACTCCTACACTCTGCCCGGTAAAAAGGATGTCGTCACGGTGAGGAAGGCTGGTGAGCCCAACCGTAAGGTGCAGAAGGTGGTGCTGACTGATCTACTCTCAGTACTGCACGACATCTACAAGAGTGAGTACCCTGAGAGAAAGGTCGGTCTCTCCACCTTCAAAGCAGTCTGGAAGGAGGCCCAGTTTATCAAGTGTGTGCAGTGCAACAACACCCGCATCTGTCTCTGCACCAAACACCAAAACTTCACCCTCCGGCTACGGGCTGCTCACCTCCCAGGACTACCCGATGCAGTAGTGCGTACCAACACACTGGAGGAGTTCAAACAGAACATGCGTAAGAGCATCACTGGCTCCACCGTCACCGTGGAAACATGGCAGATGGTGGAAGTCGAGATCCAGGAGAAGGACCCTAAGACCGGCAAGAACAAAACTTGCAAGAAGCTCCGACTGCGTCCAGACACCGACACCAAGGCAGACTTCATCAAGATGATGTGCAAGGACTTTGTCACCATGCGAGAACACTCGTTCCGCGCCCAGAACCAGCACCGAGTCGTCCGGGAAGTACGGGAAACGATGTCGGAGCAGGAGGTCACGGTGCAGATGGATTTCTCGGAAAACTGGATGGTGTCGTTCCCTGAGTCCCCACAAGCCGTCTACTACGCAAAGAATCCGGTCACTCTCCCCCCGGCCGTGATCCACTACAAGGACAAGGACGGGAACACCAAACACCACTCCCTAGCCCTCTGCACCGATGACCGCAAGCACGATGCCGGAGCCATCCTCGCCTTCATGTTGAAGATTCGCGAGTTCATCGATGAGCACGTTCCCAACTGCACCACCATCCACTACAGCTCCGACTCGCCGTCCTCGCAGTACCGGAACCGATTCATCTTCAGCATCCTCTGCAAGCACGAGCAGCTGATGGGGGGGATCCAAGCCACCTGGACCTACTATGAAGCTGGCCATGGCAAGGGTCCCTGCGATGGCATTGGTGCTTCTGCTAAGCGAGTCGCTGATCTACTGGTGAAGGCGGGAGTTGTCATCGAGAATGCCAAGGCCTTTGTTGACACTGGTAATGCAAAAGAGGGGGCCGTGCACTACATCCATGTCACCCTCGAGGAGATCCAGGATGCCCGCGCTCTACTGCAGAGTCTAGTCTGTGTCAACTCCCTGCCTGGCACGATGAAGGTCCACGCAGCGATTCCGGCCGTACCAAATGTCTCCATCGCTGTCAGAGACACCTCGTGCTTCGGTCCCTGCTGCTGGGAAGACAACACCTCAACTCGCAACTGCCCCGGCTGGGTTGAGCATGTCCTCTTCAAGAGTAACCGCAGGAGGGCAGCGCGTGCTGTGGAGGTCCCAGTCCCAGTCCCAGTCGAGGCCGTGGAAGTCCCAGTCGTTGCTGTGGAGGTCCCAGTCCAGGTTGATGAGGTCCCAGACGTGGAGTGCTACACCGTCGGTGAGTTCGTGGCCTGCATGCACAACACCCAGTGGTTCATCGCTAAAGTGACAGACGGAGTGGACACCAAAGGCATGTACGAGGTCGCTCTCATGGAGCGTGCTAACAAAGCACTGAACCGGTTCCAATGGCCACCAAGGAAGGACCTCATCCGTCTGCCTACAACCGACATCCTCACGAGGCTCGCTGCAGCCCCAAAGCGCATCTCAACCCACGGCAAGCTAGCATCCATGTATGCACTGCCCAGTGCAGTCCTGAAGGAGGTGAACACACTCTTCCTGACATCTTGAAGAACTTCAACCATGATGCCAACACTTTGAATGCCCCTGGACTTGAACTTGATCCGATATTAGAGATATCCGAGGCGTCTGTGACGTTAACCGGGTAAATGTATGGGTTTAGCCAGACAGCTAGTATGGCCCTGCTAGTGCTAGTAGGGTCTTTATTACTGTTTTAAATGATTGCAAACAGGTTTGCCTTGTAGACTAGAGCCAAGGAGGTTCCTTTGTATTGTAAATATTTTGATAGCGCGATGCTCCCAATCGCGAGCACATGGTAAAATGTGTTTTATTTTTATTAGAGACATAGTGCATGGTCAAAATGTGGTATATCTAATGCTATCTTGACATAAGACAGTGCAGTAACATGTTATGTATGAGTGTGTAAGGTTTCAAGAGGTTCTGATCACTTTTAATGGCTGTGTGACAGTTCTAGTGAAGCGCTATTATAGTAGAGCTATCCGAGGCGTCTGTGACGTTAACCGGGTAAATGTATGGGTTTAGCCAGACAGCTAGTATGGCCCTGCTAGTGCTAGTAGGGACTTTATTACTGTTTTAAATGGTTGTAAACAGGTTTGCCTTGTAGAATAGAGCCCAGGAGGTTCCATTATAGTGTAAATATTTTGATTGTGTGGTGCTTCGCGTCAGGGCACACGGTAAAAAAGTGACTTTTTTTTTATTAGAGACATAGTGCATGGTCAAAATGTGGTATATCTAATGCCATCTTGGCATAAGACAGTGCAGTAACATGTTTTGTATGAGTGTGTAAGGTTTCAAGAGGTTCTGAACACTTCTGATGGCTGTGTGACAGTTCTAGTGACGCGCTATTATAGTAGAGCTATCCGAGGCGTCTGTGACGTTAACCGGGTAAATGTATGGGTTTAGCCAGACAGCTAGTATGGCCCTGCTAGTGCTAGTAGGGTCTTTATTACTGTTTTAAATGGTTGTAAACAGGTTTGCCTTGTAGAATAGAGCCCAGGAGGCTCCATTATAGTGTAAATATTTTGATTGTGTGGTGCTTCGCGTCAGGGCACACGGTAAAAAAGTGACTTTTTTTTGTTTACAGACTGAGCACATACTCAAAAAATTGTAAAAATGTTTTAATTAAGGTTCTAAACTATGCACCAACCTGTCCTGTACATGTGTGTAAGGTATTAAGATGATCTAAACACTTTTAATGATTCTGTGACCATTCTAGTATATTACTGTGAAACTCGAGGCGTCTGTGACGTTAACTGGGAATTTGGTACCATGTTGCACACACTAGTGTGACCAATCTGTCGGAAACTCACACCTAAAACCTTTTGCTTTGTCAACTAGATGTACTAAAGACATTAGACAGTAATTTTGATGGTAATCAAAGCAAGATTAAGGAAACTAGGCTAAAGTTAGTAAAGTGTAATAGAATGCTTTGGATTTTTCTATTTTCTACAGAATTAAAAGTACCACAATTTTTTTAATTTACGACTTACAGCTTTGAAACTTCCCAGGATTAATAGTACCTAGTCAACCAACTAGGAGCCAAAATTTGGAATACCTAGGTCACTTTAAAAGAGTTTCCTGCAGTGCACTATTCATTAACGTCACAGACGCCTCGGGATTAGGGTAGCATGTGGTCTACGGTGAATAAAAACTGCATTCTTTGGCCAAACAGAGTTCCCCAGCGGTTTCAGGGAGCCAAGATGCTACCCTTTCAGGAAAATAAAATTGTTAAGTGAAATTGTGAATTTTGTGTTTTGTCCTTATGTACCCCCAGATCAGCATTTTTTTTCGATCCGACCCATATATACTCATAGATGTGATACCTGCCTTGATCAAAAGTTATGTATGTAATGATGGTTTGACCATACAGTTATTCCAATGGGTAGAGTTGTGTTGAACATGCAACAGACTTAATAAGAGAAGTTTGTTTAAATAATTAACAGAAAATGTCAATCAAGTACTGGAAAATAAAGAAGCCAACAGCCAGCAAGATGGAGTTGGGTGTGATGGAAATGAATAAGGAATGGATCAAATTATTACACAGTTGATGTGATACCTGCCTTGATCAAAAGTTATGTATGTAATGATGGTTTGACCATACGGTTATTCCAATGGGTAGATTTGTGTTGAACATGCAACAGACTTAGTAAGAGAAGTTTGTTTAAATAATTAACAGAAAATGTCAATCAAGTACTGGAAAATAAAGAAGCCAACAGCCAGCAAGATGGAGTTGGGTGTGATGGAAATGAATAAGGAATGGATCAAATTATTACACAGTTGCAGCTGATGTTTGCCCTATGCAGTTGAATGCTTCAGGAATAATAACATTGGAAAAAGGAGAATTAGTTAAGATGTTGTGGCTTAGAAATAATAATTCACAACTCTGAGTTAGCAACCATTGCTTGTTTCCTACTTTATAGGTTGAAGGTCATAGCAAATGTATATGAGGAAGGAATTTGAATGCATGATGATCTCCCTTGTGTGCTTGTCACTTGGTGTTGTTGAATGAATATAGCACCTCAATGGAAGGTATGCTTTTAGAAATAGGACTACATGAATATTCATTGGAGCAAAGCGAATGGATTAGCTCATAAACTATATAGTCCCACTTGTCGTCTAAAAGAAAAAAGGGTATATTCAGTGTCTAATTTTGTATGACATATTGGTAAAAATAATAGTTTACATAATTATGGTGATTATGTGTCCATTTTTATGAACATTATGGGTGTGTTTATAAAAGTAAGAGAGCTACCTGTTTTGAGTCACATGGTATAAGGCTGACATAATCACTGAATTCATCACATAATTTAAGGTATTTCTCAATTTTTGCAGATTTTGTCTCTAAAGTGGCCTGTATATCGCAATGATTAGCTCGTCACAGTCGGCATTGAGCTGCTAAACCCAACAAGGAGAACACATAATTATGAGTAGCACATATGACACCTCGTGAGCCTTTTCCGCTGGGTCAGAGAGGTTCCTTCCCAGTGGGCACAGAACATTGAATCAACGTTGATAGCTGGTTGTCAATGTTGATTCAATGTTGATTCAACATTGATTCAACGTTGAACTGATTTTGGTGCCCACTGGGTTAGAGCGTCAGAGATCATGTTGTCTCCACTTTTAATGTACATACATTCTATGACACTGCTTCCCAGAATATATACCACACTTGTATTTTATGCATTCTTTCAATTGTAATGAGACTTATGTGTAGATAGAAACAAACTGAATTAAAAAGGGAATCTTTGAGCATTGATACTGGTACGTCCTTTGCATTATACAAATCAAAATGATACGTAATAATTTAATTAAAAGCAGGAGAGCTACGGGGGGGGGGGGGGGGAGGGCTGACTTGGGCGAAACAGACATGTTACTTTCCCCACAGTGGGTGAGGCTCATGTTATTCCCGGTTACCCAGTGGGCACAAAATTCAGTTCAACGTTGACTAAACATTGCATCAACATTGAATCAACAATGACAACCATTTATCAATGTTGATTCAATGTTATGTGCCCACTGGGTAGTAGCGGAGCTGATTACTGAGGTCAAAGGTCAGTGTGAGGTCACTGAGAGGTCCTAACCGGGCATAACCAACAGCAGCCCGGCCATAGACCTGTTAATTAGGGAAATATATCAGCCACAGTAGACCCTACACTGATATTCCTAGGCTCCCTATACGCCCAACCTCTCAGTCACTAGTGCCTAACCTAGTTAGTCATTTTTTGGATCCCTATACGCCCAACCTATGTCAGTTATTATTGTCAGGTTGGTCAGTACTGACCAACCCACCTTGGTCTTTTAAATTCCAGGGGGAGCCACTGAGTGGTCATGACAGGTGGCCCCAACTAGTGGTATACAAATACAACACACCAATGATGAACCTAGGTTAGCCCTTACTGACTGACCCCTCAGTCATTTTTTAATATAACTTTGCAATTATGACTAACACTCATATGACCAACCTAGGATAGTCTGTACTGACTAACCCTTTCAATCTATGGATTTTCAGTGTACTCTAGTACCTTTCACCATCTACAAAAGTCTCCTTGTCCACATGGCAGCATCAACAACACCATAAAGAACTGTTTCCCAGGAAGGCCTAACGGGCCAATTGTGAGGTAGGTGTGGCAATATGCCCAGAGAGTGGCTTCATGGCTTCTGCAGCAACCAATTTCGTGGTGCTACCCCTAGGTATGTTTGCTAGAAGATATATTGTATGGAAATAGTCACACACTATATCTCTATGTTATAGTCTACAGGAGGACGTAGGTACACGTACAGGCATATCTATCAGTATGATGTATACTTAGGGACTGTATGGAGAGGACTGCAGATCGCTTAAGATAAAGCTGGCTACTAGTACTATCCCAAATATCATTGCACTGTAATGTTGGTCAACCTTGACATTTCAAAGATGAAAGTGTTTTTTTTATGTGGTGGAACTGACAATGATCAGCAAAGTTGATTAAGATTGGGGTTTGTATTTTCCGTGTATAAGATCATTAATATAGCTGACACAAGTTTATAATATGTACTGATAATCTCATATAAGTATTACAAAATGTACTGTTCAATTATAGACTGTTTGTTTATGGGGTAAAAGCTAGTTAAACTATAATGCAACCACAGCGACCTTTGACTATTAATCAATATTTTCAATTTGTAGTTAATAAGATATTTGACCCATAAATGATATATTGTCATGGTGATTATGTATATGGTATTAACCTAAAATATATCCTTCCTCAGAAACAATTTACAAGGCTTTCACATTATAGATCATAGGTCCTTTCCTTTCATGGACAATTAGGCCAGTCTCTTTTGCTAATAATGTCCCTGCCCATCCATGTCATGCCTGTCTTTGAAATTCCATGTAAATCAATACTCTACTGTGAAAAGGGATCCTTTTTAGGGAACAGGGAAGGATCATTCGGTAAACTTTTGAATATTTTTGAAAAATGAGTTTTTTCTGGTCATGTCTGGCCTGTGACACCGCCTGGTGAATGGAGTGCACAGTCCACTGTTCCCACCAAACTAATAACCCCCTGTAGCTACTATTTTTGCTCAGATTTCCTGCAAATTGAAAATGGGTTTTGAGAAAAACACATAGAACATATCGATGGAGGAAAGAATCCTTTTCCAGCAACTGACATGTGGCTAAGTAAATAGGTTTTGAGTGGTCTATGTGGGTTATACACTCCATCCATCAGGGGGCGCCATGGGCTTTTGGGGGACATGAAATCAGTCAGTGGGCCCTCTTAGTATTCTTTACACTTTGCCGCAGGCCCGAGATATCTCCCAATGTAATCATGACCTTTGTTTTTTCTGTCCTTTTTCTGTCTTGTGGAGGAAAGCAGCGGTTTGTCTTGGTGTCTGTTAGAAAAGGCATTGACTTGCATCATATCCTATAGAGTACAAAGGAGATATTTATGGTTATTCCGTAGAAAGTCCAGTAACTTGGCTAGTGAACATATAAATGTGTGGATATGATTCAATAAATAAAGCATGACCTGGTGGCTTCAGTGGGGAAAGGTACAAACTGATAGATTCACTGGGAAAATTGAGTGATGGATCTACGAACTTGCGCTACTTATCAGGATATTGAAACTTGATCATCATAGTTCCAGACTTGATGCGAGTTATAAGCCTTATGGCCAGCAAGCTCTGCGTCAACAAAACACATGTTCCACTTTATTTATTTGTTGATATACATGTGTAAGTCATTTTCCCATATGGTAATAGCATTCATGAATAAATTCATACATCAGCTTAAGCATGAAGATGGGGCAATACAGACTCATAGGGAAATACAGACTCATCTTTTCTATTGTAGACTAGCTGATGATCCACTATTTATAAATGAATATGATCATCCCTTGGCAGGAGGCGAGGGTTTACATGTGATTGTACAAGAATATTGAACGAGCCAGACTAGATATAGAGCAGAAATATTTGCTGCACAAGTAGATTATCTCGATACCTTTGATTATTACAATGAGATTTTACGTGATTTCCCAGTTACTCACCATCGCACCACCCGGTCACTCCATCAAGACTGGGCATATAAAACAGGCCGTGCCTGGTAACACGGGGGAGACACAGAGAGGGAGAGACATACACATACAGAGGGAGAGAGAGGGAGAACAACGCGGAGAGCTGAGCAGGGCCTGGCAGGAGGGCATATGGCTATATAGATATGTAACCACCATACCTATTTGTCTCTAAACTGGAGACTTGTATAATAAAACTGTACCTCTCAGCAAGTAAGTTTGATTGACCTTGAAGTGAGACTTGTACATTGAAGCCTCGAATGGCAATATAATCATAGAGACCATAAACCCTATCATACATATTTACAACTGACTTTCTTTTTAAATTTTATATTACGTGTAGCTTTGCTGTCAAACATCAGCATTTATCCCCCACCCCCAAGTATTATCATCAAAGAATTTTTTAATTCTTTTGTTTTTACAAGGAAGATATTTATGTAGCATAACATTTGTCATTTAATTTGAGGGCTCGTGATATCTTCTTTGTCCTCTGAGCAAACTCTTGATAACTGCGTTAATTTGGAGATTGTTTGTTCAGAGAAATAAACCTTTTAGTTAAATTTTTTTTTTTTTTTTTTAAAGATACCCCACTTGTATGTTATAAGAGCAATGGTATGAGGGCACCAGACAGTCTGCCATGGTTATTTTGACATACTCGTGGGGTATCTACCATTTGAACCCAATCTGTATTCAAACTGGTCAGTCAGCAATGTGTCGTTATAGGGGAATATGAATGCAATCAATACCAGAGGTGTTAGAGTAAATAAAGCTTAAATAACAGCTCCATTAGTGATCCATCAATGCAGCAAACCTTGCAGACCATTATGTCACTGTGTATTATACCTAACCCTTTAAGGACTGATGTCGCTAAATAATGACATTTGTCGTCAAGATGCACCAATGCAGCCCCGGTGAGTAACTCGGTGCATCATGCCGATCCTGTGGGAGTGTCTCAACCTCATAAGGTGGGCATGATGCTTGAATGCAGCACTGGTGAGTTACTCGCCAGGGCTTCATTCATGCATCATGACGACCAAGGGCATGATGTATTAAAACATGTTGCTGCCCTAAAAGGGTTAATGTCCATGGAGATGTTGCACATGTTGCTGCTCACTGGGGCTGCCTGGATACCTCAGATGTTTAGTTGTTCCAGTGGTCTCAACATTTCATTTTGTATCGTGCAACAGCAGTTCAAGAAGTCCAACAGGTCTGTCCACAATTCTCACATTAGCGACTGGCACAATACACACTGATTTAGAATTCGATATTTGAGGCCATCTTCAGTAATTAAGCCTTTATTGATATGTGAAAATGCAAGTTATTTCTAGCTTACTGCATTACCTTGGTCTAACCAAATCTGCCAACGTTTGACCATTTTTCTTATGTTCTTAATTATTTAAGGTATGTCGCAGCAACAGAACAAGATCCAGCCTGTTCCGGCATACAAAATGAATTCTTTGGAAAAGGAAGTAAAAGACATAAAGAAGGAGATGGAAGAAATAAATGCAAAGCTAAATACCATCATTAATGCTCATATCAGTCAGGATTCAAGTCTTCTGGGTTCAGCGCCTATTAAACGTGGCAAGCCTAAGAATAGCATGCAGCATCAGTTTCTATCTCCACATACAGAGGCCCCACGTCTAGAAAACCCATGGCCAGGTATATTACTCCAAAACTTTAATATGAAATTAATCAGTGTCTACCAGAAATATCCAATCTTAGTTTACTCCACAATTCTCTATTCTCAATTATCACTGAACCCATTAAAGGCTGCATCTAAGGCTGTGTCTCATGAGATCGTAACAATTGGATAGTCTTTGACTGGGTGACTTCTTTGACCGGGTGACATCTTTGACCACGTGACGTCTTTGACCGGCAAGATTAAAACAGTTGAAAAGGGGGGAATGGTTAGTATATATTATAACACTATATCTTACAAATTTCCCGGCATTTCTGTGTACATAGCCCCAGTTTCAATTGTTTTAATCTTGCCAGTCAAGACGTCACCTGGTCAAAGATATCACCCGATAAAAGGCTATCCAATTGTAACGATCTCATGAGACACAGCCCTAAGTAGTATGACCTTTGTCATCAAGAAGCATGAATGCGGCCAGGGAGATTCTACTCACCATTGCTGCATTCAACCATTTTTTAGAGTTTATCAACCCCATATAGGTTTGGCATGATCAGTGACTCTCATAGAGGTCTTTGGAATGATGCACCATGCATTATTATAGGCCGTGTCTCACCACTTTGGGCCAATATGAACGTCTTTGACCGGGTGCCAGCTATGAGTTTGACCGGTGACGTCTTTGACCGGGTGCCAGGTTTGACCTCCTGACATAAAAAGGTTTATTTAGGGCAGGTGAAGATATATATGGAGATATAACATTTTATCCCTTACATATCAAAACTTTTTTTTTTCCTTTTTAAAATCTTATTTTTTATGGTGGCCGGTCAAAGCTGGCACCCAGTCAAAGCTGGCACCCGGTCAAAGCTGGCACCCGGTCAAAGCTGGCACGCGGTCAAAGCTGGCACCCGGTCAAAGACATTCACATTGGCCAGAGCTCGTGAGACACAGCCTATGGCTGTGTCTCATGACCTTGGGCCAATGTTTTTGTCTCTGACCGGACATCACTTTGGGAGTTTAGTTACCTTCTACCAACAGCAGGAGGCTAATTATAATTACATAACAGCTGCCATGAAGTTTTTACAAATCCTCATATATATGAGTATAGGTTAACAATTAAAAAACACATTCCTCTGACAACAGGTCAGAGACGGCACCCAGTCAGAGACAAAAACATTGGCCCAAGGTCGTGAGACACAGCCCTATAGTGTTAAACGACAGCAGGCATGCATGAATCATCATAACAATGACAATAGTGGGCAATAGTGCATTAGCAAAGTATGCAACCATTAAAGGGTTAAAATGCCAATATGACAAGGTACTCAATACCTTTGTTCCATACTGTGATATATGCTTTGATTTTACAGATTCAAAATCCAGAGGAGTAATCCATGTAAAACCTGCAAATCAGCTAGAGCAGAAGGTAACAACGCCCTCAATCTACTGGAGCTTGGGAGCTCCACTGAAGCTTTTCCTCAATGAGGCATCAATGCATGGCTTGGGCAGAATAGCTGGAAGCAGAAACTGGCTGTACAAACTCATTTGGATCCTGGCTACACTTACATCACTAGGGTGGCTTATATACCACATGTCCTCCTTAATTGCAGAATACAGCAGCCGCCCAATTAAAACAAGATATAATGTCAAATTTGAAGAAATCCCTTTTCCTGATGTGACTTTATGTAGCCATAGATACTTAGACGCAGATGTGCTGACCAGCTTGTTCAGACAATACCAACAATCTGAGTACCCTAAGCTTATCCTTGCAAATGCAAAGAATATTGAACGAGCCAGACCTGATATAGAGCAGAAAATATTTGCTGCACAAGTAGATTATCTCGATACCTTTGATTATTACAATGAGATTTTACGTGATTTCCCAGTTCGATTATACAAACGAGGTGTTTTTTGGAAAGCTGTTAATTTAACGTGGGCAGAAATACAATCTATGACTCTTCCCAATCATGAATTGCTGAGTACTTGTAAGTGGGGCACACTGCCTTGTAGGCCTCAGCCTGCGCTGACGCCTGAGGTGGCAGATCCTTACTTCCTGAAATGTCTTACAGTAAGAGCCAATGCACGTAAGGCTGTACAAACTGGCATTCAAAATGGCCTCTCAGTGACATCTCTTGTAGGATCCAGCATGATACCTTGGTTCAACCTGACTCGGACCCGAATACATCCACTATTTATAAATGAATATGATCATCCCTTGGCAGGAGGCGAGGGTTTACATGTGATTGTACACGAGAGGAATTCCCGTCCATTGCCAACATCAGAGGGGATCACCATTCCACCTGGTCATATTGCCTCCCTTGGCATGACCGTGCATAAGGAACAGCGGTTAGGGCAACCATTTGATAACTGTACTAATTATGATCCTTATAATAACAACACATATGAAGTATACCGCCTACCAGTGTGCCTGAACAGATGTATTCAGAGACATACAGTAGAGGAGTGTAACTGCACTAGTCCTTACCAGCTCAGTTACTCCCATATGCCACATGACACCCCAAGCTGTACCCACCTCCCTCCTGTACCACCCAACTGCCAGGGGCCAACCCCACCTTACGAATGTATCCAGACTATGAAGTACATGACCAAAAAGTTAGATTGTGTAGAAAATGTTAAAATTAGAGTCTTGGCTGAGAAGAACATCATGTCTGTCTGTGGATGCCATCAGCCTTGCAAGAAATACTCTTATAATGTAGGCTTCAGTCTGGGGTCTTGGCCCTCAGGTATGACCGCTGGTGATATCATGTCCAGCCTATATCCAGTACTTTACACACACAATATGTCCAACATAAAGAAGGAATTGTACGGTAATCATTTCAGTGCTGACAACTGGCTAAAAGCCTTGAAGGATTTTGCTAAGATCAATTTGTATTTTATTGATGGTTCGGTTAAGGAGACAGTAGAGAGTGAAGACTACCCTTTGATAAATCTGGTGTCAGACATCGGGGGGTCATTAGGACTTTGGGTTGGCATGTCCCTTCTGAGCCTCCTGGAGGTGCTCCAATTAGCCTTTGATCTGTGTTTGGCATTCCTAAGACGGCACAAGCCCAATGATATCGTTGCCCCCTTAGGGGAGAGGGAGTAGGGGGCCTTGACTCTGATTATGAATAGAGTCAGATGGCTTCTAAACATATGTGCTAGATGGCATTACATTCATTGTACAGTAATGCCACCTAGTGTGTTCTCTATTTCTGTCTTGTATACTTACTCCTGTGACTCCCTTAGGGCAACCATTTACTCACCTCAGCTGACCTGGACTTAATCAAATTAAAAAGAGTCAGGGCGATAAGAAGGGGGGAGTCAGGCACTATGAAAAGTGATCCAAAGGGGGTCCGGCTCTCTTTTTATAGCCTGGACTCCCCTAGTGACTCAGTTTCGTCTCTCTGTGTGGATGATCTGAACAGAGCATGGTTTTGGTGGCTTATACTCCGCCTGGGTGTTTGGTCTATTGTTCTTACTGTAGGTTATATGGCATATTCTCCTCTCTCAGACCACCAGCTGACCTGGAACAACCTGGGTGGAGTGACCTAGTTCACACAACCTCCTGAGGAGGTTATGTGTATAACCTCCTCAGGAGGTTATATGAACTAGGTCAAGTCTGACAGGAGGTTATGAGAACCGTTTCTCATTTAAAACCATGCTTGTGTTGGGATTTGAATCCAGGAGCACAAACCCTCCAGCTTGCAGTCCTCTGTTCAACCAGGTAAGCCATCGGGGCAGACCTATGTAAAGGACATCACATGAACTACTGGTTTGTTAACTAATGTTTTATCCATGAAGAAATCAGATGTAAAAGTGGTCACAGTCATTTGCTGATTTGAACTCACCACCTTCTGACCCACAGGCTGAGCTGGTAACCACTACACTACCAAGGCCTGCCTGTCAGGTGCATCAGAAGACATCTTATTTATGTTCCACCAGCAGCTCCGCTGCCGGCGATAGTGGCGCGGGAAATTCGTGGTGCACACAGCGTTTGTCTGACCTGGTACACTGCACTGTGGGAATGCCTTCGCCTATCACAAATAGGCTCAGTAGTGTCGTGAGAAATCATTCTCCCAGCAGATGTTAGGACTGTAGTTTCCTATACTTGAAAGCAGAGAGTAGGATGGAGAGTGAGCAAACGAAATGCATTCTTGGGTAGGCTCCCGATTTCCCTGTTGTTGTTTAAAAAAGCAGGCCAGGACAGAGATGCATGAAGGGAGCATTTTAAGTGAACTATTCCATCTTTGTTTTTGGGGCATTGTAATATAACATTTTCTTGTACCGCAATGGATAGAGGATGGAGTTAGTAAAAACGTTTTGTTAAAAAAGGTAGCTCGGTAAAAGTGTGCCTCTGTCGGGACCGGAACCCACAATGTTCAGACTGCAAGTCGGCGGTGTTACCAACTGAGCTAGAGAGCCAGTCAATAATCTATATGACTTATTATGCCTATGAATGAGATCAGTGTTGAATGTGGACGGGTGTGGGTTCGAACCCCACAATATCTCATGGAATGGAATTTCAAAAATCATGTAAATATCTCATTTAGAGATGGACATATAACATTTTCTTGCTCTACTATGGATGGTGGGTGGAGTATAAGTGAGAAAACCTCCTTGGACCTGTAGAATATGGTACATAACCTCTTCGGCTGCGCCTCAGAGGTTATGTACCATATTCTACAGGTCCGCGGAGGTTTTCCATCACATAAAGGTAGCGGTATGTGAAACTGTTCTTCATAACCAATTCAATTTCAGACACCATAACCTTAAACCTTAATCAACTCATCAAGGGCTGGACTAGAAAATAACATATGAAATATGCATGCAAATTGTGTAAGCGGGATGAAAATGCATGTGAAATTTGCCTACACCCTTCCCCACGGTCTACACCCGTTCACCATCTACATTAACTCTCGTGAATTTAATCGCTCATTTTTGGCACCCCCCCTAGTCAGCATTGGTCCCTGGGGACCATATTATGTGTTTTACTTGGGCCTGCTGGGCTTGCCCATATCTCCATGGTCCATTTATCCAGGGCTATCAGTGGGAGCCCAGATGTGTCAGCCCACAAAATAAAATAAATACATTGTAAATATTATGAAACATACTGATATCTGATTTCCCCCCAGAAATAACCATTTATTGTACATTTTTATAGTGTGTAAAATCACTTATGGGCCCCATTAAGCAATGTTTACTGCGCCATGTCTTCGCGAACCAATCAATCAATACGCCCTTCCCCACTGTCTTTATGAAAAACCTGTTGATCCCACAGAACATTTGGTCCTGCAGATTTCCAATGATGTAGAACCTGCTACATTAATGGTACATTATATTTAAAATCATTTATGGCCAAATCAGGATAGATACACAGTATATTGACAAATGCATTTCATAACAGTTTTAGTATCATCTCATATAGAAGGATAGATAGGACAGTTACTATCCTAACTGCAGCTTAAGATAATGCGTTAACCTGCACATTGCTAGGAAGATTTTAACCTATTCATGTTATAGATCTAAACTAATCGATATAAAATATATATATACATATATGTTTAAGCCTGTTTCAATAGTAAATCCATATGTATCTAGTATATACATGTTGTCATATCTATTATAAGGAGGTGGTCAAAGGAAAGTTTGGTATGTGTTGAAATTGTTTTTTTTTTAATTTGAGCAATCCTCTCATTTGTTAGTCATGTAGCGAATTTATATCTTATGGTTACATGCCTCACAGCAAATTCAGTGAATATACAAACCATTGAAGTCAATGATCCAATGCTGAACTAGTAAGCTGCTTAAGTGTGTCAATACTGAGGTTACGATTGATGTTTAGTGTTGGTATGGTATTATGACCTGAACTATGTCCGAGTGTGTTCGACTATCTTTATTGCCTACTTTGTTTGTCCTGTTTTTTCTGTGTAGTAAACTGTGAAGAATTACTATCTTTCTGTATATGGTATAAGTTTATGTACCACCACCATGGATTCTGTAGAAATCCCTTATATTTGATATAAAACGTTTATGTGTATTGATATCCATATACAAATGACACGGTATTGAGTAAGATTGACTCTGTGTAAGATGCAGTTACCGCAGTGCCATTAGTGTGATTGTGTACTGTGTATTGACACATGATTGTAGCCAATAGTTTGGTAAGTGTGCAGTAGAAACAACAGACCATTAGGGTCCTCTAAATGGCTTGTATAACATGGTAGTGCCTCTACATGGACATATATAGGTTTATCAATTAATTATTCCCTTTGCTAAATGGCTTGTATAACATGGTAGTGCCTCTATACATGGGGTCCCACACTTTTGACCATGTCGCCATGTTGATATTTAGCAAGAGGGCCGTATTTGAGTTTATAAAGTGTTTATTTCATAGGATGATTTTCTAAACACAGTACAATTCAAGTGAGATGATATTTAACCAATAATATATGAATATCGCCGAACGCGGGGTGTGTATCGCTGAATGACGACCGAGGGGCGGAGCCCCGAGGTTGTTATTCATCAATACACACCCCAAGTTCGGCGATATTCATATATTATTAGGTTTATTATACAATATTTCCATTCAAATGTCTTTAATAACCTTAAATTCGTCCTAATTTCGCCATTTTGAAGGGTCATACGACGAATATCACGAACGCCGGGAGTGCCATGTTGTTTTCAAGCCAAAGCCTCGTTTTGATATGAAGGGACTGAGGGAGCATACATTATTTAGATTGAATCAAAGTAGTTTGGCGCCCAAGCTATGAAGAAGAGTGCAAGACGTAGTATGGTTCAACTCAACAAGGATATTTATTCAAAAATGCATTATAAACAATGCGAACACGTATTATAAGAAATAACATAGTAAAATATATATTTTCTTTGTGATGCCTACAATGAGAATTTTTAACAGATTTTAGGGGTATCAATATTACACATGATAATGCATCACTTATAGTGAACGTTCACTGTTTTACACATGATAATGCATCACTTATAGTGGATGTTCAGTGTGCATTTATTGAAGGTCACATTGTTGAAAATGGGACATTCCTGTGCATTTTTCTCAACCGTAACTACTGTAGATACAGCAGATTGTGTGTGAGTAATAGTCCCACCAGCTAGAGTATTACTCAAGGATTTTCGGACATTATCTGGAGTCTTTGAGTAGGACTCGATGCTGGCCTCTGATTTGTGGCCAGTGACCGACTTGATGTCTCGTGACGCTACCCCTTTTTCCCTGAGAGTTGTAACACAAGTTGCTCGTACACAGTGATTGGTGTAAATTTTACTCAATTTAGCAATTTTGGATATAGTTGGCATGAACTTTCCTATGGTGTTCACCCCAACCACAGACCTGGTATACCAAACCGTGCTCATTTTCCATCCCTTTGCTTTAGGGGTCTGGAAAAAGGCAGGGTTTGATGGAATCAGCTTGTTGAGATACAGCTTTAAAGTAGCCAAAGGGCAACGTTCAGTGCCAGTTCCATACATTCTTTGCTTGTGTTCATTTGACCCTTGGGATAACCCTTGATGATTTTTTTCCAATGGGTTATAAGCCAAAGTAGCATACTCAACCCCCTCACTATCATTTCTGAAAACAAAATCTTTCTGCTTTAACTCATATAAGCCTTCACGAGCACGACGCCCAAAATGCAATGATACTTCATAGTACACTTTAAGCTGCAACGATTTTGGATCTGCATGAGATAACGTACCACTGGTGTACATCAATTCTTTATCAGCCTTACTGATAGGCGTATAACTGGTAGACGTATCAAGGCCAGCAGCCTTATTTTGCTTTATATGCCCTTTCAACACATTGTTCGCTGGGGTAAAAGCTGCATCCACAATGATATTGTAAGTCATATTAAAAGGTGGTTCAATAAGGTGTCGCTGGATCGCTGCCCTGATGCACACAAGGGAACGTTTCTGATATTCCTCACCCTCTTTGGTACGCACCTCTGCATAAAAGCGCTTGAGGAGTTGACAAACAGCATCTTTTCCATACAATTCGAAGTCCTGAGGTTCGTCCACTTCTATCAGCCATTCTGGAAAAAATTAATTAAAATTAGGAAAAAATTTATATGAAAAAAATTAATATGAAAAAAATTAATTATTATATAAACTACATAAGAACTCGTTGGTTAATCGTTATTCCAATACTGTTACATTGAGTATACACATGCAATTGAAATAATAACCGCTCCCTTCGGGGAAAAAATTGCATATTCATGTTTCCGCGCATGCGCGGCCCGCTTTGTAGCGCGTCCCTGCACTATGTATATGAAAATAACCACGATGTCAGAGTTGTTTACATTTTGGAAATTAATGAATTATGACATAAATAAATACCTTTGAAGATCTTGATTCCCCAGGCAGTCTGACGATGTGTATTGGTGGATTTGGCACCCATTTCTAGGGCGGTAACGTCCTCCTTTTGGGCGGTAGCAAACCTTTTCTTAGGTGCCTTGGTTGGTGCCGGCTTCTCCGCCATGCCTTGTAATGCTAGATCGTCGAAATCTTCGCCCATATCAAGCTGGCTCGGACGGACAGTTTTTCTACCGTGCGTCACTATTTTCCCATCCGTCATCAACTGAATGGTATAGGACAGCAATGGCTGCTCTTGCACTCGTATAACAAACCCTAAGGTCCACTTATTTTCATGGAGAACCTCCACATACTCGCCGTTTCGATGGGGTGCCATTTTGAAAGATACGTGGCGAATTGTTTTGGAACTCTCCAGTGGCGGAGGAGGAAAAATTGTCTGTCACTTCCGCCTTGCTCGGTGCGATTCGGGCTCAAATACAAGTTTTAAAATCATAATATTCCATATAAAATGGCTAATCTATCACCTAAATATTGGTGGGAACGTCATCACGGATATTCATACTACTATGAGTTGGCATTACAGCCTTGGATTTATCGTAGGAGCCTCATTGGATCTGCACCTATCACACCGGTCAGTTAGATATTTAGTATCATGTTATGTATGGCCAAAATGGCCGAGGACGTAGCGCGTCGGACTTCAAGTCTTGATGTAGCGTGTTCGAGTCCCCAAGGATCCTCGGATTTTATGGGCGACGATATTTCCGACTAAATCGTTCTGATATTCGCTAAATACCCCTAAATCGTTCTGATATCCAGAATATCAGAACGATTTCACCTCCCCAAGTGTGCGGTATGCACCAATATCAGAACGGCAATATCACCTAAAAAGCACGATCAGAGCCAAGATCGTATAATAAGACAATTGCAAGATATTACAGTCATGTGTCCTTGATGTTGTTAGGGAGTGGTCATTTTTTAACAACAGGGGGGGGGGGGTTGGTGGATTTGGGGGGGGACCAAAAAAATTTGGACCCCTTGAAGGGGGGGACCAAAAAATTTGGACCCCTCTTGAGGGGGGGACCAAAAAAATTACACCCCCTTTTAGCGGAAAAGCCCGCGCATTACTATAGCTCAAAGGGTTCGGCCGCACTCAATTTCAACCTGCTGGAGGGGGGGACCAAAAAAATTTCGACCCCTCTCGCGGGGGGACCAAAAAAATTTCGACCCGCTCGCGCGGAAGTCCACCAACCCCCCCCCTGTTGTTAAAAAATGACCACTCCCTTAGGCATCTCAGCAGATATTACATAAGGTTATTCACAATATGAACATGGGGGCAGTTACAGAGAACAGAGAACAGTCACTCATAGAGCAGTTCTCGATGTTGTCACAATGCCAGATATACTGTCACAGAGTACTAAATGGTTACATATATATATATTGTCAGGTGACTGACATACTTAAAATGAACGGAAGACTCCATTTGATTATTGTTATAACATCTTTATTACAATTTGTATAACAGTAGTTCATAGGTTGAATATAATAATACAGTGAGAGTTGAGCAATGTATTGTGGCAGTGGAGTACTAAATGGTTACATATTGATCATAGTGTGGAGTCTTTTCAGCCTCTAGTTACTAGAAAATGTACAAGTATCATAGGATATACAGTGGTTTCATTTTGTCGGCTATTTCAGCCATACCCAAGAGTGTTGAGTTGTATGATTAGACGTAGATTTACAGCAATTGATTTTGTCTGAATAAATGTATTAGAGTAGACAGTGCTTTGGTTTTGCAGATGCTTTTCTTGGGGGCTACTCTACAGGAGGTGTTTAGGCTATTCCATAAGTCGATGCCTCGATACAGTGGACTTTTCCTGTACCCGGCTTTAAAGGCGCACTGAGTTAAGGACCTAGCCCTGCCGAGTTTTGTACACAAATGACGTCGTGGGTTCAGTGCGCCTTTAATGCTTGGCGGGGGCTTTTCCTGTACCCGGCTTTAATGCTTGGCGGGTAACAAAGTAGACCAGTGTCCACTGACCTGGTGACTCTACCATGTACAGGTGGGGGTTGTAGTCTAAGACCTAATGATGATGCATCATGCTTTCTTCCATATACATATGCGCCCGCATGCAGGCCGGCGACATTTTCACATTCAAGAAAGTGCGTAAACACCTGTTCTGGATTAACTGTAAACGCCTATGTTGGTACCGGGTAATGCCATCGTATAGGTATCCACAGTATTCCAGCACAGGTAAAATGGTTTGCAAGTATGTACAAGTATGCAAGTATGTACAAGTAGAGCAGTGGGAGTTGATATGTTTCTTTTCATCTTTCTTAACATGACATTTCTGTTATTGGCAGAGCTTACAGTCTTACTCACAGTTTTTTCTAAGGTAAATTTACTGTCCAGTATGATTCCTAAATATTCATATTGGTGACACACTTCTAGAGGTGTATTACCCATCCTTATATCAAGTGTGTTATTACTAGTAGGTTTTTGACCAAACGTCAGAATTTTTCTTTTGTCAGTATTGATACATAGACTGCTGGTGGAGAACCAGTTAAAGACGAGGGAGGCATCCTCTTGTACTCGGCTCGCCGCTACATCAATATTGGTATTACGGTCATAGAAAACAACATCATCGGCATACATGATCATTTTACAATTTTTTACCACCCTTGGTAGGTTATTTACGGAACAAATGAAAAGCAGTGGGCCCAATATGGACCCTTGCGGCACTCCGTAATTCACAGGTAATTCAGTAGATTATGATTCACATGATTATTACAAATTACGGCTTGTCTGCACCGTTCTAAGTATGAGTATAGCCAGTCACAGTAGATTTTAGGTAGGCCAAACATGTTCATACGCGACAACAACTCACCGTGGTGGATGCTATCAAAAGCTTTCTGCATGTCCAGGAAACAAGACACCATATACTCATTTCTATCTTTGGACAAATAGATGTCATAAACTAGTTTAAACATAGCATCATTTGTTCCCCTGGACGCGCGGAAACCGTACTGGTTGTCAGCAAGCAGGGAGTGTTCCTCTAGATGGGTTTATATATGTGTATAGATAATCCTCTCCAATATCTTACTGGGGACAGGGAGAAGGGAAATTGGCCTCCAGTTGCTAATGTTTTTTAAGTCCCCGGTCTTTGGTAGGGGGACAACTCTAGCTGTGGCCCATTTTGCGGGGAAGGCTGCGGTTTCCAAACATAGGTTCATGAGGTCGGTCAACTGGGGGGCCATGATTATTAGGGCATCCTTTAAAACTGAAGTGTTCATGTCGGATATACCACTAGATTTGTGGACTTCAATACCTTTTACTAGTGTAAGTACTTCATTATAACTGACCCTAGTGTCAGTGTTGTCGGGACGTTGTGAGGGTACGGGTTTCCTCATAGTGGCTACCTTAGGAGTATCCCCTAGTTAATTGAATAGCTCTCCTCCTATATTGGAAAAGAAACCATTTATACATCCAGGTACATCCTCCCCTGGTAACTTACTACCTGTCTTATGGTCATTTAACACAATCTCAGGCTTTTCAGCCCCTGTTTTGCCCAATAGCTTATTCAGCTCTTGCCAGAACTTAGAGGGATTATGAGACAATGTCTGGAGTTTATTTTTATAGTAATTTTCCTCCGCAGCCCGAGTTTTGGCATTAATATCCTTACGGGTCTGTTGGGCTAGCTCGAGGAGATTTGGGTCAGTCCTACCACCGGAACAGTATTCCAGCATATACTTGTTTCTTTCGTGTATACTCTCCAAGATATCCCTGCTTATCCAGGATTTTTCATATCTTTGAAGTGCATATCCTTAATGGGACACGTGGCATCTAAGTAAGAAATTATAAATGATAGTGTAGGGGTATGATATTACATATTAATCTCATACACGGTATTTCCGTGTAACGTCTACTGTTTACTCGGCTTCTCTACCTGGAGCTAGCGCACACAGTTCCCGGGAAAGGACTCAGGTCCTCTCCAGGTTACCGTGTGCCGCTCTCAGGTGGGCTGCCGACCCACCTACCTGGCCACGTGATCAAAGGACCGGTGGTTATATAAGACCTGTGTGTTTACCTGGAAGGCAGTCAGTGCAGGCCCGACTGACGATAGACTTCACCATGTCCAACCGTGCAGACAACGTTGTATACTAAGACTATACTGACTGTGTCCTATACTCATATAGAAACCTGATTACCTGTGTGTATTGATTCCACACTGATTGTTCCATTGTTAAGGAACGGAAGTTACTTTGTAATAAAAGTCTGATATTCTCGCACCTGGAAACTGCCGTTCTCGTTGTTCCTTAGACTAGAATAACTACGAACCACCACAATAGTAATATATCCCATCTGCTATCCACATCATTGGTTTGGTAAAAACTGACCAGTCCAGACTGTATATATAGTCACAGAAATTAGTAAAGTCATAATTTTTATACGACCTGCCTTTTACATTGATTATCTCATAAACCTCATTGGGCTTCTTTTTCACAACATACACAGGCAGGTGATCACTGATCAGATGAGGTAAAGTATCAGCATGCATCACCATGTCACAGTCTTATGCTATTTGGTCTATGCAAGTGCCCCCAGGACCTTAAGGGTTAGGTCTGGTGATGGCATAAATATGATGCAGGTTTAGATCTCCCATCGCTCTATTATAGTATTTTGTTTTACTATCTCTGGGTTCAGATAAATTGACGTTAATGTCACCAATGACTCGATTTCTCGATTTTCTAGAGACTCAGACTTACAGACTTCACTAATGGTGTCTATACACTTTACATAGCTGCCGCTGGGTGGCCTGTAGACATGTACAAAAGACGTCAGGCGATGCTTATCTTGTGTGTAATTTACAACCATGATTTCAATGTTTGTGTCTGAGCGGTTTAAATCGAGATTCACACTATAGTATGGGGCCATATTATTACATATATAAATTAATAAGCCTCCCCCTACTTTGTCTGCAATTCTGTCATATCTGAGAAACTTATAGCGCTTTATGTACAACTTGTGGTCAGAGTAACCATCTAATAACCAACTTTCGCTTACACAACACACATCAAACAGTTTTACCAGACTTTCAAGCTGGTCGAACTTCAAATTTAGGCTTCTAATGTTGTAATGTCCCTCTAGTCCCTTGTAATGGACAAAATCGTGGGGGGCAGTAGTCATGGTGCAGTGGTAGAGGGTAGCTCTGGTTAGTAGTAAATAATGAGAGAAGGTTAATAGAGACGTCGCCTTGTAGGAAGGCGGTTTGACAAAGGGTGTCTGTGGGTTATGTTATATGCTCAGTGGTCGCGTTTTGACTTCAATATATCTTTCTCAGCAGTGAGAGTCACACCACCGTGTTTGTAAATCATGGATCAATACAGTTACTGACTTTTATAATAATATAAACCAATCTTATCTAAACTAGTCTAATCTCATCTAAGCTAATTCTAGTCTGGAATTGCATCTATTAATACTTGTATAGCTATGTATAGTATCTATGCATATGCTTGTCAATACTACTATTAATGGAGGTTGCCATGCCAATCTGCATCTCACTAGGTGCATCTCGACATGGGCAACAATAATGATAATAATGATAATTAATTAAAACAAGTGTTTATAGATATTGTGCAAAAAAGGTTTTAGTGATTTTATGCAACTCTTGTTTTTTAAATGGCATTGCCCCTTTCACACAGAGCTAGAAAATATATATTTCTACCTATACGTTACTTTACATTTATGCAGAATCCTCAAATACCAATGTAGGGCACCTATTACAATCATTGCTGTGATGAAAATTTCATCAAAATCCTTAGATGATTGACAGGTGTGACCCAAGGTCAGCAGATGACCTGAGGTCACGCCTGTCAATCACCCGAATATACAATTGCCCTAATCGGGCACAATCATTGGGAACAGAAAGTATTTGACCATACCTACCCCCAGTATACAAGCCCTGGGGATTCTAATGGAACTATTGTCATGTTGCTATGACCACTCTGTTACCTAGCAACAGCAATTCCAAACATTCCATGCCTAGCAACTGGCACAATAAGTGCGAATAGAAGGTATTTGACCATACCTACCTCCAGTATACAAGCCCTGGGGATTCTAATGGAACTATTGTCATGTTGCTATGACCACTCTGTTACCTAGCAACAGCAATTCCAAACATTCTGTGCCTAGCAACTGGCACAGTAAGTGGGAATAGAAGGTATTTGACCGTACCTACCCCCAGTACACAAGCCCTGGGGATTCTATTGGAACTATTGATATCTCGCTAGGACCATTCTGTTACAACAGCAATTCCAAACATTCTGTGCCTAGCATTACAGCAACTGGCACAATATCTGACCAACTGCCCTAACTCATTTGTCATCCCCCACTGCCGTGGATGCCTTTAATTTCAGTTGATCATCATAATCTAAAGATTATATGGAGAGATCAAGCCAGAACCGAACACTTGTGTTTGGTTCTCGCTTGTAAAACTAATAATAATACTACTACTGCTAATAATAATAATCATATTGGTAGTAATAGGAACAGTAATAGCAATAGTCACACATGACTGAGTGACTTTATTCTGGGTTCAGACTGGCGGGTAATCATGATACATAACATAGACGACTCATTACAGGAAAAAAGATAGGCATAATATGGTTGGTTGACAGGGTATTTCACACACTATGTGTCTCATTGCTATGCATCTCATTATGTGCACGCATTGAGTGATCAGTCGGTTAGGGTGCAGCAATACATATTATACAATGTTATATAGATTAGGTATAGCAATTATAGAAAGAGGTAAGTAAATACAAAGCATTCCACAATAGTATAGAACGGGTTCAGGTATGTGGCCTCTCTTTTACAATCATTATATGTGACATGTACCGAGGAAAGGGACCTTAGTGTACCCTGCACTAAGGTCCCTTTTCGCAGATCGTGTCACATATGTCATGGCAATTATAACATCATCATCGTAGTCAAGCATCTCACTAGGTGCGTGATGTGATGAGGCGGGTCATGACCCATAAGTCTGAGTCATTAGGCTGCCATTATGGCTCCTGCTACAAGGGCACACAGGTCCGGGGTAGGGTGGAGCCCGTCATCTAACAGAACGTAGTGGTGTTTATAACAGCACTTTCTTGATTGTCTCTCATGTACAATACTGTCTACCTTGGGCGTTGATTGGTGTCGGGACGCGTTGCTGTTATAAATAGCAGAGTTCACATACAGTAATATATGCTCTATGATATCCTGATCAGGGTGGCAGTAAGGCCAGTTATGATTTAGAGTGGTGAAATCAACACCGTATAGCGCTACAAATGAGACATTAATATTGGGATCAAACTGTCCAATTTTAGATACAGTGATAGCGAGTTCATTTGCAAACCATTCTTTGGTCATCATAGCGCTGGGTAGGGGAGCAAGGCATGATTGTCCCCAGTCATCATAAGACAACATGTCACATATGCCTGTGCACATATAGACTATGGTGTAACTATGTGGCTGGGACAGTATAGAACACACAGTGGCCCCACCTTTACAAATAACATGGTAATTTGACTCAGGTTGTAGGTAGTTTGATAGATAACGTACCCGGGAGTCACCAAACAGAAGGACTGTCATCTCAAGAGTCTGTGGTCTGTGTGTTGAATGATGTGATTAAAAAGAGATCAATCTAGAGTGTTAATCTGTTCTGCTGTCTGTGACTTGTGTGTACACTTTTCAGGTGTTTACTAGTCCATGTGTATGCGCTAATAATAGTAGTAGTGCGCCTGCTAGTGGTCAGATGTCTGCCTATCGTCATGTCGGTTTTTATACATATATATATATGTATATATATATAGAATATACTAGGGCCTTATAAAGATGTCTGTGTCTGTCGATTTTTAAAAGGGCCGTGTCTCCCGTGTCGATTTTTACCCATATAGAGGCACATATGGTATGCTGTAAAGGCATAGATTTGGTACTGACAGCAAGAGTCGGAGTGGAGCGGGTACTGGGACTCAGTGCCCTATGGAATGTTTATTTAATCAATAATGATATAGCATTCTCATAAATACCTGCAAACAAAATCTCAAGCGGAACTCGTGCCATTCTTGGGTCTTGACTCGTGATCCCTACAAGAATTTCAGAATGTTTCTTGAATGTTTTCTGGACATTTTCTTGTGTCATATTCCCTGAAATTTCTTGTTTTTGGACGACTGAGTAGAACACATGACTATTGAACATGTCACCAGGAACATTCACTATTCTTCAGAATCTTCTATGAGTCACTTGTGTACACACTCAAAAAAGTCGAGAGTGGTTTTAGCGACAATGACGCTGACTTTTCTGAGTGTAAACATGTACACACACAGAAAAGTGAGATTCATTGTCGCTAAAACTACCCTCACCTGACGGTCAGGCACTCTACCTCCCCTGAGGGTCAGGCACTGCCTGACTCTCAGGTGAGGGTAGTTTTAGCGACAATGACTCTCACTTTTCTGAGGGTGTAATATATAGCTTGTGTTTTTCCAAGGAAATATACTAACTTGTGTTGTGTTTGGAGGGTGTATACACGAATTAGAAATTGCTTTCAAATGAACCTTTCATACCAGTAAGTTTAAAGACATCTACATATGATCTTTCCAGTAACTATAAACAAGAATACAGAATACTGAGTTAGATTTCTTTTATGTTTTGAACTTTGTTATTCCTCTCATCATGGGCGTGGGTTACATGAAGTATTACCTAGTATTACTTTAAGCAACTTCGGAGTAAAGAACAAAGCCCTGATCCCTGATCCCTAGCTAATAGTCACAATAACTGTTAACACAGTACTTTTTTGGGAGGGTTTAACTCGTTTATTAATCAATAAGAAGATACAGAAGGTCCATATTTGTCCACCGTCGATTTTCACACTTTTCCTTATAGTTATAGACCTGTATCACAATGTCTAAAATATCAATATAACATTTGACCCTGGAACAAATAAATATATGGATACTGGACAATTTCTTTTTGATAGAACGACTATGTCAATAAAGATCAGGAAGGCATAAGAGTCATGGGACAGACTGTCTCCAGTCACCCAGAACAAGGGGTCAAACAGGTTCTTCTTAAACGCGCTGGAAAAGGACTAACTACAGACTAATTGTTATCTATGTTTACTTTACTCCGATATACTAAAATGTGACTTAATTTAATTGACTCTGAACATTTTCTATCCAACTCTTCTCTTTGAAGACGCCTTGGCTTTTGATTGAAAACTCACTGCAATTGTACACCGAGATTCTTCAGCCAATAAAATATATAAATACAAATACAATAACTGATAATTGTGTGCCTCCCCTTGGACTAGCTAAACAGATGTTCTCATTAAAACTTGTTCTTTAAAGAGCAAGATGGACGGGACATGACAAATTTATACAGGACAAACATTCTATGTATTGTGTATAATGTATACAGGATTTGTTTAAGTTCTGTATTTCGCCGACAGATTGACCTCAAAAGGTCCCGTATTTCGTTGAGACCCTCAAGGGTCTCAACGAAATATGGGACCTTGAGAGGTCAATCTGTCGGCGAAATACGGAACTTAGACTGATCCTGTATTTATTTTTAAATGTGTCTGTAAGGTAATAAGGGAGAAAAAGACATTTTATTAACCTACTTCATCTCCAAACATGTCCTGATGCCGCCAAGACACCTTGCTCGACCTCATTTCCGGTCTCAGTGCATGCGTAATTTGGTTTTGCAAAAAAAAGTCCCCTCCCCCTTATGGTCTCTATCATCTTTTATTTATACACATGAGGCCTGATTCACGATTCAAATATCGTGATTTGTCAAAAAGGAACATGATGAAACCCTAATCCAGTGAAAAACGATTTATTTTATTTTGAAAAAATTAAGATGGTATCCATCTTTCTAGGTCAAGTTTAAGTTCAAGACCAAAAACTGAGCCGCTGACAAGTTGATCACGGTGCGAGTGGCCATTAAATTTTTCGCCGAACCATCAAGTTTTGAACCCCCATCCAAATTTCCTGGGGGTTTAGGGCCTAATTCATCTATATATAGGATCTTTTCTCTGGCGTGCGCTATTTTTTTCTCAATATAACTCGATTTTAAAGCTAAAAACTACCATATTACTTTCGGGAAATGTGAAGAAACCACTCACGGCCTGCCACTGTCAAGCGCCAGCCGGGCGGCCACATTTTTATCGTGTGAATTTTTCGCCGATCTATCAACAGGGGGAAGCTCAACCAAATTTTCTGGGGGGCTAGGGCCTTATTCAGCTATTGTACGTGTAAATATGGGATATTTTGTAGTGCTTAGGCTTCGTTTCCATTAAAAATAAGGTATTTGAACCCCCAAACGAAGTCAACGGAAAAAAAGTGTCATCGTCCCAAGCTTAATGTAGGTCACCGATCAGCTGATCTGCACTGAGCTAAATCTAAATCTCCGTAACGATACATTTTTTGGCCGATTTATCAAGGTAATAAGTCTCAACCAATTTTTCTAGGGGGTTTGGGCCTTATTCATCTGTTGTACGTCGAAATATAGGATATTTTCTATTTCTTGAGCCGATTTTTAAAAAAAACATCGAATGATGAATTCGTCCCCGCATTGACCGGGAATCGAACCCGGGCCGCTCGCACGGGAGGCGAGAACGCTAACCACCAGACCATCTCGGCCACACTCTGACTGGAAGCTTTAGTCACGGACTATGACCCGCTGACCTTTGGTATTCTTACGCTGTACAGGAAGTGAAGTTTTCGCTAAATACGGAGGTTTGAGGAAATACGGGGGCTGGTTATTCACCTTTAGCGAAATACGAGGCTCAGTGTCTAGGCCTACCTGACATGATATTTCCTTAAACCATTTAAAAATAAAAATAATGAACACGATATGCGAGTAACAAATACATTTGTATATGTATCTGGCAGTTTAAACTGCATGAAACGTGAAATTCATTTAATAAACTTATGTCGATTTGAAATGCAATGTAAAAATGATCGATCCAAAGGTAAAAGGTTAGACATTGATATGCACTTGAGCTAGTCATCAAAAGACACGGCCTATTTATTTAACTTTAAGGAATATTTGAAAATTATAAAGAGAGAAAAAAACAGCCCACTGCCTACTGCTCACTGTCTCTCTGCCGGCCGCTAACCGCTGACTGACCACTGACTGACCAGTGCACTGAGGCCACCTTCTGTGCTGGTCAATAGTACTGCCTTCCCCCACCAGGAAGGGTGTGTACTTGAGTCCTTCTCTGCAAGAGGCTACTGGCCATCAGACCTGGCGGCTCCAGCTATACATAACTATATATACTAAGCAGTACTCCGGTCAATTGTATAACCATTGATTGGTGACATTCAAATTGTTCATGTCATCAGTCTAGAGGTAACCTAAGTAGTAATTTATCGTTACCCTGTACATGGGATCCTGTTCCTTTGCCAGGTATAGGTTTGTGAGTTACCTAAACCCTCCATTCCCTTTGAAGTGTCAGGTAAGCTTTCCCCTACACCCTTGGTTCTGGTTCTCATTCCCTGGTGTCAGTACCGATCATCTCCACCAGTATATAAAGTTCTGCTAGCCACCCCGACTTTTGGCCGATCCTATATTCCACACCAGAGATCTGATTATGGTGACTTTTAGTACTGTATCAAAGTAGCAAAAACTCACGTATAAGCTTTACCCTGGCCCTGGGCCGATGCTATAAGCCGCACTGCCGATCTGACTTACATACTAGCCGCGGCTTATACGCGAGGTTTTACGGTAGTGGTGGTCCATTCTACGCCCAAGTCCAGCTTGCACTAGTCTCCACCACTACCCTAGTACATAGGTACATACGGTGCCAGCCACTCGTGAATCCTCCTTCGAGTAAGCTTGACACACTTCGAGCCTGATTCAGATCACTTTGGTGGCTAATGTCATCAGTCCTGAACACTATTTGAACTCCATTTTCCTTGTACACATGCTATTCCCGAACCACACATGTCTTAGCTGATGTAAGTAAGAAACCTGAATAAATGTGTTGCACAGCTGTTCAAAGCAGAACCGGGTTCTTCTATTATGTTGTCATATTCATTATGAGGAGAAGTGGATAAGTGAATAAACATGTTGCACAAGTGAAGCAGAACAGGGTTTGTTGATTCCTAATCTACTACAGCATTATAGAATAATATCAGAAATGTTGCAAATAGCTCTATCAATTCTGAACTGGGCTAACAAGCGTAATATTCTTGTTACCCGTTGATGACAAGGACCATACACATATCAAACGCAAACCAAATAAATTTCATGATGCTCAACACTGATACTCCAACCCAAAGACCTAGAGAACCACCAACATCTGAGATAAGATTAATCAGAGGGTAATCTTCGCTTTCAACACTTTCATGAACAGAACCATCAGAAATGTAGACATTTGTTTTCACAAAATCTCTCATTGCGTTGTACCTGTTGGTGTTAGTGAAATGATCAGTGTACAATCTCCTTTTTATTTCTGAGACGTTTAGTGATGACAGGATGGCCTGTATCTTGGGCTGCAGTTCCCTCAGCCAGATACTGTCAGTCTCCATTCCTGATGGCCAAGATCCCAGACTGAACCCCACCTTGTAAGAATATTCATGGCATGGGCCATAACATTTACAATCATTCATGACACGTTTACTTGACAGAATTCTATCCTTTACATGTGTAGAGCAATTCATGTTATCTATTATTTGCATTGATGGATTTAAACATTGTATAGGGATCTTCAAACCAGTACAATTATCTGGTATAGGTCCAAAGTTAGTGCAGTTTGGAGTACCTACGGGAATCTGTTGTTGGGTAAGTAGGTAAGGACTAGTGCAGCCACAGACTTCCACTGTATGTTTCTGAATGCACCTGTTCAGACACACAGGCAGGCGATAGACTTCATCTGTGTTTTCTTCATAAGGGTCAAAGTTGGAACAATTCGAGTAAGGTAATCCCAACCTTTTATACTTATGAACTGTGATACCTAGAGACCCAAGGTGACCTGGTGGAATAGTAATTCCCTCTGTCATTGGTAAAGGTACAGATTTTTTCTCATGGACTATCACATGTAAACCGTCAGCTCCACCAAGAGGATGGTTGTGTTCCGATAAGGAAGGGATGCTATGTGGATCACGCTTAGCAAATTGACCCCAAGGGATCATATTTGATCCAACAAGGGATATTAATGACAAGCCATATTCGACACCACTTTGGACTACCATGTCTGGTGGGGCTCTCAATGTCAGACATCTCATAAAATATGGATCTGCCAATTCCTTCAGTAGTTGAGTTGAGCAGCCCTTTCCTCCCCGATGGCAGACAGGTATCATCTCATTCACAGGGGTGACTATTGACATTGTTTCATCTAACGTTAAGTTCAATGATGGCCAGAGAACACCCCTCTTGAATATTTCCTCAGTCACAGATGTGTCCCAAAATGCCAGCATTGCATCTACAAAAGCTGCTTGAGTATCTAGGAAAACTTTCTCAATATTTGGTCTTGCTCTTTCAAGTCCTTTCATTTTAGCTAGTGTCTTTTGGTTGTGAGTGATGTTTGTATACTGGTTAATCAGGCTATATAGAATATCAATGTCAAGATATCTTACATATTGTGACATCGGGGAATGGGATTGGCTCATACTTAATACTTGATGTTGTCTTAATGGGATATGACGAAAACGTATCTGTCAGATTGGAGATAAGAATTGAAACCACAACCAATGACACAAGTGTGGCTATAATCCAGAATAACCTGTGCACAATATGCCTCTGTTCTGTTAATTTGTTGAGGCCATGCATTGCTGCTGTAGAGAGAAATGACTGAACTAAGTCTATCAGTCTTTCCTTTTCCAGTTGCATCGTTGAATGTTCACCCAGTTCCTGTTGCTTCACAGAAAGGGTGGTATTCTTTTCCATTGTGGATGGTAGTTATCT
This sequence comes from Harmothoe impar, assembly GCA_947462335.1. NCBI lineage: Eukaryota > Metazoa > Annelida > Polychaeta > Phyllodocida > Polynoidae > Harmothoe > Harmothoe impar. The sequence continues at coordinate 58,809,798 of OX381705.1, read as the reverse complement.
GCTGTAAGGAGGAATCAGTTAGTGTGTATTTACATTTTCATGTGTTAGTTAGAAATATATTTACTTCCCAAATACCAAGTAATATATCAGCAAAAAGAGGGTGTTTCAGCTTACATGGCCTGAAGATTCAGGGTAGGTAGTCCAGATTTCCTTTTTAACTACTCTCTTTAATTGATAGACTTGGTGGCATCAACTGACAGGCCTTATGGACCATCAAATAAAAGAGCACAAAATGGTATTATTTGCTCTTTTGTCAAATTGACTTTTACAATAAGCCTAAAATAAATGCACAAATGCCAACGCCCATTGGTACCATTCTTGCTGTATTTCACTAGTGGGGGCTGGGGCCATATCCCACTTAGCCACAGGCTGAGTGGGATATGCCCCGGCCCTCATGAGTGAAATACAGCAGAGATATCAATGTAGTTGGCATTTCCATTTACTTTTTGATTTGAAGCCATTTAATGAGAAAAACTATGTTTTCTAAGCCCATTGACTATGGCCAGATTGTATTCAATGGGGGCATTGAATACGGCCCTTCCTATGGTTAAGCATAGTAAATTTTGTCTTTCAAAAAATAAAACCTTGTTTTCGCAGCCAGATTAGATGTAGATCTTGGGGTGAATACAGTAGCTCCACTGATTTAACTAAGGAAAGATATAACCCTGCTCATTATATCATGGCCTATATAAATTCATCAAATTACATGATTAAATAATTTAGAAATTACTCCTTTTGACCTTGTATTTCTAACCAAAGTGGAGACTAATTTCATGTTATATATACAACGTAATTGACTATTACAATAGCCCTACAATCCATCCATCTTTTCTATTTCTCCCAAATTTTGTTAAATAGTTCTATGATCAGCCTTGTTTTGCTTGGTGGGGGCAGGTAACTGATGTCTAATGCGTACTGAACATTGGTAGGGGAAAACACTCAGATTCATGCCAGAGGTTCACAAGAAGGGTAAAGTTCTGAGGGTTATCCTACGAGGTGAACTATTCAACTGCAGTTGAAAAAAAAAAGATTTACTTAATTTGATAGTAAAGGCAGTTGGATACTGAAGACGTTTATCTGAGGGCCACCGTTCACAGAGCATAAATCGGCCGTATATGGATAAAATTGCCATACATTTCCTATGTAAATTGGGTATAAAATTGCCGCATACGGCCGATTTATGCTCTGTGGAAGGTGGCCCTTATGGGGGTGCGATACGGCTTTCGTCGGTTAAATCAATGGGCCTGCCACATTCACCATGAAATAGATAATTCTAGGAACTATGTGAGGAGAAATGTTATCCATTAGTGCATTTAATGTATACCTCTGTGGCGGGGAAAATCCCTTCTACATCAATGAGGGCGTAAAGATGAGATGAGACGTCAGTTTCGGTACTTGGTATCTTTTATTAATAATAGTATTAATATCAGAGTACCAGTCACTAGGGCTCAGTATAGATGGTAAGTCGGTGGTAAGTTGTTGATAAGTGATTTCCTCCTCCATCTGACCGGGGTATTAGTACTGGTGCCCGGCAGGTGGAGGGGGTGCCCATGTGACCGGAAGTAGATGTAACAGTGGTTTTCATTGGATAATATACATTTGACATTTGATTGGATAATCATATATTCATGGCTTTAACATGTGGCGTGCGCTGGACCACGGGTGGGGAGCCTGGGTCCAGTGCACTATGGGTAATGGATTACATAATAAGTAGCATGCACACGTGGGGGCTTTGTCGCCCACCTCCAGGTGGCCTCCGGCCGGCTCAAGTGGCCTGGTGGTGCCGCACTGATTAAGGGTGTCCATGTTATAGCATTGTTTATGTGTCTGACAGTTAATCCTTGGGGTCAACATATAGTTCATTTGTTTGTGTATAGGTGAGCGGTCGGTGCCTCGTCGTCTGGGGGTAAGTTAGGCTTGGCTTAATGAGTAATAGGTATGTCTGACGTCTAGGTGTACTTTGATGGACATATGGATTGAAAATATGTATAAAGTATTGTGCGTATTACAAATAATAATAAATATGAATATCAATAATCATAAATCATAATTATGACGTAATATGACGTAATATGACGTAATATGACGTAATACAATTGATGAAGGTATAATAAGGGGTTTTGTGGCGTGACAGCTACCAGCTGCATAGAAAAGTACTGCAAGGCTTTTAATGTATAGGTTGTAAACACTTGTGTAGAAATCCCTCAATATGTATACTATAAGATGAAAATAATCCTCCTATTCTGCACTGACTCACTCTTGAGCCACAAACAGTTGAAACCATAAACAGTTGGTAACCACATACCTAGTATAAGTAAAGTCCTAGTACCTGCTGACTATCTGTGGAAACTACAATACACTAAACTAGGCCCCACCATAACAGGTGCCAGTGTCTAGCAAACTGCACTTACTCTAGCACAGTGTCAGTATGAATTGGTCAGGGCTTGACCACAGTGTGACCAGCTGACCACATGAACAGCCAATGAGATCAGGGGTGGGAAATTTGATGCATAATTAAGTTTACCTGGTGGAAGGCAACAGGTTCTAGGGCACTTTTGTAGTCGTGGTCCTTCGGGAAACAGCAACTACTCCTCGTTTTCATACCTCACTCTTGAGCCACCACTTATTGACAAGTTTGGCTTTCCGTCTGACTCCACTCTCACTTATGCTCAAACCACAAAACTGTGCTGATGCATGTACCGTAAAACCTCGCGTATAAGCCGCACCCCGAGTTTGGTGAGATCCTATAAGCCGCGATCCTATAGGCCATCTCAGAATTGTTAATTTGGTACTGTACTATACTTATAAAACTCTCGTATAAGCACCACCCTATATAGGCATGTTTGGTATCAAAAGAAAGTTGAGTCTGATTTGAGGTTTTATGGTAGCCATGTTTCACCTATTGACCTCCTGGTACACACAGTTCATTAGATGCTTGGCTACCCTAAACGGTGTTGGCATGACTGATTGATTATATGAGTAGCTATGATGTACACTAAGAGAAGTATCATAAAGACGTAGCTTGGATATGTTAGGTAGGCTTTGACTTAAAGCTGCTGTACTACCTCAGATATATAGATAGTTCAATTTCTGCATAGTTGTTAAGAGTCTGCTTGTTGGAGTGTATTAGTAGCATCCTAATACATTTTGTGTCTTTTAACCATGCTAAATTTAAGGAAATAGATGAGGAAAAATAAAATGCTTCCAGCATTCTATTCAGCTCTTAATTATATCAACAAGGGAGTGCCATCTACAGGGATACACCTGTACTAGTTTGTGAGTTGAGCAATGGAAAACCTCCATGCTCCCCTCCACTCACGACTGCCACCTGATGGCTTTGGTCAACACTAAATATCCAAGCCCCTCCAGAATATAAATAGTAGTTGAGATTGGAGTCCTGTCTAACATAATATTAAGACTTTCTTGTCAGAATAAATGACAGATTATAAGAGGGAAAGGATTATACAATCATCTGAGAATCAAATGAGGAAAATGTAGGTTTGAGAGTGGGAGGACGTATAGCAGCTTTAAACTTGAATCCAGGACTTGGTAAAAAGGTAATAATTCAAGAGACTTTGAATTTTCAATCGAGAAGAGTCAACTGGTGTTACTAGTTCACAGAATTATTTGAGTTAAACTAGTACTATACAAGAGTGTTTTTGAGAGTGTTAAAATGCCTAGCTGAGTAGATGGTGTTCCCAAATCAAATTATGTCACTTTCACCAAAGGTAAGTTATAAAGGTACCATCTCCGTAAGACCTATATAGTATAGGCCGCGGCTAATATGCAGATCGCCAGTGTGGCTGATAAGGCCGGACTTCACTAGGGCGACACAGCTAACGGCAAAACACAGCGTTCTCTCTGTTCCTTTTTTCTCCAATTTGTCGCAGTGTTTCGCCCTGAGTGTCGCCCTGTTCATGGGGATATTCGGGCGATATTCATGGGGAAATGAAGCAAAATTTTCTAGGACAAAGGATTAAAAGAACACCACATTTCACAGAAAGCAGTGTCGCCCTAATGGAGTCCGGCCAATAGGGTCAGGACAAAGTCAAGGTGCAGCTTATAAATATGTGAGTTTTCATATTTATACTGCAGTACTAAAGTCACCATAACCAGACCCTCTTGTATGATATTCCCAAAGTCTAGGTAAGGCTAAAGTGTGAATTAGGCTTATATGCTAGGCTTTACGTTAATGCACCTGGGTAGCTGTATATTGACAAATGATGCTGGCGAATTTTTCATTTATAAGTGTGCAAGGGGGGGGGGGTCATGTGTACAGTGTAGAGATATGTACTATAAACATTGAGGCATAAGGTCAGTGTAAAGCCACATGTGATTATTAGCAATTAATGAATACTACAAATAAAACCCTTTTAGTGTAATTGCACATGTCAATCCCACATTATGAGAATTGCCAATATCTTTGTATGTATGTATGCTGTATAAGAGTTAATGTACAGAGTGGTTACTAAAAGGGTAGCTTGTATTATAATAAATACGATGACGTCCTCCCAAACTATGACGATATAGACTTAAAGGTATGGGTGGGTGGGAAAATTCAGTAAGGGTGACTCCTTCTGGTTAATAGTTGGAATTCCACAGTGATATAGGACAAATCATCTTGTTGCCAAGGTATTAAATTTTGTACCCTCCTTGTTGCCAATGCCTTATTGAAGAACGATTTATCACCCAATATACTGTGAGCCTGTGTCCTTGAGAATCCAATATAGAGGATCCAATCTGGTCCCCAGGTACATTCTACAGCAGAGGAATATGGTCACCACTCTCCTGACATCCACATGTATGGACAGTCTTGGGTATAGGCTCAAAACAACCTGCAGAAATCCGGGCCTCCAGAGGGGTAAAAGGCGGTCTGGCGACCTGGGCTGTTTTCCAGGCAACCTGGCGACCTGTTACAATAATATATAAGCAACCTGGCGACTTTTGAACAAATTTGGCTACAGTAAAAATGGTCTAAAGTCGACTTTGTGACCTGGAGCCCTAATTTCAGTGACTTTCCGACCTGAGGGGGGGCCCCGCTGCACCTCCAAATTGGCATAGCTTATCCATTGATCGATAAAGCTGGCTGCTTCCATACAGAGAGTTGATTTATTGTTAAGGGTGACGCCATGTCTCCTGTCTCCTGTCTCTCTACGATAAACCACAGGTAACTATACATGAGGTGAGCGGTGTCCTATGGTGTGGTAAGGTGGTACTAAGGTCTACTTGACATTTATCTACACTCATGCATATGGATAACATATAAAAGGCATATTTATAAACTAATGCCTTATAGATATCACCTGAAGAAGATCAACTGCGATCAAAATGTTTTTTTAGCTTTTCAAGTGATAAAATGCACAGCCGAAAACAGTTTTCATATTTCAAGAAACTAAGATAAATAAACTCGACTGGCGGATAAATGACTAGTTTTAAGAAAGAAAAAATTAGAGTTTATTCATCTTAGTTTCTTGAATTAAGAAAATTATTTTTGGCTGTGTGCTTCATAATCTTGTACCGGTAGTTGTCTTTACTCATACAGTTAATCATTGAATTGATTGTTATATACATAGATCCTGTATACCTTTAGCAATCGTTACCAAAGGAGATAATGAACTCTAAGAAATCCTATAGAAACACATATACAATCAATTAAGAGGGATATGAGCAATTCTAATGCATTGATCTTTTATTATATTCATGTCCCATGTATATATGCCACACTTCAGATACTAGATAAATTAGAAAGACATGCCCTTATATTTTGATATCAAGGATAATAAAATATTAACCTGTCGAGTGCTGGTCATTTCAAGCACCTGCTAATTAAGTAGTTTATGTGTGTGTTATTTATCCCCATACACCACCCGCCCCATGAACTTAAAACAGCTTTGTCATAACGTAACGGAGAATATCGCTTTTGTAGCCATTTGTCACAGGCTTTTCACACTGGTCATTTCCCTTGAGATTATAAGCGTCTTTTGTTTCCTTTGCCCTCTCATCGAGTTGTTTCTTCACACTGTCAGAAAGAGTGTTTTTCTGGGGGATTTTATTTTCAAATCCACTCGCGAGCCCTTCACTAGAGCGGAGGACGCGCCCGACTACTCGTGCATGTGACAGCCTCCATATGTGCAATAGGCGGAGGATGTCCGCGCGCTGTTCCCAAACCCTGTCATCCTCAATTTGATACACAAGAAATGTGGTGAATCGTGACTTTGGGTCCTCTATCCTCAATGCATTGAGTACATCTACGATGCCCTCAGCCATCCGAGCATAGTTTGCTGCTTTAGCATTGAACACCAACGACTTCCCAGGTACACACAAAAATGCATCCAGGAAATTAGCAATGATGGTTTCCCCACCACTTGTGCCATTCACACCATCAATGCCCCAGGCCATCACAGCCTGGATACAAGTTGTCCAATGGCGTCTCTTACCCTCAGGCCATGTGGTGAAACAGATGAATTCTTGGGAGAGTTTTGTTACACAGTCTTTGATGATGCTCAATAGCTGAGATCTCCGCTCCAGGGCTCTTAGTGCAGCATCTGTAGAGGCTCGTGCTTCTTCAGTCAGACATAGGAACTCTGCCGCAGCCTTCAAGACTGGGGCAAACCGTACCTCCATGGTCAGAGTGTTGACGAAGAACTCCTCCTCAACACTGAAGACTTCTGGGTCAGCGTTAAAGCGGAACCGCACGCTGCTCGGCATGTTCTGTTTGTTGTAGGTGACGTTGCCGTAGAACAGGGTGAAGAAGTTGGTGTGTTTACACGTACCATGCAGATCCATTATCTGAAAGAAATTTTTTGTTCTGAAGATTATTTAAGATCTTAGATACTCTTGGAATTTAATGGGACAACGGGGTTATTTTCAAGTTCAGATAAACATATATAATAAGGTAAATTATTATATTTATATTTCAAAAATTATGTATAGTAAAGTGTGTATCAAAGTAGTGAACGGAAAACACTATTAGTATCACAACCACCTAAGGGACCGGAGGGCAAATAATTTGAACCTCACTTAGCAACACCAGCGTGAAATCCCCCCCCCACCACCATTTTATCGTTCTTTAAGTAATTAATAATTATTTTAAAGACATAAATAAATAACAATATTGGTGAGCCAGAACATCAGCCAGGAAAACCATGCAATAAGGCATGAAAACTGAATAAAATAAAATATAAATACCTGGTAAAATGGACGGGTTAGTTCCTCAGGAAACTCAAGTTTCATCCTGTCTCTCTCCTCCCTCAGTACGGGCAGACTCCCCCACCGGTAGCCGCTGAGGAGGTGGGACAGGCAGGCGGCAAAACCTATCAGCTTCTGGTCACTCCTTCTCAGGTGGTGGCCGACATCAACCATCACCTCCTCAGTGTTTACCTGGAATTAGGAATAATCAAAGATTATAATTATAGATATTTAAATAGAATAGCATGCCATGAACAGTGCTGGATGTCCCTTCTTACTCTGTCACTGCACTGTCGCCATTTCGCTTCACCTTTTGAAACCAGCAGTTTATCGCGACAATTTTGAACAGACATTTGTTGGCAAACATGCTCTCTATCAACCACCGTATATTCAAAGAATGAATGAATTACTATTAACCACCCTGACTAACAATCATCAAACAAGTTGGCCGGTTGACCTAATGTCCTAGGGAGAACAGGGATTGGCTGCGATTTTATCTAAAATTATCATGACAAAAAATGTTTTTGTGTAACTGAGAAGAATGTGTGAGGTGTCTGTCAGCAGATCTGATAATTTTAATTATATCTTTTATTCTCGGCACTGTAAATGACAAACTGCTGCACATGGACCCCCACAAATGCTTTGTTGACCCGCAAACGCCTTATGGGCGTCTTAAAACACTGTCAAGAATCCTTAGATTGAGGAAAGGCTACCTCAACCACAAAGATCTAGGGTGCCATGCCTACCAGTGTGAAAGTTATACCGTCACTTTGTAATTGTTTTTAACTGTATTTAAAGGGGTATAGTCAGCTTCATTTGAGTAACAATCTAGCTGTGTAATAAAACGTATAAATAAACCAGCACTGGATTAAGATTTGCATTCAATATAATGATACTGTCAGGTATGACCGGCGTGCCCGGCGCTGCGGGCGCCCGCGTTCCAAGCCGACGGCGGCAGACGCTACTGCTGTCGTCGGCCCACGCAGGCGCGCGCCGGTCCCCCGCCCACACCGGCGCCGAGCGCATCCTGTCGGTTAGATAGGGGTGTATTGTTCTCTGCCAGAGAGAACGACAATTGTATTGTACTATGCCTGAGAGAACGCCAATTGTATTGTCCTATTCCACATGCCCATAGGGGAGTAGTGTTAACTGACACTAACATGTGGATGCCAACTAAGATGCCATGCTGGTGGCCTGCCTACCATAAAAGGGGTCAGGTCCCAGCACTGGGCATCTCCATCCTCACTCTACACATGGACTCCACTGAGCAAGGACCTCTCCACTGACTGAGAACAAGGCTATAGGCTATGCCCTACTAGGCCCAACTATCAGACATGGTGTAGGACCCCCTTGGCTCTAGTCCATTACTTAACCTTAGGGTTCTTAGGTATATTTACCAAGACCTATACTATTGTGTGGATAGGTGTAACTGAGTGGAACCTACTTGCACTTACTGTACTGTTGCTGTCAACTTGTAATAAATACCAACTATACTACAAGACCTCAAGACTTACTCAGCTCATACACATATTAAAGGAGTCTCCCAACTAAGGGGATTCCTTGTATGACAAAGTGGTGGAGAAGTCTCAACAAGATCCCACAAGGTGGCAGCACAGACACCTCCACAGCCAAGGACCAGTAACACCCACCACACCTTCACACTCACCACAGTTGCAGGAAAAGACACACCAGACCGTTACGGACATCTCCAGACCGTCACGGAAGTCTCCAGACCGTCACGGGCGTCTCCAGACCGTCACGGACGTCACCAGACCGTCAATGACGTCGCCAGACCGTCAATGACGTCGCCAGACCGTCAATGACGTCGCCAGACCGTCAATGACGTCGCCAGACCGTCAATGACGTCGCCAGACCGTCAATGACGTCGCCAGACCGTCAATGACGTCGCCAGACCGTCAATGACGTCGCCAGACCGTCAATGACGTCGCCAGACCGTCAATGACGTCGCCAGACCATCACAGAAGTCTAGAACACCTACAACAAGTCTGCATTACCCTAGCAAGTATACAATGTACCTACTAGTACTATATTATTAGTATACCACAAGCATGGAGAAACAAATAGAAGAGGCCATGCAGCAACAGCTGAAACAGCTGACAGAGGCTATGCAGAAACAGGTGGCAGAGACTGTGAAATTACAAGTAGCAGAGGCATTGAAGACCATTCTACCTCATGCTACACCCCAACCCAGTGCACCAGACATAGAAGCTGCACTCATAAGTGTAACCACAACACTGAAGTCTCTACAGGAGGGACAAGTAGCAGAAAGGCTAGCAAGAGAAAAATCTGTCAAAGCATTGGATGAGAAGATAGAAAGGGAGAGAGAGGAAACACATAATGACATTCTGAAACCAGATAAATTCTCACAACCCTCCCAAAATCAATCCGCCAGGAGACATTGCACAGACTATGAGCAATACATTGACTCCAAATATGGGAAACATCCCTCATATAGGATTAAACACTTCTCAAATTTCCTAGAAGGAAAGTCAAAGATATGGTTTAAGGCCTACATGACTGCTCACCCAGACACAGACTATGACACAATGAAGGAAGCCTTCCTAAAGTATTTCAAAAAGGAAGATGACCGCCTTGATGCAAAGGCATTAAGAGGTCAAAATCCAGATGAATCTGTCTCAGACTATGCCATGGCCTTACAAAATATGGCCACAGCACACAACAAATCAGAGGAGAGAACAAAGGAAGCCCTTCTACAAGGTCTAAGGGAAGATATCAGTGCAGTTGTCATACACAAAGGAGCCTCAACATGGTCAGAAATCCTTGAAGTTGCAGAGGAATATGAGAACCAACAAAGAGTCTCCACTGGTAACATTAAAGCTGAAATAAAAGCAGAAATAGACTCAGAACTACAGGAAACATTAAAATCCATGCAGGCTCAACTGAAATCTGTGACACACATAAACTCTATGCTTGTAAAGCAAACAAAGTCACAGAAATCTGGAAACCCCTCAATGGAGGCCAAATCAGACCCAAAGCCAGTTCAAGTGGATCCTTCATCAGAAGATGAGGACCAAAGCCTGAACCTCATGTCAAATGAACATGTGAGGTAAAAACTTTGATCCAAACTTCAAAAGAGGCAGAGGAGGATACAGCCAAAATAACAGCCGAGATCACCAAAGCAACAGTCAGGACACCAGCCGTAGAGATAACAGCAGAAGTCTTGACAACAGCAGACACCGTGATAGCAGCAGAAGTCGGGACTATAATCGTCGCGACAACAGCAGAGACCGTGACTACTACAGGAGTTGTGACAGATATCATGACTACAACCGTAGTTGCGACAACAGCAGAGGCCGTGACAGCTACCAAGGCTACAGATCCAACATCCAAGGCTACAACCTCCAACAGCAGCTGCAACAGCCACCTCAAGCTATTCAGCCTGACGTGCTTCAACAGATCAAACAGCTACTAGGATCTTCAAACTCGGGAAACTAGAGACCCACAGCGCCGCTGGGCCAGTGCGTTGTGAGCCTTTCCAACCCCCCATCAAGATCCAAGACCAACAACCCCTAGGACAACCAAAGACAATTGCTAGTATAGCAGAGACAATCCCCCAGGTACACACTGGGAAATCAAGCCGACCATCAGTGATCCATATCACACCTCAACAAGATGCATCGCAAAAGGAAATGGGTGAGAGTACCAAAATTTCTGTTGAACTTCTTAAAAATGGCTGTTTAAATGCAAGATTCTATGAACACACTGAAATACCTTGTTTAGTTGACACCGGTGCCACTATCACCTGTGTCAGGGATACTTTTCTTAGGGAAATTCAGAAATCTCGAGATGTAGAAATCAAAAAGAGAAAGTTCAATGTACACTTAGCAGACGGATCCATATGCCATGTAAGACAAGCAGCAGTATTGAAATTCAAAATTCATGGTACCAGATTCGAATTCCCATTCTCAATTATTCCAAATCTCACAAAGCCAGTTGTCCTAGGCACAGATTTCTTAAAAGCAACACGATCACAGATCGAATTCAATGTAGACCCAGAGCTACAAGTCAAGCCAGTCCGAGCTGTCAGGGAGGCCACTATCCTTCCTTTCACAGAACTAGCAGTTCTAGGACAAGTCACATCCCTCAAATGTTTAGAAGGATGTGTAGGCACATTAGACAATTTGCAGATGAACAACAGAGTTCCATACCTAGTTCAAAAGGGAGTAGTAACACCCTCAGAAATGAACAGGCACCCAATCATACTGCTCAATACAAGCCATCGACCATACAAGGTGAGGAAGGGTGATATAATAGCCCTATTCACAGAGGTAGATCCCTCTGAGTTACATCAACCAGATACTGACATCCCTACTGAGGAACCCACACTACAAGTGCTAGACACTGAAGAGAATTGTAGTGACACAGAGTCAGACTGTGCCTCAGTATATGCAGATCCAGATACAAACCGTGGAGATGACACTGATGATGAATTGGCCACAATTCACAGTGAGGCTCATGACATTATGCCAGACATAATGGAAAATGTGCCACCCAAATGTGTACTAATAGATATGGGACAAGAGAGACTCCAAAAGTTACTCCACAAGTATCAAGATGTATTTGTAGGTAAAGACAATGACATAGGTACAACCGACCTATACACACATTCAATTCACATCAAACCAGATGCAGTACCATGTCACTACCTACCATACAGGCAGACGCCTGAGAAGCAAGCTAAGATGGGAGAAGTCTGTGAAGACCTAGTCAGACAGGGCATCCTCAGAGAATGTGCAGAGGGACCCTGGGCATCCAGATCATTTTTAGTACAGAAAGCATCTGGAGGCCAACGTCTAGTCACAGACCTACGCCACGTCAATGCTAATATGATAAACCAAGCTTTATCAACGCCACGTGCAGACGACACACTAGACATGATAGGGTCACTCAAACCTACTGTTTTCAGTAAACTAGATGCGCAACAAGGATTTTTCCAAATTCCCATAAGAAGGGAGGATCAACACAAAACTGCTTTCATAGCAAATGACAAGAAATATGTCTACCAAAAGATGCCGATGGGTTTAGCTACCGCGCCGGCAGGATTTTGCCATCTAGTAACTCTCAACAAACTGAAATACAAATGTGCCCTACCATACTTAGATGACATTCTAGTCCTATCACCAGATGTAGAACGACATTTTTCAGACCTTGAAGATGTCTTCAAAAGCCTGAGAATTGGGAAACTCAAGCTAAAGAAATCAAAATGTGAATACTTCACAGATAGGATAGATTTTCTAGGAATGCGTGTCACTCCAGAAGGTTTACCCAAAATCTGTGAAACAAGTCAGATCATTCACAGGACTATGCCAATACTTCAAAAAGTTAATCAAAGACTATGCCAATATTGCTAGGCCACTGTACGACCTACAGACAAACCTAAAGGTTTTCAAATGGAATGAGGATGCAGACAATGCTTTCAAAACATTGAAACATGCACTCTGTACCCATGCACTATTGAGATACCCAGACTATGACAAAGAATTCAGTCTAGCAACAGATGCTTCAAATGTGAGCCTAGGAGCTGTTCTATCACAACGCAGTAGTGAAGGAGTACTGAGACCAGTAGCCTTCGCAGGTAGAACACTATCAAAGCATGAAAGAAACTACAACACAACATAAAGAGAGCTACTAGGTGTAGTATATGGGATACTACATTTTAGGCACTACCTAGAAAGTAGGCACTTTCAGTTGTACACAGATCATGCAGCTCTAATACCACTCCTCACAAACACAGGTTTGACCCACAGGTGGGCCAGATGGGCACTGGATATCCAACAATTTGCATTCACAATACAGCATGTAAAAGGAGATGACAACATTCCTCCAGATGTGATGTCAAGAAGAGAATATCCAGATGCACCACCAATGACCAACCCCCCACCAGCTCCAAGAAGGAAACGGGCAGCCACCAGAACCAAATTCTCTAAAATCCAAACCAAGATACCATTCAACAGAGATGACCCACCAAAATCAATTGACAGACCAAAACCAGTGATCAGAGGTATCTTAAAAGAAACTACCCATTATGTGTTCTGTCATTGTGAAAGGGAATACTGTGAAGAGTATCCAGAAAACTGTTTCACCCCGGTTGAGACCAACAGGATTGCACAGATGGTGAAAGCCACACCCCGTGAACCACCACACAGTGCATCAGAAAATCAGTTGGAAGAAAAACTGCATAGAATTGCTTCAATCACCAAGGTAGTCAGATTTGCAGAAGAACAGCTGGATATGGAGGAAGAACAGGACAGAGACATTTGTGTTGTCACCACACGTTCAAAAGCAAAACAGTCGGTTGCAGAGGATACAAGGTCTAATGACCACCCTCAGCAACTAGGCCTAAAAGCCAAAAAGAACAAAGTGTCAACCAAATCCTCTATCCCTACTAAATCCCCCATTTCAACACCCAGCACACCCACAGCCAATTTGCAGAAGCACTCAGACAGAGCAGGTACTGCACAGAAGGCCCACAAAAGCAAATCTGACCCCCATCCCAAAAGAACAAAGGCCGCCTCCACCAACACAAACAGAGGAGCAGCCAGTTCAAAGGAGCAGACAGCCAACACAGACATAGCAGTTGAACAACCAAAGAAACAGACAACGACCAGACCTGCACCAAAATCTCCTGAAACAATCCAGGCAGAGAAAGATAAAGAAAGGCTGGCACAACATATAATGGAATTAGACCAGATGTTAGACCAAATCCCAGACAGTTCAATCCACTCCACACTGTTGAAAGAAGAACAAAGGAAGGACACTGGACTTATACCCATTATAGACTACCTAGAGAAAGGTGACCTACCTGTAAAAAGCACTGAAGCAACAAGGATTAGGAATAATGCTCAGCAATACCTACTCCTAGACAACATTCTAGTACACATATCCCCTACATCATGGAGAAAAACAGACACAGTACCACTACAAGTTGTAGTCCCAAAAACTTGGGTTGAAAACATACTGCAACACTTCCATGACTCACCAATGGCAGGTCATGTAGGTACTTCAAAAATGATGTCTTCTCTCATACCTAGGGTATATTGGAAATCTATGATGGCTGATGTCAATCAGTATGTGTCAACATGTGACACTTGCCTAAAAGCAAAAAGGGCAGTGCACACCCACAAAACACCAATGACTGTAAGGGACTATATGCCAACCACCATGAAGCACCTAAACTTAGATGCTGTGGGACCACTCCCAGAAACAGCCAGGAAAAACAAACACATACAAGTTTGCATAGATTATTCAACTAGATATGTCATAGCATATGCCACAAAGGATCTCACAGCAGAAACCACACAACATGAGTTCTACAAGAACGTCATATGTCAGCAAGGTGTACCAACCTCAGTTCAAACTGACAATGGCACCTGCTACACAGGCAGCAATTTTAAGAAACTGATGAACACCCAGAAGATAAGACACGACCTGTCAAGTCCATACAGACCACAATCTAATGGATTAGTGGAAAGATTCAATGCCAGTATAGGAACAGCATTAAGGACTTTCTGTTCTCAGAATCAGAAAACATGGGACCTGTACATAGAATCAATTACATTTGCATTGAACAACACACAGTCCCAGACAACAGGTTACACATCTTTCTTCCTACTTCATGGCAGAAACCCACAAACCATTGTAGAAACTGCCCTAAACATAGAGGAAGAAATCAAAACAGTAGCAGAGCATGTATCTGGAATGATACTATCTCAAGACGAGTCTAGAAGAAAGGCAATAGACAGAGTCAAAAAGCTACAACAAGGAAGGAAGTCAAGATATGACAAAAAGCTTACACCACAAGCTATACTTCCACTAGATATTGTATATATCAACATTCCCAGAATTCTGTTGACCACAGATTCAAAGAAGCTTCAACCCCTATTCATGGGACCATATGTTGTTGCAGAAAGACCAACTCCAACCAGCGCAAGGTTGAAGAACCTATCAAATAACCTACTAGTCCCCAGACCAGTACATATTGATAGGCTCAAAAAGGTCACAACACTGAGGAAAAATGAGTTTGCACACAGACTCATTCCCCACACCTCAAAGTTCATCCACAGGATAACAAGGGATAAATCCCAAATCACACTCACCAAAGAGTCAGTTGGTCTAAACCAAATAGTACCCAGACCAGCCCACCACAAGGTGAAAAGAAACTCCAGGCAAGGGAGAATATCTAAGTAAATTACTTTTATATATTGACATGATCATATTGAATATCTATATCCACAGACTATGAATAATAGTCAAATAAGTATATACATTCTATATGAAGGAAATTAATTTTCCAACAACTGTCCAAATCATGAATGATAAGTAGGGATTTCATATCAGCATAGGATATAAACCCACACAAAGGACAGAAAAAGACAATATACACTATATAGGTTACAAAAACAATGTGCACACAAAGTAGAATCAAAGGACAGATTACTACAGGGTTGAAGTCTGAAACCCAAAAGGCTACATACAAAAGCCAAAAGAGACTACCTAAAGGGATTAGCAACCCAAGCTTGAAGAAACCACAATTATCATATTTTGCATCAAAGGCTAGCATCCTTGAAAGAATGCAACAATGGAAATGTTTGAACCTAAATCCTGTAAAGTACATGAAACAGAGCGTGCTATGCCAAGAGACTACTGTCTAGACACACCCTTACCATTCAAAGGACCCACACACCTGCCAGGGAAATCAAACCCCCACAGATGCAGGTGGTCCACTCTAAGTACCCCAGACATAATTACCCCAGTCAGTCAGCTGACACTGATGGCCGGCACCAGCCATCAGGGAAACAAAGCCAGGCCCTCAATGGATGAGGGTAGGGTGGGCTACATAAGATGCCCTGACTCCATAGCCAACTCACCAGTTCTACTCCTGCAGCAGTCAGGTACACACCAGCTGGTCCTAGCCATACCAGTTCTCCTATAGCAGGAGGGACTCTGTCAGAAAGCAGACCACACCCATTCTACAATATCATACCCAGTTACTACAATCTTGGGAAAGGACTCTAGCACAGATTGGACATTAAGCCAACACTAGCGTGATCATGGAAAAAGGTACAGTTCAAACACTACATTGATTATTATACTACTATTGGGACCAACCAGGATTTCTGCACTCATAACTATGTACACAGAGGCAGTGCCAAGTGGATACTTCATATAAGCAAAAAGGATAGCTCACAAAATCAGCAACCAATTTAAACCTAAGTATATTGCAAAAACACTAGTAGAAGTCTTACTAAGACATAGAATATATTTTATATTTCAGGCATGCTAAAGCCAATCCTACTACTAGTGATGATGGCCACTTCTCAAGCCATCACATATGTGCCCACCGTTAGACAGAACGTTGGAGCCATATATGAGCCATTACCTGAACCATTGGTCAATGGGCACGATACCACAACCATGATATTGGCAATACCATACCATATACCTGCTCCACCAGAGACCGAAACCAAAATACTGGACCAGGTTATGGCACTGACATTTCCTACCCTGCATGACGACAGTTCTACCAGTCAGATATTACAGCAAGCAAGGGAACTAGATCTGTTAATAGACATAACAGACAAGGAAATTAACTCTACCCTAGCATCCATCCATTTGTTCCTATCAAATCCAATTAATAGTCAAGGAAGGTACAGAAGAGCACCGCTTGGGTTCCTAGCCCCACTCTTCAGAGGAGCAATAGGTCTTGCCACACTAGATGACGTCAAAGAGGTCATGGACCAGATAAAGAACATAGACGGCATTCTAGAAGCTTTTTCCAAGCAAGACAAAGAAGCAGCTATATTAATTGATAAGGTCACACAACGCCAAGACAAATTTGTCAAGGCATATGTTAAGGATAAAAGTATGCTAGACTAAACCATGAACACTCTAGGCCAAAATATGAATATATGGGCTCAAAATATGACCACCTCTCTGAACACTTATGCAAATCACGAGCACACACAAAGAAGGAAGATCCAAATTTTAACTGATGCACTCACCATTATTGTAGCAAGAATGTACTATCTGCAAGCATTGCAGCGCACCACATCAGCACTCAGGATGCTATCAGCAGGCATTATGACTGCTGACATAGTACCACCAGCTGAACTAACGGAGCATCTGAATGATCTGGACATGACACTCAGAATACACTCACCAGGATCGAAGGTTGCCATAACGGACCTTGACTACTATTATTCCCAAAGAATGATATCCTACACCTATTCAGAACGGCACATATACATCCACCTGGATATCATTGTAGCATCCACCGTCTCCACATTCAGAGTATTTCAACTGGTAACTACACCAGTACCAATCAACACCAAGGAGACGCCTACAAAGGGAGTAACCCAATTAATTACTGATGTCAAATTCTTGGCTATCTCTGAAGATGGTTCACTATTTATTGAACTAACAAATGCAGATATGCTAACCTGTCCAGGAACTAAAATCAAAATTTGTACCAAAACTAGCCCGAGAATCCATAGACATGTACCTACATGCACAGTAGCAATTTATTTGAACCAAGCTCAGCAAGTCAAGGAAATGTGCCAATTTACTATCTGACCCTTGAAGAGACCTATCTCACACGCTGTAGCCATCTCACAAGATGAATATCTTGTGACCACAAATTCTCCCACCTACACAGTTACGTGTCACGGGAAACCAGCTACTACTCACAAAGCACCATCACACTCAATCATAGGTGTACCATGCCTATGTACAGTGAATATAGATCACTATTCACTACCAAATTCTAGGTTGCCATGCAACACTACAATTTCATTTCACTATGCTTTGGAGACCATAAACCATCCTTTTCTCGCGGCTCTAAATGAAATCAAAGAAATTGGACCAGACTCCAAGGCAAATCTGCCACCTTTTCCAAAGGTCAACCTATCCAGGACACTGGATATGTTAAGGAAATCAAGTAATATTGATGAATCAACATTACTAGACCTAAACCCATTCGCAAAAACCCTGCTAGATGATGCCTCCAGCCTGGCTAAGCCACTGGAAAATAGACTAATAGAGTCCTATCTATACAAATTTGCACGGCATCCAGCAGCATCTATCATACCAATGATACTTTCGGTTATAGCTACAATTTTGGCCACCTACACCCTATTCAAAATGTACAGAGGATCCACACTACTAGCTTATATGCCAACTGCAAAAGCATATAGATTTGTCACAGAGAAGCCTATGGAGAAAGCCTTCGAAACCCTATACAACAAGGACACCACCACGGCACCAATAGAACAGGGCCCCACCCCTATTCTAACTATCCATGAGACCCATACTCTTATCATAGCCATACTATTCACACTCACCATTTACTCAGCCTACAGGCTGACCAAATACCTAAAGAGTATGGCAACCAAGCACTGTGGAAAGGGAAAAGTCACTAAGAGGACAAATCCCACAGTAGTACTAAAAGTCTACAAAGGAGACACCAACTTCTCCTTCCCTTGCGTCCAGTGCCACATGAGTTTGATACAATTATAAAAGCTTCAGCCCCAACATACAGAGATATGATTATCAAAATGTACCCTCTCCCAAGACTAGTGTAGCTGTTGGCTATTCTAAGATAGACATCTGCTATGAAAAACTCCAGATTCGAAAATAGGTTGTTCAGAAATTACACTTTATTCATTCTGACATACGGCTCGTAATCATACAGACGGATAGCAATAATCAAATAGGCTTCTGAACACCAGTGGTCATATGAACATACAGGAGGTATACGCTCAGGGTCTAGTACATAATTCCCGAGTTCCAAGGCTCTCTTCCATCTTGGTTAACTCCACTTGGATCAGACTCCACAGAGGGAGTTCTGTACCCGGAGTTGTACACCAATGCGTCTATCTCCTCTAGTTCCCCCAGAGGGTGGAACAGAGAAAGACGCAGGGTGACCAAGGTGGAAGCAGCGACAGGACTAGGCCTAAAAGGTACAACAGAGTTCGGGGAAGCTCTGTTGTGGAGCAGTCAAGCTGGCCGAAGTGCGCAGCAAGACTGGGTCCTCGATTAGCAGAACCCCAGGTCTTATGTACTGGTCGTTATGTAATTCTCTCCATTACTCGTAAACACTTGAGTTCCCGAGGAACTCCGGGTAACCACGCGCCGGTGCATCCGAGCCGACACCGTACCCGAGATATGTCGGGTGACACGTGGCGGTCACGGCTCAATGCACATAACCAGGCCGCGCTCCACCATTCCTCAGGTGGGCTTATATAACCTTATACTCGGCAGTAGACAGGAGTGCGGCCTGGATACACGACAACACATATACCAAATATAACTCCAACTGGTTCCATAGAAATAGTACAGCGGCGACCCACTACACTACCCCCCTTCAGACAATATCATAGCGTCTAAATAGCAGCACCAAGTGCAGTATTATTATACTACCTTGATACAATGACAAATTTTATCTCCAAACAACCCAAAAAAACAAATATATTGTCTCCAAACACATACATAGTGGAGGCAAGCGTAACTCTTTCTATCAGAACCACTAATATATTTCTTGGGTATCATAGATATGTATTCATCCTTTTTGATATTAACGTCAATCATATCAACCATCAGGATCCAGTTACACAATAATCGAGTATCATCCTTCAATAACAGTCATGATTTATGGGACTAAGAGGATAAACTCCACACAGCCAGTCAAGCCCTATAAAACAAACTTGACTATATATCATAAAAAAATATATAAAACCTTTAAGACATATTTCTCGCATACTAACCATGTCTCATCGAAAACGATTTGTTACAACAGGTATCGTATACATACAGATCAAATATGAGCACTTCTCCTTAAAAGTTACCAATTTTTTTAGTACAAGACATATTGGAAACAAAAAGGTGGCAAGTGTCGACTTTATAGTAAACCTTGACCCAACCCGTCTATTTGAATAGACTCACTCGCTTTACGTGCCAGAGTAAGGTTTGAAAGATCACTATTTTTGGAATAAATGAACATATAGTGTAGATCCGGTAAATGCAGTTTTAATCCAATCAAGGACTCCAAAACCTTATGCACCATGGTCACATAGGTGTCCTTTTCGGCGTACTCTACACAATAACACAAGTGACATTCTCCATATAGGAATGCTGAAAGCAATCAGATCAAGTGTCATGGCAACATATCTCAACGTTTCAGGGAGAATTAGTCTCCACACTTAGTTCAACGATCAAAAACGCAGCAAGCTGAAAAATAGAATGATCCGGCTCCTCACTCGATACCTTCCTTCTGAAAGTAATCAACGGGAGCCTACGGATCTCCATAACAACTTGCGCAATTTCCACTCCTAGTACCTGAATAAATTTTACGTTTTTTAGGTTCATTGATATGTTATTACCACAGATCTACACATAGTACGAATGCAGTCAAGCAACCTTTCACCTCAGTAGGTATCATCAGGATCCAGTCCCTCATACCCTTACTCATTGGACGGTTAATTCAGAGTATCACACTCGGCATACAATACTCATACCTATAGCACATGTCATCAAATCAAACAGAACCCGTTTTACAAATACTGTCTTATGGCAAAATAGAACACTCTTTGGTGATGGTTTTAACAGTTTCTTATATGACGACAACTGCAAACCTAGATCATATCAAAGTCTTTTCATAAATAGGTGATAATGATCCACTGTTCTTGTCATCTCAGTCTTTTATAAATATATATGTATATATAGTCATCCTGTGACCCATAGTCTATGGTATAAAGCATCATACGGTCCGTGGTGTATTAATAACCCCACTACTGCAAAAGTTCAACCTTGATGACGACACATGGTAGAGGTTCCATATATGCTGCAACTGGGAATGTTTTTATGACTCGCCACTCAGCAAAAGTTCTTCATTTCTGGACACTGGAGACATGCATTCACTAGATCGATTGTCACTCATCTCAATGGATATGTCCATCCCAGACCCTAGCTGCAAAGCATCAGGGTTAGGAAAATGCACTTGAGTACCCATAGGTACACTCGCCATGGATACCGGAATGTCCAGGGTAGATGGACGATGGTTCCCAGACATAGAACCAGTCGTCACGGGTAGGTCCATTGGAGGATCCACCATCATGGATTGTTCAAGTTCGTTTTCAGGAGCCATAAGCGCCTCAGCATCACGGATAGACAGACGTAGGTCAGCCTCTGCAATTGCATCGTTCAGCTCCATTAGTATCTGAACCGCCTCTCTAGTCTCACTTTCCGTTATCTGGCAAGGTGACTGACAAGAGGTGGTGTCGAGTATTGGTGTTGAGACAGGAGTCGAGTTATATGACTCTGCCTGCAGTTCATTCACCACCATCCTCGCTAGAGTGGACACCCCGGCTGGAGTATCCATAGTCTCAAAGGAAGACACGGTTGTGTCCACCCCCACTGTAGTATACTGCATCGTCTTAGCATCAGACGACACAGAGGTAGACGTCACAGCAACAGACGTCACAGGGACGGGTGACACCGGAACAGACGTCACAGCAACGGACGTCTTAGGAACAGACGTCACAGGAACCAACTCCGATGACCCACAGGCCATGGAGGTGGCAGCCACGTAACTGCAGTCGGCCAGGTGCGTCTCGTCTTCTGTAGATGGAGGTGGATGACTCCTAGGGGTATTACTAGCCCTGGAGTAAGCTCCCAACCTTTGTGCGTATGCATCACCGTCAAATCCTAAGGGAAGAGGGGCAGAACCCCGTTCAACCCTGTACACACTCTCGTCGTACCAACTTGACAATGGTATCTCATAGCAGTCTTCGAAAAACTCAGCCAACTCTTCATAGAAGTCATCGTTCTGCTGAGCTTCCTTTCTATAGCTAGAAAATTCTTCTGTTAGACCACCAATTTCGTGTTCTAACTTCCGAATAATTTTGGTTTTTAGACTAATTTCAGTCCTGGCAGCAGTTAGCTTATGTTCAGCAGAACTGACCATATCCTTACTGCGATCCAACTTGACTTTGAGATCATCAATTAAAAATTGACTTTCCATACGAGATTTTTCAATATTCAATCTCAAATCATCTACTATTCTGCTAGAGGTTGCTACCATGTCATCTCGTTGTCCCAACTGTCTTTTGAGGGCTTCATTCTCCTCAGTCATTTTGGACATTTTAGATAGGAGTTCTGCTTTAGCAGTCTCCACTTTCTCTAATTCGGCCAAACGACTTTCTTTTACCAATTGCTCAGCTTGAGCCCTAGCTCCTTGCAGAGCTAGTTGACAAGCGAGATCCAGTGTGTCAAATGAACTTTTAAGTCCAGTGACATACTGTTCTTTCAGAAGATTCCTGATACTTATATTCTCAGGGTGATCAATATCACCAGTCAGCTTAGGCAGAGGGACCGACTCCAAAGAGATATCTTCCTCACCCACTCCAGATGATGGAGAGTTTAGTGAGAGACCCCCCATACAGGTAGATGGTGATGGAACGGAGGATAGTCTACGACCAATCTCCTGTTCCTTCCTCATCTCTATTTTACTTGATTGAACCCTGCCTGTGGGTGGGGTGAATTTCTGGTCCACCCAATCATCTCCCTCAGATTGGAAATCAATCGTTCTATAGGTCATTTCAGATTTGGAATCCTCTTTCCCACTTACTGACTCTATCTTCCCTGTTACATACCCTTGACTATCAGTAGAAGTATTTTCTGTCTTTAATATCTTCCTTGACACTCCCGGGTTCCCTCTAGCTTCAGAGATTGTGGTAGGAGGTATTACCTCCTCTCCCACAAATACACAGTCATCCTCCTCCTCTACAGGAGAAGCCAACAGGTCATTTACCATTTTCTCCTCTATGGCTAGCCTTGGGCTAACAGCAACCCTCGGTAATGATCCGCCAGAGCCCTCCTTGTTGGATTCAGTAGTGTTCCTACTAAACCCACAGGAAGACCCTGGAGCACGTCTTTTGGTTGGGGTCGATCGGCCGTCAGGTGATGAGTCTAACCCAGCAGAAGCTGAGGACTCCTCTGAACCTGTGGTCCGCATCTCCCCTAAGGTAACCGAGACAGGAGTGTACACTCCATGGTCCACAGTTTTACCTTCAGACAGCATTTTACCTTTAGGAGGAGTGGCCAACTCCATTTTACTACGATAATCAGAGGCTTTCTCTGGAAAGTCCTGAATGTAGTATGGCCACGCCTTTCGATTCAACCACAACCTTCTCGGGTTATGGTTGAACACCAAGGTGTATGCCAACCCCTGTGGTACCCTCACACACTTTTCTCTGTCCGTGAGTCCTAAGGCCTCCGGACTATTCTCGAGAATATCTAGATTGGACATGGCAGTTTCAGCCTTCATATGGTGTACATCCACTAAATGCCTTACCATACAACCCTTTCTAGATGTGCTGAAAGGTTCACCATCTTTCATACATTTAACTGAGCGATTAGACTTGGCCCGGCACTGCCACATCATTTTGGAGTGCGCGTGGAACTCCACTAGATGTCGTGCGAACTGGTACAGGTCCAAATACTCAGCTATTGGATTCCTATCCATACACTCATTGAATGGGCATTGCCCCGAACCTATTCTCCAACCTCTACCAGGTTTATAAGTAGGCATACCTGGCGGGACAAATGTCATCCAGGCCCATTTCAACCGATCTCTATCCTCGTTGGAGAGGTCGGCAGCCCTGTATGTCCCCATACTTTGCTTTATAACCTCATCCCAGAACTTGTAAGCTTGATGTGCCCCTGAACTAGTATGCTCTAACCAGAACTCCATATCCCTCTCTGTATCTTCGTAGGATGGTAGCCTAGCTCGGCTCCCTATCTCCCCAGTAACCTCCCCTGTATAGGGTCTGGACTTAGAATTATCGGAAGGAGATCTGAATAGTTTAGTACATTTCTTCTCGTTGAATTTGTCCAACTCTTGGATGTATGCCCCCCTGCATATCTTACTCCCGGGAATCACTGCATCCGGCTTAAATTTCTCAAATTTAGCTGCTAAATGCATTACTGCCATGGTTGGAATACGTTCCGGAGTTGACTGTGTAGGGGCATTCCAATCGGGTACAAAGTTACCATGCACCGGATGTAAACCATCCGCACGGTCATACGACATAGCACCCCACGGAGCGCCCACTGGAACGTCACTGACCGAGTGCACCGGTATCCCGGGCATATTCGGGTCAGTCCGGGTCACTCCCGAAGTAGGTGGTGACGCAATATTCCCAACCTGGAACAAGGGAAATCCCCCGGCCTCGAGTCCTTTTAACCCCGGCCCTGACACGAACCCCCTAGCCTGCGCCACTGATAAACCCATATCTACCAGTTTCCTTACATGTTCTCCCCGAGCTAGGAGATACTGTGTGGTTTTAACCTTTTCAGTTCTCCTTATCTCAGAGATATTACTGTGATTTCGGCGTTTCACACCCCTATTCTTCATCTTAGCTGGTGGTTGATACACGAATTTAGGTAAATCTGCATCCCGAAATCGTTTTGGAAGATCAACCGGAGCTGTTGACTCCAGGTCCCCCAAAGCTAACAATTCTCTCTGTTCCTGCGACAGAGGGGTAACTTCCGTCGAGTGACTCCTTCTATGGGAGTCTCCCGACGGATAGTTATCCGCCATGATAACTACACAGAGGGCGGCCCAGAGGAGCCCACTCTAAAAATGAGCTTAAATGAGTAGTAGAATCAGGAAAATTGTTACAAAAGTGTCCTCCCGTACTACCTCACTTTAGTGTCTCCTCTCTCCCTCACATGTAGATGTTCTAACCGGTGATTACATACGCGGAGAGAGGTGCCTTCGCATCCACCCTCTCCAACGGTATGTGCAGGACTGACGCTTTCCGCGCCAAACCAGCATGCGTGCGCATCCAAGCGCAAAGGATCACGGGTACCGGATAGCCCTTCCCGAAGAAGTTATCCGGTATTATCCGAAGAAAACCGGGTGGCGGAGTAAACTGCGTAGTAGTTGCAATCTTCGCCGGGTTCTCTCGGATTGTATTTTACACATCATTTCAAGTAATAGCAATTCTTTAGTTCGTCACGGCTGTATTATTTGTAGCTTATGAACTTTTAGAATGCTGTTTAAACAAACATTATAAAAAAATATGTGTCAAAGTAAATTTCTTTGGTTGTCCGAACAAATTCGGAATACGTATGAGTCCCATTCTCATGTTGTTGTAACGAGTTCTACACCCGTACTTTCTACATAATATTTCTTATTAGGATCCTCATATTTATCCTTAGAAAAATTACTGACTAGGTTTGATTGGATTTTAATCCGAAACCATCACGACAAGTACTAAATGGGAAACCAACTCACAGACCATAGCATGTAAACATTCAAAACTAACTTTAGTAAAGCAGTACGTTGGGTACCCCAATGCCATCTACTGGTCAATTTCACCATTATTCCCGTCACAAAGACTAAAGAATAAAATCCGGTATTTCTCGTTGTGTTTTTGACAATTAGCACCAGTTACGCAACTTTCCGGGGTTTACCGGGTAAGTCCTTGGAGACCCGAACTATTTCGGGTAACCACAACAAACAAACCCAGCCCCGCCGCTCTTACGTAACAGCACCTCGACCCGCTATACGAGCACTTCTACGTATGGGTCCTTGGGGTTTCTTCTTCTCAATTACTGTAGGAACCTCCCTAGTTCCCTTTTCAGTAACTAACTTCTTCTTCTTCTTCCTACCATCGACTTTTCTAGCTGGCGTTGCTTTTCTAGTCTTCTTTGTAGGCGGGGGTGCCGTAACCTGTGTTTTACGCACCCACCTGGGTTGGGGCATTGGCACTTCTACCAAAGGCTCATTCTCATCGCCGGGCCGGCGACCTAGCCAAGGCTTCAGGCGATCCACATGGCCTGCAACTATCTTGCCTTTCACATTTTTCAACAACACAGTAACATCCGATATTACTTTTGTCACCTCAAATGGCCCATCCCAACCTTTCGAGATTTTTCCATGTACAGGTGGCTTCAATCTCACCACCTTCTGTCCAACTACATACTTCCTCTCTCTCAAGCCTGTATCATACCCTACTTTCTGATGGATGGCCGCTTTCTTCAAATGGCCTCTCACCAATGCATAGCCTTCCCGCAATTCTCTACGCAGAGATTCCGCAAATGCCACACGGCATGGGACATCCTTTCTCCGCAGTACACTGCCAAAGACCAAATCTGCAGGCATTATGATCTCAGATCCAAATACCAAGCTGTTAGGAGTGCAGCCAGTTGAAGCATGCACCGTACCGTTGTATGCATGAGCCACATACTGGGAAAACGTGTCCCAGTCATCCTGATTAGAATTAACCAGTGTGGTCAGCCCCTGAATCAACGTGCGGTTGAATCTCTCAACCATCCCATCCGACTGCGGTCGGTACGGATTAGTGCGTGTCTTAACTATGGCCAATTCTTCCAGCATCCCTTGAAAGAGACGCGATTCAAACTCCCTACCCTGGTCTGAATGTAACATGAGAGGTGCGCCAAATGTTAGTACCCACTCCTCAACCAAAGCTTGTGCGCAAGTTAATGCCGTGTGATCCTTCATTGGGATCACCTTCACGTACTTTGTATAGTAGTCTTGTACCACCATCATGCACACGTTGGAGTTTGGAGTTGTCTGGAAGCCAGTGATTATATCAATGGCTATCCTCGCAAATCTGACTCCGAACAGTTCTTGTCTGAGAGATGTTTTACCTTTCCCAGGGCCCGGCTTCACCAGGCAACACGTCGGACATTCACTCAACCAACGTATTACATCCTTAGACATCCCAGGCCAGTAATATCTCCTCGCTAGTTTGTCCAAAGTCCGTTTCCTGCCAAAATGAGCGGAAGTCTGATGACCATGGAAAAACTCGAATACCTCCCATCTCAGAGAAGCTGGCAAGACTATCTGTAGCCTTCTTCTGGCTTTGCCTTCAAGAGTTTTCCATCTACACAATAGGCCGTCTCACACTACCAACTGCGACCATTGGCCCACTAAGTTCCTTACTTCCACACATTCTAATGACAGAGCAGGTCTGACGGGACGAGCAGCTCTCTCCAGGATCAGATTCCGTATCATATTGATACCATCGTCCTCCTGCTGAGCTTCAAGTATGAACTCCGCCGACCAAAACACCAAGTTCTCTTCCCAGGCCGGATCAAAATTCATTATTGGAGCCACCAATGCGTTATGTATGCCACAGTCTTCACAGTCCATTCTTGCACATCTTCGGATTGGTCTCCTGGACAAACAATCCGCATTTACGTGCTTCACTCCGCTCCGATGCTGAATCTGGGTATTCTCTATCCCTAGTTCAGACAACGCGGAGATCCATCTACCCATCATCCCATCTGCTTCCTTGAAATTAAGGAGCCATCTCAAGGATGAATGGTCTGTTCGTAGAATAAAATTCCCACCATACAAATAATGGCGGAATTTCTTTGTGTATACTACTATGGCCAACAACTCTCTCTTGGTGGTGCAATAATTGCGTTGAGTTTTACTCAAGCTGTTGCTAGCAAATGCCAAGGGCACTTCCCTACCCTCCTGCACTTGGGATAAGACAGCGCCTATGCTATCGTTGCTAGCGTCGGTGTCTAGGATGAACTGATCACCCTCAGTAGGATAGCTCAGCACAGGAGTTACCGTGAATAACTCCTTCAGCTTCTGAAAAGCCTGTCCAGCTAATTCCGTCCAAATAAACGGTGGTAGCTTCAACATTCCCTTCCTTTTTCCTACTACCAGCGCCTGTAAGGGAGCCGACACCTCAGCAAATCCGGGAATGAAATCGCGGTAGTACGAGCAAAAACCCAAAAATGACCTTACTTCTTTCTGGTCTTTTGGCGTTGCCCAATTAGCTACAGCCTCCAATTTCCCTGGATCCGCCGAAATACCTGTGCCACTGACTATTCGGCCCAGATATTCCACTGATTGCCTGAAGAACTTGCATTTCTTAGCTTTCAGTCTAAGGTTGTAGGATCTCAGTCGATCCATCACCTTGTTCAAATTTGATAGACACTCCTCCCGAGTTTTCCCGAAAACTATGATGTCGTCTAGATAAACTAGACAGTTTTTCCACAACAATCCCCTTAGCATTGTCTCCATCATATTCTCGAAAGTAGCCGGAGCATTGCATAAGCCAAATGGCATTACATTGAACTCGAACAACCCCCTGTGGGTTGTGAATGCTGTCTTTTCCTTATCCTCTGGGTGCATCCCAATCTGCCAGTACCCTGACTGGAGATCTAAGGTACTAAACCAGTGATTGCCTCCCAAGGAATCCAGACTTTCGTCAACGCGTGGCAAGGGGTAGGCATTCTTCCTCGTAATCCCATTTAGTCTCCTGTAATCTATACAGAACCGACAGGTGCCATCCTTTTTGGTAACCATTACCACCGGACTAGCCCATGGACTATCTGAGGGCCTTATTATCCCTTCCCCTAACATCTTGTCCACCTCATCCTCCAATGCCTGCTTCTTAGACAACGGGAGGCGCCGGTATGGCAAGCGCAATGGTGGGCTAGAACCGGTGTCTATCCGATGAGTTACTCGGTCAGTTCTACCCAATTGCTCCCCTGGAGCAGAGAACAAGTCTGCATTCTCGCACAATAGCTGAGCCAGACTCTGTTTGTCCTCTTCCGTCTCCAAGTGGCTATCTGTTACTAATGGTAAAAGATGCAGTGGCAATCCATATCCTTCCTTCCTATCCTGCTCCCCAGTGTCTTGCAATACCACTGGCATAGCGGATGGATCCAAAGCTCCTATTTCCACTGCTCTCTTTACTGCTAACTCTACTTCTGGTGAGTCAGCTCTTCCTACCACGTCAGCATATGTTACGTCCCCAAAGGTCGTCCCTTTTTCCAGGTACACATCCTGAAAAGTCATATTACTGACTGGTACTACTGTTCGTCTTGAACTCTGCACTAAGGCACTGGTGGAAACCAACCCCAGCTTACTCAAATGCTGCTGATTCGGTTCCACCACCCCCATGCGGTCAAATTCCATTTCCCGGCAGTATACAACTACATTGCACACATGGCGGGGAGGAATTCGTACTGTCTGAGAGACAGACGAGACGCCTGAAATCCGGCGGAGTACACACTGGACCTTCATCTCTTGTGGATACCGAAGAGTGAGTTCCCCTGTCACACTATCCAATACCGCTCCATACAGAGAACAAAAATCTACTCCCAAGATTCCCTCATCCGTCAATTCAGCTACAGTTGTTGAAACAACAAATGAATGTTGATTCACCCAAAAGGGTATCACCTGTCTGCCATGTGTCCGCATATGAGACCCATCAGCACTTCTGACCGACCCAGACCCCACAGGGTTAGTCGACAGACCTGCGAGCTTCTTGAAGAAATGGTGACCCATCATGGAGTGACTAGCTCCAGTATCGATCAGAAATTCCCCCAAGCAGCCCTGAATCTGCACAGGCAAGTACCATCTCTTCCCTTGTAAAGGAGAAGGTTGCAAGGCAAATCTCTGGATTCCAGCTTCACCGCCCAAGTCATATCCCCTCGAGTTGAGAAACTTAACTATAGGATCATCGGGTTTGAGTCGCGAAGCACAAAACCTTTCTACTTCTTCCGCCAACTCAATTCTGCGGACGGTGTCCAGATGAGCTAAATCTTCAACACCTTTCTCGTCCGTTCCCTGGGGCCCATCTCCACCTGGCGGATCAGACTCAGGTGCGGCTAACCCCAGCGGTTCCCATGAAATGGAATCTTTTGATTCTCCCCTGATAGTACCTTTGACAATCACAGGTGGGGTTGTTATCTTGTCATCGACAACAACCCCTGTTAGTTTTCCGTCGGTGGTGGGCTTTGGTCAGAAGAGGGTCCGTCTTTTTGTTTCTCGACCGATGATACATTCTTAGT
The DNA here is from genome assembly GCA_947462335.1 of Harmothoe impar. NCBI lineage: Eukaryota > Metazoa > Annelida > Polychaeta > Phyllodocida > Polynoidae > Harmothoe > Harmothoe impar. Next base: position 58,779,723 of record OX381705.1, on the reverse strand, counting down.
ATCCTTGGACCAACATGTCCTTGCAAAGTGACCCTTCTTCCCACAATTATAGCATTTCGTGTCTTTGTTGGGTTTCCCCTTACCGCGACCACGAGTTGCGACCTTTTCAGCCTTCTCAGCCTTACTACGCTCCTCCATGACTTTTCCAATCATGGTCTTCAATGCACCCTCCTCTGGCGCTTGAGCGTCTGATCCTGGAACCTTTCGTCTTACATAAAAAGAACGACGTCCTTTCCATTTAGGATCTATTGCTGCCACCTCTTGCACTCCCTCTGTAGTCAGTTCAACCTCTTCTATGGGCATCTCTATTACTGCTACAGGGGCTGCCTCTACAGTTTTCAACAGCTTCCTCTTTCTCAGAGCATCTTCCGTAAGCTCGAAGATATCTGCTAGTGACATAGTGGTCTTCCACTGTGAAGCAATCTCGCTCGACAATCTTTCGTCTTTAAGTCCATCTATATACAGGCTGGACAACTTCCTTACCAGCCATGGATCACTTGGACTCATAGATGCAAATGCTTCTGCTGCTAGCACTCTGAGAGCCATTCCAAACTGTCTGTGCCCTTCACCGGGCTTCTGAACTCTTGCCTCTAGCTCAGATGCGGGATCCGCACCGGATGTGGAACCTAAAGCCCAAGAAGCTGTTTCCACTAATCCCTTGTACGTTCTTCCCCCGCTTAACTCGAAGCTTGTCAGGGCGGGATCACCAGGACCATCCCGCAAACACCATGACAAAGCTGCAAGGCACTCATCGCCTTCCCAACCATTATGTCTCATATCTGCTGAAAATCGTGTGAACCATTTTCTCCATGGAACCGAGCCATCATACTGCTTCATCTTGATCGCCTGCTTCCTCACAGGTGTCATCCCCGTTCTCAACGGTATATCAGCCTGACTCAAAGCATAGTCCACTGCCTTAAAGTTCCCCACGTCATTCGGTACCGCATCAATCCCCAATCTTCTAATTGCTGGATTGCTCTGGAACACTGCCTCATCTTCCATTGACATATTTCCCCTATGTTGATAGGGTGTCCCACTCTGATTAGTACCTCCGGTCCTTGGTGTATACATGCTTCCTGGAGTTACATGACTGCCAGGTAATGGGGGAGGTGGTATATTGAACATAGGCCTCGCGTTCCCATAACAGTTATCCGGTCCCACATTGCCCCATCCCCCGTAGGAGGTGTTAGGCCCAGCCAGATTCCCTTGACCTGGCGGCCGAGCATTCATGTATGCTCCACCGGGCAAACCTGGCCTACCTACCGTAGACACATTTACCGGAACTGTAGGAACTTGCCTTGTACCTGGAGCTGGAGTAGAATGAGCACCTGGAGCTGGAGCAGTGTTAACTGGTCCCACAGGAGGCTTATTCCCTGTAGCCTGGGCTACCGGAACGTCTCCTTTTACTCCCTTAGTGTCATTCTCCACACTCACTGATTCTGTTTCTTCAAGAAAGCAATCTAACTTCTCCTGAAACAGTTTTCCAACTCTACCACACAGTTCTAACATGAACTCCTCATTCTTATCAAACTTACTGCCATGCATCGATGAGTGTCCACTCACACTGGATAACATATCTGCTGTATGTATTACCATGGAACTATCTAGATCCTCAGTGACAGGTGGTTTCACTACCTCCTCCACCGTATTGACTATAACTACTGAGGGCTCGTCGGCAGTCACAAAGGTCTCATCTCTAGACACCTCTTGCGCCTTTCCCACTGGGTCCCCAATTTCCTTCGTCCCTTTTGGTTCTAGCTTATTCACCATGTGATTTTCAGCTTGTTGAGCTAGCGCCTCTAACTCTCCCAGCTTACTATCCTGCTTCTTCAACAACTCATCATACTCCGCTACTTGTAACTGTCTTGCTAGAATCTCGGAACTAATTTCTTTATTCCGCACCACTAGCTTTTCTGTTTCAGACTTCAGTCTGACTTCAGTACCCTCAAGTAGACCCACATTGACAGAAATCTGTTCCAGATGTTTGATCTGAGCTGCATGTTCCCCAATGTTTCCTGACCTTTTTGCCAAAAAACTCTTTTCAAAAGCTTCCCTTTCTTCCTTCAACTTCCTGAGGGATTCCTCCTCTAGCCTTATCCCTTCCTTCATATGCTCATGCTCGTTTCTCAATCGGAGCGTCCTTATGTCCTCCAGGCTCAACCTTCCCCTGGGCTCATAAGGCGGAACCTCTAGACCAGGTATTGTCAACCTAAAAGGATCCGGGAACAGCTTATCTCCTCTGGAGATTACCTCAGCTGTCTCTTCCCCTTCCTCAGGAGTTTCCTCTAGGTCGTCTCTTTTGACAACCTCAACTCCTTCCTGACTAACTGGGACTACCACTCTAGTCCCTCCCACTGCTTCTACAGTGGGTACTGGTCTACGTTCCCATCTCACTGGTATATCTACTGTACCCTCCAGACTAGGTATACTAGAGTCACTATCTTCTCCAGCATCTTCCATGGTCACCTGTCCAAGCGTCACATCCTCCCGTGAGGTGTCCCCCACCTGGACAGGTCCCTCCATACCCCTATCTGGTTCTAGAGCTGGACGTTTTGCTGGAGGATCCCCTTGTGAATCCTCAGATCTCACCTCGTGGGCCTCCCCCTCTCCTCCATGTCCAATTTCCCTACTCTGATTGAAAGTATGTACCTTCTGCCTAGCATTAAACCTCACCCTAGATCGTAATCTAGGACGCATCCCCTCCCCTTGGTTAGTAACCGACGGGGGAGGTACCTCTGTATCTGACATATCTTCACCACACAAAAGCAACCTGTAATAGCTATCCTTGAAACCTACCAATTCTGGTTCAAACATATAAGAGCTTACCTCTCAATTTCAGAAAGAAGAGTAACAAAAAAATAAATGTAAATCAATACTTACCCAAAGTGGTCACGGCACCAGTGTAGCTGTTGGCTATTCTAAGATAGACATCTGCTATGAAAAACTCCAGATTCGAAAATAGGTTGTTCAGAAATTACACTTTATTCATTCTGACATACGGCTCGTAATCATACAGACGGATAGCAATAATCAAATAGGCTTCTGAACACCAGTGGTCATATGAACATACAGGAGGTATACGCTCACCGTCTAGTACATAATTCCCGAGTTCCAAGGCTCTCTTCCATCTTGGTTAACTCCACTTGGATCAGACTCCACAGAGGGAGTTCTGTACCCGGAGTTGTACACCAATGCGTCTATCTCCTCTAGTTCCCCCAGAGGGTGGAACAGAGAAAGACGCAGGGTGACCAAGGTGGAAGCAGCGACAGGACTAGGCCTAAAAGGTACAACAGAGTTCGGGGAAGCTCTGTTGTGGAGCAGTCAAGCTGGCTGAAGTGCGCAGCAAGACTGGGTCCTCGATTAGCAGAACCCCAGGTCTTATGTACTGGTCGTTATGTAATTCTCTCCATTACTCGTAAACACTTGAGTTCCCGAGGAACTCCGGGTAACCACGCGCCGGTGCATCCGAGCCGACACCGTACCCGAGATATGTCGGGTGACACGTGGCGGTCACGGCTCAATGCACATAACCAGGCCGCGCTCCACCATTCCTCAGGTGGGCTTATATAACCTTATACTCGGCAGTAGACAGGAGTGCGGCCTGGATACACGACAACACATATACCAAATATAACTCCAACTGGTTCCATAGAAATAGTACAGCGGCGACCCACTACACTAGTATTTGAATGGAATGGACCAGCAGTAATTACTACTAAGAAAGGAGAGACCGCGTATTTACTGCCAGAAACCACCTACAGCTGTAACTAGTGAGAAAGTACATGGGGAAGAATAAGCACAATTATACAGGATTGAGATTGACCAACACTTTTGTGAAAAGTTGGTTGGCCCTGAAAAGGACCGTTTATTTTGACATTTATAGATGCCACCCACTAGTTGTTATAGTCACCCCACCCCAAGGCCTTCCAGGACTCGGCCAACTCGGCAGCGGCAGGAGATCCAATCCACGTATCTTCACTGAACAGCCACTCGTTCTCCTCCCTCCACTGGACAAAACGTGCCTCCAGAGTAGACAGGGCATGCTCAGCGCTGTCTGCAGCATCACCTGTCACTGTGTAAGCACATAGGCCGACAGCCAATAGGAAGTCCCAGATGACCCCATCATTTCTGGTGAAAAGCAGCCGCGGGTCATATCCATCCAAATCACGTAGGGCCTGAGCCAACAGCTCCAGAGATGCCGCCCTGCGCAGGGAAATCCCGCCAGCACCTAGGAAGTACCAGCCGTGATGACGGCACACCAAAACATCACCAAAACTGGCAATGTCGCGCCGGACTTTATGCAACCACCGCGTCCTTACTGAGTCATACCGACTCAAAATACTCCTAAAAGGAGTACCAGGAGTCAGCCCCTCCAAGGTGTCTTGATCACCTAACCACAGGTCTAAGGCCTGCATGTCACCCTGCAGCCAGGCCTCAGGGAGATATGCAAGTACAGCCTCCAACTCGTCCTCCAAAATTGCCATATGCGCCATACTGTGTTATCTCAAGGGTACTCAAGGAATAAGTGACCCTACTGTGGTCCACACAGCCTTTATAACCCCCCCCCCCACCCCCAAATGACACTGTTCACCCTCTGAAGTGATCCCCTCACTTCAGGTGACAAGTCCATGAGAAGGCATATGATCTGCTCACCCAAGGTGTCAGCCACCGGTGTCACCGCGGCACACGACGCATCTTGCGCCGCATGACACAATAGACTCAAGGTGCCACTCAAAAATCTGCTCAAGGTGTAAAATTTTCAAACTCTCACAATCCCAAGGTCAAAGCAAGGTCTCAGTGTGTGTCAGTAGTATCAGGGAATCAATTTTAAGGTATCCCAAAATGAAACAGCCAATTTTGAAAAATTGAAGTTTTACAAAAACAATTGCGTACTCTTAACCATGTCAAACTTGCTCAAACATGCATATATATGTGTGTAAAATGTATTATTACAATCTAAATTGCTAATCAAACATGTTTGTTTATAACACTGTATTTGCACTGTATTTTACACTGTATACCTTTGTATTATGTAAGACTATTTACAGAGAACATGAAGCAAAAAGGGAGATAGTCCGCTGACTAGCCCTAGGATACTACACAAAAGACTTAAATCTCACAGCAGCGGCCCACTGCAAAGACATTTCTGATCAAAGTGTAGATCCACAAGTTGCAAATTGCCAACACCAAGAATCTTGTAAGATTCAACTACCATTGCAGAAACAAGATACCAAGTCATTTTTATGACATTACGAACACTTACCCTCCCCCGGATAAGGACTAAATATCTGCATAAAAAGGACTGTATTTGTACATACAAACTTACAAATTTAAGTACAGTAAAACTTCGTTATAAGGAGGACCTTGGGACCAGTGCAATTTGCTCCTTATAAGCAAGGTCTCCTTATAAGCAAGGTCAGCCTTATAAAGGTCCAGCAACAGAACACTCCCTACATGTGTCTCTTATACCCTTATAGACTTGATTTGAATACAATTCAGATGGGTGTGTATATTATTTCAAGTCAAAACCCTTCGAGATCCCCTTCATGGAGCTTTTGATCTCCCTTCCTCCCTAGGGACGTATTTTCCCCACCTCTATGGGATGGGGCAGTGGGCAATTTTAAGCAGTATGTGACTGTAATCCTGAGGAATAACTTCCCTGGGTAAGATTTGCACATACGAAATAAGGAAATGAGCCAAAATTACCTCCTTATATCAGAGGTTAAGGTAAAAACACCTCTTTCTAAGAGAGTTTTCTTACTATATAAATATATACGGAAAAATCGGGACCACACAAATCTGCTCCTTATAAGCAAGGTCTCCCTATATCAGAGTTCCTTATAACGAAGTTTCACTGTAATGCAAAATGTCAGATGACACAATTATGAACACTTATCCGCCACCGGACAAGCACATAACTATGCATAAAATGTACATTACCGATTGCTATATCACGCAAATCCATAGATAAGCGCTATCTAGAATTAAGAAAACAAACTTCAAGCCGGTTGGCCTACTTTCCTATAAAAGTGGCCTTGGTTTTTTTGGTATCAAACAAAAAAGTTTGTAAAAGATTATCATAAGATTTTGCATAATTTGCATCATACCCCGTATATTTGTATTCACATGTGAACATTGATATATCAAAATCCACTCAGTTCCACAAAAGCACCTATCACCAAAGACAGCCTATTACTTGATAACACATTTTTCATCATGTTTTAGAATTAAGACAAAGATGTACCATACCGTGTATATAATTCAAACTATGATTTGAAAAGTGTCAGATAAAGACACAATGTATTGCTACACTGTATAATTATGTGATTAAGAAAGTACCAAATTGGTACAAAGAAGGTTTACATACCTTATAGTTAAGATTACACTGTATATAATGTAGATGACTAGCCAAGCACAAAACCAAAATTCTCCCCAGACCTTTGGTATTTACATACTCTCACATCATCTATATTACAAAAAAGTGTACTTCACTACAAAAAAAAAAAAAAAAAAAAAAAAAAGGTAAATTCTATTTGCCACCAAAAATTGGGGACAAAATTCCAAAATTCACCCCAAATTTTTAGATGGAATGACAACTGACGGAGAGTTGTCCTTTTTCCCGAGGGGGAGGCACCTGTCAGGTATGACCGGCGTGCCCGGCGCTGCGGGCGCCCGCGTTCCAAGCCGACGGCGGCAGACGCTACTGCTGTCGTCGGCCCACGCAGGCGCGCGCCGGTCCGCCGCCCACACCGGCGCCGAGCGCATCCTGTCATTAGATAGGGGTGTATTGTTCTCTGCCAGAGAGAACGACAATTGTGTTGTACTATGCCTGAGAGAACGCCAATTGTATTGTCCTCTTCCACATGCCCATAGGGGAGTAGTGTTAACTGACACTAACATGTGGATGGCAACTAAGATGCCATGCTGGTGGCCTGCCCACCATAAAAGGGGTCAGGTCCCAGCACTGGGCATCTCCATCCTCACTCTACACATGGACTCCACTGAGCAAGGACCTCTCCACTGACTGAGAACAAGGCTATAGGCTATGCCCTACTAGGCCCAACTATCAGACATGGTGTAGGACCCCCTTGGCTCTAGTCCATTACTTAACCTCAGGGTTCTTAGGTATATTTACCAAGACATATACTATTGTGTGGATAGGTGTAACTGAGTGGAACCTACTTGCACTTACTGTACTGTTGCTGTCAACTTGTAATAAATACCAACTATACTACAAGACCTCAAGACTTACTCAGCTCATACACATATTAAAGGAGTCTCCCAACTAAGGGGATTCCTTGTATGACAATACTTCACTGCTTAATCATTATGCAATATGTGTTGGAAGGTGTGTGACAAAGTGTGCCATAGGGTATGGGGAGGGGGGGGGTGTTAAAAATGGCCCAAAAAAGCGTGACATACTTTATGGACGGCCCCTAACTATAACTTCATTGAACTAGTATTCATACTACTTTCTGCAAGTGGAATACTATAACACATTCTATGATAGATTATGTATTTCCTCAGGATAACCAGAAATAAAATACCAATCAGTTGACCAATCACCTCACCTGTGTGAGGCGGTGCCTCATCCACCGTCGGAGTCCCTCAGGATCCTGTGTCTGGGCTAGTCTGGGCGGCATCTCGTCACATAGCCCCACATAGGGCATCCATGACTGCGGCCAGTCGGTGAAGTCGGCTCGTGGCGGCCACACATCGCCGTAGTCACTCAGCAGCTGGGTTATCACTTCTCCAGCATTGTCTGCAAAGTCAAATTTAACTACTGTAAATGCCTGCATATAACCTAGATATCTCGCGTATAACCCGCATCTAGATTTTTGGGGGGGAAAGCTATAACTCGGACCTGGGGTCTGAGAATTGCCATTTTGATACTGTATTTTACTTTGATAAACCCTTGTATTACCCGCACCCAGGCTTTGAGAATATTGTATGATAGACTGGACAAAATCTTCACATTATATGATCCCAATCCCTCCAAGGGGCATTTTAAAGTACAAACAGGCAAGATCACTTTCTGGGGTAATTTGGGTGAGCTGAATCCGAATATCACACTTACCAAGCTCAAAAATGGCTCCTATGTGAAAACTACAGAAAATAAATGGCTGCCATTGATTTTTGAGAAAGCCCATGAAATCTATGTTATGCATCATTCCTAGTTATGTAATACAGTCAACTCCCTCCTAACGGCCACCCCTCCAGTACGGCCACCCCGCCATTAAGGCCATTTTTGGAAAGTACCAAGCGTTTTTCTCTTTATTTTAATGTAAAAAACTCCCTCTAATGCCGCCACCCCTCTAATGCGGCCACCTCGCCCTGCGGCCACTGTTTTTACAGTCCCAATGGGCAGTTTTCTTCTACTAATACGGCCACTGTGAGGGGCAGGTCCAGAGGGGCGGGGTGACAATCAAAGTCTGTGCCACTTCTACGTCTAAAGGAGGCACAGGGGCCCATTTCAAGGGATCATGGGTGAGGGGCACATGCCCCCCCCTCCCCATTTGCCCCCCCTCCCCATTCTGCCATGTTAATCATAAGGAGTCTGTGAACGTTTACTTGTGGATCTGTCTATAGATAATCCATTAATTAAACAGTCAGAAATTGTGGGGGATTAGGTGGACAGGAGATTAGGTGGACACAGAATAAGCAAGCCGGTTGTTACATATAGGAACGGCTACCCCAATGTAGGATGCCCAAATACCAAGGAGTCGGTGGTGATGGTGGTGGGGGGGGTGGGTCTGTGGGACAAAAGAAACTCTTTGTGTGTGCCATATGAAGGCGGGGGGTGGGGGAGGGCTTGTGGGGCACTGTCTTTACAGAAGGTGTTGAAGCTAAATCCCACCTAGTCTAGGATGGCACATTCCGCTCATGTTATGCTTGGCTGACTGGGAGACGTGTGTGTGTGTGTGTGGGAGGGGGGGTTATTATTAACGCCCTGCTCTATTGTCTTATTGAATCGGAGCATTCGGCCCCACCTCCTGACAACTAGGGGGGGGGTCAGGATCTTGGTACCAACTTTTACAGGCGATACGAAATATTTTGTTTCATGCCAAATTAAATTTCGTACACTTGAAAACAATAGATTAAGCACAGACTCTTGCTTTTTCCTGAAATAGATCCGTAGCAAGGGTGGGTGGGGGTGGTCAAATGAATTCTATATCTAGGTTTACCGTATACCAATTGTCAAAAAAAAGCAGGATATAAATAAAATGCATACGTTACATATTATGTACATGTTGTATGTTGACCAGATTAGCACACTAGATACTACATGTATATGGCAAAAATAGTTGTAATCAACATGTATACATACATGTCGTTCTAAGGTTTCATGACCTCAATAGACATAGCACTGACTCCCTCCAGTGCAGCCACCTCTCTAATGCGGCCACTTTTGAATAGTCCCAAGGGTGGCCGTATTAGAGGGAGTTGACTGTACATCAAAGTGAAGGGATTTTAGAGGCCAGACTGTCTGAGGCACCTGGCAAGCTGGAACATCATTTCCCAAGAGTCTCAAAGCCAAAAATTCGAAATGGCTGCCACCATTTTTTGAGAAAATCTCCAAAAATGCATTATTTATCACTCCTGGTCATATTGCACCTCAAATGAAAGGGATTTGCAAGCATTGTCCATTCTAGACCATTGCCAAGATAAACAGGGACTTTTGTAACATGAAGCCCACCCCCCTAAAAAACAAAATGGCCACTAGCAATTTTTGAGCACAGTTCATTTCAGTCCATTTCCGAGGAGGAAGAGCTATTTTTGTGGAATGGGAAAGCCCCAAAGAGGGAAAATTTTATCAATATTGTAATAATTTATTGGAAATATTTAACACCAATGCAGGAGGTCAAAAGTTACTTACCCTCTCCCTTCTCTACATGGTTCAAAAATTGTTCACATGCACCCTTTTATGTGTAGTAACGTGCTGGCCTTTTTGCCTAAAACAGCGTCTTGTTACCCAACTTCCCCAGTTAAGGGCACATCCCATCAAGATTAGAGCATATGATATACAGGGCACTTTACCAGCTGTGGGTTTATGAACAAGCACTAATGTGACTATTTATGGAAAGTGATTGTTCCCACCACATACTTTCCATTCTGATCTCGGGGCCCACCTCACATTCAAATCATTAGAACCTGCTGGCAAATCCTGAGGAACTAACCCGGTCAGCATTGGTCACTAGGGCCCATTTGTATTTTACTTTGCCCTCTGGGTTAGCCCATATCTGGGTTATGGTCCTTTTTGTCCAGGACTAAAAGTGGGAACCAAATTGGGCCAGCACAGGAAAAAAAGTTTTTATAAAAAAACATTGTAGAAACTACTAGTGTGTGCTAAAGTGGAATAAATCTGGGCTTGAGCTGGGCACTTTGAATAAGGGCTAGCCTATCTGCTCTCCCACCTATAGCACTGGACAAAATGGACCGGGTAAATCAGCTTGCCCAAGTAAAAACACATGGGTCCCACTAAGCAATGTTGGCTTGGAAGTCCTTGGTCCCTTTAAGCTAATATAAAGGTGAAATGCAAAGACAGAAATAGTTTCTAAACTGATTCTTGTCTTTAGCAGAATAAATAACAGTTTAGTGATCATTAATACTCTATAATTATGAGCATAATACAAAATTTGAATGGAATACCTCTGGCAAAAACTATGTTGTGTCAATATCTGCACCTGACGTTGGCACACTATCAACATAATAACAGTTGGCATAACGTTAGGCCAACGTCGGCATGCTGACGTTGGCTCAACTGGAATGCCCCTGGCCAAAACTACGTTGTGCCAACGTTGGCATGCTAACGTCAGTCCAACCCTCGACTACGTTGAGCCAACTTTGAGCCAACGTCAGGATGCTAGCTGGGAAGCAATGAGATACAAGGCGGTGGCTTGGGGAAGGGAAGAGGAAAATGTTGTGTAAAAGGATGCCAAAGGGAGGGCTGGAAGCCCAGAAAGGTTGGGTGAAAGCTCCATAAGATAGGGGGTGGGGCCCAGGAAGAGGGCTGGGAGCCCAGGGAGGAGGGCTGGGAGCCTTGGGAAGAGGAGTGGAGGCACAGTGAGAGGGGTTAAAACTCTGGAATAAGAAGAGGGGTGGGGTAAAGAAAGGATGGATGATCTGGATGGAGGATGGGAAACTCTCAAAGAGAGGTTAGTGTGCTGGAGGAGGTCTCCTTTGAAATGGAGTTTCCAATATCATATCCCCAGGACTAGAGTTCAGATCCCCTAAGATACCATTCATAGATATCTATGTGGTTCCTAGGACTTGGAAATGAATCCTGAGGACTCGCCATTGTGGCCAGATGTTCTAGGGACTTGATTTCAAGGAGGGCTCCCAATCAGAAAGGAAGTTTTGAGTGAGGTCAGTCACTATTTATCCCTAAATAGTCACACTTGTGTAATCCCATAGACCTTTTGGGCTATATGCACAGTTGGCCTACAGCAGAAAAAACTAATGTCCACCCTTGTACATAGTATTTATCATGACGGGATGTGCCCCTTAACTGGACAAAAAAGTCATCTTTTTTCAGTGCAAATGACTGCATAACTACTGTAAAACCCCTGCTATAGCACGACCACACTTATAAGACAAACCCCCAACTTGAGAGAAAGAAATCGGCCTATAAAAAAAATAGTTTTAATGTAATAAAATCCCACCTATAAGTGGAACCCTAATTTGAGAAAAATAATTTGGCTTATAGCAATAAAAAATGCCAAAATAGATTAATCTTGTAGGTGGGTTTTTACGGTATACATAAAAGGGTTTCATGTTGCAAAAACCCTATCTATCTTGGGTGGACTAGGCTTGCAAATCCCTTTCATTTGAGGTACAACATGACCAGGAGTGATGAATAATGCATTTTTTTGGGGGGGGTTCTCAAAAAATGGTGGCAGCCATTTTGAATTTTTGGCTTTGAAAGATGATGTTCCAACTTGGCAGGTGTTTCAGACAGTCTGGCCTCTAAAATCCCTTCATTTTGATGTATTACCTGACTAGGAATGATAAATAACAAAATTAACATAGGTTTCATAGGTTTTCTCAAAAAATAGTGGTAGCCATTTTGTTTTTGTAGTTTTCACATAGAAGGAGCCATTTTCAAGCTTGGCAAGTCTGATATTCGGATTCAGCACACCCAAATCACCCCAGAGAGTGAACTTGCCTGTTTGTACTTTAAAATGCCCCTTGGTGGGAGAATTTCTCATTTTGTCACCAGTCTATATAACCCGTACTGGAGGTTTAGTTCGCAGGAGGTTTAGTTCGCAATTTAATTCATCAAATAGGATTGATTTTGTGTTTGAGACTCACCCTGTGTGATATCATGTTCATTTTGAAACTAATAAATCAATTAACCCTTTTAGGACGACCTGATGCCTTAATGCTTCATGCTCTTGGTTAACCATCCACAATGCGTTTAACCCATGGTGAAGGGCTAAAACAAAAGACTCGTCACTTTGGTTATATTGTATACCCTCACACAACCGAAAGTTAAGTCAGATAACTGAGTTATGTAATAATAACGGTGGTAAAGCGGATACATATATGAGGGCACCAGTCAATCTGTCGAGATTATTTTGACATACACTCAGTTACTCATGGGTTATCCATTACAAAATAAGTGAGCGCTGAATTACCTGGCATGCGCTCACTGGCTTTAAGACTTACCTGGCATTCCTAATCCTGGCATTCCTAATCCTGGCATTCCTAATCCTGGCATTCCTAATCCTGGCATTTTTAATCCGGATGGTAGAGAAGATAAGCAGGTGGATGCTGCTGGGCTCACTCTGTCTGTGACCACAATTACAACTGGTGCGGGTCATATTTTATATTGCCCCTTTAGGGAGTAGCAATTTACTGACAGTGGGGGGGGGGGGGGCGCAAAAGATTTTGGACCCCTCCTGTTGGTGTTCAAAATGGGAGGGGGGGGCTAAAAATGGGCATAAAAGTTTTCAGTGCGCCCACTCAAAAAATCGACCACCCCCATGTTAAATAATGACCACTCCCTTATGACGGTCAATGGCAAATTATCAGAACACTAGATCCATTTTGCTGGATTTTACATCTTAAGTAGCTGTTATGACAAAGGAAATGGATTTATTTACATTATTTATAAGGACAAAGGAAATGGATTTATTCACTTCAATTGCTCGTCTATTGATAACGATACTGACTAATTATCAAGGTGTATCTAATAAAACGGCAGCATTGGGCTCACAAATAAAATTGTATGGATTGTGTATTGTGCAATAATATAGTGGGTCACCACTGTCACATTCCCTGTCTCATGACTTCAAGAGATAATCATGTCCTCAGTCACATGTTTCTAATATCAATCTGCATGCGCGCCTAGCATCAATGAATATAGATCGTGAAGCAATGATGATAGATAATGGGACTAAGCTGCAACAAAATAACGATACATGGTAAGGTAATACATTATCATTGCTTGGGGATCAATGTATAGCTGGACCAATATCTCTGTGTGTTGATGTGGGTTGTTTTTTTACTGTGTATCGTTATTTTCTCGTGGCGTAGTCCCCAGATATGGATTGCATTGGAATGTAGCTTGTTTTTGACATCCGCACCAGAAAATGACCTCATGTTGCAGTCACAAGCATGATAGTAGCTCTCGCGGGATGCTGGTGCTGCTCTCGGAATGTAGTTTGTTCCTGGCATATCGTGGTGTGTCGAATTCTCACGAGATTTACTACGCTTACATATAAACACAATCTGGAGGGTCTTTCAGAACAACTGACGCAGTCATAGGCAAATTTTGACGTGAAAAAGGCTGTTTGACGACCACTAGTAAAAAGTAATATATACACATTTAATATTTATATAATTATATGCCTTGTGAAATGCCCCAAATTCTCATTTGACGACCACTTATAATGTACAGATTTGCTTTGCTCGTCAACACCAAAATTTACCCTTTTGACATGTTTTGACGAAAATCAAAATATGACAACTGACGAGTCTGTTCTGAAAGAGCCTCCAGTGCCTATACAATCTGAGATCTAGATACAGATAGATGGCCAGAATTGCTTTTTGATATCCTCATTTACCCTTCACTTGTACATGTACAAAACCTGGAAGGTCACTAGGGATCTTAGCTGTCGTTACACCACATTTGGCTGAGAGAACAAAAGAAATAGCATGACTATATTTTATATACATGGCTGTATGTGGACATGGTCCACTGAGCACCCTCTCCTACTGTGAGTGTGTATTATATACAATGTATATGATATGTGCGACTAGCTTCATGCGTGTTATAAACCTTGGACAATGGCAATTATCCATGGCTGGCACCTTGGACAAAATTTAATACCCTGTCCTTGGCTTATATCACTCACACAGCGAGTCACTTGTATCTTATCTACCACATAAGATGTCCTAGATATGTACATTAGCTGGTGTATCTGCTGATAAAGTTGGGCTACTGGGACGTGTACCTTGGGATTGTATGAACAAAATCCATGAAGATCTTTTATGTCCGCATAGTTATATGACGCATTATAGCCTTTGCCGACATGATCTATGAATGCAGCATGAGTAAAGTACAGTCCATTAGACTCCATGACAATCTAAAATAAATATTATTATCATAACATTATATGGAACTGACTGTATTTGATGATTGAGATGAAATATATAATCTGAAGGTTTGTTGGTCCGTGATTGTCCACAAGGCCGAGGTCCCGGCTATCAAAATAAGTTTTCCAAATGTTTGCATCCAAACGTTTTTAAAAACGTTTGCCAACGTTTGGAAAACGTTTGTTTTTTCTTAGCTGGGATATCTCTCCTAGCTTCTGTCACATTGACACACACACATCGACCTCCACAAAATGCCAATAAAGACTACTTAAAGATATTTCTTATCACCATATCATGTAGGTCTACGTGATAGCTATGCCGTTCCTCAAGGTTACTCGTGACAAACATTCCCTGACCACAGGTCATTGACCCTGGGTGCTGTTTCTCCACAAATTGGTGGATACATGTCCGTAATACATATTCATACATTTGTAGAGAAAATTAAAATGATGATTAAAATCTTTGTGATACGGACCTCCGTATGTATTTGTGGAGCTCTGCAAATGTATGAAATGTGAATTTTGCAAATTTGCTGATGTCCGCAATTTTTTGTCTTATTGACAGTTCCTCATGCAAACTGTCAATAGTGGTAAATTTCTGTCTCATTGATAGTTCTCACCTTTTGCTCTGATAAACGGTTTTGCATTGAAAAACGATTCTGCACTGAAGATGTGGAAAATGGAAAAGTGGCATGAATATATATATAGAAATAAACTGACAAGCGACATGGGCATTTCTTAAATGGAGAGGCGGCATGTGACCAGCTCCCATCTAGGGCCCCACAGTATGTAAAGCTTACCCTGCTACCAGACCAGGATCACTTCCTTATTGAATACTATAGGAATCAATTAGCACTAGGAACCAATCAGCATAATTCTGCATATTTCATGGTAATGCATTTATAGGATCAATGAGCGATTTCTCTGTAGAAGTGAATGACTGAATGCATATTTCAATAGTATGCCTATAGATTGATTAATCCCTTAAGGACCGCATAGTGCATTAATGCGCCATATAGTATATGCCCTTTCCCAGTGGGCACAAAACTGAGTCCAATGTTGAATCAACATTGAATCAATGTGGAATCAACGTTGACAACCATTTATCAATGTTGATTCAATGTTCTGTGCCCACTGGGTTGTTGGCATGGTAGCGAGCCAGTCCAGCAAACAAAAATCTTTATACAACATTTCAAAAACGTTTCTATATCGCTCTTCATCATGGTAAAAAGGTTGTATAAGTTAGAACGTAATTTTGACTTATAATTACGGATTTTGTTAGCTGGGAGAGCTACATGGATGCATCATACCAACCCTACAGAATTGGTACACTCGCGAAGGTTCGACATCATGCATGTATGTAGCACGTAGTACTAGTATAGCGAGTTACTCGCAAAGGCTGAATTCATTGAGGTCATTTTATGTTTGTATAATAAATGTTTAGCGACAAAGTATATACCATTAGGATATTGTAGAGTGATTTTGACAATTAATTGAACCATTTTGAGTGAACTATGGTAAAATGAGAGTATGTTGTTAAAATTTTAATATTTTTGATAAATCTTCAATATTCATCGAGCTGTATCTCAAAAACCATTTTTCTGAGGGTATCCATTCTTGGTATGCCTTAAGATATATGTTGTCCCAGTTTGTAAACAAAGTTATTAGTTGCTGTTATGTACTTTAAGACATTATGTACATAATCACCTTATTTTGGTCTCGGAGTCACCCGAAAACGGACAGTCGAGTTCATGATGCAATAAAAAATGAACCGCTAGGGTTAGAGATGTATCAAAAAGTGTTCCAAGGAGCCGAGATATATACCTTTCAATAATATAAACTTGTTTAAATATATTAAGAACTTTCTGATTTGTCCTTCCTCTATCCTAAAACAACATAAGTCAGGAGTTTGAGCCATATATATAATATTATATATATTGCCTAATTGATTTTTAATAGATATGATTATTATCATAATGATGCATTTTGCCATATTTTCCATAGTAAACTTACCTGGTTGCACTATAACCCGACATTTCGTAATGAGAAGGTATGCTGTAGAGGCACACCTGTGTAGAACACAACCTGTCCTTACAGTGGGCAACTCCTGTGTGTGGCTGCTGACCACTACCTGTACTGCAGAAGAGCCTAAAGTTAGCTATGTAGGTCATGCCAGAGGCCACACACGGCCTCACCCAGGTTAGTAAGGCGCCCATACTCTCAACATCCACGTACCCGCTCCTAACAGCACAATTAAACATCGACATTGACGGACTGCTGTCTAACGTTTGATCTCGTCTAACTACACCCAGGTAGGGGTGCATTGTTCTTCCTGCAGTGCGGCGGTCAGGCAGCGGTGGTTGGCATGGTGACCACTGTATAACTGGATGCCAAGTCGCACCTCTATTGTTAATACCTGCTACACTGCTCACTCATAGATGCGGAAGAAACTAAAGGGTGTGTGTGTGGGGAGGGGTATGAAGTATAGGTTAACAATACTATTATCTGATTCTATACATTCACATTGTAAGCATTATGCACATGTTTTTCCTTTCTCCCTTGGATAATAATGAGCAAATCCCCTGGTAAGTATCACGGGTTGTAGCCCTCCAGAAACCCTCAAAACAGTGTATAATAACGGGATTAGGGTCCCCTTACTCTCCTGGTAAGTATCACGGGTTACATCCCTCCAGAAACTCTCAAAACAGTGTATAATAACGGGATTAGGGTCCCCTTACTCCCCTGGTAAGTATCACGGGTTATAGCCCTCCAGAAACTCTCAAAACAATTTATAATAACGGGATTAGGGTCCCCTTACTCCCCTGGTAAGTATCACGGGTTGTAGCCCTCCAGAAACCCGCAAAACAGTGTATAATAACGGGATTAGGGTCCCCTTACTCCCCTGGTAAGTATCACCGGGCTCCAGAAACCCTCAAAATAATATTTTAAAAAGGGGAGCAAAATAATAAGATCAAATTAAAATGAGTAACATTGCTTGTATATGTGATTCACAGTTATTTAAATGCCATATGATGTTTCCAATAAATAGAAGGGGAACTTCACCTCTAAGAAGTTAATTGTATTCCATCAAGATATATCATGGTATATTAAAACATGATATATCTTGATTTCCCCTCCCAGAAGGTGAGGTTATAATTGATTAATTAATGATGATTTCCCCTCCTAGGATAAGCTCACAAGAGGTCTCTTTTTGGCTAGTCTTAGATGAGGCGGGTCATCTCGGTCATGGCTATTGGATCGAATATCTGTTTGCTGTTGAATATAATTATTTGAATGTATTAACACAGCTGGTCTACTGTAGCCTTCAACCATCTGTGGTGGTGCTAAAAATTGGTAAATCAACTAGTGTGTGATTGAAGAGCATTCTTATACGTGAAAGACGTTCTTACGAATGACTAGTATAGAGCTGAATTGTGTGTACTATAATCTTAGAGCCACCTGTGATATGGTTTTCCTCCTTCATGGAACGTTCATTTCTTGTCTCCTCCTTACTATTACTATTCGACGAATCATTCCTCTTGCACTATTTGTATCATGTTATCTTGTACTTATTGTTGGAATTTACAATATTGGCAAATATGAAAAACGTATGTAATATGACTATTTATGAGCCAATAAAAACATTGAAACTGTAAACTGTAAACTGTAGGAGGTGATATTGTAATGAAGTATGATTTATCACGATTAATCACAGTAGGAGAAAACATGCTTTATCATGACTTCCCCTCTCAGGAGGTAAGATCATAATAAAGTATGATTAATCATGATCAATCATGGTAGGAGAAAACATGATGTAGAATTCTACCCAGTTGCGAACGTTCAATTCCCGTGCCTTTCTTGTGTCATTGTGACCTACCTGGATTCTACCCAGTTGTGAACGTTCAATTCCCAAGTTCTGATTGTACTAAGGACATGTTCACAATTCTTAGGAATATCTCGTGCCTTTCTTGTGCCATTGTGACCTACCCGGATTCTACTCAGTTGCGAACGTTCAATTCCCAAGTTCTGTTTGATATAAATAACGTGGAATTCTACAGAATATGACACAGTCAAAAGCTGTTCATATATTCTCGTGCCAGATACGTGCAGAATTCTCCCAGGGATCCCGAGTTGTGACTCAAGAACCGCACAAGATCTGCCCGAGATCTTGTTTGCAGGGCAATCATGCTTTAGTATGGTAGGAGAGAACATGATTAATCACGATTTATCATGATAAATCATAATATATCATGGTTCAACATGATAAATTATGATATTTATCATGATATTTTTCTACCTAGGACTGCACAACACCATACAACTGCATAATAATGGCAAATGTATGTATCTAAACATTAGAAGAGACATTCATCTCTTATTTTATGCCTTTTCACTAAAAACACAATGTAAGTTGGTTAAACTAGTAGTGTATACCTTTTGTACACCAGGTGGAACGACTGTAGTCACCATTTGATAATATCCCACTGCCCCTCCCCCTTTGGCCCCGGTTAGCATATAAGGGCATAGGTGCTTCGGTCCCGGCTTCGTCCAGTCAGTGCTATTTGTGGTTGATTGGGGCTCAAACAAACGCAGTGCCCTGTGCTGTGTGCAGTAAGTAGGGTCAGTCCAGGTAAAACCAGCCAGTGCATGGGGATCACTTCTAAACCATGGCGTTTTTGAGGCATCCTACAACAGTTCTTTGTAGAGTATGTGTGCATACTGAGTACAGCTGTGTTTTGATCCCCATATTGACCCTCAATTCGCATCAATCACCCATATATAGCACTGACTGATCCCCACTGGTTTGTTTTACCAGGACTGACCCTATTGGCTGCTCCCAGCACAGGGCAGTGTGTTTGTTTGATCCCCAATCAATCATAAATAGGACCTACTGGCTACTACTATTATGAAGATCAGGCTATTTACCCCCCCCCCCCCCGACACACACACACAGTGGTACTACAATCGTAGCAGTGTGAGGCCGCTCTAGGGTTGTTATAGTAAGAACATTAGCGGGTGGGAGGGGCATAACACAACCTGTGGGCGGGTCCTAGTGTGTGGTAATCATAGCATAGGGCACAAGATGGATGCGCTCTGGCGGGGACAGACCCCCTTTAACAACAGGAATCTGCCGACCAGACA
This sequence comes from Harmothoe impar, assembly GCA_947462335.1. NCBI lineage: Eukaryota > Metazoa > Annelida > Polychaeta > Phyllodocida > Polynoidae > Harmothoe > Harmothoe impar. The sequence goes on along the minus strand of OX381705.1, from coordinate 58,759,981 downwards.
CAACCAAGGCATAAGGCTAAAAGTTCCTCGATCTCTAAAACCTATTGTACTGAGGAGTTGCCTTTATAGAGCCATCAAGCGCTGGAATATGTTGAAACCTTGTTATACCTATATAGACAGCCTGGCTGATTTTAAAGTCGCGATAAAAAGAGATAATAACCACTGTTTCATGTAAAAATGTTTTAAAATATATTCTGAAGGATGCCCCCCACTATGTACACCAACCACTCGCCCCCCCTCATCTCATCTCATCTCATTATTCTGAACTTATATAACTCATCTGTGATAAATGATGTACCCTGCGGCTGAATATATACTGTATAATATGAACAAATTGTCGCCATAACCATACGTATGTTGTATCTGTGATAAACTTGAGAATGAAAGGGGACCTAGCGGAAGCAAGGCAATGGGCCTAAGCTAGGATGGTACATCTACTTTTGTGTTTGGTATCTTTTACCCAATAAAACACTTTTTTTTAAATGCATGCATCATGCCAATTTTTTTGATTTTTTTAAGTGTTTTATTCGGGAAAATAATACAATTACATCAAAAGAAAATAAATGTATTAAACCTAGCATGTTCGCGTTGCATTAACTCCGCTAGGGCCCCTATGATTGCATTCGGGACAGTAACGTATACAAAAAACAATGGTATGGCTATCACTGATTGAGTTACAAATTACATACATATTTCAAAATAAGCAACAGGAAACTATATAATTGATCATTTCAGATGAGAAGAATTCGATGAGATGAGATGGATGATGAGGGGGAGAGTTGCGTGAAGTGTTGAAGGGAGTGAAACATTATGCAATAAAAGACAGGTTTTTATATAAATAAGTTACATTTTAAAGGTACCGGTAGCTACATAAAGCAGCTATCGTAACCTTTTTTAATAGCCAATTTAAATTTGTTATGGTCAGGTTTGAGCATGTTCCATCGTAAGATGGCTCTATACAGGCAGCTTCTAATAACCATGGGTTTAAGTGACCTAGGGACTAAGAGGCGTATGCCACGGTGCCTCCTAGTGGGTAGGAACCTGTTATCAACATATTTAATTTGGTTTTTAAGATTAAAGGCATAAAAAAGCAAGTGCATATCTCTTCTTATGTCTAGCTTGGTACATTTTGACAATACATGCAATTGGTTTGTAGTATACACAGGATCCTTTTCTAGTTTAACACGGTAGGCTTGGCGTAATGCCTTATTCTGGAGGAGTTGCAGTTCCCTATTCTCACCAATATTGGTTCTATCCCAGACGTAATCCACATAGTCAAATGCGGGTAAGACCATGGTCTTGTATATATCAAGTGCTGTGGGAATGTCAATAAAACGCCTAGTTCTAGCCGACTGTATTACCTTATGTCTAATGTTTCTAACAGTGTTTTTCCTATGCTCAATGAATTTTAATTCAGGATCTAAAGTGAGTCCTAAATAAGGAAAGGTGAATACATGCTCTATCACAATATTATTTAGAGTAAAAACAGGTATAAAATCATCAATCTTATTAAACAACATCCATTTGGTTTTTTTCTCATTAATTGTGAGACTATTCTGAATACACCACTGAGAGATAAGGCCTAAGGATTCCTGCATGTGTATCGCTGAGGTAGTAGAAATGACCGCGTCATCCCCATGGAGTGTAATGTCAAAATTTCCAACTTTAGGCAAAGAGTTTATATAAATAGAAAAAAGGACAGGGCCCATGACAGAACCTTGGGGAACACCATACGTTATAGGTTGATAGGTAGATAGAGCGTTATTAGCTATAGTATTCTGTTTCCTTTGCATTAACCCTTTAGGGCCGAGCATCGACTATAGTCGACGCCATGGCTGGCCGAGCATCGACTATAGTCGACGCCATAGCTGGCCGAGCATAGACTATAGTCGACATAACGCTATGGGAATCAGCAAAGGCTCGGCCCTAGGGGAAGTCCCTGTGAAAATGTCTCGCCCCCATCACCAGAAACATTTTTGGTCGGCCTTAAAGGGTTAAATAACTTTTGAACCATTTTACCGAATTTTGGCTAAGTCCGAGTGACCTTAATTTTTCTAATAATATTGAGTGAGAAACCGTGTCGAGAGCTTTTTTATAATCTAAATAGAGACAATATATAGGTTTATTAATTACATTGTTAATTATGTGTTCAAGGTGTTCCCCAATGGCAGACTGCGTTGAGTGACCTTTACGGTACCCATGCTGTCTCGGGCTGAGCAAGTCACATTCTGTCAAGTAATTCTGCAACCTAGAGCAAACTATTTTTTCTAATATTTTACCTGGGAGGGGGAGTAGACTAATAGGCCTCAAGTCATTAACATCGAGAGAATTGGCTTTCTTGTGTAAGGGTACAACAGTAGCTTGTTTCCATTTAGTAGGAAAAGTCTGAGTTGAAAGGCATAGGTTATACAGTCTTAATATCACATCAGGTACACTCATGCTTAAATACATATGACTTAAAATGAATAATAGAAGAGGATTTTTCTATATTGATAGTCCTAATATATTTTATAATATCACTATAAGCCAAAGGGGATAAAAGATCTCGTTCAGCCTCAGGCGTACCGTATGGCTTCTGTTGGTGTGGTTGGTTCACGACAGGTGGCCGCAATGTTTGGGCAAGGTTAGCGCCCACAGTAGAGAAGAATGAGTTTATATATTGTACACAGTCTTCAGGGGGTACCAAAAGGTTGGTTGTATTATTTCTTAATTTAATTAAGGTGGCAGATGTCTTATTAGGTAATAACTTCCTGATGGCTTCCCAAAATTTAGCAGGGTCATCCTTACGGTACACAAGTAGCCTTCCTATTTCAGTTTTTCGACTGTTAAAAATAAGGGTTTCGTACAATTCGTCTCTAACTCTCATGGCTTCTACAATGGGTGGCGTTAGCCAGTCTGGGGTGTATTCGGGCAACGTCAGCCTTTTTATAGGGCACATAGAGTCAAGATGTAGTTTGAACACAGCAAGGATTTTATCCCACATTAAATTAGGGTCATCTATATTAACCACATCATTCCAATCAAGGGCTGTAAGTTTGTTCTTAAACGTGAACAAATCATAATTTCTATAAGACCTAGCCATCACAGTTTTTTTCTTAATCTTAGTGCGGTTACATTTTACTAGCATATACGTAGGCACATGATCAGATATTCTAAAATTAAAAGTTCTAGATTCGGCAACATTGTGTAAGTTCACATAGATATGGTCTAAGAGGGCACCAGATAGAGGCCTAGTGATATCCTCTATTAGTTGAAAAAGTTCATTATTAGTACAGAGGGTATCAACAGTGGAGTCCTCTATGTCTTTCTGCTTAAACAGATTTACATTGAAATCACCCATAATGACAATTTTTCTATTTTTATTAACAGTTGATTTTAGTTCATTAAGCCGTGTGTAAATGGCACTTTTATCATTGTCTGCGTCAGGTGGTCTATAACAGATGTAAACTTTGTACTTAATAACACCAATTAAAATGTCAACGCATAGGATTTCATATTCCTTATGTATAGAAGAGGAGGCTTGATCAATAGTAGCAATAAAGTGATCTCTCAGGTACAACATAACACCACCAGCTTTTTTGTCTCGATTAGGATATTTATCCAGCCTAAGAAATTGGTAGCCGGGTACATGTAAGTCAACATCTCTATGCGTTGGATTTAACCAGGTTTCCACTATACCGGTAATGTCAGAACTAGATACAATTTTAAAAGCGTTCACTGGCTTGCCATATAGAGACCTGGCATTAATACATGTAAAAAGAAGACCTTTTTTCTCGGAAATTTCATGTAACATAATCATTTGATTGAGAATTATAGTTCACAATGAATGGATGAGGGGGGGGGGGGCGGTGAGTGACAACAAATATGCATTTGATCGTATAGGATTAACATGATGTCTGTACTGGGTGGGTCAGAGGGGAAATGCAACGCGCCCTGTTTAATGTACAACACTTTTACACATATAATAAATCACAATACATATTAATCAGATAGATACATGATATGCTTTAAAGCATATTAACCTTCAAAAGAAAGATTGGGGTTAGGGAGCGTTCATTATTTATGGCCGGGGGGGGGCTGAGCAAAAAAGGGGGGGGCCACTTTTTTTAGGGGTATTCGAAGGGGGGGGGTCACTTTTTTTCAACCTATTCTTAGGGGGGGGTCATTTTTTTTAGGGGTATTCCTGAAAAATGTCGCGAATTTGGTATGTGGAAATGTTGCATATTTTGGTAACAGTTGGCGTTATATTTCACCAAATTATGTCAAAATTTTCCTTGGGGGCATAGCCCCCAAACCCCTTTAAAACTATCTTTTTATGTCCCTGCTGACACTCAGCATCGCACACCCTTTGGAACTTCATTCAATTTGGCTTTGCCTCCCCTAGCCAAAGTGCTTCCCACACCCCTCTGGTTATACAAGGCTGAGGCTAAAGTATGCTACAAAACTAAAATAGCCAAAACCAGACCTCAGGTGCTGGTTATAAGATGGGATTTCGAGGTGTAATTTGTGCAATTGGTGTGGGTAGTTTGAGAAACCTTTTGGTAGGTGGAGTTGATTGTAAGCTTACTTTACAAAGAATGAACCCTGGGGTGGGCACTGCCACTATGTAGGTGAGTGGCCACTGCCCCGGTACCGCTCCTACTCCTCATACTGTGGGAGCTGAGAGAGTAACTGACCGCCCCTCCTTTTTATATTGAAGCAAATTGTTGCAAGTGACCGCCCCTATAATCAGATTAAGTGAAACCAAAGTCACCTGCTTTCTTCCCATCTGAGCATCAGGAGCCAGACATAACAATGATAAACTTAGAAATTAGCAGTTTTCAAACAACTATAAACATGTTTGTGCTCCAATATTACTGTACAAACACAAGAAACCTGTATCCAGAAAGCAGGGGACGGGGGTCACCACCCCTCCTTTTACTGTTAAGAAGCGCTGACTGCCCCTCCTTTTCATCTCCTCTGTCAACCCACCGCGACCGCTCCTTGGAGAGGTGTGGCAGTGGTTATCCAAAACATACCTCAGTGCCCCCCCCCCCCCGGGAATGAACCCAGATGATCTTCTGGCAAAATTACTGCACATAGAGACAGTACCTCATCTGTCAGTGTGTCACTTTGGATTCGACTTGAGCTTAATGTTGAAGGATAAAATGCATTCAATGCATCTGCGGGCTGGCGACCCGCTGACCCATCCCCTACGTACCTCCCATCCAACTTGAACCACACTGAACTGTATCTTTCAAGGTTCACACCATACATTTTGGAGGTAATCTCACTCTCACCTTCTAGTTTCTCCCACATTCTTCTCCCATCAGCAAATGGCCTGCAGTTTTTCAAAAGATCCTTGGGGGATGCCTGCCTAAAATCCCCTCTATTAGTTGCAGTACTGCACTTTGTAACACTCTGGTTAAATCTCACTCTTTGAATTCATCAAAACTTGAGGTCTGGGCTTAGGCTTTTAGAACTGCTATTATCATGGACACAGTAATTTACAATGATTTGCAGCATTTCCTGAGTGGCCAAATCTAGAAGCTATACCATTGCAGGAAGCTACTGCACCTACAAAGTCAGACCCTGAGAATTGAGATCTCGGTCTTGTAGGGCAAAAACATTCAGAGTTATAGATTTTCTGAAGTCTGAACAACCAAAAGAGTATCTCATCAATAGTTCTTTTGTAAGTGTTGTTGGTCTGCTTGCAATGAATGATCCGTTGGATAATTAAGTCAGACATACATTTGGGTGCAGTGTCACCCTAAATCTGGGATTCCAATTCCTCACTCATTTAAGTTATAGCCTCAGTTCCGCAAATCTCTTATCCACCACCGTGCAACAATATGGCTAGAACAATTTATAGTTGACCTACTATAAATTCCTGTATATAGCCTGCAACTTGCATGTAAGACAAAGGCTCATGATCATTGTTCACCATTGAGGGTTATTTCATGAGACAAAGCAGACAAAATTTGTTTCAACGATCTATAGGATTCAACATCAGACCAGCAGGACTGGTTGGACTGGTTGGACTAATAATGCCTCACCGTACTGTACTCTCGCTCCCAAATCCTTCCGAAGGAAGGCTCTGGGGACAGCCAAATGACCTTGAACTTGGGATTTTGCTGGGTCTGGGCAACCCCTGCTGGTAGGCTGGAACCAGCGAACAGGAACAGGAAATGGAACCAGAATGTATGATGGTAGTTTTAGGTAGATTTACCATCAGCCTTTCTGGAAAAACCCAGCTTGGTAGAGGGTTAACGGCATGAGGGGTTATATGCACCACAGTATGTTAATCTAAAGATGGTGAGTGTCTGAAAGGCCAGGATTACATACATTCAACTAGTACAAGCCAATTTCGTTTTTTGTTAAAAAGTTGTAAAAATCAATCAATGGTGGAAGTGGGGGGGGGGTCACTTTTTTTTCACCTATTCCGAGGGGGGGGGGGGTCACTTTTTTTCAACCTATTCCGAGGGGGGGGCCACTTTTTTTTGACGTATTCGATTTGAAAAATGCTCGCCCCCCCTGCCATAAATAATGAACGCTCCCTTAGGTATCAACAAGTTAGAGTAGATAGATTAGTATCATGGTTTGTACCATATACTATATACACAGCTGGTCCACTTCACCTACTGACCCACTCTAGGACGAGAGCATGTAAATAACACAGAATTACCAGGGTCGTCAAGTTGCCCAGCTCTGCGGACATGCCTAAGCCGTGCATGCGCTTTGTTTTAAAAACAAAAGCGAGGGAACCGCCATATTGATTTTGGCGCGAGCCAAGTCAGTAGCTGCGGGTGACAGAGGCGACGGACCGTGTTTTTGGACAGTTTTGAGAGGAGCAAGAGTTGTAAAAGAGTTGGTAAGAGCGTACCCTCTTTTCTGTGGTTCTTTTGAACAGTAGGGGGCGGCGGGAAACTTTTTGTTTCCCGTCAAAACCTCTGTCGAAAGACAACCCTGCCAGTAAGGATGGCCGAGCAACAGCTTCACCACTCCGAACCACTTGTTGACCCCGAGATGGCTTCGGCTGTCGAGGGACTCCTGCTAGCTAACCCCGGGTCAGGGGATGAGCTAAGTGAAAGAATAGCGGAGATGGAGGTCGATCCCGCTGTTTCTCCGATTTGGAAGTCCCCCTTGCCGGAAGGTGATGAGGACTTCGAACTGCCTGAAGGGTTGGTCCTCTCCGAAAAAGAGTCCGAACCCTCCGGAGCCTCTTACCAACCCTCCCGGTTGGTAAGTCTGCGTGTCTCGCCGCCTTGAAGAAGACGGTGAGCCGCCGATTGTCCATGAAGGACACCGCCACTACCAGTGACGAGAGTGATGCATCGGGTCCGAAGACTCGGGGTAAGAAAACAACTCGAGAGAGATCCAAGTCCGGGCCTGGTAAGAAGGCTCAACCCAAGGTTGAGAAGTCTGAGCCAAAAGAAGCCTAGCACTGCGAGTACTAGGACAAAGAAGGACCCTGCCACCACTACTAGCAGTACGGTACAGGATCTGAAGAAGCCTAAAGGTAAGGTCGAGGTGAAAGCTGAGACTAAATCTAAGGGCAAGGTCGAGGTGAAAACCGAAACCAAGCCGAAGGGGAAAGTGGATGCAAAAGCTGACACAAAGCCCAAAGTTACTCCCGAGGCTTCGGGAAGGGATCCGGGAGAAGACGACCAACCCAGCTAGCACCTTATGTAAAAAGTATGTCATTTACTGGTCATTTTCACGTTGATACATAAAAACGACCCCATAATTACATCTCGAGGAAGTAAGTCAATTTACATAGTCGTTTGACCGGAAACTTATGTATCATTTACATCTAAATGGCAATGGGAAAGAGACATTAGTCATTTAATATAATCTGTATGTTTGAATTTGGTCACTATTTGATGTAATGAGTGGTTAAATCTTGATCAGAATGTTACTTTTTTTTTTGGAGAAATTGTATTACATTGACCTCAAATTCATGTCTTAAGGTGCATGCTAAAATGATGTGATAGATTTGACATCAATATTACGTATACTTTATAATGTGGTACATCCTTATCTGGTAAGATTATGACGTCTATAACACATATGTACTTTACCTTTCAAGTGGTTCATTCTTTTAACACAAGATGTCTCCCTTAACCAATATCAATAGAATCCAATCTACATTGGCAATACTTTGACCATAAATGAGTATTTATTCAACACAATAAATTTCCAAAGAAGATGAAATTTGACCGACTTTTGTCTGGAATTTTTGATATGTTATTTTTGTTCCTGTAGAATGATTGTTTAAGGGAAAACCAGGAGGAATGTATGAGCACACCTTTTCTGTGGTTGCTACAACTATTCAAATCAAAATACTGACCATGAGCTGGCATCACATCTTGGCCAATTTGCTAGGATCAATGTGCTTAATCTCTGTAGGACTATTGGTGATGTCTACAGGCAAAAATCCCTTCATTATGTTGATTGCCTGGATGTTACTTACTTCTGATGGAGTATCACATACAGAGAAAATAGGTGCAAATAATGTTTTAGTTTTACATGTTTTTAACATAATTATGCTGAGATCAGATTAATGTCACCCATGGCCATCTAAATTACATTGTGTATATATATCATATGTATAATTGATGATGATGTCTACATCATGTAACTTATTTACGTAAGATACACATGATTCTTTTACATGGATATTACATAGTCAAAAACACGTCTTAAAGATTTGCACATAGTATGTAATGGGCGCCACTTTCTGACGTAACCAAATGCCGTAAATATCTGTTGAGAAAAGACGTAGAGATAACGTGATTCATACGAGTTTTGCTAGCTGGGAAGAGATTGGCTACGCTTCCAACAACGGATCTGCTCTCCTTGTCGATGTTGATTATTGGTGATTGGGTTGGATCTTTTCAGAGACAAACAAATACACATCCTCTGACATATTGGGACGCCAACCAGTAGCTTCTTTAATTGCGCATGCGCGAACATGATTTATACGCCAGGTGGCAGGTCGGTGGTTTGCCGACTTAACAATATGTAGGATCGCACATATTTCAATACTCCTTCTCAATTTACATATTGATGATAATGTTATTCAAACATAAAGGCTCCTTCTCAAACATAGATTTAGTTGCAGTACTCCTTCTGAATGTTCAATGTTCACTTTTTGAGAAATAATGTTCAGTGTCTCTTCAGATTTTTGAAGTCCTTATCTTGACTTATAAATTTTGTCCAGTAAACTGGTGTTAAATGTTAGTTCTTAGTTTCCTCCAGTAAACTGGTTAAGTCCTTTGTTTGACTCAATAGTCAAGTATTGTTTCTCAGATAAACACACAAATGAGTAAACAGTATTCCTTCTGTTACATACTAAAATAAATCAGTTACTTTAACTTATTTAGTTACACAAACTAGATCTTTTTAGTTTTTAGAAGTTTAACAACCATAAGTTCTCATGTTGTTACATAATACACTAAATAGCATATAAACCTTAGCTATTAAAAGGTGATAATATACAATAAGTCTTTCATGTTTTCACAAACTAAATAAATAGCAATCACCTGCTATTATTATTTAATTAAAACATAATACCTAAAAAAACTTGGAAAGAGAGGTCACCAATACTTCATTTCCGTGTGAGGCTTCAGCCCTCACCTCCCTACTCTAAAGAGTCTCCAGTGCCACCAAAGTCCAACCACAGTACATAAACTTACTACTGCAAACGCACAGTTAGTGCTCCCAACACAGTACATAAACTTACTACTGCAAACGCACAGTTAGTGCTACCAAAGTCCAACCACAGTACATAAACTTACTACTGCAAACGCACAGTTAGTGCTCCCAACACAGTACACAAACTTACTACTGCAAACGCACGGTTAGTGCTACCAAAGTCCAACCACAGTACATAAACTTACTACTGCAAACGCACAGTTAGTGCTCCCAACACAGTACACAAACTTACTACTGCAAAGGCACGGTTAGTGCTACCAAAGTCCAACCACAGTACATAAACTTACTACTGCAAACGCACAGTTAGTGCTCCCAACACAGTACATAAACTTACTACTGCAAACGCACGGTTAGTGCTACCAAAGTCCAACCACAGTACATAAACTTACTACTGCAAACGCACAGTTAGTGCTCCCAGCACAGTACACAAACTTACTACTGCAAACGCACGGTTAGTGCTACCAAAGTCCAACCACAGTACATAAACTTACTACTGCAAACGCACAGTTAGTGCTCCCAACACAGTACACAAACTTACTACTGCAAACGCACGGTTAGTGCTACCAAAGTCCAACCACAGTACATAAACTTACTACTGCAAACGCACAGTTAGTGCTCCCAACACAGTACATAAACTTGCTACTGCAAAGGCACGGTTAGTGCTACCAAAGTCCAACCACAGTACATAAACTTACTACTGCAAACGCACAGTTAGTGCTCCCAACACAGTACATAAACTTACTACTGCAAACTCACAGTGTTCTCCTTAGTCCACTGCTAATTGCTAGACAGACTCCAAAGTCTCCTGACGTCACCTGCAGTCTCCTGACGTCACATGCAGTCTCCTGACGTCACATACAGTCACACACACCCCACGTCGTCCTGGTGTTCACGACACAGACCTTCCTGCTTACACTAGTTACAGTTACACGTCCTCTTTAATCCCATGTAACTCCAAGCCACTGTCTGTAACTGTAACCCGAGGCCTGTAAACTTCCCTGTCGACCTTGTATACTGCTACCATCGTCGATAGCATTACAACACAAGTCGATGACAGAAGACAAACTTCACGACAATAGTCAATACACACAAAGCAGCACATCGTACAATTGAAGGCTCCTGCCACTGCCGCCTCCCACGGCACTTTCCTGGGGTGGGCGCTCCCCCGCCTTGGGCCGCCTCCCACGCCGTACCTCCCGGCACCTTGTCCATCTAGTTTGACCACCATTATACACTACAAGTCAACAGCAAATCGTACAAGGCATCCTCGCCACCATGCTGCTTCTCTGATGCCTGGGGGCCGAACCATAAAGATTTTCACGTTTCAAACGTGAGAGTTTTGCAAACCATAAAAAAGTCACGTTTCAAACGTTATAGTCACGTTTTGCCCACGTTTGCTACACGTTTGCTACTTGGAGGCAGATTTTTCAAGTATCTCATATTTGCTACTTGGAGGGTTAAACATTTTTGAAATCATTTTCCATCAAAATTACATGGGATCAGGTCAAATGGCCATAGCAAATATGCAGGTTGCTTTTCAGACAAAAACAATGGAGACTGAACACAGTATAGGCTGATTTAGTTTCCAAACGTGAACAAAACGTGACATGACGTTCCAAACGTGAAGGTGTAACCACTGTTCACGTCCAGACGAGAAATCACGTCTCAAACGTGCTTTTTTTTATGGTTCGGCCCCCTGGCTCCGACTTCGCCCCAACGTCGCCTCGGCGTTCCCGGGACCTTGTCCGACGTCTGCCTGCCTGCAGCCACGCTCCCACGTCGCGGCCCAAAACTCGCCAATTTTCAAGTCTTCTCAAAGTCAGTATTTTAGCATCATCCGACCTTCAAATTTCGTCCACCAATTACTCCATACCTTCACCGATCTTCCAGAAGTCCGCAGACAGCATGTCAGGGCCCATATCCTGTTGATTATTGGTGATTGGGTTGGATCTTTTCAGAGACAAACAAATACACATCCTCTGACATATTGGGACGCCAACTAGTAGCTTCTTTAATTGCGCATGCGCGAACATGATTTATACGCCAGGTGGCAGGTCGGTGGTTTGCCGACTTAACAATATGGAGGATCGCACATATTTCAATAGTCAAAGGGTATGGACGCAAGTCCTGCAGTGGCAGCCACAGCAGCACTCGCAGTTGAGAGCAGCACCGGGGCGCGTCCGAAGACGACTAGCACGGTGGGCATACTGGAGGAGACTCAACCTGAACCGGTTGAGGCAATGGATACGGACACAAAACCTGGGGGAGCCGAAGTGGTCGCTTCGTTGGCAGAGGTTCTTGCTAACGTGGTATCAGAGACTTTCAAGGTACCGGAGACCCCGGCACCATTGAGAGCAGTGGTCACTCCACCGGCGCCCCCCCTGAATGAGCCCTTGCTCGATCCGGAGCATACCGCCATGGACACTTCCGACGAGCCCGGCAAACTGTGGGAGGCTACCGGTGGTGGTTCCTCCCCGGGACCGAGCACCTCTGCAGGGGGCGGTGGGGGATCAGGAAGTATCCTGGCTCCCCATCAACATGAGGATCGTGTAAAGGACGAGGATCTAGTCCCGAGAACACTCCGGAGAAGCTTAATCAACCAATTAAGCGAAAAAGAGATGAAGCAGGTGGACTTCAGCTTGACTGGCACATTCGGGGGCCTGGCGCAGTTAGGGTACACTTTCCCTACCTGGTTTCCAGACCGCCTAAACGCTAAAGTAGGAGAGGAGACCTGCAAGGATCGCCTCCTCCTGGTTGCTGAGCATCGGTCGGATGCGTTGGCAGCACTGGATTTGGACATGGAGACATTCGCCGAATTTCGCACTGTCCTCGGGAAGCGCGAAAAGAAGCGGATTAAGACTCCAGCCGTGAAGCTCGCCCAGGCTTTAGCCCAGAAGAACAAGGGGGCTATCACTGAGGCAGCTCAGGAAGAGGAGATAATCCAACAAGAGTCCGAGGTGGTTCGCACGAACCTTACGGCTCGTCAGGAGAGGGCTAATCTGCGGGATCGTACCGTGCAGGAAGCCATTCGGAGAGCGCCCCTGGAGGCCGGGAAAACCCCGGAGGAAGTAGACGCTGTGCTGGCAGGGATAGATAAAATGCCCTCGGAGGAACTCACTGTGCTGGTAGACACTGCTCTAAAAGCCAACGCAGTGAGCATGTTCCAGTTCTTCGCACCTATGTGGGTGGGGGACTGTGTGAAGGACAATCATTCCTCACAGCACCCATTGGAGACCAACGCCGAGGGGTACTCCGATGATGAGGAATGGATTAAGAAAGATCCGCTGGACCGTTCGGTGCTGTTGTATCATTACGACATTCTGGAGAAGGTACGTACTTCTAAAAAGAAGTACTACAACTTTGTACAAAAGGCTAAGCTCTTTTGGGAATTAGGGAGGTGGTCTCCTGACACTCCCTGTCCATTTGTGACTTGCCGGAATGAGGATGAGAGTCGTGACACTCCCAGAACTTAGCACACCAAGGTCAGGTTCGCACGTCACCTCACTGAAAGACACATACGGCATCATATTCGTTATGACTGTGTAAGTGTCGGACTGAAGGGGAGCAAGGATTGCCCTGATGGAGGCCAATTTGTTCGGAGAGCAGACATCATCCGACATATGGCCCGGAAACACAGACTCTCCCTGGAGGCTGCAGCAGAACGCATCCAAGCGGTGCACCATACGTCTTACGGTTCAGAAAGTATGGAGAACGTCAACTTGGACTTTGGCATGAGAAGGGCAAGGTCAAGGTTTTCTACAAAGTAAACCAAGACCGAGCCGCCCTTCTCATTCCTGAGGGTGAGCTGTTTGACGCGTTCATGGAGCACCTAGCGAAAACAAAGCCCAAGCGGGCTACGAAGAGAGAGGGTCATTCCTCTGAGCATACGTCTGCGGAGCGACCTCAGACTGGCAGCTCGGAGAGACCTTCAGTGCTGGAGAAAGTTGCGCCCAAACACAAGGGGCCAACTTTCACCTCCAGGAAGACGAACTGGAAGTCGGGCCCTTCTTACAATGCTTTCCCAGCTTCTAATCTTGTCCCGGGGCAGGAGACGCAAGTCTTCACCCAAACGGGAAAACCCAAGAAGGGTACAGGCTCTGCACCGCCTAAGCCTAAGCCCCAATCGACCCAGAGTTCCACCTCCGAGACTCTGCCTGACAGTGCCCTACTGTTACAGCAGGGGCCACCGATGCATTTTCCCCCGGCGGACTTCAAGTCGTTTGAGGCCGCCCAGGAAACTTTGAATAGTTGGCAGGACGGCTTCCATAGCCTGATCACTAACCTGTGTATGGAGGTAACAATGTTATCGTTGAATTGCATCCATCATCTGCACCGAACTGAATCCGAAATCCAGAAGGATGCAGCTTGGGCCAGTGTTCAGACGGAGACCGCCAAGGCTCTGGAAGAACAAGAGCAGGCCAAAATCGATAGGCAGAAGCAGAAAAGGGAGACTAAAAGAGCCCAAAAGAAACTCACCGAAGAACGTCAGCGGTTTGAGTCTTGTTTCGGACATGAGATGTCCGAATGGGATGGGTCCAGGGAGATGATCGAAGCCTGGCTCCAGGAACTGGATCTCGCAGAAGACGAGCCTGATTCGGAGGATGAGAACAAAGCCTGTGAGGCTGAAGCCGAGTCCGATGTGAGTTCGGACGCTGATTAGGATTATCCTATGAGGCGTCTACTTGTCGGGGGCGGGATACAGTTTTGTGATATTCTGCCCCCACTGGAATAGCACCCTAATGCAGGGTGCCCGGATCCTGACAGCAGAGCAGTGGCGGGCCAGGTTCACAAGGACTTGGCCTGCCGGGACGCAGCACTGACGGAGCAGAACGAGAGATCCAGACAGGAGCCACCCCTCGGGATAGGAACGCCATATGAACTGGGTCTGGAGACCGAATATTTTTTAATCAGGACCGAGTGTTCCTACATACTGTTCGAAGATCGCCAGGAGGCAGAACAGGCAGTTTTTTTGTTTTTTTCAACATCATGCTCCCAAGGAGGGCTAATGAACTAAGTTTCCGATACGGGTAGTAGGTCCTGAACCCCGGACATAATGCACCATCACAAGTACGAGGAAGTCCGGATCTTCGCCGGAAACTATGTATGCTATTTTACTATATATTACTACATGTTAAAACATATATTCAAGTTTAAAAAAAAGTGATAGTGTTTATCACTTCTAGTAATATTTTAACTATGAGTTTAAATATAGCTCGGGGTCCTGGAGGGACGAAATTTTTTTGTGATACCATGTTTCAAGTGTTCAATACTCAGGTGTACATAAAATTAGTATGTATAGGTAAACTCTATTTATCCAAGGGAGAAGAGTGTAATATTTATTACAGTCACTATATGTGGACAGTCGAGGGAAAAGGGTCCTCCAAAGTAAAAACCTAATAATAAAATTGATGTCATCAGCTTTCCAGTGATATCTTTTATAAGCAGGTACCACTTCTAGTTTTTGAGTACTGGCTCCCTGAATATGGGTGGTCACTGTCCAATCTTAAATGCCAATAAGCTCTACCTTCCTTTGTTTTAGAGATATTCCTATCTAATTAGCATAATTATGCTAATTACCAAATATCCAAACTTTTTCAAACAATTGGTCACAGCTTTTGATCTAAAAATGGTATTTACATTCTGTTTTCAGCATAGAAATTGTTTTGGGGCCTTCTTTCATTCAATCTTTTAAAATTTTCGATTTAGAACAAAAATCATGTTTCCATGGCAACCAATGTGTGCAAAAACACCAATTTAGGCCCAAAAACGTTCTTTTCCATTCCAAATATGGAATGTTTTCACCAAAAATGGTATCTTCTAATGTGGCCTATCATATTCTACATAAAAATGCAGTATAGACAGGTTTTTTGCTATATCTTGGTCCTTTTTGGCTTTATGGAGCCCCCTGGTGGCCAAAGTTGGTACTAAAAATCCCCCGCGGAGGTCCCTTTTCCCTTGTTGATCCACATATATACTTGTGTGTAAATAATAACGTATTGGTTCAACAGAACTACCATATTGTCTAATGTGTAACTATATTAGAGCCCCTAAGGTGGTATTTGTAAGATAATGCCAGTTCAAAGTGTTTTCGAACTTTAACCTTGATTATTTACCTCCCGGTTATTATCTGGTAGGGGGTAGTGTAGGGGCTAGGGTTATAAGGGGTTTATATGGCGGGTTCTGTTGGATGCTGTGTTGCGAACTCAGTCCGAACCCTTCAGCCTGACGGCAGGTGGCAGCACCTGCCTCGGGCTTGGGGTATGGGCAGAGGTCGCTATAGGCTTCCGGTCTGTGTGTGCACGCGCAGGCTGGCTGCCTATATATAGCCAGCATCCGATAGGACTCGTCGGTCACTCTGGATCCACGCTTGGACAGAGGCCCTGCGATCATATCGGCTACGAGCCTACTGACCCCCTCCGAACTCTATAGGGAGTTCGTACTGATATAGCTTTGCCTGTCTAGGTTACTGAATAAACCTTCGATTCGCAACCTGTACACTTGATCCGAACTGTGTCGACTTTGGTTCTTTACTTAATAATATATCAGTATCATAAAGGACAAAGTATCTTTTATTACATGTGTAACAACGAGGCAGTGGTGTGGTTGACGTCAATAGCCACTGTATAAGACAGTAGTCACCTCTCCTGTTGTTGAAAAGATGACCACTCCCTTAATCTGTAGGAGGTAATGTGGTATCCATATCCACTATAATTATAAGACTTAGTTAGTATACAGGGCGTAATGTGGTATCCATGTCCAGTATATTATAATGCAGCTAGTGTAGATGGCGTGGTGTGGTATCCGTGTCCCCAGAATCATGTACACTAGTACAGTTATTAATGTACAACGTATTTATCTATATACACACACTTATGACATTACAATGAACATCGATATACACAAGTCAAATGCTTCAGGATATCCAGGCTTACAAAAGCCTAGGTCCCCTAGCTTTAAGGGCTTCATCCATGAAGACCTCCTTGATTATTTCTTTATATGCCCCGTACCGGAGGCAGAAACACGTTGCTTCTGTCCATACTTGGTTCTCTGCGAGCTGCTCCAAACACCGGCTATCTGCTCTGAACTGCTCCTCCAGGCGGACAGCCTCCTCGGTGGCCTCCTTAGTCTGCTGGATGATCTCCTTGGTCCGCTGCTCACTGGTTTCTAAATCGGGTTATTTAGAAAGTGAAACATTTATAGTTAAATTGTGCTTCTTCAATAGGTATTGAGATAGTAGCTATGAAATAATACAGCAGCAACAAGCTTAGCTTTCTTTGTTGAAATACATTGTGTACTTAGTTGATTTTTGGTTATTGTAAGTGTATACATGAACAGCACACATTGACAATAAAATAATGTTAAAAACTTGTAACAAAATACAAGATTTGAAGAGTTTCGTTGCAAAACGCAACCAATCCATTCCAGAATTACAGCATGTAGTGATTTCTCTTAGGGTACCATATTGTCAAGTATATTGTCTCGGATATAATTTGTACATCAGAGAGGACCTAAATACATGAAAAATACAATTTTGATAAAAACATTTGTTTCAAAATTACATTTACCTATTCCTGGCCTACACCTTTGGCAAAAATTGGAGTCATTGGCGCTTATTGCGTTTTGGAACCAAACTCTTCATTTATACCCAGTGCAAATTAGTTCCTCTTTGCGATTTTGCCATACATGTACAATTAAAAGCACCAATGCATATTTGTGTTATCAAATAAAAATATGCGAAGCTCAACTCAACTCTGAACAATATACCTTCAGTTAGCTCCTGAAACTGTTCCACCTCCTTCTGGATATTTGCAATAGCCATGGCATTCTCCTTTAGCCTTGTCATGGCACCCCCAGCCGTCCGTGAGCTACTCTCTCCGGGATGTCTACTCCTCCTTTGCAGCTCAATTCTGACTTGTCTCAACTCACGCATACGTCCATAGTCGGCGACGGTGGCTGTGACGAGACGTCTAAGTGTACCGTAGCGACAGAAGCAGAACTCGTCCTTGCTCATGACGTACACGTCATACAGGTTCTGGAGGATGCTCTGTGTCTGGTTGACGTCCTCCTGGATCAAGTCCCTCCTCTGACGGGCCTCGTAGAACTGCTTGACCACCTCCTCCCTGGTAGGTCTTAGGCCTAGGGTCCTCTCTGGTTACAAGAAGATAAAGAGATAAAGAGATAAGGAGTAGGCTATATATACATCGTAGAAACATACGGTAACCATTAATGGTTGTGTAAACAAGAAACAGAGACACAGGGGACATAGGGTCAGCACGAAGCACTATGTAGCAATAATCTGAAATATAGGGTGAATATGAATCATGATTACGGAGGAATAGGGTCTCTGTGCAAATGGGTTATTCAAGTATGTCGTCATCGATAAGGGTACGGAGGTAATATGGAGAGCCAGGAGAATGGTGCCATGCCAGTCGCAATTGAAAATTGGAACATATAGCATTTTCTGGTCGCCATGGAAACTATTCCATCATTCTAAATGTGGTTCATTTGTCCTTATCTCTTGGACATTTCATCAGTTACTTAAAACTGAAATTCCCCCTAGAGCAAGTAATACCAAAAGAGGCATTTTAAGATTATTAACAAATAAAAGAGATCTTTTGTAATTATTAGTATGTATTATGGTAGACAATTTAGTAAGAGCCAATTTGCCATTGTCCGTTGTACATAACTAGAAAAATGTTTCAAAACTTGTATATCTCATTACATTTTAAAAGATTCTGACACGACCCCCCCCCCCCCCCCCCAACCCAATTTCCCCTCAAATAGAGCTCTCTTTCCGCCTGCCTGTTCACAATTATTGTAGGTATAAGATATGTCTAATGTGGATTATAGTAAATAAGTAAATACATTTTAATCCAGGAAGAATATGTCCAGTTCGGGAATCCCCATCAGATCAGGAAAGTCCTTATTCTAAGATAAAGAGAGAATGGTACCGATGCATGGCAACTAAATGTGAACAAATATGCTAAATCTCGGTTAAAACATTCTTTACATGTTTCAAATATGACTATTACATTTGGAAAATGGAATCTTCATTAATGGTAATTGTGTCCGAGAAAAAAAATGTTCTCTTAACTATATTTACATAGGGCATGTAAAGCTAGTTACTCTTGTGTTACCATCGCCCATCTGTTATGTTACATAATATGTATATGCTACCTGTGCGTGGACATCAATACATTAATCCCTATATTGTAGCATATGGCTAAAGAAGATAATCCGGGAGATAGTCATAATGGCTAACCAATCCCATTCCCGGGTGGGTTTCCCCCTATACAGTTCACAGTACCACATACATCACGGGTCCCACTATGTATAAATCTTAACATTGACCTATATAGGTGAGGTTTTAAAATGTGATATTAAAGCCTCGATTCATAGGTATGCTATTTAGCTGCTATACTATCTCAGATAATTATATAGATAGTTCACTGTCTGCATATTAATAAATAGTTCCCTTAGTGGAGTGTGCTGGTACGGTCTCAATTTATAAAGCGACTTTTAACTGCATGTGCTAAATTCAAAGAAATAGAAAAATAAAATGATTCCAGCATTCTATCCAGCACTTGATAGTAGACTCTGTTGGTAACACTAAATAATGAAACCCCACAAGAATATGAATAATAGTTGGAATAAAGAATCTCTATAATTATATGCATGTGAGGAAAAGGTTTTACAACCATCTGGGATACAAATGAAGAAAATATAGATTTGAGTGTGCTAACCTATCCCGGTAACCTATATATGCAAGCTTAAGGGAATGTGAGTAGTGCTAGTTCTATCGAAGCGTTTTTACCAATAAAGGTACTCCATCGCAGAGGAGTTTAAGAGTGGGGATACCCCAGGTTACATGTGATGGTCATAGTAGCTCCAATGAAAGGTCTAAGATGTGGACATAATATAATATTATAGCATAATGGGTGCACCTTGGTCAATGACCCATAATGCCCTCTAGACGTGGTATTATATAAGGGGATCACCAGCGAGCTGTGACCCAGTCCGACCTAGCTAGATCTATAATCTCAGGGTTTTTATAGTGTAGAGTTGGTCCTTGTCTGTGCATATATACGTGACATTGTCCATGTCCATGTCACAGTTACACTATATTCGACCTCTCTGTGACCTAGTCATGACCCATTACAATAATATTATATATAGCACATATACATGGATTTCACTCTGAATATATCTAATAAGTATGTTGTATTTATACTTACCTATGGCCTTCATGTTCCACTATGAATACGTCTACCCCAGCTGGGTAGTTCTGACGTCTGATCTCTGCTATGATCCACATTGAACTTCCGGCATGGTATATATTCAGCACGTGATCTACAATGAATAGTAAAAGGGAGCTACGTCCACTCACTCTCAGTTTCAGGACCCGGATTGAGGGCTATTTAGGAAACGGGCTACACATGCAGCCGCTATATATATAGGCCTAACTATATATATAGTACTATAAATGTATACGTCCATCACCACCACAGAGTTCATCTTCCCTTCCATATACATATACACCCATGAATATGGAGATATCTGCCAGATAGCATTCACTTCAAAATTATGTTCAATGAAAGTATAATTAGCCTTCGTTTCGAGTGTACTTGTATGTTTATTGCATTATAGTTGCCACAATGTATTATTGTATGTCATGTATGTCTTCTCAGGGACAGAGGGGGGCTCCACAGATGGGGGTCATACTGAAAATGGGTCATACTGGCGGGGGGAGGTGGGGGGGGGGGGGGGGTTACTTAACATAATTTGAATGGATACAGAAATGAATTGGATGATACTAGCTTCTAACCAAAAACAAATGCATCATTTGGCAACTACAATGAGTTTGTAAATATCACATTGTAGGTGCCCTTTCTGAATTTTGACTTTGATTTATTTGGTGCACCATCGGATTTGGTGCATTGCCGTTCTGCCTCCAGGTCCCCTTTCTCTAATGGAACGGAATTTTGAAGGAGAGCAACTCAGTCATGCCGGTCTATATATTCTTTTAAAAGTTACAGATGCATGGGCTAAAACAATCATATTGTAATGCCAATAGTAGATTATATCTACTGCTGGCGGTACAATATGAGGGGTAAAAAGCAACCTGGCGACCTCGGCTGTTTTCCAGGTGACCTGGCGACCTGGTAGAATAATTTAAGCGACCTGGCGACTTCTGGAAAAATATATCTGTAGCAAATATGGTCTAAAAAGCGACTTTGTGACCTGGGGCCCTTAATTTCGGAGGATTTTCCGATGTCAGGAGGGGGGACCCCTGTGCACCCCCATATATGAGATGAGTTAAGGGGATGACATCATATATTACTGTTACACATAACAGGAGATGAGTTTATCTAATATTGCACTAAGTACTTTCATGAATGAAATACTATAATTTGTCTTTGCGAATGTATTAAGGTCTTCAGTAATCATTATTCATATCCTACTTTAATTGCTCTATGCACGCACACAGCAGTGGGGTGGCTGCATTAGAGGGGATCATTTTCTATATATTGTAGTATGTTTGGGACTATTAAATGTGTTTGCATTAGAATGGTTGGCTGCATCTGAGGGGTGGCTGTTATGAGGGAGTTGACGATATGAATATTCTTCTATCCTCAAGTTTGAGACTCATGGCTTGTAACTGAGCTATATGTGGTATACATTGTTTTGCTCCAATTTGACCTGGTAAACAGTCATCAGGCACTTGTTTTGTAATATTGCAAAGCTTTATAAAGCCTGATCTATACATAGTCAAATGAAGCCATAATATGTATAGTCTAACCCTACTTGACACTTCTGTTCTATGTTGTATGAATTTTTATTCTGGATCTAGGGTGAGACTCAGGGATTTTACTCTCTCAATAACCACACCATTTGTTTGAAGGACAGGAAGGATATGGTCGACAGTATTGCAGATCAGCCATTTAGTATTATCTTCATTAAGTGTAAGGCTATTGCACAGTAAGCACCAAAACGGAGGTCAGATGTAAATTCTACGTTCAGTTTGGGGTGAAATAATGTGATTTTACTAGGTTTAAAGGCGCACTCAACCCATGACCTAACCCTGCCGAGTTTTGTACGCAAATGACGTCGTGGGTTCAGTGCGCCTTTAAGAATGTTAAAACGTTGAGGTTTAATTACGTCCTACAGACGTAGACATCTAATTTACTTTTTCTACCTCATTGAGACCTAAACATGTTCCACTTGCTCTTCCTATCACCTAGTGTAGTGATGAACCACCAGATGGGGCATTGGTATGCTGCAGCCAACAGACTGGGTCCAAGCATCCGTGCTGTGGGTTGTGCATTATTTGATGTAAATGTATGGTATTTGTTTATTAAATGAGACACATGGAGATAGATCCTGTTGGCATGGGCCATATGTGATTCTGTAAATGGTATTACCGGTTGCATGTAATCTGTACATATAGCTTAGTATCATTGGCCAACTCTGACCTGTGAAACATGTTCTTTTTCATGTTGTAGGAAGGCGTTATTAAAAGGGGCAGTCTCACCACTCGCACTTAACCACACAGTAGACTAGAACAATAATAGAATTGTGAGGGGGATACGCTTGGTGATTATGTCACTTTAAATACTCGAAGATCACCCGATTAAGAAATGATGTCCGCAGATGAGTTACTTTTAAATTTCCAGCAATATTGTTTAAGGGGGGGGGGGGGATAATTTTGTTCCACTTTTGACGAAAAAGGTGTTCAAAATATTGGCATGTTTGTCAAGCTTGAACTGTAAGTAATGCAGTTGGCTAGGAAAACCTTTTTTTGCAAACTTTGCAATTGCAGATCAATAAACTCTTATCTAATGCTATTTAGTGTGTACATTTTTCGCGAAAGAGTGTATATTTTCCTATACATTTTGCCCCCCCCCCCCCCCCAGTAGAAAGAAAATAAATGAAAATGCCCTATTCATATTTTTCAGTGCTGTCCCTTTTTGAGTAGCCTAAACACCCACATTTCTTACAAAAGAGCATACCATTAAAGATGGTAAATCAGGTAACAGACTTCCCAAACCTTTTCTTCAAAATGGATATCACTTCAATGCCATGGATTCCATTATCATTTTAGCTGATAAACAGTGCAACATATTTGTCTATTAATACATAATTTGAGATTGATAACAATGTACCCGATTTACCTCACTGACTCAGGCACTCCCCCAGGAGAGTATTGGGGGAACTAATCTGATAGAGAATGCACTGAGCCATGCAGTATCAACACATAGGGGGCTTGAGTGTCGACCTACAGTAAAAAATATTGCACCTTTGCAACTGCATTCGATGGAAAGGTAATGAAGAGAGCTTTTAGGGAAAAATTATTACAAGTCAAAATAAATGGTGCCACATGGCCTTAATTGCCGCCAAAACTAGGTCATTTTACAGAATTGCCCAACTTTAGCCACCAGTGGTGCCACCTGTGAACTATTCCAAGGAACAAGCACCATACCTTGACAAGCTCCACATCTATCAAGATTAAGCTGCTTGGGGTACAATTCTAATTTTGACAATTTTTTGATTATTTAAAGTTTTGTTAATTTCCATCGATTCATGTCCTATTTCCGAGCCTCAGTGTATCAAGCAGCACCTATGTAATGACATATGGACCTGTGACCCTGAGAGTTTTTCCATGGTAGTCTTTTGAAAATGGCTAGAATTGAGGTTTTTCTTACCAGATCAGACACCCCGCCCCGAATGAGTGAGCCAGAACTCGGAAACTATTTGGAATTTTGATTAGAAATTTTGGGTGGACAATATGGATACATAGGGCAATGAGAAAAGAAATTAACATGGAAATCCGAGATGGTCATCCGGGAAGATCTTCCGATTTTGGTTGAGTTGACGCAGAGTCAGCCCATAGTAACTTTGTTTCTCCACATGGAATAAAGTACACTACATGTCGCTGCATTAACCCATCGAACGCTACGGGACTGCCCAGAGAAGAACATAATCTGTTCACTGGCTTTCTAACATTGACTTTAGAACTTTTCCTCTATTTGATTAACATTTGGCGCTAAAAGATGTCACTCCTTAATTGACATATTGTAGGAATACTATTATTTTGAATAACCTTTTGCGGGAATTAACATAATCTAGTACAGAAATCGATGCGGAGAAAGTAAGAATTCCTGAAAGGGCAGGAAAAGGGGAGTCTCGAAATAATATCATACTTGTATGCAAAACAAAGTGCGTCATTGATTTCTTAACAATTATCACAAACAGAGAATATTTATTTCAAGTCCTGTTTATTAGCTAATGAACACATATACATGGTAGTTTGTCATGTCACTATGACTTTAAAGATCGTTATGATACAGCTGTACAATAAGAACACATTATTCACATTACCTCATCTTCAGGAGCCGCATAGTGCTTTAAAACTGTGCTACAACATGTACTAGTATGTCCTTTATCGTCATGATACATGAAAGCAGCCCTGGCGAGTAGACTAGCCAGGGCTGCACTCATGTACCATGCAATCCTTTTAGGAGAGGATGGTTGGCATGCTGTGTGAATGCAGCACAGGCGTTTTACTCACCAGGGATACATTCATGCATCAATATGACAAAGGACATGGTGCATTAAAGCGCTATGCGGCCCTAAAAGGTTTAAATAGTTATAATAAACAGTTTCCAATTGACTTTTTGTCATCAGACATTCAAGGTAATGATACTCCGGAATCCACTATAACCAATAGTCATACCACTATACAGCAGATGTGGTTATATTTGTTTGTATAACACTTAAACTTAATACAATTAAAAGCATATGATATAGCATACATGTGTAAGTACCTTTGGGGTATAAAAGCTTAAGTCAATAAATATGGCAGGTATATCAAACATCAATGCTGCATTAGCTATGTATGAGATGATAAAGACCCATTATAGTAATGTGCAATGTACATCTTTCTGATGGGGACAGCCTTGGCGGTGATCTAATGGTATCGGTCAGATTCCCGGTTACTGGTACATGTACATGCATCGTACGCTGTACAATGTGTTTCAACAACCTTTTTTTTTTGCATGTAAAGGCTAAACGCCAGCATGGCTAATGAGCACTATTTATAAACTGATGTCAATTATGTTCTCAACGGGGCATACAGGGTTATTGGAACTCTGGAACTAACTCATAGTTCAACGAAGATTGTTTAACGTAGTGATAAAATTATATTACTGAGTACTTAACAGTTTAAATACTTCCGAAATCACCCCCAAATGAAATGGGGGAGCACTGAAATGGGGCGCCAAATACGTCAAATAGAGTAATGTTACATAAATAAAGATAGAAGTGAGGGACGTGATGACTTCCATTTTCCCTTTGCAGGGCGGCATACATAACACGAAATGCATTTTTTCCATTTGATCCCAGTTTGTAGCACTATAATCATTCTGGTGTCGAATAATGAGATTATTTAGACTTACATGGAATTAACTACTAAAAAAGTCAGTAGAAAACGTCCTCCTGGAGCCTCTCAATGATTCCAGAACTAATAGTGTGAAATAATGGAGTTTAATGAAGGCATGACAACTAATACATCTTTTGAAACATAACTCCCTGCCTATAGTGTTATGTGCCCCAACCCCCTTCACCCACGCAGTTTTTTCCCCTAAACCGTGCGCCGCCTATACTCACACAAGGCACTATGGGTGTTTGAATGGAATGATATAAAGGCATACTATATGTACATGTATAGTAATAAGTACCTTTTCAGAGTCCAACATTGTACCATAACCACACAACTTCATAGCATTAACCCTCCTTGTTCTCACCCTACACGCAGGCCAATCCCACTACGGACCAACACTACGTGATCTACAAACAAATGAAGTACTTCCCCATGACAAGCCTTCAAACCCCTTCGTCATGCCTCTTCTAACCAATAGTTCTTCTAGCACCCCTTGCCACGTGCCACATGTTCTATCATTCCATTTTCAATAAAACCAAGTGATATTTTACGCTAGATTGGCGCATGATACATATATATAGAATACATCTATCCATTTGAACATACCTTTTATACATTTGGTCATACCTATAGCACCACAGGGTGAATGATGATTCAGGCTTTCTTGGGTACATAAGACTCTCTGATGACAGACTTGGCCATCTTCTTGAGTTCTGCGTACCTCAGCGTTGGGTTGAGCTTCTTGGAGGCCTGGTATTCCTGCCCCAACCACTCCAACTTGTCCCTCATGGCGTAGAACTCCCCTTTCAGTTGCAGAACCTCCTTCCGCATAGAGTCCATCTCGGCCTCCAGTTCCTTCGCCGTCATCTCTGTGTGTGAAGAGACCAAGAACAAGTTTGTATCAGGAGCAATTAGAGGTGTATGTGTTTACACTGTCATATGGTGATACAGTTTGAGTCGTCCAGATTTACATTTCTATAGAACGGTTGATGATGGCATGATGACTTTTTCTACAGTTCATTTCTGCCAATGAAAAAAAAATCATCTCAATACCAGGCAGTATCGGTAGGTACACATATATGCAGTTTTATAATTGCAAAAAAAAAAATCAAATAGTATATCATTGCTTTGAATCGCAATAAGTCTGCCCATGAATGCCGCCAATCTACTACATGAATACAGCAGGTTCCCTGGGGGGCCGCTCTACCCCATATGGCTACGCAGACTACGGCAAGATTTGTAGAGCTCAGGCTCGGTCTGGTCTCCTCCAGTAGCTTCCCCTTGGAGGAGCTCTGCTCCCATCAGGGTCTGGTGTAGGGTCACCTTACTATAACGCCGAGGGGAGCTCTCAGACGGCTTAAGATGCACCTGGGAGCAGCGCAACTTCTCCGAACGGACAGAGATTTCAGGCCCTTTGGTGGTGGCCATCACCGATGGGTTGCTGCCGCCCCTAGCCCGGATTAGAGTCAGAGTCTGAGTCTTACCGTCAAAACGCCGTACGTCGTCGCTGGTGTCCTCGTGCGTGGCAAAGCTCTGGGCGCTGTTCCTGAGTCGCGCCATCAGCCCCCCGCCCGACTTCTTCTGGCGCTCCAGGGTGCCGCCCATACTACTGCCGCCACCCACACTACTGCCGTCCGTCATCTTACTCAGGGAACCCGAGAGTTTAGTGTCCTTAATCTCCTGGGAGACGTTCTTGTAGCTCTCCGCCGCCTCCTTGATCATGTTCTTGATGTGCTCGTAGCGGTTGACGGCAAAGCCGCCCTTCGCCCCAGTGTACGTCTCTTGGAGCTTCTCGACGATGGCGCGCAGTTTGCCCGCGTCACGCCGCCACTGCGACAGCAGCGCCGCCTGCTCACGGGCGTGGCGCAGGTCCGAGTCCTTGGGCGGCTTGTTCTTGCCGATACCTAGATTGGCAAGATCAACAAGAGAACCACGTTTAGACGGACGCTTCTTGAAGAGCTTGAGGGACATGCTGATATGTAACACCCAGCGAGGTATAACCACTTAGAGGTAGAATACTGGGTTTCCTAGTGGTAGTGGGCTGAGTTATAGGTAACCAGTGTGGGTGCAATATGCTACAGGCTTCACTGTACTAATAGCACGGAGAGGAAGGGAGATGGACAGTAGGAACGACCAGGAGTGACCACTGCTCTCTGGTCTGTCCGTGGCGGAAATGATGATCAAAAAGTGGCGTCGGGGCGGGGTGTGGTGGGGTAGGGGGGAGGGGATCCAGGCATCCCAGGATGATGCCAGCCTCACCTTTCACCCTGGGGGAATATCACACCGGTCAGCCACTGGAGGAAAGGTAGGTGAGGTTAGAGGGGGGGGGGGGTGCTTGAGGAAGATGGGGTATAAGGGAGAGCTACCACATTGTGTCCCCAGTGCTACAAGGGTATGTGGGTGCCTGGTGAACAAGGATGACACATTCCTAGTGGATGATATAAATGAGGGTCTGCCCTCATGAATCACAAACAGGGGGTACATTATGTGCATAGGAAGAGACTGCTAGCTTTCTTTGGGCATTTTCCTGGCGGCCCTTTTGGCACGGCCAGTAATAAGTACCATAATGTAACTAGCACTGGGCTGGGCCTCCCGAGGTGTAGAGCTGACGCTGGGTGACTTACCCAGGTATGTTCATATCGGCCATACATTAACACACAAACGATCTTTGGTCCTTAAACACCATACCCAGTACAATAGTCAGGTATGACCACAACACACAGGACATTCTTAACACTTACACATCACACTAGCATCACAGAAGAAGGACAAAATACTACAGAATCTAGCATATAAAACCAAGCCACTCACCCGATCCCACCTCCTCCTCTCCTGTATGACGATATGAGCAGGGAAGAGGACTAGGGGATATATATTTCATAAATTATCTTCTTTTTAGGTCTGCCTGTAGGTGGTGTTGGCATTAAGACTGCCCCATCACTATTCTGGTCACAGGCACTAATGGCGGTCATTACCGGTAGGTGGCGTTAGGATCATTACCAGCGCCGCTAGGTGGACTTAACCTCAATACTAGAGTCAATCCTAACTGACCCCCTCCTCCAGGTGTCACTACCCTAACCCTGACCTCATCTACCGTGATATATAGGGCTACTACGTATCCCATGCATTTACAACCTCCACACTCTCAACATCACTCCCGACCTAACATAAAAGATACCTATAAACCAGACTGCTATTGCATCCCACCCACAGATTATACGTCCCTACGTCTTCTCCCACACCCACGTATGTTAATTATATGGCTATGTCTCAGCATTGTACTACAGATAAGGGAGTGGCCATTTTTTAACGACGGGGGGGGGGGGGTTGATTTAGGGGGGTGGACCCCTTGAAGGGGGGGGGGGGACCAAAAAATTGCACCCCTTTTTAGTGAAAAAGCCTGCACATTACTATAGCTCAAATGGGTCGGTCGTGCTCAATTTCAACCTGCCTAGGGGGAGACCGAAAAAACGTCAACCCCTCCCGCAGGGGGGGACCAAAAAGACTTTGACCCGCTTGTGTGAAAATCCCCTGGTTGTTAAAAAATTACCACTCCCTAGAATGCTGACAACTCATCAATGCATGCACACTTACGTCAGCCATATAATATGTATTCTAGCACACATTCGCTTTCCTCTTAAGAGAACTGCTTGACTGATAAATATGTCGGCCCCTACTTTTATCAACAGATCATTGTGTCATAAGAAAGTTATCAATGGGTTGTGGCCTAAGGCCTTTAGTAAAGGTACAACATGTTTAAACATGTATACCAAGTGGGCATATGATAGGAGGAGGAAAGTGTATCGCTCTTATAACACACGGCTAATGTTTTTAAGCCTACCATATATTACATGGTTATCCACACATTTTAAATTGATCACTCTATATAGAAGAGCTTGACATTGACTATGATGGTTTGTTGATGTGACATGTACTTTATTGAAGCTATCCTAGTTGTATGGTTCATCACATGAGACTTATATCATACAGTAAAACGAGTCAAAACAGATTCTGACTATTAAAAGGTTATGTCAACACTCATACACAATTTGTCCCTTCATGTATCTCCGGGTAGTCCGTACAGTAGTGTGTGAGCCACCTGTTGCTTCATTGAAACACATGGGTATTATGGAGGGTGGGGGAGCACATGTTTATTAAAACATAACGTACACATGGATATTTGAATTACAACTTACATTGAACATATTCTTTTTCATAGAATAATACTTAGGTTATGTAATGGGCATGAATAATGGTATTTCCATACAATTTCATGAACCCATTTCCACCCAAATGCTCTTTGTTCTTTTTAACTGCTCCCTCCAGGGTTGTAAGAAAGCGATAAGACACATCGGCTTGCCATAGGCCCACATGTTGCAGGGTGCCAACTCTGTGGTGTGATATGATTGTATCAGTTGTTCCTCCATGTCATGGCTATGTGCGTGAGGTCTAATGTTATTGTACATGCCGCCTACACTATAGGGATGGTAACTTGAGAACATGAATGGAGCCATCTAGTTCCTTATACACGTAGTGCCAGCTTATAACACATATAGGAAGGATTCATATATAACATACAATAGGCCTACACTTTAGTATACATGTTTCTTTTTTAAATTTGGAACATACAACCCTTTATAAAAACGACCCTTCGCACTTCTGATTTGATTTTTAAAATACATGTATACAATGGGGTTGCGTAATTTGCGCTAAGGGTCACACTGAAATTCGGCTTATACACTGATATTCCTAGGCTCCCTATACGCCCAACCTCTCAGTCACTAGTGTCCAACCTAGTTAGTCATTTTTTGGATCCCTATACCACCAACCTAGATTAGTTATTATTGCCAGGTTGGTCACTACTGACCAACCCACCTTAGTCTTTTTAGTTCCAGGGGGAGCCACTGAGTGGTCATCTCAGGTGGCCCCAACTAGTGGCATACAAATACAACACACCAATGATGGACCTAGGTTAGCCACTACTGACTGACCCCTTGGTCATTTTTGAAAATAACTTTGCCAATGTGACTAACACTCATATGACCAACCTGGGTTAGTCTGTACTGACTAACCCTTTCAATCTATGGATTTTCAGTGTAGGATCGCTACAGAATCTGGGTGCAGCTTATACGAGAGTTTTTGCCATCATAGTTAAGTACAAAAGTCACCATAATCAGATCGCTGGTGCGGCTTATAGGGTGGCCCTTTAGTCGAGGTGCGGCTTATACGCGAGTTAGGCTTATAGTATAATCCTATAAGTTATACGCAAGGTTTTAAGGTATGTGTTTCTCTACATTGTCTATATCGAAAGACCCCGTATATAACCTGCGGGTTACAGGCAAACCTATAACTCCAGTGCGGGCAGCGATGCCACTCAGTCATCAACAAAATATAGGAAATCTGACAATTTTTTGGTAAATTTTCTGTAGAAAATTAATATAATTTATTACCTATTAAAATTCCAACAAAGAAGTACAGTAAATCCCCGTGCATAACTAAACCCGCATCTCGCGTATAACCCGCACCACGACTTTTGGAAAACCCTATAACCCGCACCTATAACCCAAACTTGCTATTTTAATTAGGGGGTTTGATTCACGTATGCCCTGCGGGTTATACACCGGAAAAGTAGGAAAAGTGAAATCTCTTTGCAGGTCATGGGGTTCTCCCCGGCCCAGTACAGGTGCGGGTGATACGCGAAGTTTTTGAGGTATGCTACTGTATTACAGTGGCCAAAGACCGACCCTCATGTGCGGGTTATATGATTCCTTCAAAATCTAGGTGTGGGTTATACGGGAGGTGAGGGTTATACGCAAGGTTTTATGGTAGTAGGAATGGATTATTCATCATAACAAATATGAACAATATGCCCCTATAAATGTACCACTCTGACATAGAAGTACAAAGGCTATTATTTATTGATTTGCTTGTGCCCTACATCATGTGAGCCTCTTGATATGCTACCACACATTCCTTACCAACTAGGCTATCGACACTCCTGCTAGACAAATATTCGGGAGAAACGTGTTGGTCATACATGTTTATTCTTTATTCTCATCTAATCATATATTATGTTCTCTAGATATATTTTATGTTTTATCTTAAAAGAAAAGACCAGCGTATTTGTATGTGGTCTTCTATCCATAGTCTTGTTATTAATTAGCAATATTTTGAAATTCATTCCATTAACAAATGGAGCATGTAGCATTTAAACCTGAAAGAAAATATACAGCAGTCCAACATTATAGCACTCCAATGCACTATATGGATATATATCTAAAACTGGACATCGACATCCATGTAACAGAAAGCTATATTTATTAGAAGTAGAAATCCATGAATATCTATATGAAGGAGAACACCATGTTCATGCCTATATGTCTGTGTGTATGTTCATTTCGAAATTCAAGATTGCAACCATTGATTGAATGCCACCATGCTTTCAATGTAATCTCGAATTGCAGTTGCAGTAGTTTGATACTTATAATAAAAAATCTATTCTATTTTTCTTTCATGAACAGTTGGCATCCCATAGATTCAAGATGGCTATCACTTATTGAATGTCCCGATGCTTGAAATGCAATCTTGACTTGTAGTTGCATTAATTTGATACTATCAAAAAAACAAATCCTATTTGATTTTTCCTTCATTCAACCCATTCAAGATGGCTACCATTTACTAAATGCCACAATGCTTTCAGTGCAATGAAGAATTGTAGTTGCATTAATTTGATATCTATATAAGAACATTTCTATTTGATACCTTTTTCAAACACAGTTGGCACCCCATAGGTTTAGGATGGCCACCATTCATTGAATGCCACAATGCTTTAAATGCAATCTTGAAATGTAGTTGCATTAATTTTAAACTGTAAAAAAACATCCAATTTAGTGTTTTTTTTCATGAAGAGTTGGCACCCCATAGGTGGCCACCAATCATTGAATGCCATAATGCTTAAATGCAATCTTGAGTTGCTGTTGCATTAATTTGATTCTTAAAAAAAAAACTTTCTTTTTTTTCTTTCATGAACAGTTGGCACCCCATACATTCAAGGTGGCTACCAGTCATTGCATGCCACAGTGCTTTAAGTGCAATCACAAATTGTAGTTGCATTAATCTGATACTAATAAAAAAACTAATTCTATTCTTTTTTTTATTTATGAACAGTTGGCACCCCATATATTTAAGATGACTACCATTCATTGAATGCCCCGATGCTTGAAATGCAATCTCGAATTGTAGTTGCATCAATTTAATGCTAATAAAAAACAAATTCTTATCAATTTTTCTTTCATGAATATTTGGCACCCCATAAGGTGGCCACCATTCATATTAATGCAAATAGAATGCTTTAAGTGCTATCAAGACTTGTAGTTGCATTAATCTGATACTAAAAAAAACAACAACTATTTGAATTTTCTTTCATGAACAGTTGGCACCCCATAAATTAAAAATGCACCCAGCACCCAGGTCAACAGCTATATACAGACACGTGTACCTCCCCTGCCTGTTCTCCTTCAATGCACAGTGAAGAGGGTGGGAGGGGGTGACCATCAACAGTGCATAAACACTTTGATTGGATGACAATGCAGTTTTTATATTACAACCTAAATTTGTGCAACGAAAATCATCAAGAAATACTAAGTATTTTTTCCAAAGAATAGCTTTTCTAGAATGGCTCGGTATTCAGGAATCCTACTGCGAATAAAAAAATGTCAAATTCTAATTCTAAATACCTGAAAATTGAGAAATGCTGACGTTCACGGGTTATGTAGGAAATGTACTAAAAACAGCAAAAAAGGGCAACAAAACCCAAATTTTCTCAAAAACTGTTCAGTAGGATTTTTTCTAACTGAGGTTCCACTGTTTTCTACCCTCATATTACACATTGGCATAGAGAATATATTGACACCTAGTCAGGATTTTGCGCTAGGAGCAATCTGTGAGGCGAAAAACAGCCAAAATGAGCCACTGGTCTGAAGTATAAAACTGGGCATCGATCACTATAGAGCTACAAAGAGACAGAGAATCGATGTCCAGTAACAATTAGATAGTGACGTCACAAAAGACCAGAAATATGCCTAGCCATACTAAACCTATACAAATACCACATATTCTACTGTCATTTCCGATGTATCAGACAGCAGATATACTATTAAGGACCTATTCACTCTCTTCATCAATTAGTTACAAACCAATTTTCATTTACATTTTATATAAAGAGTTATCATAAAGGCTACAAGAGCCAATATAAAAAGATTGAGCGTGTGAGTGACCTCACAGATGACTCAGGGTAAGCTGGATTTGTAGCTTATCATATACTTAGATATAATCCTCCCTTATAATCATTCATTGGTCAATTCTGGCATCAGAAATGAATTCCTTGTAAAAAAGTACCCTCAAGTCATGTGTCATACATGTATGTTATTCCGTAACAGGCCAGCAGGTGGGTGTGAGAGAGCAGGTGGGTGTGGGTGTGCAGGTGGGTGTGGGCGACTGTTGCACTTGCAGGCCACGGGCATGTACCGCCTTTTGCCCCTATCAAAAAGTGAGTCGATTGAACAATAAGGGAGTATTCCACTGACGTAAATCGGCCAAGATTCCCATACGTTTAACATTGTAGACTTTTATCGGATGACGGAATCTCGGCCGACTGATGTCAGTGGAATACTGCCTATAAACGGAGAACATATGGGTGGTACAATTTCGCTTTGCATAAGTTGAGATCTGGCGTGTTCTTTTGCTTTGCTTTTGTGTCCTGCATTTAAATTTAAATTAAAGAACCTAGATGGGTTTTTTCTGTGTATATGAGAGTATTTCTACTGTAGTAGATGGCATTCCTGTATGTAAAGAGAGAAATATGAGGCTCTGTGGGTGAAAATGTGATTTCTATCTTTGGTTTAACATTGAACCCTATATAACTTTCATTTAGAGGGTAGCAATTTAACAGTACTTAAGAGTTTATGAGAAAGAGAGAAATCAGTACCTGAAGATCGCAGCTCAATTTCATGCAGAAGGAAAGACATTTCACATTTCTTTTCGAAGGAAACATTTGTCCCCCAATCTTGCCTGTTTCTCCATGGTCTTATCTAATGGCTGTGGGCCATGGACATTGAATGACAGCACTTCTCCCATGTAACAAAAACGTCTTAAACCTTGGTTGGGTCGTTTAGTATTACTCAGTTACCCTGAGTCAACAAACAAATATAAGATAGAAAATCGTCTGCACCTACACTGCCCTATGATTGGTATTTGAGTGGCCCTTAAGTGGCCATTTAGGCCCACTGAGATTGGTGTAGATTACCGAGCAACCAATCAAGAAGTCATTATACCAATCAATGGGGATGGGCTGAGTGTGCCTGGGTTTTTTGGCCTTCTGTGAGATCATTGTTGGCCTGCCTTGGAATTGTGTATTACAGGTTTACTGCTATGTAATAAATAATTTGACAGAATGTATGTCAGTATATTGCTAATTGATACCAATACTAGTGATAGAAGGCCACTTAAAATTACGCTGGTCTTTTCTTTTAAATAGGCGTTGTATAGCCAAACAAGTCCCGGTAGGAGACTGATGGCATGGGTAGACTTATATTATATCAACAGCCCACTCCCAGAGACAATTACATGAGAATCATGAGAATGTCTCTGGTACCCAGTTGTAGCCCGGCCTGTGCCTTGCCTATATCTACCCTACAACTATCCTACGTCACCTCTGGATCACTATGTCATCGCCGACGACGTGGGAGTGTCCAGCCCCCGGAGGGGAGGGCATACCACGGCCTCTTGGCCGCCAGGAGGCAGAGGGGGCAGGGGTGGCGGCGACCCAGTTCTCCTGGTGGGGATCTGGAGACTTATTGGGAGATATCTCACGCCTACTGCCCCTCCTGGGTCCTACCATGTGGGACATGGGAGCAGAAGCAGATGTCTGAAAGGAGCTATTGGTAGAAGGCTGGATTCTATTAGGGCATGGAGGGATGGTGAAAGGGGTAGATCTGAGCGTGGATGTACTTTTAAAGCCTTTAAAAGGTTCCTTCTTCCCTTTGAGGGGTCCTCATTTTCTATATTGGCCACATGGCCCTAAGTGAAAGAAAATTACATCAGCTAGTTTTTGCCTCACAAAAAAGCCTTAAACATGTAAAGGAAATGAACAATATGTAACTGTATAGTGTAGTTGAGAGCCTTTGTTGCTGCACGTTTTTGCTCTTGTTTCTATTTACATGTACATTGCTGACCTAGATGTTCCTTTACACAAACACAAGTGATCACATCGGCACAGGAGGGTGACAGCTAGTACCAATTAACACAGACATTACACAGATCCACTAACCCTTCTCCATAGGGCTACAACTAGAATAGTGATGTTTGTGGATCTCTATGCTAGGGCCCCAGACGCCTGAAATTGACATGGTGACAACACCGTTTTGTCCCTGTTTTAACCCTAGTGCCCGGGCCCTAGTGACAGGGGCAAGGGGAGTACAGGAGATGCTGGGAGTTGACGACAAGGACAAGACCCAGTGGGCCACTTCTTAACATTGACAAGGAACAAACCTATATTTCTTAAAATCGACAAAGGAGATTGGTATCTCTTAAAATCGACATGTAACACCTACACCCCCTGTCTGGGGCCCTTATGCTGTAAGCCTATTGTATGTGGATAGGTCGATGTAGATCTGTGTGTGTGTGTGCGGGGGGGGGGGCGGCTACCTGATCTAAGCAGAGAGGACCTATCACCTAAGCATACCTACACATACTATACACTTTAGCTGACCTATAGAGGAAACACTGTGGGTTCACATGAGTGCCAGATGAAAATGATCTCATTGGAAATTGTACCTTAGTCAGATGGGATTCTATACCATTTGGTCTAGCTAAAATAAATGTATAGACTATAATAATAATATGCAGTCCCAAAACAAAGGTTTGTAATTGCAGGCTCTTGTGTTGTGTTTGAATTCAATAACCTACTAGAAATGAGATACAATCCTATATGAGTGGTCTCTGTAAGCTGGCTAATGGTGAACCAGTACACACCCACATGAATGTACATAGGATCCAGGATGATAAACACTCCAGGCCTACTTGGTAATCACAGACACAGTCAAACAATGGGGCTATTCCTCGACCTTCTAGTACCCTACAGTAAACAACATAATACTGCAGACATTTATAATACTAAACATGTAGGTTCTTTTCTGTCAAATGGCTGTGTTAGCCTATTTGTTGGTAGGGTAGAGAGGGCAAAGAGGAGTATTTAAAGCCTTGGTAGATGTTAGCATTCAGATTAAAGCAGGGCTATTTTTATGTACTGAACAGGGCATAACGGGCCTGTGTGTTGGGGGGGATACTCAGATATGAAAAGGCTACCCACTGCCAAATGGCCCGCAGAAGTGCTCGGTCAAAATCTAAGGGGACAGTAACTCTCTGTAGCCCGTAAAAAGGGGAGCGGTAACTCTGGAGGAGGGAACAGTAATTGGCTATAGGAAATGAAACTATCATCAACGTCTGCTTTACTTATTTGCATCAGCAATTAAAGGTAAAAACACAACGGTTCCTGAAATAACATGGGCGGTTGCCATGGCAGTGGTTTGTCGGTAAGGAATCTGGGGGTGGTCAACTGCATTTAGAAGGGGTAGTGGTTTGGGAGCTCCTGTTTTTTAGTGGTCAGTAGTTTGGCATTCGGTGGGTACCAACATAGAGTGAGTACCCCCCTGGATAGCAGGCAGCTTTCGTCAAGAGAGCTCTATTTCTACACACACGTAGCATACCTTATTCCCAATGGAGCCTATATAGGTTAGGTTAGTACTTAGTAGGTAGATCTATATCACCCTAATGTCATTTGGATTAGACCTTGATAAAGACTGGATCTGTTCTGAGGTTATCTGACTGCTACATAAACATTGCTAGGCCTGTGGTGTGACACTAGTACTACGTACCGTATCTATAGTCTAGATACCTACTGATACAATAGGATAATAGGGAAGCATATGTTGGTGTGGCCCTATAGATCTTTATCTATAGTCTAGATATTGATATAATTATAGATATTGGAACTCAACAGACCCAGTTACCCTACTTCCAAAATAAGAATTGTTTGTAGATATCTATGCTGTAATGCCTTTTGTATGTGGATGGGGTGATGAAGCTTTATTTGTGTGTGTATGTAGGGGGAGGGGGGGGGGGGGTGCTACCTCATCAATAAAGCAGAGAGGACCTATGCAGCATACCTACACATACTAATACTAATAATTTAGCTGACCTACTGTGGGTTCACATAAGAGACACATGGAAATGATCTCATTGGAAATGGTATCTTAGTCAGATGTGATTCCACATGTACATCTGCTGTGTTTGGTCTAGCTAAATGCAGGGGCGGATCCAGGAATTTGGGAAAGGGGGGGCGCCGCAATACCTCCAGCATTGGGGGTGTTCAACCATCTACATTAAAATTTACCAAAAAATAGGGGGGGCGCGCGCCCCTTGCGCCCCCCCCTGGATCCGCCCCTGAAATGTATTATTGTTAGGGCCCTAAGTGAGACTGTGTATCTTCCCCACCTGGTATACCTCCACCCAGTGTGTCACTCTACAGTTAGCCTAGGCCTACTGCGTCCCACAAATATTATATAATGGGCAGTTGTCAAATCAATATTTTAGACTCTATGGCAAATAAAATTAAAGTAGGCCTACACTTTTCTGTCTCACTGAGCCCCACTCCTAGCCAATAAAGGGCCAATAAACATTGAATATCTTCTGCTATCACTCTTCACTCTACTAAATGCCATATATTCTTGGCATGCTCCAATTCTCCAGGTACGTCTAGTAGCCTACTTCTGATCCAACTCACACACTGTGTTGGACGGAGTCCATCCCACAGACCTAGCTCCGCCTCACAGTTTTAAGTCAGTCCTGGGGCTTTCCATTCATCACCCAACTGGGGGATACTAGTAGGTAGTCTATGCAGCCTGCATGTGCAAGGCCAAAAGGGAGTTAGACTCATGGGCATATGTAATAGGCCCAGGTATAGGTCCACTAAGGATTTAAGGGACATTAGATATGGTCTTTGTCATGTATAATAATAGAGAGCACAGAGTCACAGTGTGAATATGAGATCACGAATGGTTTACCTTCATGCTATAATAATAACACACAGGTTCAGCTAGTATGGGCCAAAGGGGGGTCGACCACACCACCAACTTGGCGCCAGACTAGCAAGGTGGGCCACAGCTGTCAAAAAGTAAACTCGTCTACAGTAACATTAACAAACGGATCCATGTTAAAACACAACTTGCCCGGACCTACCTATTGCCTTTAACATGTTGCCAAAGTTGACCAGCACTTGCTGGCTTTGTGAAGGAGGGGTTAGGACGGAAACATGCCGTCGCACTTTGAAGACTGCTTCTTGCCTCTGTCGTTCATGGGAAGTGGTGCCTTGACCTAGTTGTGTATGTAACTGGGTCAGTGTGGTGTGCCGCCCACCCACGCCGCGCCCCCGCCCACCTGACTCCCGTGTGCCGCCGCCGCAGCATCCTCCTGAGCGGGCTGTGGGGCGCTGTACAACCGTGATGTGCATCAGAAACGTGATGTGTATCCCCGTGTGTGTCAACTCACAGCTCAGCTGACCATGTAAACGTGATCCAACCGTAATAACATGATGTGTAGCAACCTTGAGCAAAAGTGCATTTAGGCATGTGAATTAGGCCTAGGTAGGCCTACAATGTAGGCATATGAAATTCATGGCAGAGAAAATGTGTGCCATCAAACAAAGTCAAAATGTCATCCCATGTGGCTTTAATCGATAATATCCCTCATACTCATAGGCACAGAGTAGGCCTGTGCCCCCATGCAACGATATTTTGAGCTTAATAAGCTTATTATGCACAATATAAAAAACATAAATCTTATAAATCCTGGCATTTCACAAACTTATGGAATGAAATACGGCAAAAGTGAGCCAAAGTCACCCCAGTTTATGGTATGTAGTCCTACACCTTGTAGAAGCCACCGAGGTGGACCAGTATTCTGTATAAGAAACCCATGGAGGCACTTATTAGAATGGATATTTTTGAGACCAATTTTCCACTCAAAATAATTTTACTAAGCGCCCCGGGGGGGGGCACTCAATTTTTTTTGGACAGGGGTGTCCGGCTGGACCCCTGGCAACCCTTGACCCTTGCCTAGGGAATTTCCAAAATGAACCAGTTCATACGGAGATTTTGGCCAAAATGATTTTCTGCTAAGAAAGATTTGGGAGAAAATGAACCCTTGCTTAGGGAGATTTTGGTAAAAATGGTGTCGATTCAGAGGAATTTTGGCCAAAATGACCCTTGCTTAGGGAAATTTTGCAAAAGTTGACCCTTGCTTAGGGAAATTTTGCAAAAGTTGACCCTTGCCTAGGGAAATTCTTCTCAAAAGTGGACCCTTGCCTAGGGAAATTTTGTTGAAAAAGTACCCTTGCCAGCCGGACACTTGTGTATGCAAAATATACTAAGTGCCCCCCCCCCCCCCCCCCCCGGGCTAAGCGCCCAGGGCTACAGTACCAATGATAATCAATGAACATCTGTAAACTACCGTCAACCGGGGCTACTTTGAACACTTTTTTGGCATTTTGCATTGCCCCGTGAAATATATGCAACGCATTAATTTTGTTTTGTCAAATAAAAAAGGGGAGCATCCATGCCTTTGTAAAAAATCCAATTTGATTTTTAGAATTTTATATCTAATATGCATTTTCAGTAATATTGTACATTTTCAAAGTAGCCCCTACATCGGGGCTACTTTGAACAGCAACCAGCTACTCTGATTGCACTCAACCATATCTGGTTGGAGAATTTGGTTAATTAGGGTATGGTCACTGAAAATCATTTCCAGGACCCTTCCCAATAAGTTTATAAGTGTTGATAATAATTTAACCGGGGAGGAGTAATGGTAGATGGTTAGTTCAAATAGATGTGTGATACAGCCCATCCAGGCATATTCAAAGTAGCCCACACACGAGCAGTCATCGGCTGAACGATTCATTATTTTCATCATAGTCTATCAATAGGCAAGCTGCTGGACTAAATATATTTTATCATTATTTTTAAACAGAGATGATTTTAACACTAAAGGACATAAGCAACAAAATTATGTATCTTAACATGAATTTTTTTTTTCAATTTGTAGATTAATGGCACCTTGGAATAGTGTTCCCGCCAGTGTTCAAAGTAGCCCCGAATTTTGAGAAAAAGACACTAAATTCATGGAATGTCTGAATTTTTCATAGAAACTCTTATAAGAATTATTTTTTTCTAAAATTTATTATTTGTTGGTCTATTTCTCTTCCAATTAGTAATGCATAATGGATTAGATAAGAAACACTTTGCTTTGTACAGCGCAAAGTTGCAGTGTAACGACTAAATTCATTTCAGGATGGCGGCCATCTTGGATTCACTGCCAAGCAGTCATTTCAGGATATTCTCTAGAAAAGTGACATATTTTCAGAAAAGTGACATAAACAATAAAATGAAATATATAACAAAGATCAATGATATGTATTTCACCATTAAAAATGTGAATATATCATTTTATTTTTTTGGTGTTCAAAGTAGCCCCGCTGTTCAAAGTAGCCCCGGTTGACGGTACTCATTCATTCCTGTAAATTCATATTGTACAATTTATAAATAACTACCCTTTCCGACCTTAGACATTAGGCCTGGGAGAGTGAGAAATTTCACCAAAGAATGATACCCACTCTTTCCGACCTGACAGTCTGTTCCGTTGACAGCTAAATGAGTTCACCTGTACTACTGGTATCAATTACATATTATATAGGCCTACATGTATTGTGATTTCTGAAACATTCTATCCCCAGCTAAGCAGGCATTATACTCTATGCGGGTGAGTCGGAAAATTATTCCAGGAAGACCATGTTGTACGGGTATGAGGGTTAAAAATTAAAAACTTGATACACATAAAGATCTTATTTTTGATACACATAACGTTAAGTATTGTCAGCCGTTAAATGAAGTTGATACAAAACACGTCAATGATACACATCACGGTTGCAGAGGCTCTCGCTGTTACCATTTAGCGCCGCATCTTTCTGAGCGGGCGATGGGGTGCCCAACATCATCTCAATTTTTCATTCCGCCAAGGACCCATTAGCATGCACTCCCCTATTGCATAGTACTTATATGACATTTTAAAGGCAACTTTAAAAAGCTTACTCCTGATCATAAATTCATATTTTTATCAGACAGCAATGCAGAAATTGAACTTTCTATATATCTGAGGTCGTATAGCAACTATAAAGCAACCTTTCCCTATTTAATCACATAATGCTCGAAACTAACCATGATCTTCTCAAATGTATATTTGTGACCCGTCTGGAGAAAACAAGCCATCATGGACTAAAGTTCCTATTCTTATATTCCAAAAATCTGCTGCTAACCCGTCTCGTAAAACGAACAATTTGTAGGGGGGCTGACCAATAAGGGGCCCTTGATGGGGGGGGGGGGGGGTCCCCATGTCGCATGTCGGTTTTAAGAAATTACCATGTCGCACGTCTATGCCGCTTAAAATGCTCATGTCCCATGTCAATTTAAGAAATGTCCATGTCCCCTGTCACTAAGCCTCATGTCGCATGTCACTAGGCCTCATGTCGCATGTCGATTTTAAGAAATGCCCCTGTCGCCATATCGAATTTAGGGGTCTAGAGCCATCAATAAAACCTTGGTCAACCCCCCATCCTATTACCACCCCCATCTGGGTTAGTGGTTAATGCTCCGCTTAACGGAAATTGTTATATTATAATGCTGTGGAATACAGAAATACAATCTATAATGGTTATGTATTTCCTCAGGATAAAAATAAATGAATCAACAACAACAAAGTAAAATCTCCACGTGCTGCCTGTCTTGTTTGTTGTTCCCCAATCCACCCCGGTATGTTTTTTAAGGCCGAAAGGCCCCGGAGGGGCCCTGGTGGTGAGCTTGCGAACTACCAGGTTGAGGCATTATATTGTTTTCATTTGACAGGAAGTCAGTACGGGTGCCGCCATTTTGTTTTAAGGGGTGCCGCCATTTTGTTTTAAGGTGTCACAACACAAATTTATGCATATAATGTTAAATTTATATTAATCAACCTTCGATCCTCAGGTTGATCATAAGCCTACCTATACCCCCTAACATGGACCCAAGGAATTCAATGGTTCTATTTGTTTGTTGCTAAGACAGCTGGTTGCCTAGCAACAGCTATTCTAATTGTTTATCTGCCTAGCAACACCCATTTCCATGCTCCTGAGGTTGATTATAATCATACCTACCCCCCAAACATGGACCCAAGGAATTCAATGGTTCTATTAATTTGTTGCTCAGACAGCTGGTTACCTAGCAACAGCTATTCTAATTGTTTATCTGCCTAGCAACACCCATTTCCATGCTCCTGAGGTTGATTATAATCATACCTACCCCCCCTAACATGGACCCAAGGAATTCAATGGTTCTATTAATTTGTTGCTCAGACAGCTGGTTGCCTAGCAACAGCTATTCTAATTGTTTATCTGCCTAGCAACACCCATTTCCATGCTCCTGAGGTTGATTATAATCGTACCTACCCCCCTAACATGGACCCAAGGAATTCAATGGTTCTATTTGTTTGTTGCTAAGACAGCTGGTTGCCTAGCAACAGCTATTCTAATTGTTTATCTGCCTAGCAACACCCATTTCCATGCTCCTGAGGTTGATTATAATCATACCTACCCCCCCTAACATGGACCCAAGGAATTCAATGGTTCTATTAATTTGTTGCTCAGACAGCTGGTTACCTAGCAACAGCTATTCTAATTGTTTATCTGCCTAGCAACACCCATTTCCATGCTCCTGAGGTTGATTATAATCATACCTACCCCCCTAACATGGACCCAAGGAATTCAATGGTTCTATTAATTTGTTGCTCAGACAGCTGGTTGCCTAGCAACAGCTATTCTAATTGTTTATCTGCCTAGCAACACCCATTTCCATGCTCCTGAGGTTGATTATAATCGTACCTACCCCCCTAACATGGACCCAAGGAATTCAATGGTTCTATTTGTTTGTTGCTAAGATAGCTGGTTGCCTAGCAACAGCTATTCTAATTGTTTATCTGCCTAGCAACACCCATTTCCATGCTCCTGAGGTTGATTACAATCATACCTACCCCCCCTAACATGGACCCAAGGAATTCAATGGTTCTATTAGTTTGTTTCTCATACAGCTGGTTGCCTAGCAACAGCTATTCTAATTGTTTATCTGCCTAGCAACACCCATTTCCATGCTCCTGAGGTTGATTATAATCATACCTACCCCCCCTAACATGGACCCAAGGAATTCAATGGTTCTATTAATTTGTTGCTCAGACAGCTGGCTGCCTAGCAACAGCTATTCTAATTGTTTATCTGCCTAGCAACACCCATTTCCATGCTCCTGAGGTTGATTATAATCATACCTACCCCCCCTAATATGGACCCAAGGAATTCAATGGTTCTATTTGTTTGTTGCTAAGATAGGTGGTTGCCTAGCAACAGCTATTCTAATTGTTTATCTGCCTAGCAACACCCATTTCCATGCTCCTGAGGTTGATTATAATCATACCTACCCCCCCTAACATGGACCCAAGGAATTCAATGGTTCTATTAATTTGTTGCTCAGACAGCTGGTTGCCCAGCAACAGCTATTCTAATTGTTTATCTGCCTAGCAACACCCATTTCCATGCTCCTGAGGTTGATTATAATCGTACCTACCCCCCTAACATGGACCCAAGGAATTCAATGGTTCTATTTGTTTGTTGCTCATACAGCTGGTTGCCTAGCAACAGCTATTCTAATTGTTTATCTGCCTAGCAACACCCATTTCCATGCTCCTGAGGTCGATTATAATCATACCTATCCCCCTAACATGGACCTATGGAATTCAATGGTTCTATTTGTTTGTTGCTCATACAGCTGGTTGCCTAGCAACAGCTATTCTAATTGTTTATCTGCCTAGCAACACCCATTTCCATGCTCCTGAGGTTAATTATAATCGTACCTACCCCCTCTAACATGGACCCAAGGAATTCAATGGTTTTATTGGTTTGTTGCTAAGACAGCTGGCTGCCTAGCAACAGCTATTCTAATTGTTTATCTGCCTAGCAGCACACATTTCCATGCTCATGAGGTTGATTATAATCCTACCTACCCCTCTTACATGGACCAAATGAATTCAATGGTTCTATTAGTGCTGCTGCACTGGTGGCCACCTAGTGGCTGTATATTACACTAAATCCCTGTAATGGCTTGTGTTCCCCTGTTGTGTCACATCTGTCAATTATATCATCCTCCCGCTCTGTCTTGAATGGGTCCCCTACAAATATACCAACCATGTAGACATTATGTTCCTTCAAATGCAAGAATTGCGGTTGTTGCCGCGTATAAAAATGCCTGAGGCATTTTTTTACGCGGCAACAACCGCAATTCTTGTTAATATAACTTTGTGTTTTTAAATCGTTTAACTTGTTCTATTTATATATTGTGTGTAACTGTTGTTCGTATATGTAGTACCGTATTGGTATCCGGAATACAGGCCCTCCTGACTGTAGGCCCACTGCCTGTAGGCCCCCGGAACACAGGCCCCTGCCCACAGGCCCTCCGGTTTTGCAGCCCCCTGCCTTTAGTCCACCCTGACTACAATCCCCCGGCCCATAGGCACAA
This sequence comes from Harmothoe impar, assembly GCA_947462335.1. Taxonomy (NCBI): domain Eukaryota; kingdom Metazoa; phylum Annelida; class Polychaeta; order Phyllodocida; family Polynoidae; genus Harmothoe; species Harmothoe impar. The sequence goes on along the minus strand of OX381705.1, from coordinate 58,715,143 downwards.
ATCTCACGTCCATTTCATACATCCAACCCTGTTTCCCTCACGTCCAACTCCCTCATGGCCAACCCCCTCACGTCCAATTAACCCCCTTCTTCACGTCCAACCCCCTTCCTCACGTCCAACCCCGTCACATCCAACCCCCTCCCTCACGTCCAACCCCCCTCCCTCACATCCAACCCCCTCCCTTACGTCCAACCCTCCTCCCCCACACCCAACCCCCTCCCTCACGTCCAACCCCCTCCCTCACGTCCAACCCCCTCCCTCACGTCCAACCCTCTTCCTCACGTCCAACTCCTTCCCTCATGTCCACTTTGCAGGGTCAGAAGGGGCGTGGCAGTAGTGGACGTGAGGAGGTGGTAGTGGACGTGAGGAGGTGGTGGTGGACGTGAGGAGATGGTAGTGGACGTGAGGAGGTGGTAGTGGACATGAGGAGGTGGTAGTGGACGTGAGGATATGGTAGTGGACGTGAGGAGGTGGTGGTGGACGTGAGGAGATGGTAGTGGACGTGAGGAGGTGGTGGTGGACGTGAGGAGACGTGGCAGGTTGTGGCCTATGGCCAGGGGGCCTATGGCCAGGGTGCCAAAAGACCGGGGGCCTAAGATTCGGGGGGCCTAAAGGCAGGGTGCCTATGATCAGGGGGGCCTGAAGGCAGGGTGCCTAAAGACCGGGTGCCTAAATTCATCATATGTTGAGTTTATATCACATTTTACCACATACCATTCATTCATACATACATACATACATACATAAATACATACGGTGAGGGAGGGGGTTGGATGTGGGGGAGGAGGGTTGGACGTAAGGGAGGGGGTTGGACGTGAGCAGGTGTGCACCGATCATCCTCTCTAGATGTCTGTTTACATTGTTTTGACAGGGATGCCCTGGTGTGTAGTGTGAGAAGCCAAGCAGGAAGTATGAGTACATTAGTGGGATTGGCCGCCATGTGCATCTTGTTCCAAAACCAAAATTGAGCTGCTCACAGGGGCGGATCCAGGAATTTTGGAAAGAGGGGGCGTGATTATAGGCAATGTTCTGGGGGTATTGAAAATATTTACATTAAAATATACAGGAAAATAGGGGGGGCCTACGCCGGGTCCGCCCCCTCTGAATCCGCGCCTGGCTCACAACAGGAAAGAACAACCCTTTATGGAAGGCACATTGGCAACATTTGTCATCATCATGCACCAACACAGTGTCAATGAGCAACTAGCTGATGCTGTGAAATTTAGCAATTCTAACCATTACACCGATGTGTTCTGTGCAGTTCTGGGGACATTTGGAAAATTATCTCTAGATTGGTATATTCTAGGGGTTTGGTGATATTATTGTTCCAAGAAAAATTGAGAAAATCTACTGTTAGATTTGTGTATTCTGATTTCTCATTATGCTGCTCCAAACAAATTAAGGAACTTTACTTTTCGATTGGTTCATTCTGTGGCCGTTTTGTTCTAGGAAAGCTCTGCAATTCTATCACTACATTTGTGTTTTCTGCAGGGTTTGTGGCTATATAATTAATACCCTCCGTAGTGGTGTACCCTGCTAACAAAAAAGGATTTACGTCAAAACAACATTTTTAACGATATATAACATTTTGCCATGATAAAGAGCCATAGAGAAATGTTAAATAATGTTGTATAACATTTTTGGTCACTGGTTAGTCCTCCCGGGTAGTCCTAGGCAGAGGGGTTAGATGCATATTGCTCCACGAACACTTGGAAAAGAAGGCTACTGAAACCCTGGCTCTAATGGTAATTGGAATATTTATGATTTCTTTTTCAGAAGGTCACTGTCGCATTTAGCAAGCCCCTTATATCGCACGTTTCTTGCAACATTGCGACAGCTGCCCACCCCTGTGAAATGCTGAAATGAGGTTCACAGCGAATACCATTGTGAAGGGTCCCCTCCCCCCCCCCTCCCCCCTGATCCCTCCTAGAAGGGAATCTCTGCACATACATGTGCTGCCATCTGGATTATTGTCCTGTAACTATGTACATCTACCTGGGCCATACTTTGGCAAGCCGAATGGCCACCCTCGGTTTCAGTATTAAACCATCTCGTTGCTCAAACAAAGATTCTGTTTTTCAAATCGAACATAGAGTTGTTCACCAACTATTTTTTTCCCAAACAAAAATTATCTTTAAAATTGAGTTTGTGAAAAGCTCAGAAATCAATCAAAGTAGCCTAAGCATGGACAGATTGGAAGGACGGGAGGCCTGGTCCCCGCATTGTTTTTGTTGCATTTAAAATCCAAATTCTTGGAGGTTCAGACAGGAATACAATGGCATTTAGAGCCTATGCCAGAATAAACATAATTTGACTAATAAATCCCTGCATTCAGCATCAACAGGGGATAACAGGGGATGTGACTTTCTAATACCCCTTACCCATGAAAAGAACCCTTACATTTTTTGAGGCTTAAAGAAACTATTATAGCATTTTACAAAGACAGAATGTCATGAACCGTATTGAAGGCCTTTTTAAGGCCCAAAAGAATAATAATTCACTCCCATGCCGTGCCTTGAATAAGACATGCACTATACTGTAAAAACAGTGTTTAGCTCCTTTAAATAAACTGTTTAGATAAGTATTTAGATTCTAAACACTTTTATATAAATGTGTTTAAAATCATAAACACTTATTGAAAGTGTTTAGCTAATGAGTGTTTAAAATCTAAACACTTTTTAGAATTTAAACACTTATCTAAACACTTTTATTCTATACACTTTTAATCAAACACTTTTGCAGTGTTTAAGTAAAAAAGTTTAAATGCTAAGCAATTTTTTTTAAATAGTGTTTAGATAAGTGTTTAGAACCTAAACACATTCCAATTAAGTGTTTAAAACGTAAACACATATTAAAGTGTTTAGTTGAAGTGTGTTTAGAATCTAAACACTTTTGATAAGTATTTAAAATAATGGACTCAGTTAGTGTATCAATTCTAAACACTTTTTTGTTACAGTGTAGCATGTATACCTGGTATACAAGTGTTTAAGTAGAATATGTTTTTAAATGCTAAATACCTTTCGAGATAGTGTTTAGATAAGACTTAGTGTTTTAGAATCTAAACACTTTGTCTTTATGTGTCTAAAATCTAAACCCTTTTTTCAAAGTGTTTAGTTAAAATACGGTTAAAATCAAAATATTATTCGGGTCCTATGCACTGCTGCTAAATTACTAAAAAGGAAAAAAAACTGATCTACCAATACATAATGATCATGTGAGGTGGGTAGCCCTGTTTTGCTCATGTGGAGTGAATTGAAACAAACATTTTCTTTGAATGTGCCTTGTTCAATGTATGTTCCCCCCTTCCCGACCCTCTCCCACCCTCCCCCATATATACACACCCCTAGGCTTGGGGAATTTAAACTATTTTTTTAACCTATAGGCCATTACCCTTGGGGTAGTCTGGCCTGGTTTCGACACTCTCCAAACATGACAGTCCACAATGGCTAGGGCTGTAGTCATCAGAGCGAAATGAAGAATCTGCTTGAAAAGTGCTGGTTTCAGCATCGGCCTACACTGCATCTGCATGCCCTGCCATCTTGTGGTCTGTCCTAGTTTGACCAAACTAGGTCAGCACAGGTGGGCCGACCTCCGTAGTACAATGAGGCAGTCACAACACAGATCACCTGTACACGTGAAGGTAAGAGCAGACCTGCTTAATTATCCTGTTTTAGATCAAAATACAAAGACAAGGCATCCCATGTGAGCACTGTCCGATTCTGAGGTCCAGGGCCAAAGTCAATATTAAATATGTAGGTGTTGTGGGTTAGTAGAATGCGTTAGTATTAGGCCTATGGGTGCACTGTACCTGCACTGCATTACATAGCCTATACTGTATACATGGATGCTATAGGGTGCATATATGGCACGTAATGGCTATTGTGACTGACATACAAGTACATTGGATCAGTGTCATCTATTCAATTTAATCATCGAGACTACACATGTAATGGAGAGTAATGCAATAAACATGATACATGTTGACATCATTATACCATTCCGGTAGGCTTAGAGTAAGATAGGACATGGAGCACCCTGTGCTCGGGATGGTTGGGTTGGGGTGGAGGCCAAGAAGGGCCAACAGGAAGTTTAAAAATAAAGAGTGAGAAATTAAAACTCAAACGCCCATATTCAAAATCAAATTCTCATTTTCACATTACATTTCACACTTTTACTTAGATAGTTGATTTTTCTTTTTTTATACTTAATGCTACAAGATAGCTATCACCGGGTGTTCTGGATGAGTTGACAGACTGACAGCTCATCCTTATTCAAAATCAACATTGTTTTCAAAATTGACATTAGCCCTTCTGGACCTTCATAGGAGAGACATGGCAAGGCCATCTGTCTCCCACCACATTCAGCAATAAAGTATTTCTTCCTTTGAAGTTTGAAATGTAGACTGGCCTCTTAACATTCTGCTTATAATTATATGGTTATTATACACACATTCTTGAAAAGGATACCCTGCTAGAATCGGCTGGGCATTCTCTATGCACATTTCGTGCGCTATCAATAAGAAATAAGAAATTGATACTCCCTCTTATGGTAGCAATTCACGCACCAACTCTGGCAATCTCGCACCTCTTTGTTCCAGGTTCCATGCAGCGTTTTGTCTCTTTATGAAGTCTATTTCACTTTGATTTTCTCAGCTATATAACAGATTTGAAAGAAAAGGATGGTACCCAAAGAAAAATGTCAGTGTGGGCCTGATATTTGCTATGTCACCAAAAGCATTATCCTACCAGAGGCAAGCACTTTGATGACGGTCAGGCAATGTTGCTCATTTAGAGGCTAGGCTGACCCAACATGGCTGGAGAGTCTGGCAATACTGGGCCCTCTTCCCGAAGTCTGGCAATGCTGGACTCCTAGAGGTTTAAAGAAAGAGGCTCTCTATGCCTCAACCCTAGCCAGACTCTGGGAAGAAGGCATTAATTACCAGGACCTTTACAATGTATCTATAGGAGAGTGATTTTGGCAATATAGCCAGCATCAGCCCCACACTCACATTTCTTAGTGTATGAATGGATGGCTGTATCCTATAGATGAATACTTCCCTTTTCTTTCAAACATGTGAAAAAAAATCTGAGAAAATCGAGATCAATATAGACTTCACAAGGAAAGAAAAGCACTGGGAACCTGGGCCAATCCGTATAGTCCATCACCTTTTTAGGAATGTTTTTTCTATACTAGTATAAGGTCATTGTGTCGTTAGTGGAATTGTCAATATACCAAGATACTACCCCCCTCCTCCACTACCCCCTAATCGATGATGTCATTTATGAATATTCGCTAGACGTAGATCTACATCAATCTTATGAGACAGACAGGGGTAGCAGGGGTAGGCCTATACATGAACGACCTTAAAGGTATTGTCCCCTCGCGAACCCGACTTAATTCCACTTCTATGCATACGGGCAGACCTACAATGGAGATATATTTTCCACAATCCCATCTGCTTTGATATCCCCATTAAAATCTTTCCTCGACAGATCATTACGATAAACGCTTCCATTCATTAATACTACACATGCAGAAAATAATACAATCATTACATTGCATACTAATATGTAAGGTTCTAAAGATGTCGTCTGAAAAAAATAGTATCTACAAACTCTGCATGTGGCAAACACATTGCTTTTGTAAATGTCAAGAGGACGCCGTGCATGCTTGCTCTGGCAATATGTATTACATGTATTAGACTACACTGATAATAATGGGCCTGGAAATGTTAGTCACTACGGACTACGTTTCTATAGTCACGTGAACGTAGAAAAAACGGCTATACCTTGTTAGTCACCTATGTCTAATGTAAGTTAGTCATATAGTCAACCTATAGTCAGCCATTAAATCGGCTGATTTGGGCTATATAGTCAAGTGACTATGAATATAATGGTTTCATGGTCTAAAGTAGTCACTATGACTAATAGATATAGTCAATCATGAGAAATAAGAGAAAGGCAGGTCAAGGTTCAGAAGGGTAGAGCAAGGCAGAGCAAAGCTATATGGAGTAGAGCAGGACAGAGCAAGGCAGAGTAAGGCAGAGCAGAGTAATGGAAAGTAGAGCAAGGCAGAGCATGGCAGAGCAGAGTAATATAGAGTATAGTAGGGTAGATCAAGGCAGAATAAGGCAGGGAAAAATAATGTAGAGCAGGGCAGGACAAAGCAAGGCAGAGCAGAGTAGTAGGGATAGGGCAGGGAAAGGGACAGGCTAGAATAAGGCATGGCAGGGGACAGGCTATGATAGGTAGAGCAGGGGACAGGCTAGGATAAGGCAGGCCAGGGGACAGGCTAGGATAAGGCAGGCCAGGGGATGAGCTAGGATAAGGTAGGGCAAGGGACAGGCTAGGATAAGGCAGGGTAGGGAACCGGCTAGGATAGGGCAGGACAAAGGACAGGCTAGGATAAGGCATGGCAAAGGACAGGCTAGGATAGGTAGGACAGGGGACAGGCTAGGATAAGGCAGGACAGGGGACAGGCTAGGATAAGGCAGGCCAGGGGACAGGCTAGGATAAGGCAGGCCAGGGGATGGGCTAGGATAAGGTAGGGCAAGGGACAGGCTAGGATAGGTAGAGCGGGGGCAGGCTAGAATAGGGCAGGGAAAGGGACAGGCTAGGATAAGGCATGGCAGGGGACAGGCTAGCATAAGGCAGGCCAGGGGACAGGCTAGCATAAGGCAGGCGAGGTGACAGGTTAGGATAAGGCAGGCCAGGGGACAGGCTAGGATAAGGCAGGCCAGGGGATGGGCTAGGATAAGGCAGGGCTAGGAACAGGCAGGACAAGGCCTGGCAGGTGACGGGCTAGGATAAAACAGGGCAGGTTACAGGCTCCTGTGTAAACTTATTATGCTCTGTCAGTCTAGACATACACTGTTCATGTATTTCTATGTTATCAAAATTTGAACAAAATACCATGATTACTCTATCAAACATGAGAACTCATGCATCATATAACATCTTAAGTTGTCATAGACAACTGTAACATAACATATAACAAGCAGGGATATCCATAGAACAGTGGTTTAGAAGAGGACGTGCCTACCTGAAGTCCATGGACCATTCAAATTTGAATCCTAACTGTTTCCTGTGCACACATTCCTGTGACATCATCAATTTGTGTGATCCACATATAGTCACTACTGACTATCTTATGACTAATATGTGACTAAGTTGTATAGTCCCCTGACTACAGGGGTCAAAATATGGTGGTATAGTCACTACTGACTATAGGTATTATTATCAGTGTAGATTGCTTTGAGGCCACTATGAATTCGGGGTTCTTTCACTGAAAGAGTAAACTTGTCTCCAGACTCGTCTAAGTGACGGTCATAAAATAAACGAGTCAAAAGTTGTCTAACCTATCAGGTTACCATCCCACAAATAGAATGTGGAGCTGGCAATTGTCGGGTTTTGGGCTGGCACATGCCAAGTGGGTCTTCTATCTCCAACTAGAATACCCTCTTCCTTATCACTTAGACGAGTTTTTAACTCGTTTATTTCATGCCAGTCACTTGCAAGAGTCTGGAGACAAGTTTACTTTTCAGCTTTTCAGTGTTGGCGGTGGGCTAGATAGGTTATACGCCTCCAGCATATAATATATCTGTGTATATATATATATATATAAATATATATATATATATATATATATATATATATATATAAATATATATATATATATATATATATATATATATATATATATATATATATCAGGTCAAACAGTAAGGGTTCACTGACGTGTAACTGATAGTATAGGATACAATAAACCTTACTGACATAACCATGGTTAAGGTCAGCTGGCGTTCTTTATTTCCGGGGAGGATGGTATGTGAGGATGCACAGTCAGCGGGGATTATAAACTAGGATAAGGTCTGATTGCTTCGATCAATTTAATTCAATATATTACAATTACATGCTCGCGATCTGAAGTACAGTGGCTATGTAATTCCCTTTTATTCAGCTAAGGCCACTCTAAAAATGAAATCGTTTCCCATCACCATGCAAGCCCTGAAAACATAATATGATGAAGACATTTTTGATAATGTATTCTTTACCTGTATACCTTCCTTTTCATTTTACAGCCCTCTGATGTACACCTATAATGACCTCAGTGACAATGAGCAGACGACATTTGGCTAAAAATGTGTCTGCAAACGGTCGTTTCGAGGGAACCAGCAGTTAAAGCAGACGACATTTCTCCTAGATGTCTACCAGGGATAGTTCTAAGGTGACCAGCATGGGGCTGTAAGCACAGCTATGCTGGGTCAGCGCAGGTGTTTCACAAGGTGCTTCGGGAAGATGCGAACTGTACTAGGATATGCTACCATAAATCTAAAGGAGGTTATCCTGTTGTTTGCCCTCATCAGTCTCATGTATTTCTTGCTAAAACCACCTGTGTTCACTGTCAAAGAATGCCCCAGTATTTATGGAGCTGAACCGGGCCCACTTCTCCCTGGTGACCATGTCGTTCACTCCCCACTCACATTGGACTGTAATAAAGTATTTGCAGGGGATTCACAGGAAATACAGAAAGGATCTGAACATGCTAAATGTACACCCAGGGATTCAATCTCTGATGAGCAGTACATTAACATGACAAAGAAATGTGATAGTTTTATTCAGACTAGGAAGTATATCACTACATCGCAAAAAGAGGAAGAGGACTTCCCCATAGCGTTCAGTATTCTCATGTTTGAGCATGTAGAACAAACTGAGAGACTACTACGGGCAGTGTATCGTCCCCAAAACACATACTGTATCCATGTGGACTCCAAGTCCACAGACACAGTTCACCAAGCAATGAAGGCCATAGCTGATTGTTTTGATAATGTATTTATTGCGTCGTCCATGATTGATGTAACGTGGGCGTGGTTTCCAGTATTGGAGGCAGAAGTCGTCTGCATGAAAGACTTGGTGCGCCGAGCTAAAAAGTGGCGGTATTTCATCAATTTGACTGGAAGGGAATTTCCTCTGAGGACCAATTTGGAGTTGGTCAGAATACTCAAATCTTACCGAGGAGGGAATGACGTTGATGGGACGTTATGGAGGTTTGTATAATCTGAGTATTTTGTTTTGTAATGCTGCAAGAAAGAGCTGCAAGAAAAAAGAGTAAAGGTTTGCTTTAATAAATGTCAAAAAGGACGTTGTGCATGCTTGTTATACATATATTAGACCCGATTTAAGAGTCTCTATAACTGCTTTGAGGCCGCCGTGTATGAATTCAGCGATGAATTCGGGGTTCTTTGGCGGTGGGCTATAGATAGCTTATAAGCCTCCAGCATAAGTATATCCTGTACTATACATTAAAGAGATATTGTATGTAAAACGCTTTAGGCTTTTCCCTTTGAACGTACATGTATACAATGTGGCCAACAGGGAACATTTGCCTGATAGTTCCTCCTACGTCCACTCATTTTCAATTTCCAATGCACATAATCCAACTGAGTGGCGGATCCATTCAAATTTTTTAAGGGGGCGTTATTGGAAACTTAACTTTTGTGCAAGACTTTTTTTTAAATCAAAGTTCCGGATTAAATTTTTCCAAAAGAGTTCCAGAGGACGCCCTCTATGAAACCGCCAGGGCGTATATCATATTTTCCACCCAACATTGTGCACATTGTGCCAATATCATGCTATGTACAAATGACTCCAAAATGGAAGAAAACGAATATAGCATTTTGTTGGCAACCGCGTGACTCGGATACTGTAGACTAATGTACTACATTATCAAGCCCAAACTAACCAGTTATATTTCATGAAAACGGTTGTGTATTTTTTCTCTTTCCTTGAATCTCTTGGCATGAACAAAGACAGGTAGTCATTCCTTAATACGACAATTTTCTAAATGGATGAGTGACATAGGACGTTTTTTTCCTTTCATTGTGAACAGGCGTCCAGTGGTGTGGACTAAGTACCACTGGAGGAGTGAAAACTGGCAGAGTTGGCAGGAAAAGGACCCTGCTCCTCACGGCTTTAACATAGCCAAGGGGTCCACGCACATTGCTGCCTCCAGGGCATTTGTAGAGTTCGCCGTCCTTAACCGCACAGCTGTGGATCTCCTAGACTGGATGCGCGATATTCGCTCACCTGATGAGCATTTCTTCCCAACCCTGAACCACAACCCCCAGTTAGGAGTCCCAGGAGCGTATACAGGTGAGCAACTGGTGACCTAATTAAAGGGAGGAGGGGGAGGGCAGTCTCAAAAACGAAAAAGGCGGCGACGGTCTGTTAACTTCTTGAGAGAGAAAAAACCCACAACAGGGGCCGAAGTTAGTAACCTCTGAACCCCCGCCACTCTGTATCTATATGACTGTGTGTGAGAAACAGACCGTGGAGATGACCTTCAGCTAGTCTCTCGCCCCCACATGACCCTAACGATCTTTCGTTTTGACTACAGGTGTTATGGGGGGTTTAGGTTTCTTATCAATGCACAGTGGGCTTTATTTATTGTTTTATGCAGGGCACTTGTAGGCTTATACTACATAGCTGCACTATGAAGTCGCTGTGTCCCCATGGGGTGAAAGCTATAATTGTCCTTCTGTGTCGTAAAAAGGGACTCTCCCCAAGTCACAAACCTGGTCACCTGGTACGATGGTAATATAATGTGGTTCTGTAGTTACTGCATGTAAATGGCCAATCTAGAAGGTTTTCTCTTTCACATTCAGTGCTATATACATTGTGCTATACATAACATAGCCTAGCTAGGCCTAAATGAAATCTCCTCATATATTTCGCCTTTTGCAATAAATCATTATCTCCCACCCCATTTGCCTGAACAGCTTACTAATGCGTGGGTCATTATAGGTATTATAGACAAGGCATGCTTTGTAAAACCTAGCTATATCAAACCTCTCAAAACAATACATTGGCCATATTATGTTATTATGTATGTTATTTAATGGCTTTTTCTGGATGTCCTATTGCAGAGAATCCTGACTTCAAACACTTCTTGAGCCGCTTCAAGATCTGGCAGGCAGTGGGGGAGAGGTGCGCTGGGCGCTGGTTCCGTTTTATATGTAATTTTGGACTCGGTGATCTTCCACGTATTGCGCAGGCGCCAGAACTCTTTGCTAACAAGTTCCGGTATGAGTTTGACCCACTGGCATTCAATTGCATGGAGCAATGGCACCTGAATCGGACTAGGAAGGGCATTGGTGATGGATTCAATTTGACACTTTACAGCAATCAGCCGTGGGTGAAGCATCACCAAGGCTAGTCTGAAGATCTCATGCACACATAATGTTATGGGAGCCTGCAGGTCCCTGAAGGCAGATAGATACTCAGTCGCCAGCATGTCCATGGATTATTCTATGATGCCATTCCATAAACTGGGTGCTAAATTTGAATCTGAATACTGTCCATTATAGTATAGATAGCATAATTATATTTAGATAAAATGTAGGCCTATACTGCATACATTTTAAAACTTGATCGTCTCTTAACCCTTTAAGGACACATGTCGCTAAAAGATGACATTTGCCGTCATGATACACCAATACAGCCCCGCGAGTAACTCGCCGGTGCTGCATTGGTGCATCATGGCGACCCTTCGGGAGTGTCTCAACATCATGAGGTTAGCATGATGCACCAATGCAGCACCAGCGAGTTACTCGCCAGGGCTGCATTCAACCCCCAAATGGGGTTAATTACGCCTATATATGGTGCATGGTCCTTCTTCATACAGGACCAGTAACAACCGTGACAACGAGAGCCATATTAGGTGCACTGTATGTTATATTTGTTTGAATGCAGACATTACTTTTAGAATAATAGAAATAATGGACCGACGTTCCCAAATGCCGCAATGCTATATCATGTGCAGTTCTAGGCTTGTGTGATCGGTTAGGAAAATGTAAGCAATTTGCTATTTGTGCCAGCTTTGCCATCACTATTGACACTATTTATATTTTTAACAACAGGGGGAGGGGGAGTGAAAATTTTGATTTTTTTGTCAACGACCTTTAGCATTGCACCATGCAGAGCCCATGCAACCACAGTGGCAAAGAAACAGTGTTACTTACAAAGAAACAGAGATACTAGTGAAGGACAACCACAGAAGTGAACCGGAACTGAACTATATTGAAGACCGCACATACATGCTTGGATATGATTTAGCACAGTATTTGAAGAGTTTGGTCCAAAACGTCTTCGAACGTGTTTTTCTGAATAAAGGAGTTCGCTTAGCGCTCACTGAACCAAAGAAAAAGCGCCATTTTGAAAAATGACACCAAATTTTGACAAGGGTAAATGCAATTTTGAAACAATTTTTCTTCAAAATTCAAATTTTCATGTCGTTAGATGTCCTCCAGTGTACACATTATATGCGAAGCAATATATTTGCCACCATGGCAGCCTATAAGCAAAATAACTACATGCTTCAATTCTGGAATGGATTTGTTGCGTTTTGGAATGAAACTCTTCCTTTATAAACTGATAAAGCCTGTAGACATGTGGTAAGCAGGAGCACAGGGGAGGATGAATACGTGAGCATGCATGGGGAGAGGGATGCATGGGTGAGGGCATGTGTGTAGGCCAACTTCTCTCAGACAAACTTCTTTCAAGCTCACCTCTTTCAAACAGATTTTTTTTCAAACTAAGGGAGTGGTCATTTTTTAACAACAGGGGGGGGTTGGTGGATTTGGGGGGGGGGACCAAAAAAATTTGGACCCCTTGAAGGGGGGGCACCAAAAAAATTTGGACCCGTCTTGAGGGGGGGACCAAAAAAATTACACCCCTTTTTAGAGGAAAAGCCCGCACATTACTATAGCTCAAAGGGGTCCAAAGCGATCAATTTAATGACTTTTGCACACTGACCCTGTGTCAATTGTGATATAATAGACCCTAAATCACCTTTAATCATTTCTATGATATCTGATCCTGTAAATCATGAATGCATGCATCATGACTGATAGATACATGTGAAGAGGTTGAATACAAAACGATATAAGCGCCATTTCCCCCAAAAAAAAGAAATTTAAAAGACAAAAATCTGGGTTAGGGGTGGTTAGATACATGTATAATCCACAAACTATTTCCCAAAGATAAACTAATTTTAATGTCATTATGGTGTGCTCAGTATACACTCTGTTTTCAAAAATACTACCCAGTCAGCAAAGAACGTTATAAATAACGTTTTATAAAGTTCCTTATTGGTTTAAAAGAAAACGTTTGTACCTCAGATGTTATAAAAACGCCTCCATTTGGTTTGGAGGAAAACGTTAGTGATAAACGTTATTTTGATGTTGGTAAAACGTTTCTGCTGGTTCCAATATCAGGTACTAGGGGGAAGCAGTATCCTATGATGGCATTTTGCCGGGTCTTTACCTCACCTATCAATAATAATAGCCCTATAAAATGAAAATATTCTGTTAACTTTTGAAAGAATTATCTAAGTGTTATTTTTTGGAATAAAAGAAAAGATGGCAATATCCCACCCCCTACAACCTTGTTCTGTCTCTCTGTTATGTGTTCATGTTCGGGCAAACGGGCATGTACGAAACTGTTGTTTTTTTCATTGGATGGAGCGCCTCTGGAGACTAAGACATCCCCCTATTACAAGTAAATAAAATTAGGCCTAATATTGAAATATCATTTTCATTGGATCTGTGCAAATCACAGGGATAACCATTTTGGCATTAGAAAAAAACACACGAAAATCCGGAAAAATCCCATGTCTGAGCAATTCATTGCAATATGCCTATAGGTAGGGTGTTCCATCGAAAATGTATTAGTGTGTCTATAATGGATGTCTATAGCCAAGCTGCTAGGCAAAATATATACCAATTTAATGCACAAATCAGAATAAGGATAATTTTAATGGAAAATGCTTGACAACCGTTGAAAGTTTGAAAAGTTGCTGATATTTCACCGATATTTCACCCCTGCTGGTCTATGCATAGCCTATGACCCAGATGGCACCTATGGAGTAAAGCCCTACTGCTGCATGTAGCATAGGGAGTAATCACCCTGCTTGCAGCCACACACTATAAAACAGGTAAATGCATGAATTTCACCTACAATACAATACAATACAAAGATTTTTATTTTTACTGCAACAATCAGGAACAAGTTCCTGTATTTTGGTTGTCACAGCAACGCGTAGATATTCCTTTCTCGTATATCACATTTATAAGATACAATTACATCAGTTTGTCGATGTGGCTTCAGCAACAAGGTCATGTAGATAAGAGACAATTTTACTATATTTAAAGTGTGATTAGTCATGAGTTCCGTTTCATTAGTGTTAGTATAACATAGTACTAAAACTTGACAAGAATACTTTAGTGTGGAGGCACTGGGAGGGGTAGGGGAAAAATGCTCGGGCCAGGAGCCAAGTAGTTATCATACATGTAACAGTTACATCACATTAATAGATCTTTCTTGAACACTTCAAAGGAGGCACAGTTTCTCAATGCTATAGGTAGGGAATTCCATTTGTGGGCAAGCCTGTATGAGACACTATGTCTTGCTAATGATATTTTATACCAGTTTACATTTACCAGTCGACCATCATGGCGCCTGGTGGCAATTTGTCGATTATCTATGTTTGCAGGATCCTGGGCATAGTGGAAGGCTGCCAAGGCTAGTGTATGCTCTCTACGACTCTCAAGAGAAGTAAGGCCTGCATTTGTCCTAAGTGTTTCAATATCAGAGTCCTTATCCTGGTAATAGCATATCTTGATCATTCGATCAATAGTATTTTGTATTTTATCTAGACCCGCCTTGTTTCCTGTTGCATATATCAGCTGGCCATAGTCCACTGATGGGAGCACCATTGTTTTAACAACGTCAAGGGCAGCAGCTTCTGTAAGCCTAAGGCGCAGCCTATTTAACAAGTAGGATTTGTAAGACAAGCTTTTTTGGACACTTTTCAGATGACCTTTGAAATTGAGATCACTATCCAATTCTATACCAAGGTAGCGATACTGGTGTGAGTGTAGCAGCGCCTGGCCATCTATACTTAGCTCTATGTGACCATGTTGTGCAAGTCTAGGCTTGGTGCCATATATAGCATATTTGGTTTTTTTAATATTTAAAGACAGCTTATTTTTCTTGCACCAATTTGCCACATTTGCAAGGTCTTCATTTACTAAGGCCAGGATATCAGCTGTAGGGGTAGCATAGGTACAGTACAGGGCTGTATCGTCAGCATAGAGTTGACTCTTGAGAGTGTTGAGCGAGGTACTTAAGTCATTAATATAGACCAAAAACAGGAGGGGGCCTAGTATGGAGCCTTGCGGCACACCACACACAATGGTAGCTGGTTGAGAAACAAAGCCATTTGCTTTGGTGGTCTGTTTTCTATTTGTCAGGTACGATTTAAACCAGGTTACAGCGGCTTCACCAAGTCCAATTTTCTGTAACTTCTGGCACAGAAGGGAGTGATTTATTGTATCAAAAGCCTTGGCAAAATCGAGGTAGGTGACCAAAGTAGTAGAGCCTCGCTCTAGGGCCTGGTACATGTTGTCAGTCAGTTCTGTGAGACTGGTCATCGTGGAGTGTTTAGGACGAAAACCATGTTGGTTTGCATTCAGAATGTTATTTTCTTGAAGGAATGCCAGCAGTTGTGAGTGCACCACCTTCTCACATAGCTTTGATATTAATGGTAGGATGGAGATCGGTCTGAAATTTGTAACAAGTGAGGAGTTCCCACCTTTTGGGATGGGTGTCACTGTAGCTAACTTCCAGGAGTCGGGGAATGAGCAATTTAGAATAGATAGGTTTAATACATGCTGAAGATGCGTAGGAAGTGTTTGGAGTGCTATTTTTAGGACATTAGTAGAGATGTGTTTGATACCAGAACCTTTTTTAGTTTTGATTTTCTTTATAAGTTGTTTTGTTTCATCTAGGGTTATAGGTTGTAGTTTGAAATCTAGGTCAGAAGTGTAGCCAGAGTATGTCCAGGGGGTGTTCATGTTACTTGCAAGATTTGGTCCAATATTAATAAAATAGTTATTTATAAAGTCAGCTGTGAGGTCTGGGGAAATAGGTTCATTTGAATCTTGATCTATTAGGTTTATACTAGAGGAGGATTGCCTAGGGTTGATGATACTTGAGATCTCTTTCCAGTATTCTTTTGGTTCATTTCTATGGGTATTTAAATTTTCTCTATGATACTCATCTTCAGCATCTTTGGATATTTTACGCGCTCTATTTTTCAGGAAATTTGCAATATTTATATCGTCTTTATTTTTTGTTCTTTTTGCTCTGGTAAGGGCCTGATTTTTCTCTGTGAAAACATCTTGAATAGCATTTGTAATCCACGGTTTCTTTTTGTTTGCAAATTTGAAAACTTTTACAGGACATGTAATCGAGAGAATACGGTCAATGTTTAAAATGAATATATTCCATGCCTCTGCAGGTTCATCTGCATCCCAGAAACCATTCCAGTCCACATTTCTCAGACCAGTTTTGAAATTTTCTTCTACTAAATTCCTATAGGATCGCCCTGTGAACTCCACAGGGATTTTCGGAGGTGACTTTGCACTCCTGACCATGTAGACTAACAGGTGATCTGCAATTATGATATCAAGGGTTCCGCTATGTACAATCCTATCAGAGTTAGAACAAGCCAGGTCTAACAGTGATGTACTGCCATCCGGGGAGAAATGGGTAAATTCCTTTATATACTGCTTACATCCCAGTTGGAGAATAATATTTTTAAGATGCCGAGCTTCATTTCTTTTGGCGTTTGTTAAATATGGTCCCAGCAGATCCACATTAAAATCACCCATGATAAAAAGCTCGTTATCAATAAGGTCACCTAACCTACCAATTGCTTGAGTCAGACTCGTGCAGAATTCATACACATTACCTTTGGGAGGACGATATATATTTACAAGTGTGCTCTTTTTGAAGAACGGCTTACTAAAGGTGACACATTGCATTTCAATATTACCATTACTCAGGTTAAGGTGACTAAGTTCAGCAGTGGAGTATGTAAAGTCTTGCTTAAGATAAACACACAGTCCACCACCTGTTTGAGTTTTGCCGTTTTCATCCAGGGTTTGCCTATCATGCCTAAGTACATTAAAGCCTTCCAGGGAGATTAAGGAGTCTGGGACAGTGTCATGGAACCAAGTCTCTGATATAGACAGGCAGTCAATGTCACAGTCATCAAATTCCTTTTTAAATAGAGGAAGGTTTGCTGGAATGCTTCTGACGTTCATATGAGCTACCACTATACCTCTGGTGTTCTCAAAATATCTGTTAGTCATCAGAATCATATAACATCCTTATGCAGCCTGGCCAAGGCCCCCGGTCCCCCAGTCCTCCAACACCCAGTATATATAAGTACCCATGGGGCGTACATCTAGTGTATCCCATAGGTTTCATGATTTAGGATAGCTATAATTCAATAAATATATGTATTATCCATTGAATTATTTTACCAATATAATATATAGGGCCTAATACAATGCTATTTGGTAGTGATGTCTCTATTTTGTGTGCTATGTGGATGTAATTATATTACCATAGCATTCACTAGTCTCAATTTCCGCAAAAAATTGATTTACTGTAGGTTTATTTCCACATTTCTCTTTTGGTACCCTGAGGTTTTACAGCAAATACTACGCTTCGGAGGTTTTACAGCAAATACTACAGGTCCGCGGAGGTTTTCCATCACAAAGTCTGGTGATACTTGCTGGTGAGTGATAACAGTCAAACCTCTATACTTCAGACACTCGGTCACCGTTTTTTCGACTTAAATACGGTACTGTTGAGTTTAAGGGCCCCAGCGCTTAAACATTGGAAGGTCCCGTGGGCCTACTCCCAGTGCTTACATGAGGCCAGCGCTTTTTTGAAGACTGGCAAAACGATGGCCGATTCTGAGTGTCAAAAGTGATGCAGTGAGGAATATGCCTGGGAGTTTGAGGAAAATTTTGAAAATATTGAGGTAATTTGGTAGAATATAACACAAGCTCTTACTAAAATTTGCGACATTTCAACATACTAAATTCGCGACATTTTAAGGAATACCCTAAAAAAAAAAGCCCCCCCCCTAAGAATAGGGGAATTAATGAATAGGGCCTACCCCTAAAAAAATTGCCCCCCTCCCCTCAAATGCTCACCCCCACCCCGGCCATAAATAATGAACCCTCCCTTAGGTATAACATTATTTTGCTAACATTTACTGATACGCCTATGCCTGTAGGCATAAGCGCTATGGGCCTAAACATGGTCGGCCTACCTACCTTACCCTACCCAGCCAATGAGGAACCCAGAAAAGTCATAAGAACATAGATTCAAGATTTTACATAGGTCGGCTTTAGCCTATTCCAGTATCTGTTCGCCTGCCACCACGCTTCTATCAGGAGTGGGGAACTAGCTCAGATGGTAGAGCGCTCGCTTAGCATGTGAGAGGTACGGGGATCGATGCCCCGGTTCTCCAGTAACGTTTTTCATTTCACGAAGTCAATGTTTGATAGATCTCTTTCTCTGTGTTATTGTATGTCGTCCAAATGCATATTACAGAACATTCACAGTTAAGTTTAATGTTTATTTCTTCATTATTGTATAATATTCGGATAGACAGCTTTCGCGTCGTCGCCTCGGTGCCTGAGCCTCGGTGGACACCGGAGTCAGTGAGTGACTTGACGCCGTCGGCATTGACGGCGGTGACGCCGGGCCTGGCGGTACGGGCCCTCGGCGGCCCGGGCGGACCGATATGAGGCGGGCGGCCCGTCTCTCCCGGGGTCTCTCCCGGGCGCTCACTGGGTTCAGGACGGACACTCTGACTCTGTCACAGTTCTGACACTGGCATACCACCAGGCTACCGTGTTCGTTCACACAACGATATTAGATAGGCATATATATCATAACTGTTTATTTTCGACACTGTCAACGAAAAAGAAACTTCGTTGATTGGTAAAAGTAGTGCCCCAGGTGAGGCTCGAACTCACAACCTCCGCATGGCTCATAGCGCCGGCCCGCGTGGAACGCGGGGAGGATACTGCTTATAAGTACGGCGCGCTAACCGATTGCGCCACTGGGGCCACGTCCACCGGGGTCCGGAAGGGAATACTTAAACCAAAGGAGCCTTTTCTGGGTCACGTTGGCCTAGAATGGTCACGTGGGGTGGGGTATAATTTGCTCTAGATCTAGTTTCTTCAATACCGAGGTTGCAGGTTCCTTAGCAGGGGGCACCATTACTTGATCTGGTAGCTGGCGAGATAAGCACTGATACAGCAATCACAATGGGTACAGGCAGTTACATAATGCCCCCTAAGAATTCCGCAGTGAATGCCAGGGAGTTATGTCATTGGTTGATAATTCAACCTGCTAGACGCCTATATGGACAGGAGAAGAAAATAAAGATGCATTCAACAATTATAAATCATTTTGTATCTGTTTCTGCCCATGATACATATTCCAAATCACTTTTATTTTTGTTTCTAGCATGGGTAGAAGCTGAGAGAATTGAATTTGAAATGATGGACATGGTCAGTTTTCTGCAATAGGGACCTTTAGCAAACCACGTAAAAGCTCATTAAACGCAGACGTAGCTATACCTTCAGCACTGCTACGTCTGCGTTAAATGAACTTTTACGTGCTTGCTAAAGGTCCCTACTATAGAATGCAGTGTGCCTGCTCTCTGAAAGTGTGATTTGGGACCTGGTCTTTACATAGAGATACACTCTATGTGTCGTGACAGTTGGGGATTAGATTAAAAATATAAGAACAGAAGGACAGTTGCATCATTGGAGGACGGTTACATATAATGTGGGCAAGATGTAAGGCACTGGAGGACTGTTGAAGACACTGGATGGGGGACAGGAGCACCTTTTTGGTGAGCATGGGAGATTATGGAAAACACTGGAAAAGGTATTAGGCACAGCATAGGAGTGGTAGAAGGTATTTGCTGAGTGATTAGGCATCATAGAGATTGTGTTCGACACCCAGGAGGATATGAAATGTAGGCTACCACAGGGTTTGAATGGGAGACCCTGGAGGAGGGGTCGAGTATGTTGAGGGTTAAATGGGAGAAACTGGAGGATTAATCTCATACCATAGGGGGTGTGTTTGACACGCTGGAGGAGAGATTCAGTGCCATAGTGGTTGAAAGGAACACCCTGGAGGAGAGATATCATGCTGGAGGAGGTACATGTATTCGGTACTAAACAAATGTACAGGGTTTTTGGGGATACCCTCAAGGAGCGATCGGTATACTACATGCATAGGAGTTATTTTGGACACCCTGGAGGAGGGATCGGGTACTACACCCTGGAGGAGGGAATAGCTACACGTCACAGGTATAATGCAGATGACCTCTTCAAGGTCTCATTCTAGATAGTTATGCAACATATTTCATTGGAATATTAAGCTCTAGACGCAAACACTTACTCACACCATTGTCTAGAGAGTATACATGGGTAGTCAGACACCAAAATTGCTATGTCACACCGCCTCAACACGCCTCACTCTACAATCCTAGAATTCAGGAATATTACACAAAACATTATATATATATGATGACCCCAGTTATAAAGCCTTCCTAAGCCATTACATGATTAATTACTTTTCTGCTATGTTTGATATACACATGCATTAAATATGTAATATGGGGCAAGAAACTAAAGCTTGGCTGAGCCAACTATCCCTTCTTCTTGGCTGGCATTTTCCTGGCTATCAAAGTGTCATATGATATCATTCAAGCCCCAAAATTAGGCTCTCAATAGGTCCCACTCTCAGGGGGTCTCTCTCCCCTCTGGAAATTCCCATCTGCACATAATCCCACACTCATGCTTCCTATGGCGCCACCTAGTACTTCAATACTGCTTGAAGATCGTGATCATTTTTAATACACCAATTGAGGGGAATGATGTTGATTTCCCCCCCTTTTTTGAAAATCAAAACATAATTAAATTGTCGGGGTGAAGGGGAAGATGGGGTAATAACTGTGGTATTAGGGACCTTTAGCAATCAGGGGTGTCGGAAGCAACTTGACTTTGGGGGGGGGGGGGGGGCACGGCCAAACTATCTATATATCAGAAGGGTGCGCGATTCCGTGCATTTAAAGCGACACATTAAAATGTATTGGGGATCTGGGGGCATGGCCCCCAAGGAAAAGTTTGGGAATTTTGACAAGATTTGGTGCATTTTAAGGTCGATTTTGGGGGTATTTCTTTATATAATTATAGAGTAATGAATATAATTCGTTAGCAGTTCTAAAAATAATTGGGGGCGAGCCAAAACATACTCTGCCCCCCCCCCCATGTCTAGGATGGGGTGGGGGGGCATGGCCCCCCATCCCCCCCCCCCCCTGTTCCGACACCCCAGGCAATCACGTAAAAGCTCATAAAACGCAGACGTAGCAGTACTGAAGGTATAGGATACGTCTGCGTTTAATGAGCTACGTCGGGTTTGCTAAAGGTCCCTAATAAGGACCCACACTCTCATTTCAGAAGAATATTTCTTACTGAAATGTAATACTATAGAACTCAGCTTTTACAATAATAGTACATAATAGGCCTAGACATCAACTGACATCAGATATTACATTGCAGCATTTATTATGCCTAGTAAACAAAAGAACGTTATACAACGTTTCTCTATGGCTCTATATTTTGGCAAAACCTTATTTTGACGTTAAATAACGTATTTTTTTCGCTGGGTTGTGTTGTTGGAGAGATTATTATTTGAATTATTATGTCATTATTTGACAGGGGAGGTAGGGGAAGTGAGAGGGGAGGTAGGGGAAGGGACAGGTGAGGTCGGGGAAGGGACAGGGGAGGTAGGGAAAGGGACGGGAGGTCGGGGAAGGGACAGGGGAGGTCAAGGTAGTGCATTAGACCCCCCCCCCCCACCGAGGTGGACAGAAATGATATCCCTAGTGTTACCAGCAACTCAGGTAGTAATACACTGGAGAAAAATCTCAAATGTGTCAGACAGCGGATATCGACACAAGAGGCCACCATAGAAGTGTTTCTCCATTGCCAGCTAATGGTAAGCCTATACAACATGAATATGTACCCATTATTTTTTTTATAGATTTTTATTAAGGTAAGGGAGTGGTCATTTTTTAACAACAGGGGGGGGGGTTGGTGGATTTGGGGGGGGACCAAAAAAATGTGGACCCCTTGAAGGGGGGGAACCAAAAAAATTTGGACCCCTCTTGAGGGGGGGACCAAAAAAAATTGCACCCCTTTTTAGCGAAAAAGCCAGCGCGTTACTATAGCTCAAAGGGGTCGGCCGCGCTCAATTTCGACTTGCGCGAGGGGGGGACCAAAAAATGTTCGACCCCTCCCGTGGGGGGGACCAAAAATAGTTCGGCCCTCTCGCACAAAAATCCACCGACCCCCCCTGTTGTTAAAAAATGACCACTCCCTAATATACAATTAGCATATGTGTTGTCTAAATTTTAATTGATATTATAAATGTAGACCATAATGACCTCACAGTTGGGGGCCTCGCCAGCAGGTCACAGATTCAGTATACCGTACCGTCGCGTTTAAGCGCCGGGTATTGAATAAGCGCCGGTCTTGTATAAGCGCCGGGGGTATGATGGTCTTGAAATTACTCTTAAGCACTAAAACTGGATCTTGAATAAGCGCCTGTCTTGTATAAGAGCCGGGGGTAAAGACCCCTCCAAAGTTATAAGCGCCGGGGCGCTTAAACACGACGGTACGGTACTCTCCACTGTCCCTTCTTGTCCTTGTCCACACTCCGACCTCCCCACTCCACTCTCCGTCTTCCCCACCCTATTCCCGACCTCCCCATTCAATTTCCCGACCTCTCCCCACTCCATTCCCGACCTCACTACTCCATTATCCGACCTCCCTACTCCATTCCCCGCCCGGGGGAGGCACTTAGTGTGCGGCTGGCAAGGGTACTTTCTCAACAAAATCTCCCTAGCAAGGGTCCGGTTTCAGAGGGAAAATGTCCCTAGCAAGGGTCTAGTTTCACCAAAATGTCCCTAGCAAGAGTCACTTTTTCACAAAAATTACCCGTTTTTCACCAAAGTGTCCCATTTTTGCCCATTGCTTTTCCTCTTAAAAACAAGGACTTTTCAATCGAAAATGCCCTAGCAAGGGTAGGTTTTTGAAGCAAAAGCTCCCTAGCAAGGGTAAGGGTTGTCATTGGTCCAGCCGCACACCCCTATCAGAAAAAAAATTCAAGTACACACAGAAAAGTAAAGGAGTCGCCACGACTCTGACAGCCAGAGTCACAGTTTGTCTCCCACGTGACACCTGTAGAGGAGAGTCGAATGAGTTTGACTCTCCGTTCCTGAAGAGTCAACAGCAGTTGACCCATCAAAAGAGGGGGTGTCAAAATCGAATACATGAGTGCATGCAGGTCAGTGGACTGTGTATTTATGCCAGGGTAGAGTGGGAGCAACAGGTGTATATAATTAGTGGGCAGGCCAGGTGAGGCCTCTGAGAGAAGTGAGTAGGTGAGGTTATTGCCCAAGACAGGTCAATAACAAGACATGTTGTCATGTAGGCCTTCACCACTTCCTTCTGTGTGAAAGGGCCAAGTTATATCTGCCTCACACCATATTTTCTACAGACCATTGGCCACATATCAGATGCCAATATCAGATCTATATGAAGTAGTAAGCAGTGCCACACATTATATCTCACACAGTTAGTGTCCAGCCTTATGTTTATTTCCCATACCCACAAATATGGTGACTAAACTCTATACTGTTAATGTTCTTGGAATGTATTGTATAGTTTGTCATCACATTTGATTCAGGTAAGTTAACTGGAAAGCTTATCCATTGACATCCCTTAACCACACTATTTTCATATAGTGGACCTATCTAGAAAGAATCAAAACTGTGTGGCATGTAACAATTATCTAAAATATAGATAGTAGCTCTACCTTGTGGTTGCCACTGGTACCAAATTAGTGTTAGTTGCCCCACCAGGTGGTTTCATATGCAACTACTATCAGAGTCGACACATGTTTTACTTGACTCTTCATGAAGGGTCAAACTATGAATGACTCTGCTGTGGGCAGAATCAACTGCACTTGACTCGGCACTGGTAGAGTCAAGAGGGAGAGTCAATTTGTACAAGGAGCAAGGGGTATGACTGGAGTAGCTGTGACCCCTCCACCAGTGTCATCATGACTCTGCTATCAGAGTCAACTATAGAGTTGACTTTGGTAAAAGAGTCATGGCGACGCCTTTACTTCTCTATGTGTAGGCCCCCCTATCCCCTATAGTATGATGATCCGTTTTGTGACATTCCAGGGTACAGTAGAGTAAAAGGCCCAATGGGTATAGGGCCCATTTTGGTAAGGGATAAGAGGCCCATAATATAAAGGAAGTTGGATAGTGAATTAAAGTAGAAATTAAGCATAAAATTAGTAAAAAAAAAAGTGAAGCGACAATCTGTGGGCCCTTTACCCCAAGATTCAAAAAGTTATTTTAGTCAAGCTATTTTCTGATTTTGAAACTTTTACAATTACAAGTTGAAATAGAAAATAGGCCCACTCAGAAAAATGGAAAACTTTCCTGATATTTAGGCATAGGCCTACACATAATGCCTAATGGGCCTTTTAAGTCATTTTAACCCTAGGCCTTCTTACTCTAAAGGGTTAAGGGATAGGGATGATGATTGTGATCGACACATATTGTGGACTGTTGTTTTTGTGTATTATGTGCCTCTACATGGGTACCCACATTTTTGACCATGTCGCTGTGTCGATTTTTAGCAGAAGGACTGTGTTGCCATGTCAATTTTTAGCTAGGGACTCATAAAAAAATCTCTGTGGGTCGATTTTCATCCCAATTTTTTCTGTGTCTGTCGATTTTAAAAAGGGCCTCGAAGGGTTGTGTCGCCGTGTCAATCTTTGCCCATATAAAGGCACTATTATATATATGCTACAGTTTTTATAGTGGGAAACATTTAGGGCCATAAGTTCTGAGAAGTAATATTACTAGTTTTAACGACGCTTTACAGATGGCGCCACAGGTTAATTGATATTTGTAAACCTCACCAGGTGGCGCACCCAACAAATGGGCAGACCGCGCGCTGACCAATCAAAGCACCTGGTCTGAGACAATTTCCCAGGAGCTTTCACTTATTATCCATTCTGCAGCCGGTCTTTTGGCACCAGGCTGACTTTAGTCGATGGCAGAGGTAGTAGCCACCCCTCATCGGGAGCTCAGGAACGTTTGTTTCGTAAGCACACTTGAGTAGCAAGGAGACAGCCAAGACAAACATCGACGCACAGCCTGTGTGCAGCGCCCGTCCAGCAGAGACAGAATCACCGACAGAGGAATGATGGACGTGAGCATCAACACCATCCTCTCCCTGCTCGTGCCGGCTGTCGTCGCCGGTTCTTGGGCGAAATACAAGGGTGTGGAGCACATTCTCGTCAACTACAGATGGATCTTTGTGTGTTTCTTCCTCATGCCGGCGTCGCTGGTTTATGACACCTACATGTACTTCCGATGCTGGCTTATCTTCAGGATGAGCAGCGCGCCCGAGAAGCACGACGAGAAAGTCAGGGATGTACAGCGGCAGGTAAGCGTAGGGACTCCGGCGGGCCGGGGCCGGGACAGCCGGGGCCGCTAACTCAGTCAGTGCTCCATGGGGGTCAGAGACTGGAGCGTCTGTGTCCCCCCCCCCTCCTCCCTTTTGAGCTTTTCAATTTGTGTTCCTGGACGGAGGCGTAGGAAGCAAATCTTGATTTGGGGGGGGGGGGTAGGGGGACCCACTAGTGACCAACTTTTAGTATTACAAATTTTTGGGGGGCCCAAATATTAATATATTCACCCCCCCTCCTTGAGCAGTGATTGGGGTAGCCGGGCCCCCCCCCTCTTTCCCTACCCCACTGCTGGATAGGTAGGCCTACCACCCGGGCCTACCACCCACCCGGCATCCACCCTCATCTTCAAGGTTGGTTTGAGGGGGGGGGGGGGGGGGGTTACCAAAATTTGAGTATATTTTGCCGGGCCCGGGGTATATACATTTTTATTTTTTTGAAATACAAGATGTCCTATGCTTTAGCACTGAAGGGCCGTATTCAATGCCCCCATTGAATACAACATGGCCGTATTCAATGGGCTAAGAAAAAGTTGGTTTTCATTCATTAAATGGCTTCAAATGAAAAAATAAACACAAATGCCAACTACATTGATACCGCTCTGATGTATTTCACTTGTGGGGGCTGGGGCACATCCCACTCAGCCTGCGGCTTCGTGGGATACTGCCCCAGCCCCCACTCGTGAAATACAACAGAGACGGTATCAATGGGCGTTGGCATTTGTCTATGTATTGTTTAAAATATTTTAGGTCAATTTTTCCAATAGCAGGCACCCTCTTTTTAAAATTGTTATTATGTCCTCCTTAAGATACAGAATGATCTTCCCCGACCAATTTCTGGTAAACCTGTATAATATATGTTGCATAATTATGATACATGAATTGTAATTTGTAATTGTATCAATGATCCTGGATCCGGCCCTGGGATATAGGTTACCCTGTATCGGACGCAGACGGCTCATACAGAGCGAGGATCTAGGCTATCTCCTATAGGCCTAATTAGGCTAATAGGGTCCCATGGCCATGGTCGGGGCCTTGATGGAGGGGGAGGGGGTCCCCATGTCGCATGTCGATTTTAAGAAATGACCATGTCGCATGTCTACCGGTATGTCGCTGAATAATGCTCATGTCCCATGTCACGATCTTTTTAAGCCTCATGTCGCATGTCGATTTTAAGAATTTAGCAATATCACACTCGCCAAAATTGTCTGAGTTGTTAGGATTTTAAAAAGTGTCTCAGTTGTTAAGATGTTTATAAAGGAGTACTGGTACCGTTATAAAGCTAGACGTTGATATAGATCGAGGCTTCTACATACACATACCGTATTCGACGTAATGAGCGCCCTCGCCCTAATAAGCGCCCCCCCCCTTTTTTTTTGTGCATTTCTAGACTATAACAAAGGCTCAGATTTCACGATTTTGGAGACAGCTAAACTCTTAAGTACTAAAACGCCATTAAAATAATTTTATAAGCGCCCTCGTCATATTTTTCACTGCTTGGTGATGAGAAACAACTTTATTTTAAAGTGGCCTAAGGATGAATCGAAAAAAAGAACAAAGTTTATTAAGTGGGTAGATAGTTTGATATCCGAGTCAGGGGTGTTAATTACCACTGTACAGTTATTGACTTGATAATTGTGATATGTTACCATATAGGAGCGTCAATGACGTTCCTATAGACGTATTGTATAATGGGTGCCGGGCTTGCCTCCATTTGGTAGTACATGTATCATAAGTATGTGTTGTAGAATTAGGAGTAGGGGCCAGGAGGGGTGAGGCTGCTAGACAGCTAGGCATATATATATATAGAGAGAGAGA
The DNA here is from genome assembly GCA_947462335.1 of Harmothoe impar. NCBI lineage: Eukaryota > Metazoa > Annelida > Polychaeta > Phyllodocida > Polynoidae > Harmothoe > Harmothoe impar. The sequence continues at coordinate 58,687,827 of OX381705.1, read as the reverse complement.
GAGATATCGATAATCATAATGGTCAAGAGAGAGTAGCCTCAGTCCATAGTATTGGCAGCATGTCAAGACTCCCACATAGAATTATATGTTATCGACCTACAGTAATAAATGGGTAAGGTTCTTTGGAGCCTATAGTCATATGTACCATCCCTTTGATCGTAGGTTCCATTTTCCGTGCTATTTGATCGGTAGCCCACTGACAGTGAAACGTTACCCTAAAGCAGCTCAAAAGGTGTCCTCTGCGAGGATAGTGGAACCCAACACCCAGGCTGTCAGTAGTGACCATGAGACTGAGAAAGGGAGAAAGGTACAGGAACCCAGCGTAGATTATATCACAAGTTGATGTAACATATGGTATTAAAGACCAATGTGGCTGCTATTCGTTATACATGTACTGTATACATAATGGATGGTACCCATATCCCCATCCGGACCAAAAAAGGAGTCAAATTACATCAACAGTATGCCATCAGTGCAGAATAACTATAGGGACTATCAGTTTGTTCCCAGTATCAATAGAGTATACATTGCATGCACTGTGTTGCTGCTGCCACAGGAAAAAGAAAAGTACATGTAGTCAGTGTTTGAAAAGTACTGAATAAGTGGTAAAACAGTGCATGATAAGGCCTCAGTATATATGACCGGAATATTTAAATGAGTAAAAAGTATAGGATAGGTATAGGGACGTAAAGCTACTGAATACAGGATGAAATCAGTATTGGTTGAGCCGATGGTGTTTCTGGGTCACTTCAGTCAAATGTCCTACATGACGGAAATATGCAAATGCAGATATGGTCTATTTGGAAAGAAAATTACTTGTGTAAGATCCCAGGACATCGCCATTTTCAATTTGGAATATGCAAATGTCAATGCAGATGTCCATATGGCCTGTGTGGAAAGCAAATGGCATGTGTAGAAAGAAAATTGCCTAATATATAAGATCCCAGGACATAGGCCACATTGACCTGTGTTCATTAGAGGTTTTCAGTAACACTGCTTCCCGAGCCCTGGTCATGCATTGGTAATAATATGAGGCACAAATAATTTGACAATGATGACATATCACTATGATGTCCTCATGAGATGCATTTCCTTCCACACAGGCTCAGTGAATCCTCCACTCAAAGCTGCCATATACAATCATACCTACTAAATTACCAGTATGTGAAAGACAAAACCTCATTGATATCATATGACTATTACCGCAGGGAATATTCCAATTAAAATTCATGTTGAGATCTCCGCTGTCAAACTGTTACCATGGGAACCATGTCCACCAGCCAGGTGTACTTTAAACAATAGGATGTGATCCCTGTATGATACCCAGCACCCACAGACCCACACCACTACCCCCTACCAGCACCAATACCCGAGACAGTAATTGCAACCCACCTGATATCCTATTGTATGTAAGTAATCCGAGGAGGATCCCCCCCAGCTTAGTACAGGTGCCATGTATATCCCCCACTATCATGGATATATAATGAAGACGGCACAATGGGAAAGGACCGGTGTGAGAGAAGTTAAGGCTTACACGGTACCTGGTATATTTTCCCTGACATATGATATATTATTTCTATATATCAAATGTGATAGATATACTGAATCTGGGACCTGCTGGCGAGGCCAACAAAGGGCTTCCCTAATGAGCTCCCAGCTGGACTGGATACCCAGTGTCTCTGACAAATTAGCAGGGCAATAAAATGTTGGGACGGGTTGGTGCTTTCTTCAAAGAAATCCACTGTGGGCTGTAAAACTAGTGGTAAATGTGGCATCCAGGAGGATGGAAAGTTTACCGATAGTGTCTTTAAATGACACTTAGGTTAGGTGTTGTCTATGTTTTAAATGATATTATCAAGGTGGACCATAATGACCTCACAGTTGGGGTCCTCCCAGCAGGTCCCAGATTCAGTATAGACTATGGTTATAAAAGGGTATGTCGAATTATACCACAGCTTGCTGGTAGGGCCAGACGAGGGCGAAGCCCAAGTCGCCGTACCAGCAAGCTGTGGTCAATTCTAATACCCTTTCATAACCATTGTCTATTTGTTTAAAACCAGGGCATGCAATATAACCAAGGTGCGAGCTCTTTTGTTCATCCCCACCACCGTGGTTTAATTGAAATATAACTATATTTTCTCTGATTTAAACCACTGATTTGTATCACCCATATACAGACTGGTATGCTTAAAGAGTTCCAACCCAGCTATAGCATGCATTAATGCAGCATTATCTATCGACTCTGCATGAACCACGTGGTTCTATTTGTTTAACTATATAAAGAACAAGGAGACTAACAGTTGAAAACTGGTATATTTTCTAGTGATTAGTAATTACGATTGTGGAGTGTTTCATAATGGGGGTCATTCTAGTCGACAAGCCCGGCTGTGTTGGCATATATGTAAGAGAACAGGGGCTGTACGCTCCTTAACTTTACACTCGCTTAACCTGCTTACTGGTCCACTGCTTCTTTTATACACCACCCTGTGGTAGCAACTACTCCGGCAACTACTGCAAACATCTAATCCCTACTCAAAACAGGTGGAGGAAAAATGCTACGAGTCAGTCCCATAGTCAAATACTGTTATAACACGTTATATGAGGTTATGACATGGATTAAATAGACACAGCATGGCACATTATGAAAGCGTTAGTTACCGGTAGTGCCAACAGCCACGCAGCTCAGACTGCTGAACCGGCTCAGTTACGCCGATCTGGGGAGTAGTGTATGGTACTGTATTACCCACTGCAAGTTCTATTCCCAGTAGCGGATCCAGGCCCCTCCCCCCCCCCCCCTACACCTCCTGAAAATGGCCCTTGATAGGACTCCTAACTATAGGAAATGTGGTCCAGAACCCTGCCTGACATGTGCCCCCTAGACCAACTTTTCTTGGCTGCACCCCCTAGACCACCCCTTCTGGATCCGCCCCTGATTCCTGTGTAGTGGGACGCCTTATGCGGATGGCCATTGCTTGTAGATCTGGTACTGATGCGATAAGCACTGATAACAGCTGTCACAATGGGTACCAATTGTTACATAATGTACCCTATGAATTCTGCTAGGCGCCTATTCCTTACGTTTAAACGCCAGCTTTGAAAATAAGCACCCATCTTGAATAAACGCCGGTGGCAGAGGGGTATTGAAATTCTCAGAGAGCCGCACAACAGTCTCAGAGTGTCCCAGGCTGGGATGTGTATTGTGACACCCAGAGCGCCTGTGGTGACCGGGACACTGAGAAAAGGAGAGGTACAGGGCCCCAGTGTAGGTTATATAACAGGCTGACGTAAGAGATGGGAAAGATAGGCTGCTGTTGTGCTTTGCACTGTTCTCCTTAAAATAGGTTCTCGAATCATCGCCTGCCTTGTTTAAACACCCCGGATTTATGAAGCTCCAAATAAGTAATCTATAAGTGCCGGGGCACTTAATGTTAACCCTCTCACCGCCAGCAGGCCGCTATAGCGGCCAGGGCACCTTATTCACTGAGCTGAACAAGAAAAATATTACTCAAAATTGATGAAAATATTTTCTTACAAGTCCTAGTCGAAGCACCTCATGTTTGGTATCATATTAAAGCCTATGACATCCTCTTTCACATCCTACATTCCATTCTTGTTTACGAAGAAAGTGAGAGGAGTTCCTATACTAAAACCTCATCTCAATTTTTGATATTTATATTTTTTTCAAATTTTTGGCGAAATTACAGAGAAATCTGGCGGTGGGAGGGTAAACATAACGTTACGGTTATCTATAGTTATCATTTTATACAGTGCACATATGTATATGACTCGACTCAAAGGTGTCTAAGAGTTCATTTACGCTCAATAATTTCATTATCAAACAGGCATATCCAGTATTATCTGCATTAGCACTGTAGTACACATGTAGTTGATAGTTACCGGTGCATGTGTATCTGAAATTCTCAGGTGCAGTGTCCACACCAACCCATGTCTACCATGTCTACCATGTCGTGATAAAAGAATAATCTCTTTTGCATAAACTCTTTAAGTACTGTTAAATTGCTTCCCTCTAAATGAAAGTCACATAGGGTTCAATGTTAAAGCAAAGATAGAAATCAGATTTTTGGCCACACTGCCTCATATTTCTCTCTTCACATGCAGGAATGCCATCTTGTACACTATAAATACCCTCAGACACACAGTAAAAAAACATCTAGCTACTTTGATTTAAATTTAATCTAATTTAGCTTTTTAGTCCTCTCTCCACCCGTAAAAGATATGGTGGCGCCACTAGCAGTTCTCGTACTCCACAAGAAGTCAACGAGACATCACGACAGTCCCACAGCAACAGCGACACTGTATCTCCGCCATTTATCGTCCGATCAACTCGCTTTTTGATAGGGACAAAAGGCGGTACATGCCTGCAGCCTGCAACTGTCGCCCACACCCACCTGCTCTCCCACACCCACCTGCTCACCCACACCCACCTGCTGGCCTGAAATGGAATAACATACATGTATGACACATGACTTTAGGGTACTTTTTAACAAGGAATTCATTTCTGATGCCAGAATGGACCAATGAATGATAATAACGGAGTTCTATATCTAAGTACATGATAAACTACAGATTCAGCTTACCCTGAGTCATCTGTGAGGCCACTCACACGCTCAATCTTTTCTTCTCCAAATTGACCATCCTATTCCTTCTCCACATTGACCATCCTATTCCTTCTCCAAATTGACCATTCTATTCCTTCTCCAAATTGACCATCCTATTCCTTCTCCAAATTGACCATTTTATTCCTTCTCCAAATTGACCACCCTATTCCTTCTCCATAATTGACCAGCCTATTCCTTCTCCAAATTGACCATCTTATTCTTCCTCCAGGTCCAATCATGGAACGCTGCGGGGCGCCAGTGCCGCATGTGCACCGCCCGGCCAGCGTGGATGGCGGTGAGCCTGCGGGAGGGCAAGTACAAACGTAACCTGCACAACGTGAGCGTCAACCTGGTGGACGTGCTCAAGGTGGACGTGGAACGTCAGGTGGTCAGGGTCGAGCCACTCGCCAGCATGGGCCAAGTGACGGCCACCCTGGTACCCCTGGGCTGGACCCTGCCCATTGTACCCGAGCTAGATGATCTTACAGTAGGTATGTAGACTAAGGGTAGCATGTACTGATAAGGACGTTTGGCAGAACCCATTCTGCCAACTATTCACCGTGCACTACTTGTTAAGTATAACGTCATCAATCACCAATTTTCAAGCATTTCCCCAAGTCTGGCAAGACTGTTTTTCTCACAATAAGGGTCGTCTTATAGCCGGGAGTTTACGATATCACATATCTACACGTAAAATGTTAATGATATATAAAGGAGAAGAAAATACAAGGTCCTTCCAGCCTTCTCCACGGCACCATTTCTACTATGTAAGTTCTGAAAATCAACCACGGTAAAATAATGTGAATGAACTATTATCTCAGGATGGTGTTGATAGAGCACCCTTAAGAAGCACTCAGCTGTTTTCATCGTCAAGTAGATCTAGACACAGTGATTCCTTGGTACTTGTCACTGAGGAGGCCAAGAGAGCCACTTGATCCATAAGGAGAGACATACTGTGCCTATCAGGAAGCTCTCCATATGTTGCTACTATACACTCGTGGGCGTTCTTGGGAACAAAGCATTATCTCATATATAGGTACACATCTTTAGTACTTCACCTTAAGACTTTGGTCACCATTGTCCAAAGTACAGCAGTGCAGAGTGTGCATGCTGTCCCTGTTTCTGACTGTGTATGATGACAGTGCACTGTGCATGTCAATGTGTGTGCACTGTTAAGGTGCATCACACAGGCCATCACACCAGGGTGAAGTCCACCACATGTTGTAATCATAACACATGAACCTACTAGTTGTGGGCCATCACAATATTATGGACTGTCTTATATTAGATAGTATTATATCAGCGTATAATAAACTTTATCAGGGTACCAACACACAGGGAAAACATAGAAAATTAGGAAATACACATCAAATTAGTAATTGTACTTATCATTAACAGAAACATTACTGAACATGTGGGGGGAATAAGGATAGACACCCCGATAGACACTCATCTTGAAACATTTGATATCAACATAAGAATCATGCATTTGTACCAGGAGTATGTATCAACATTGGATATAAACAGTGGATATCATGAAAAATGTTGATTGTATATTAACATGTGAGGAGAAATGAGCTAGAGGAGAGGATGCGTGAGGAGAGAGTAAGCCATAAGCGGAGAAGTGAGTAGTTGGGAAAGTGAGTAGTATGGGGAGCAAGTAAGTGAGGAGAGAAAGTGAGCAAGGGTAAGAGGTAAGGAAAAAAATAGTAGAAAGTGAGTGAGGAGAAAGAGTGAGTGGATGACTACATAAGTGATAAGGGGAGAAGGTGAGTGTTAAGGGGACACAGTGAGGGGAGAAAAAATAAATGAGGCGCAGTGGCGGATCCAGGATTCGGAAAAGGAGGGGCGTGCCCCCTTTTCTAGGCAAAAGGAGGGGCGCACCCCCTATTTTGGGCCAAAATTGGGGTCTAAAAAAGACAATTAAACTCTTAACTACAGGCAAGAAGGAGGGGGCCCGCCCCCCTCTAAATCCGCCACTGGAGGGTGACACGGTGAGCAGCAGGGGAGAAAGTGGACGGAGGCTCACTTTGAGAATGGATAAAACTATGTAACAAGGGAAGACAGTAGCTGAGGGATGAACGTGATGTTAAAGTGAGGAAGGGGAAAGTGATTTGGGGATGAATGTGAGTGGCAATCACCACTCTCTGGGATTCTGTAAGACACAAGTAAAAGATACTAAAAGACAGGACACTATTAGTGTTTAGGGAGTGATTTTTTATGCATTGAAAGGGGGGAGGGGTGTTTACATTCGTGTTTTCAAATATATATTTACCTGATAGGTACACAATTTCAGATCATGGATTTTAGAGCAAATTCTTTCCTCACCAATTTCCAAGCTACTCACATCAGAGATGACATTACCAGTCTGCTGACGTGATTCTTGTTGTTACCAGGGGTTTACTGGTCATTACCGATGTCATTCGGTGTTCAAGACCTGTACTTAACTATAGAAGACTTTTATTCAGAGGCCTCAATTTGAACATTATAAGTTGTTGGTGTTTTTTTTAGCTGGGTCACCTTCATCCCTGATTTCAGTAGTTAAGACTTAATTGGTCTCCAAAACCATGGAATATCTAGGCTTTTTAGTGCACAAAACAAAACACAAAGTGGGTAGGCACTTACTGCACAGTTTAATGCAAATCTCCTTGCACCAATGAATATATATATACCCATATTTGTCCATGTATTCGTACTTTTTATTCACAAATGAAAAAAAAATAAAAAATAATAATAATTTCTGTGACGGTGTGTTAGAAACGAGTAAATGTGTTACTCGTTTGAGTGGCCTAGGATGTAATTGTGTAGGTGTGTTGGTGGCTTCTTCTTTTTTCGTTGTCTGTGCTCCTCCTACACAGTGGTGCCATGTTTACTTGTAGGTGGCCTGATCATGGGTGTGGGCATAGAGACGTCGTCCCACAAGTATGGCCTGATGCAGCACGTGTGTGAGTCCTTTGAACTGGTGTTGGCTGATGGAAGCGTGGCCACCTGCAGCAAGGTACGTACTTCTCATGCATTAGCCCTAACCGGCTATGTAGTGCTGTCTCTATAGATCCATCATACTGGAGGTTTTAAATGTTTAGATAGATAGACGTTCTTCCTAAAGGCCTAAAAGAAAAAGTTGTGTTCCGGTATCCCGACCGACCCTACGTTTTTTTGGGGCCGACGCTAATCTTTTAACGACATTTTTTTAATTTTTGAGAAAATTCATGACATTTTTGGCGCTTTGACTACTAAAATAACTTCATTTTTTCCGCTTAAAAATGTTTTTTTTAAATGAAATTGACTTACCGCCCCCGTTTATTTTTGGCTATGTTACCGGAACACAACAACTTTGAGCCTAAGGGGGGGAGGGGGCTAAGGGAGGGTTAATTTATTTTACAATAGGGAGGGGCGTCCCTTGAGAGGGGGTAACCCAAAAAATGACAATAAAAGTCACCCCTTTATGGACCAAAAATCTCACCCATTTTTGGTGTAAAAGTCGGCCACTTACTATGAGTAGAACTAAAAATGGTTGGCTGGACAAATTTGTACCCGGCGGGGGGAAGGGATAGTGTCAAATTCTTCTCGCAATGGGGGCGGGTGGACCAGAACAATTTTAGCGACCTTGTGCAAAACTCCCAAGCCTGCGTACACTAGCTACTGCTCCCTAGGGGCATGATACTCATGTACACTAACTACTGTTCTCTGGGTGCATGGGTCTTGCGTACACTAGCTAATGTCCTCTGGGTACATGGGTCCACACGCATGTAGTACCGGCTTAGTGCATACTTACCATATACACAATGGCACGCTCATACGTACTACAATACGTGGGTGTTATCTTTTCTGGAAAAAAACACATGCACGTGTGGGCTTTCTATAAACGGATCTTGGTACATGTATTGGATCTTAGTGCATGGTTGTTATCTAGTTCATTAATACCATCAAAGCAAACAACAAGGAAGGGTAGGAGAGTTCACTGACCCCTTTCCTGACCCCACATTGTCCATTCAAACCCTATGTACTCAAATACTTTTGGCACTAGTTGCATACCATTTATAGACTTTTCCCTCAATATATAAGTATTAGAATGTTACAACAGGGGTCAACTGAAAAAAATGATACCCTCTTGTGCGGGGGCGGGGGGGGGGAGTTAAATGTGACCCTTTTTTGGATAAAAACAAAATGTCACCCTTTTTTGTGAAAAAGTCAGCCACTTACTATAAGTAGAACCAAAAAGCGGCCGACCCCATTGATCTATAGTAAAGCGCGGGTTTTTCGCTAAATTGGGGTGCAATATTTTCCTTCATCCCCCCCCCCCCTTTCAAGGGGTCGACATTTCTTTGGTCCGTCCTCCATAATCCACCATTCCCCCCCTGTTGTTAAAAAAAAGACCACTCCCTCACAATATGGCGTTTTTTGCAGGACAATAACCCTGACCTATTCTACGCTGTGCCCTGGTCGCACGGTACCCTGGGCTTCCTGGTGTCGGCCGAGATCCGCATCATCCCGGCCAAGAAGTATGTGCGGCTCGAGTACATCCCGGTGCACAACTTCCAAGAGGCCTGCTCCATGTTCAACGAAGAGATCGTCAAGACGGAGGAGAACGACTTTGTCGAAAGTCTGATGTATTCATACGACGAGGCAGTGGTGATGAAGGGCACGATGACTGACGAGGCTGAACCAGACAAGGTATGTGTATCACTGTTGTTGACTCAGGGTCCCCCAAAGTCAAAGTAACGCGTTTCCAGCCAATTTCATGGGTCAACTACAAGAGTTACATGGGCTTACTATGGGCTTATGAATGTCCTGGCGTGGCAGCACATTCAATCTTTCAGCAAAAATTACTTTTAAAATTCCAGTCATTTACATTAATCAATTCTCTCACGTAATCACGCTGACCCAGAGTTAATTGTGATGTAAATCATACGTTAAATATTATAATAAAGAGCGGATAATTTGGCAAAGCATAATACAGGAGAGTTGTCATGCCCTTTGATAGGTGCTAGCATATCAGCATCAGATGCCATCTTACCATGCTAGTTTTACAGCCCCTTCAAAATAGTATTACCGTATTCGGCGTAATTAGCGGTCTGGGCGCTTATAAAATTATTTTTATGGTAGTTTTAGTACTTAAGAGTTTAATTGTCTCAAAAATCGTGAATTTCGAGCCTTTGTTCTAGTCTAAAAATGGCCCCAAAAGGGGGGGGGGCGCTTATTAGGGGGAGGGCGCTTATTACGTCGAATACGCTAATGCCATATTGGTATACAACTTCTGAAGAGTTAAGGATAGACCCTAGAGTTTGGGGTGGTCATTCATGGCAGACAGTAGACCCCTGGACTTTAATAAAGCTGACCACAGGAGTTATATTAAGAATGCTCCCCTGTTCATGACCACCTGAAGTTCTCTCAATAAACTTTCTCCTCAGCAGCTTCCCCAAATCTCCCAGAAGTTGATGGCATCCTCTCCGCTCATTTCTTTAAACACATTGGTACATTGTGTAACTCGCTTTAGACAAGTAGCCATGCAGACGTATACTTTCACTATCTATGAAAACGTATACATGGGAGTTTACATGCACTAAATATGTACTGATTTATCTTTTATACAGCCATGTTTTATCTTCCTTGCATGCTGTAAAGTGTTTAAGATGATAGAGCAGGGTACACTATAATAATATGTGTTATCAGTGGTATAGGGAGTGGTACACCTTTGAACAATAGCCTAGACCTAAGGGCACTTGGCCAAGGGCATGCTCGTGTTTACTAACAATTGGGCCTCTTATGCAACTCGATATATTACCATTGTTGAGCTAGGATATCATTGTATTGAGGTCACATAAGATGTGATAGGGAAAGGGTATGTTTCTGTTTGAAATTGTGACTAAAAAAAGCCCAGGGGTGTTTTGGATTTCCAATCACGATTTCTTGGAGTAAATGATGATGTTACAATTTTGACACTTTTCATATACGTGTATATATGAGACAAGACCAGCCATACCGGGTATAAGAGCCGTAGGTACTATCTCTTAATGCATAGAATATCCAATTTATTTGGGATGTATATACGGTTCTAGGACAAGTACCCCCTGCACATCTATCCCATGCCATGTACCCCCTCGGACATCTACCCCCTAGGACATCTACCCCCTAGGACTTTTAAACCCCCCTGGACATCTACCCCCTGGACTTTTACCCCCTTAGGACTTTTACCCCCTAGGAATCCACCCCCTAGGACTTCTACCCCTAGGACATCCACCCCCCTGGACATCTACCCCCTTAGACTTTTACCCTCTAGGACTTCTACCCCTTGGGGACATCCACCCCCTCCCTATGAAGTTGAAGTTGACATTTCTTTTATTTATCCTGGAGTATTACAGTAGCCTAGGGCATGTCTTACTAATAAACCAGCTCTATTGTTCAATATGCCCATATGGCTGAGTCACATCATGTTGAGGGGGTAGATGTCCCTAGGGGTAGAAGTCGTAGAGGGTAAAGGTCCACGGGGTAGAAGTCCTAGGGGGTAGAAGTCCTAGGGGGTGGATGTCCTAGGGGGTAGATGTCCATGGGGGTAAATATCCTAGGGGGTAGATGTCCGGGGGGTACTTGTCCTGATGCCGTATACACAAAGGTTGTCCAATAAATTGTTTTAAAATGTTAATTAACCCTGGTTTTGCATCTTGTATTTCAGATTAATGCCATGGGTAGATACTACAAGCCGTGGTTCTTCAAACATGTCGAGTCGTTCCTCACCAAGGGGAGAAGTGTGGAGTACGTCCCTCTCCGTGACTACTACCACCGCCACACCAGAGCCATCTTCTGGCAGATGCAGGTATGCTCAATATCCTAGCTTTTCTTTGAAATGGATTGAAATAGCTTTTTCGGCCTTACCCAGCACTTAACAGAGGTCAAACTTGTCTTCCTTAACCCTGTTCCTAAAACAATATCAGCCCTCAAGACAAACCAGGTATACGGATCGTTATCAAAGTCGTGCACTTGGTAACGTGGTGTAAGTGTTAGATAGACTACACCTGTAGCTTGGTATGCCTCACAACCACTGCCCCACAAGGTCAAGACAAGGTGTTATACACCGAGTCGCTGACCAGTGGGCAGTAGTTATAAGGCATACCAAGCTACAGGTGTTGTTTATCTGATTTAACCCTCGGGTATGCGATATACCCAACGTGTGAAGCCTTTGTTTCAGCCGCCCACCGTGGGTTAATACAGCCATTAATATTTATTGAGTCCAGCTCACGACCGTGACATATACATAATGAATGGTTTAGTTCTGTACACAGTAAGCTCGTTGTCGATACTACATTATACGTACATGTCCTTAACCATGGAGTCTGAGAACATAGGCGTTGTAAACTAACGAATAAACCAGTGAAGATTATAAATACATGTACTATTCCTGTTGCTGGAAGACTAACAGTAATATCTCACTATTCATCCGTTTTACTCAAAAATATGATGTAAATAATTGCATGGACTTTGAAATTCAAACCGTACCAATATAAAGTGATGTTTCTCCAACTCTGCCTTCCCACAGGACATTGTGCCATTTGGGAACAACCCCATCTTCCGGGCCATCTTTGGCCACATGATGCCACCCAAGATCTCGCTGCTGAAACGGACCCAAGGTGAAACCATCAAACGTATGTATGAGAAGCACCAGATTATACAGGACATGTTGGTACCCATGGACAAGCTGGCCGCCTCCCTTCAGTGCTTCCACAAGGAGATCAAGGTAAGTTTTTTTCTTTTTTCACCCTTTTTTTTCTGTCAAAAATATAGAGATCAATCAATGTAAGTAGTAGGCCTCTAATCGATTGTGTTAGGGACGCGTCATATATTGCCACCTGATGTGTGTGGAGGTGGTGGGGGGGGGGGGGGGATAATACTATTTTGTTGATACACTCCCAAAGGCTCGGCATGGTGTAGGGAGGCATAATACTATAGATTGATACACTGCCAAAAGGTCGACATGGTACATGAATGTAGTCCTGGTGAGTAGACTCAACAGCATTGCGTTCATGCACCATGACGAGAAAGGACATAGCATATTAAAGCAGAATGCGTCGCTGAAAGGATTAACATTAGTTGATCTGTCAACCCAGATCAACTTATTTCCTGAACAATAATTTCCTTTCGGTGAAAGTAGAATACTCTGCCATTTGCCATTTCCCTGAGAAAATGAAATTAACTCCTTTCTACACTGTTTCTACCACCTAGATGTACCCTCTGTGGCTGTGCCCCTTCAAGCTTCCCAACAACCCTGGTATGGTGCATCCTAAAGGTAACACTGAGATGTACGTGGACATTGGAGCCTATGGCGCCCCCAAGACCAACCACTACCACAACGTGGAGACAACCCGCCGCCTGGAGGCCTTTGTCATGAAGGCTGATGGGTATGTATCAGGGCATACATGGTGCATCCAGAATAACTTGTACATGTACTGTAAATTCTCCCAAATAAGCCTAACTCGCGGATAAGTCGCCCCTATTAAACTTTGGAAAAATTATTTAAGCCTTACAGGGCATCTGATTATGGCGGCTTTAGTACTGCAGTATACATCTAAAAACTCACGTATAAGCCGCACCCTGAACATATGAGCCACACTGGCGATTTTACTTGCGTGCTATCCGAGGCTTCTACCTGAGAATTTACGGTAGATAAATAGGACGGTAATTCAACCCCCCCCCTCCACCCCGCCGCTACACTTCTGGCACATTGCCAATGTCTCACCTTGTCAGGTGAGGTGTGTTCGTGCTGAGGTATGTGTGTGTTGGAGGGGGGGGGGGATTAGCTTCTAGAACTACTCTCCCTGATACAATTGTTTGCAAGTCTTTACAGGCAACGTACAAAATGTATGTTATGTTAGAGGCTACTTTAGGCTGAAATTCCATTTTTCTGTAACGCACGTTCATAATGTCCATATACATGTGTGTGTAAGATTTTTCTGAAAATTAAGTGTATGAAAACTAGAAAAACCCTGCAACTGGCCTTATCTGTTCCATTATATTTGGACATATTTCCTCGGATAATTTGCTTCCTCAGACATTTTTCCTTGCATTTGCATTTGCAGATAGTGAGGGCTAACAGTATAGAGATGTGCTAATTATTCCTCCCTTTGCAGCTTCCAGATGCTCTATGCTGACTCGTACCTCACCCGTGAAGAGTTCCGCAAGATGTTTGACCACAGTCTGTACGATAAGATGAGGAAGCAGCTTAACTGTGATGAGGCCTTCCCGGAGGTCTACGATAAGGTCAACCGCAAGGCGCGTGTGTAAGCCGCTCCAGGAGTCCCGGCTACTACCACACACCGCCCTACCACTGCGCCTATCACTAGCCGCTCTTCAACTACCAAACGCTTGACGTGTGCCACGTGAAGATTTGTGCAGGTCATCTACTATCTTCTCTAACCGCCACTCACTCATACACTTCCCACCTAATCAAGGTTCATATTCTCTACCCAACGATCATAGGATACCTAGGTGCAAGCTTTTGAGATCCATCCAATCATGTTTGATAGTGCAGTCATTCCAATTTGTGTCGGACTCCAGTGTGTCATTTTTGTTATTAATATTCTGCAGAGTTGAAGCTGTGATGTAACATTTTGAATGGATCAGGCCATATAATACATGTAAATACATCAGGGGTGAGTCATTTATTGCCAGCTGGGGAGGGGATGAGGTGGACATTGGTGCAGAGCGGGGAGGGGCGGTGCTTAACTAAAAAGAGGTTCTCGCGACAGCTAGTGATAAATGACTCGTACCTTAGGTGATGCCTCACATCAGTGCGGTGAACTCAAAATGTACGCAGACATTATTAATATTCTACTCAGTTGAAGCTGTGATGTAATATTCTAAATGGATCAAAGCCATACTACTGTATTAAATGCATTAGGTGATACATCACATCGGACCGGTGAACTCAAAATGTACGCAGACAGGAAAATCAAAAATTATGCTTCAGACCGATCATATTGTAGCGACGTGTTCCTAACTTCATTTTGTACGGTAAATTCTCGCATAGAAGCCTGGGCTTGTAAGATAGTCAGAATCGCAGTGAAACTTAAAGGGTTTGCCAAAGTTTTTAATGTTGGTTATATGAACGTTTTCACTAGCATAGAATAGTAGCAATTTTCGGATCCCAGTTGCGGCTTATAGGGTTGTCCCAAATTCTAGCTGTGAATTATACGAGGGCTCGGCTTATACGCGAGAATTTACAGTATATTTATATCTGCAGGCCAATCACAGAATGTAAGTGAAGAATCGGTGCAAGGAACACCTTATTTATTTAGGGGCATTACAGAATATATATACATGTTTTTCCATCATGCGTTTTTCTTCATATTCACAGATGTTTTGTTTTGCAGTTTTCTAAACACACGTATCTATTCCTTAATTGATAGTCCGTTGAAATCAAAATTATTTCTTGCCATTAAGAGTGTATAAAACTGCTGTTGCATCTTTGCAAGGCGTGATATTCAGTTGTCATTATGACACTTTGCCATAAGCGCTTCTTTGATGAGGTTGCTGGAGTATATATAATAGTTACCACTAATTATTTATCTATTGGCCATTTGCCTGGTTGTACTATAATACCTTTTAAAGATGACAGTCATTTGCTAACTTATACGTGTATTATATATGTATATGTGGTGATACATATTTAAGCTTTACAAGTTTACTCCACCAGAGAGAAGGCCCACCTACAACCCTTGAGTTTACATGGGTTTTTACTGTAGGGTAAACCTTCATTGCCATATGCATATTGTCAACTACTAACACTACACCATCCAAATGTTGATTTTCACTTTATCTTATCAATGGTGTGTGACATTGAATGGTAGAATGTTATGGAATATATGGCTGAATTTGACAAGGCTGTTATTGATATTCCCTGCACCTTTTGCCTTCTACATGCATTATCTTCATTGTTTAGGCTTAGCTTAGTCCACGCAATGACGTATTCCATGGGAAAGGCTAGACATGTGTTAACCAAGCAGTCTGCATTTGCATTGATTGCAATGTTTGAAGCTGGTTTATCCGTGGACGAGCCTTCCAAAGAAAACAGATGCCTGGATTATAGCCACAACGTGATTGTTGCTACTTTGAAGTGTTCATAGAAGTAGACAGAATAATGCATCATGTAGACTAGTTTACATATTTTTGTTCTGTGATTTCATAGGTCATTAGTAGAGTTTCCCCCATCAGAACACATCATATATATATAAGTACTTTTAGTATACAACACCGGTACTAATAATGCTATGATAATGAGTCGTTAATTGATACTCACAGTGTGCTTAAGATATAATTTATTACATTGTTACCTCATTTTGATGGCGTTAATTCCTACCCGTAAAGTATATGGATATTTCAGGAATTACAAAATGTCGATAAAGGTTTGTTCTCCTTTAGAGTTGCAAAGCCTTAGCGCACAAAGGATTACATTGTCTTTCATGCTGTAACAGTGATGGTCAATTTCACAATCCAGTTTGAGTTCCTTGCCTCAGGTTTCATATGGGACGGTATACTAATTGTGTGTATTAGGACTAAATGAACATTACAGTGGAATCTTTGAGTTATGCTTTTAAGTTGTGCACTAGGATCTAATGCTTGTAACATTAGAGATACATGTGACCAAGTCAATCAACAGTGAAATAATAGAACCATTCTTTTCAAACATACGATGCCCTCAAGTGTTGTTACCTTTCATCAAATATGATAAACATCAATTGAAAAAAACATCTGAAACCCTTATCCAAAGAATACCTAAACTGTATTTAGGCTGTTACAAGCCGATTTCACTACTGATAATAAGCGTAAATTCTCAGGATTTTAGATGAAAAATAACCCAAAATCTCCAGTTTTGGTAACCGGCTTGAAAGTAGTTTTTCTATATTATATTTATATATGCATACAACCTCGCCTATAAGCTGAATACAGAAAAAGGACAAAAAAAATCGACTTATAACCAAAGTGTTCAGGCATTAGAAGTAGGAAAACGATATTTGTTGAGGCCACTAATTCGTTGAATGCGGTATAAAATGTAAAATTTTGGTTGGATTACACATAATATATATAAAACGCTTATTTCAATTCAAAAATAGTTGTGAGTACACACTAAGACACTTATGTCACTATCATGTTGCAGTGATTGTATAACTGGTATCAGAAGTACCACTAATAAAGATATGAATAAGTCCTATTGACCAGCAACAGGTCATGAACATTGCCCACAATAGCGTGATAAGGATATAACCCATATGGATAGGAGCCTGAAAAGGAAATGGCCTGTTCCCCATATGGATATCAGTATCGTGGTGAGTACAAAGAATGAGCCCATATCAAGAGGTCACTGTAATTCCTCCGGGTCAGACTAGTGGATGACCCCAAAGTGGACCCCCGACCTCTCCACACGCAAAAGAAAAATAGATATGATGGAAAAAAGGGTTCATGTACATTGTACATGTTAGCCCTTACACCTTAGGGCTGTATGTGATATCGTGGTATGGTATAAGTATTTTCGTGTAGTGCTACGTTTGGTAGTTTGAATGTGACTGCAGATGGGTCAAAAGCCCGGGGGGCACTCAGATCTGGAATGACTACCCACCTTTAAACGCCCCACGGAAGCGGTAGCGGTGGATCTAAAAATTAGGGGGCGGTGACTCTTTGTACGCTTAAAAATAGGGGGCGGTAACTCTAGAGCAGAGGCCAGTCATTGGGTCTCAGTTACATGTAAATGATAACATTTAAAGAAAACAATTATTATCCACGTCTACTGGGAACCTGAAATAACAGGGGCGGTGACTCATATGTGAGGGATCAGGGGGCGTTCCTTTGTATTTTTTAGGGGCGGTGGTTTGGCGGCCCCTGTTTTTAGGCAGGCGGTAGTTTGGCAGTCGGCGGGTACTGACATAGAGTGAGTGCCCCCCCCCCCAGGTCAAAAGTAACCTCGCGACTTGGGCCCTTTTGGAAGCGACTTTCGACCTAAGGCAATAATAAAAGCGACCTAGCGACTTTTGGGCAAAAGGGACAAAAAGGATAAAAGGTAAAAAAAAGCGACTTTGTGACCTAGACCCCTTAATTTCGGCGACTTTCCGACCTCAGGGGGGACCACTCTGCACCCCTCTGAATTGCAGATAATAGTACTACCAATACATACAGGTCGTCAGTCTATATTCCCCAATATTCCACACTAAAAAGTGCGGGTATAGTTGTTTGTAGTTTTGAACTGTGGCTTTTCAGATTTATTCAGACTTAGTCTAATCTGGAGGTAATCTTACCAATCTGGCCGCAGAGCATGAAGCACCCATATAAAAGTAATCCCATGTACTAATGACGTAACCCCTTATACAAGCATATGGGGGTGGATGGCTAAATTCGACATGGCGACATGGGCATTTCTTAAAATCGACATGTGACATGGAGCTTAGTGACATGAGGAAAAAAATAAGTGACATGACATAGGGCATTTCTTAAAATCGACATGGGACAGGACAGGTTCTTAAAGGCGACATGGGACATGAGGATTTAAGTGACAGGCGACATGGTCATTTCTTAAAATCGATATGTGACACGGGGACCCCCCCCCATCTATACCCCCAAGCATAGTATAGTAACTGACCTTTTAGCCCCTGCAGTTATAACCCCAAGTACCCATGAGGAACGTTCACAAATGACCTCACCAATTCATGGACCTTTTTCAAGAACACCCCTCGCCCGTTTGTCACAAATTTTATAATGTTTCCCTTATAAATGTATAGCCGAGGTTATTTTCATCACAAAGACACCCCCCCCCCCCCCCCATCTAGTGTGTGGCGACGTCATTTGTGAACTTCCCCATGCTTACTGATACCGGGTGTCCAATATCATGTTCTATGAGTGTCCAAGTGGTTCTGAGCCCAGACCAGGCAGATACTTCTATCAATGAGTGCCCATGCTTATATATAGCTTATCGATTCTTATCTGAGCGGCTTATGGTATGATGACTATGATGCCAGACCTGTGCTCAAGGGAATGCGAAGCTTTATAATTTGCATTCTGTATACATCAAAAATCAGAAGGATAAAAAACAAAAATACTCGGGTGGATTAACTATAAAAACTATAACTACATGTATATGTGTATTTATCCTGGAAAGCCAATATAAAAACGAGATGTTATTCCGAGAGAGCGGACATTAATATAATTTTCTTTTAATCTTGTTCTTTTATTATGTTCAAAACAAATGAAGGGTGCAAATGCCAGTGCGTTATCATAGTAAGATGAAAGGGGCATACAAATTGTGCAATCACTCCCCCCCCCCCCCCCCACAAATAATGGGTACCCCTTTACACTGTCATCCTCTCCATATATACTGGATACATCATAAACTGTCCAAACGTCATAAGGGAGTGATCATTTTTTAACAAATGGGGGGGGGGTGGTGGGTTGGGGGGGGGGGGGCGCAAAAAAAGTTGGACCCCTCTTGGGGGGGGGGGGGGGTCAAAATAATTAAACCTGTTTTAAGCCAAAAAAGCCCGCGCATTACTATGCTATGGGCCCTGTGGACCTGCTGACCAGCCTTCCAGTGGCGGATCCAGGATTTAGAAAAGGAGGGGGCGCGCCCCCTTTTCTTGGTAAAAGGAGGGGGCGCACCCCTTATTTTTGGGCTGAATTGGGGTGTAAAAATGACAAATAAACTCTTAACTACAGGCCAAAAGGAGGGGGCGCGCGCCCCCGCGCCCCCCTCTAAATCTGCCACTGCCTTCGGCTGTGTTGGTTTTAAAACTATATCTATATATGCTTCAAAGGGCCCGCGCGCGAGCCGATTTTCGGCCGTAAAGGGGGGGGGGGGTAAACAATTTTGACCCCTCGACCGGGGGGGTGTAAAAGATTTCGCGCGCTGCGCGCGGAAACCCACCACCCCCCCCCCCCCCCCCCTGTTGTTAAAAAATGATCACTCCCTAAGTCTGGGTGTCTGGCCCGTCTGGGTGTGAACCTCCCTCCGTCACTGGAGGTCTCCACAATGTAGAACGTTCTGGAATACTAGTATGACCTTTCTCTGATATCTGACCCAGTTCCACTAGTACTTAGTGTGATTAGCAAATTCTAATGGAGTGGTAATTATTCAACTAACGGGGTTGGTGCATTGGGTAGATTTGTTACTCCTATGGGTGGCTCCAGATGGGTCAAAAGCGACCTGGCGACCTGGGCTGTTTTCTAGGCGACCTGGCGACTTTTGGAAAGGTTTGACAATAGCATAAATGGTCCAAAAGAGCGACTTTGTGACCTGGGGCCCTTAATTTCGGCGGCTTTCCGACCTGAGGGGGGGGGGACCCCTCTGCAACCCCCTATGGGTGTCATCCCCTTTCAATATGTGCCATATGTCGCTACAGTTTAGACGGGGTGGGGCGGGTCAGACAATGTTGGATCCTTCTAGGGGAAGGGGGGGGGGGGCTGAACAATTTGTGTGAGTTCACCCGGGGAGTTCACACGCAAACAAATCCACAGCCACCCCCGCCTATGAAAAATAACCACACACCAACCCAATGCGTTAATACTATTAACGCATTGGGTTGGTGTGTGGTTATTAAATAGATATGTGGGCGTGTAGACCGCCCACGGGGACCTCCTATGGTGGTGTTAAATAGTGTTAAAGTGTCCCGTAGGTGTGAAATTAATTATTGCTTTTCTGATTTATATACGTTTATATTGTACATTGTATATGCAAACCCCGAAGAAGAAAATTTAGAAGCCCAATGGTTCAATATCATATGAAGTATTTTGGTGTTCTGACCTGAAGCAATTGCTAACATGGTGACCCCACCCCCGCTTACTTACATGGGGTATGGACGAATCAGCAATGCATCATGAACAATCAGAAAAGGAAAAAGAAAAATCGGAGGAAAAACTGATCGACTGTATTATCTAGTGCCACGCTTCTACTGTGGCTGTAGGCCAGGCCTTAGTTGGCTGTGGCAGTGTGGGCCGAGTACCATTGAGCCAATCATGGAAGCATTGATTTATCAGTATTGGCATCGGACCGAGCTGGTGCTGAGAGGTCGGCGACATTGACTATTGTCGAGTGTTACACAACAGTGGCTGGTACAGACTCAGGGGCTACAGTGCTGAAGAGTGATCAGAGAGAACCTCAGGGATGAAAGTGTCAGACCAATAAAAAAAAATTAAAAAAACTTGAAATGTTCAAATTGAGGCCTCTGAATAAGGGTCCTCTATAGTTAGACCTAAAGAAATTTGAAATCAGGGGAAAACTTGAAGACTTTCATCCCTGGAATCCCAGGACGGGGAGTCAACTACATATTTTTGTGTTCAAAAATGGCACATTCGATTCGGGAGTGGTTCCTAACAATGGGCGTGAGGAGTAGAATTTCGCACAGACGCACAATTCTTTTTCCGCCCCCCCCCCCCAACCCTGCGTGGTGTGGAAAAATGTTTATGCCAAGACACGCCCGATTTCCTCTTGTGGTGGGAGAGCTGCCGGGGTAGGTCCACCAACTCATATCATCTCTAGTTCACCTAATAAGAAACAAATCTCTTCTAATATCTTTATATACTAACATTTTTATTGAAAACAACATTCTGTATTCAACTGTGAAATACATGCATACAAGACGGTACTGTGTAGCTTTGATGTCTTTTCTCTTCAAAATACGTTAAGCCACATATAAAATCGTGGATTAAAATATACGTGTGATAGACATATTATTACAAAGTTAAACAATACTAATATAGCTTGGTAAAACAAGAAATATCATTTCATTTTTTTTGTATGGACGGTATAGGTGTAATACATATACAACAATATATGTGAACGATACAAACCAAGCTCCCATTCTGATTCAACAAACTTTCAACATAGATATCACTGGCCATATTGTAGTCTATTACTAACGTCTAAATATATTGTACCATGTTGTATAAGTTGTAGGCGGCCAGCTAAACCTTTGATCCCAGTCATATTTTAACATTAGTGACTATGGTGTACTGTGCAGTGGACGGCTTGCTGGTGAGTGACGACGGTGCTGCCACCCAGTGAAGACAGATTGAACTAAGATATGGTGCGACATACATGCACAGCCACAGACACACTCATGTCAAACTGTTGCATGTATACCACAAGTTCATGGATAGAAAAGTCACATCTAGTATATATCAAATTGTCATCCTATAAATCACAACCAACATTTACATCGCATTCCTCCTTGATATATAACAGTATATTGGTTCATTCATTATTAAAACATCTCTATCAATGACCTCTTCAGCGTTCCATACGTCAGTTTCAGCACTACATCGGACTGTTTTTATTCTATTTTATTTAAAGGTAGATCTAAGGGAGGGGTATGTTACAAATTAGTGTACGGGTAGTCCAAATATTTTAATATGGACACTTCAGTAACCATATCTTTTTTATATTGATGGACTTACATATCATCAAGTACTTATATTCTTATAAATGTTATGAAATATTCTCATAAATCATATAAGATGCTATTTTTATAAAGTATCACATTAAACATGCATATGTAAGATATTTCTTGATATTTGAGATTTGGCATTAGCTTCTGTTTTATAGTTACATAATGCAAAAAGTTGCATAGCACCTGACTGTAGCACGCTTATAAATGTTAAGGAATGAATCCAGCAATGATCATGGAATACATTTGTAGTGACTACTGCAAGTCCATGGTCGTGTATAATTCCACTAAAATATAGACACAATCGGCATGTCATTGGGGTTGTTTTCATTTATCACTATCATGGAACACACATCATTATAAATAGATAACAATTGATATAGGTGTATATAATAAGCATTGGTCCTCAAGGACACATACCATGGTCGGTGTATAAAGTTAGTGGGTATTTGTCTTGGTGTCACAGCTCTAGTCACAGGATATCACCCCTGCTACTGGGTCCTCAGATAAAACTCTAGTCACACTCTAATTCAACTTTATAAAACGACTATCTTATAAAAGCGTGTGCATATGACGTCTAGCCAGTGGCGGGATACCATTACTAATATGGAAATAATCCCATACACAACTATTAAAAATGCTGCCAGCTCCTTTTGAAATCTACCGGTAGCATAATTTGCATATGTTGACTAGGTTGTTGGATTTAATCGGTGGTGCGTAACCGATGAGACAATGGCTTGTCGGAGAATGCCATCCTGTGCTTTAAGTGTCGAGGTATCGTGTGATGTCCATCACCAACAGCCTCACTTTAGATCCTCTGTGTCCAGGCAGCTGTACGAGCTGATAAGGTCATCTGTTGTCAGGTCAAGGTCAAGGTCATCTTCAGATAACGTACCTAGAAGTGGATATAAAAAAAATCTCTTCTTCGAACATCGGTCAAAACAGAACATTCTACACTTAATAAGTAACAGAAAAGAAATATTTCTAACAATGTAGAAAACAAAAAATAGTACATAGTGTACCGGAGTTGGAGCTGTGAGTCAGAGTGATGTTATACTTCTTTATTATCAGTTGAGTTACCAGTAGATCTACATCAATACATGTTGTGACACTGTCTGCTATGTGCGCCCAAGTCCGCCATCTTGGATTCTGGTCCCGCACGTAGATGTGCCACCCAACATCTCCCTTTTATCAAAAGAACTTTTTTTTTTTTTTACATTAAAGAATTAAACATCCCTGCAGACATGTATAGTCCCAATCATAAGAAACACAATAGTGACGACCTAAAAAAAAAAGTGAATACATTTTTTTAACTTGAAACTTGAAACTAGCCATGATAGCAGAACTTTGCTGGAAAGAAACTGGGAACAATGAGGCATAAAATAATGTCACAGGGTTTAACATAGCAGGTAGAATGGGCATGAAGTCCCAAAGTTGGTTTTATGTGAGGATGTAGTCATCATATATTGTCGGTCGATATATATTTCCCTCGTCCTTGTACGACGAGCAGGTGAAGGGCTGGGTGTAAGGGCCAGTTTATTGCTCATAACTGGGCCACTACAAGCACCAGGCCGCGATGCACCGACACTTGGAGTAGACAGTGCGGGCCCCATTGGGGACTTCTCTGGAGAGCGAGGTGCTGTCACCCCAGGTTGCGACTCAAGCTGGTTGTCTTGTAGGTCTGGTTGACCTGGGGCCCTCACCAGAGGTGGGCCACCAGGTACCAGTACCTGAGGCGCTTGTACGCATCCAAGGTCCTTTTGTTGGGGAGCAGCTGGTCGCACATGAACCCGGTTACGGCTAGTTGTCCCACGGTCGGTCTGAAGGGTGTACGATCTAGGTCCTTTGCAGTCCACTACCTGCCCATAAGCCCATGGCTGACCACGCTTGTTCGGAGGGGGCTTTAAGTAGGCATAGTCTCCAATTGAGAGTGGGGAATGGTTGACCACATTCCTGTCTCTCCGAGCCTCAATCGATTGATCTGCATGGACACTATGTTGCCGGGCTCGATCATCGGTTGGAGGTTTGTTCGGAGTTCCATGATAAACTCCCCTCCCTCGGTGGTTCCTACGTGACTAGCCAGCACCACGGCCCTGGGACTGTGGACGGCGGTTATCCCCCTGTGTCTCGAGACAGATGCGGGAGAAATGATCATTACCGCCACACTTGTCGCAAGTCTTTCCCTTGGCAGGACAGTTCGACCAGGGATGTGGGCCACGTTTATCACCACACCAGTGGCATGTGCCGCTCTCACGCTTCAACTGCATGTCCTTGTGGGCCTTTCCCTGGACTGCCCAGGTAACCGTCTCGTCCGTTCCTCTACTGGCCTCGCCAATGAGCTGATTGGCTCTTTTAGCCGCCTCAAGTATCTTGGCCTCCGCCACCATGTCACTCAGGGTCTTCTTTGTGTCGTCGGCTTTGACATGGCATTTTAGTAGATCGGCCCGTATGTCACTGTTCCGCAGTCCGAAGATAAATTTGTCGCGACTCATCTCATCCGTCAAGGCATCATAGCCACAAAGGCTGCAGTCATGTCGCACAGGGGTCTCCCAGTCTTGTATAGACTCGTGAGTACCTTGTGTGGCCAACCAGAAGGTGAATCTGTCCGTCATTAGCGAGGAAGTGGCCGTGCCGGTGTAATGTACTCTGAGCCGGTCCATCCAGACCCACGGCTTTGCCTTGTCTGCAACCGGAATCTGGGGCTCTATGCTGTACCGGATGACCTGTAGTGCCTCATCCGGCATGGACGATCCGAGCGCCGCGATGTCCATCAACGGCTTGGCATAATACTCGACTCTATGAGTCACCGGGTCCTTGGCCAAATCTCTGTTCGGCCTCTGTACAATAGTCATGGAACCTCATCTCAAAATCTCCACTTCCAGACAGTGTGAATGAAAATTGAAGGTGATACCCACTTGTGACTTGCTGGTGACTCTGGCTCTTGACAGCTCCTGTGTTTGAAACTGACCGCACTTCTGACACCAAGTTGGAGCATACAAGCTGTGAGTCTTCTTTATTATCAGTTGAGTTATCAATAGATCTACATCAATACATGTTGTGACACTGTCTGCCATGTGCGCCCAAGTCCGCAATCTTGGATTCTGGTCTCGCATGTAGATGCGCCCCCCAACACCGGTATTTAAGGTATTTTGATCCCCTCCTTTTACATTATTCCTACGACTGTGTTTGGCGGTGATATGTGTATGTCTATAGACTTACCCATGGTTTTTAGACGGCTCTTGTGTGTGGGTGAGAGGGAGAGGTCAGAACTGTGAAGGTCAAGCATGTCAGTGCTGTCTGTGACGTCATCCACGTCAGTGGTAGCTGGGGACAGGACGGCAGCTTTCCCATGTCGCGATTTCTTGTAACTCGGCTTCGGTGCTGCAATCATCAATTTAGGAAATTGATGCGGATATATTCGTAACTGACAATGCGGGGACAGTGCACAAGAAGTATACCCATCCATTTTCAATATAGTAAATATCGTACTAAATCCGCTGATATCAGACAGTTTAATTTGTTTAATTTCTCTATTTTAAGAACTTATCAAAGACCAAGATATTACTTCCAGGCTACTTAACTGAGGTTGACTTTAAACTTTCTTGTTACAGTACTCAATTTTGTGAAAGAATATTGATGACAATTTAGGTGGTTTTAGTGCGTATTTCAATACATTTAATATAGAGTCATGGGTGTCTAAAACAAATTGACAGTAGAAGTAACGTTTAATATGATATACTAGGGGGCAATTGTTGAGTGTAAGGGCAAGGGGTTAAGTTTAAGGGTAAGGAAGTGTACAGCATAGCTGTAGTGACGTTGAAAATAGGTGGGATAAAGGGAGAACGGGATAAAGGGAGAACGGGATCAACAGAGAAGGGGATAAATGGAGAATGGGATAAACGGAGAACGGGACAAACGGAGAAGGGGATAAACGAAAAAGGGGATAAACGGAGAACGGGATAAACAGAGAATGGGATAAACAGAGAACAGGATAAAGGGAGAACGGGATAAAGGGAGAACGGGATGAAGGGAGAATGGGATAAACAGACAACAGGACAAACAGAGAAGGGAATAAACGGAAAATGGGATAAAGGGAGAACGGGGATAATTGGAGAACAGGGATAAATGGAGAATGGGAGAAAGGGAGAATGGGAGAAAGGGAGAACGGAATAAATGGAGAATGGGATAAACGGAGAACAGGAGAAAGGGAAAAAGGGAGAACGGGAGAAAGGGAGAACGGAAGAAAGGGAGAACGGGATAAAGGGAGAACGGGACAAACGGAGAACGGATAAAGCGAGAACGGATAAACGGAGAACGGGACAAACGGAGAACAGAAGAAAGGGAAAAAGGGAGAACGGGAGAAAGGGAGAACGGAAGAAAGGGAGAACGGGATGAAGGGAGAATGGGATAAACAGACAACAGGACAAACGGAGAAGGGAATAAACGGAAAATGGGATAAAGGGAGAACGGGGATAATTGGAGAACGGGGATAAATGGAGAATGGGAGAAAGGGAGAATGGGAGAAAGGGAGAATGGAATAAATGGAGAACGGGATAAAGGGAGAACAGGAGAAAGGGAAAAAGGGAGAACGGGAGAAAGGGAGAACGGAAGAATGGGAGAATGGGATAAAGGGAGAACGGGATAAACGGAGAACGGATAAACGGAAAACGGGATAAACGGAGAACAGGAGAAAGAGAAAAGGGAGAATGGGAGAAAGGGAGAACAGAAGAAAGGGAGAATGGGATAAAGGGAGAACGGGATAAACAGAGAACGGATAAACGGAGAACGGGATAAATGGCGAACGGGATAAACGGGGAACGGAATGAACGGCGAACGGGATAAACGACGAACAGGATAAATGGGATAAAGGGATAAACGGCGAACGGGATAAACGGCGAACGGGATAAACTGCAAATGGGATAAAGGGAGAACGGGAGAAAGGGAGAACGGGATAAACGGAGAAAGGGATAAACGCCGAACGGGATAAAAGGCGAACAGGAGAAAGGGATAAACGGAAAACGGGATTAACGGAGAAGGGGATAAACGGAGAAGGGGATAAACGGAGAAGGGGATAACCGGAGAAGGGGATAAACGGAGAACAGGATAAACGGAGAACAGGATAAACGGAGAACGGGTAAACGGAGAAAGGGAGAACGGGATAAACGGAGAACGGGATAAACGGAGAACGGGATAAACGGAGAACGGGATAAAGGGAGAACGGGATAAAGGGCGAACGGGATAAAGGGAGAACGGGAGAAAGGGAGAACGGGAGAAAGGGAGAACGGGATAAAGGGAGAACGGGATAAAGGGGGAACGGGATAAACGGCGAACGGGATAAACGGCGAACGGGATAAACGGCGAACGGGATAAACGGCGAACAGGATAAACTGAGAACAGGATAAAGGGCGAACGGGATAAAGGGAGAACGGGAGAAAGGGAGAACGGGAGAAAGGGAGAACGGGAGAAAGGGAGAAAGGGAGAACGGGATAAAGGGAGAACGGGATAAAGGGAGAACGGGATAAAGGGAGAACGGGATAAACAAAGAATGGGATAAACGGAGAACGGGATAAAAGGCGAACGGGATAAACGGCGAACGGAAGAAAGGGAGAAAGGGATAAACGGAGAACGGGATAAACAGAGAACAGGATAAACGGAGAACAGGATAAACGGAGAACAGGATAAACAGAGAACGGGATAAACGGAGAACGGGATAAACGGAGAACGGGATAAAGGGCGAACGGGATAAAGGGAGAACAGGATAAAGGGAGAACGGGATAAGGGAGAACGGGGGCGGGGGGACAGGGGATCGACGGCAAAGGCATGGACACGTAGCACACGCTGCCCCGCAGCCGACCGACAGGGCGAAACGAATATGGCGATGGTGTCGCTGCCGACGCTCGGATCGACTCGCTTTTCGGCCGAGACGTAAAACAGCGGTTACACGCTGCCGGGCGCTGACGCCCACAGCCACCTGCTCGCCCCTAGCCACCTGCTTTCCCACAGCCACCTGCTCACCTACAGCCAAAATCATCTGCAACGCACGCCGTCCGTGGCGGACAGACACGGCGAAAAAGGTACATGCCGCTGCAGTTTACGCTCCAACGGACTCGCTTTTTGGCTGAGACGTAAGGCGGCATTTACGGGCTGGCGTGCGACGACGCCCACAGCCACCTGCTTGCCCCCAACCACCTGCATGCCCACACCCACCTGCTTGCCCACACCCACCTGCTTGCCCACACCCACCTGCTCGCCTGGAATTTGATCAAATAAGGCATGTGACCTTTTAAAGTGTATCAGTTTTTCCTGGGGATTACGATTCTGCTGTCAGAAATGAGAAATAACGTATTGTACTAAAATTAGATCACTCATTCGACTTTCTAATGACAAAAGGGGTATGTGTGAGGCTTGTGGTGGCCTGGTAAGTAGCAGAGAGCGGCATAGGAAATAGCAGACGACATTCACCATATAGTTAACCCTTTGAGGCCAACATAACCTATTTCAATGTGCGTATAAGAAGGTCTAAAGTGTGTTGGGGTGTGTGTGTAAATAGCAGGCCTTAAAGGGTTATTAGCTAGGTGTGACAAACTTAGGCGGGCTCCAGTGAGTTTTCAGATGCCACTAGACTTGCCTTGTTCATCATTCCAACGATACATAAATATGCAAGGGGTTAAATTAGTATAGGGCTATGTGTTTATTGGAAAGTATTCAACAAATTTTCAAACTTAGGCCTTGGAGTAAGGCCATCACGGTCTAGGTTGCGCACCATTGCTTCAGGTACAGGGCCTTAAACAAGGAAGTAGACCAGGTTTTTCTCTATTAAGATCCGTAGGGAAGTCCCAAGTATGGCCCCTAGGGTCCCATATGGACCCTAAGCGAATCCAACGCGCTATTTTTCGTACTGGAATTCGCAAGGAAAAAAGCTAGACTGTAGACTCTTATGCTAAGGGTATTTTTGGCCACAACTGCACTGGGAGCAACTTAACGTACAAAGACGTTGCAAGCCAAAGGCTTCAACGTCAATAACTCTGGTTGAATTAGAACTATATAGGACATGGAAGAGCCTATGTCGACTTACGTCTATGTTTGAGTCGGTCTATATCTTGTAGAACGTGGTCCTGTACTTCATCCAACTTGTCGTGAAGAGACCTTAGTGAGGACCTGGAGGAAGATGTATACATACAATGCAGAAATACAGAAATAGGCGGAGAAATATTCTATACTTAAGATCAAGTGTGGGCCAAGTGTGTTTTCTAAATTAATAGTATTTAAGTCTACGATATCGTACTGTGTGGTCACCATTTATATATTTATCGGTACTAAATTACTTAAAACCATTTAAAAAATCAAAGTGACTTCCTAACTTACTTCAGTTCGTTTATTTCAGCTTTGTCTTCATTCCGATCACCCATAGTCTGCGTTACATCCCTGGCTGTAGTATTATGGGATTCCACCAGGTCACGCATACTCTAGTGTTTTGGATGATAACAAAGAATATGGGCAAGTTCCTAACGTTGTAAATGAGGTCCCAGTTAATAGTGTAGTTAATAAGAAGTATTACCATGTGTTTTATTTGCGTGCATAATTTATCATTACTTTGGTTTTGGGGGCTGTTCTTTTTAGTTCAGGATGGAGTTGAGGGTTTTGTTTCTTGCCCATTGCTGGAAATTAATACGGGAGATCAAATTATTTGACAAAATTATGAAAATCTGCGCATCTACAAAACTGGCAATTAAGGTCAAATACTGTTAAAATAATTTGTTGTTACTTGTACTATGTTTTATTAGTTCACTCGGAATTCTTCGAGAAGTTATGTTAGTTTAAACAACTTCGCCTAACAAAATTGCAACATGTTACTGTTAAAAGTAACAAACCGTATTCTAGTAGATTAAAGATAGACTAATTATGTGTTACTTAGAAAACTTAGTGTTATATTATGAGAATCAAACCAGCATTTGTAAACAGATTTCTTGAGAGTGCTTATGAAGCTACTGTCGCATCAGGGAAAATGTCATCATTAATTCAATATACCACCACCAAGTTAATATATCGTCGCACTTCACACTTCTAACCTGGGAGCGACGGACGACACAATTATTGGCATTCTAAAATAGAACCGCTTTACTGTTACAGTGCTTCTCTTGCATTCTTAAAGGCGCACTGTATAGCAGTCACATTACATATTCAAACATATGAACGCGAATTTTAACTATTAAAGCAACAATTATAGATAGGAGTACCTGTTGTTTGAATCTGTACACATTCTTTAATAAAAGGTTTAATTATCAATACCAAATTCTCAATTGTTTTATATGAAAGATACGTTTAGAGGTCTAAATATCTAATGGTATTCGACTTATTCCT
This sequence comes from Harmothoe impar, assembly GCA_947462335.1. Lineage (NCBI taxonomy): Eukaryota > Metazoa > Annelida > Polychaeta > Phyllodocida > Polynoidae > Harmothoe > Harmothoe impar. The sequence goes on along the minus strand of OX381705.1, from coordinate 58,657,430 downwards.
TTAACTGCATTCATCCATCATGGCGGTCTAGGACATAAAACACTACAGCGTTTTGTGGCCCTTGAAGTTATAGTGTAGTTTATATATAGTTTAAACAACTTTTTAAGAATATGAAACCTCACCTTATCTAGTCTGTCATGGCGCCTTCCTAAATCTCGGTTATCACTGATGACATTTGACACATCAACTTCTAATTTTACTGTGCATGAAAAGTAACATAAACACAGATATTACAAATATAATAAAGATTATGCACACACATTTTTTAAACTTGCATACTGATATGGTAGTTGTTGGCATAACATGTTATAATATCAAATTGGCATACTGAGTAACACTCTTTGGCAAAAAAAATAAATGTCCTCGAAAATATCTAAGTAAAATCAATTCAGATACACATGTACTATTGTTTCTTTTTTGTGACCATAGCAATCTGACCACAACAAGAGGGGATTGCCTGGAGACCATGACAACGGCGGTTGGTTACGGCATTTGGAGCCATCATAACAAGGTAGCTCTGGCTAGTGTGAGGAAGGACCCCACATCGTTTATTTAAAACATGTACTATTGTTGGCACATGTGTTCCATTAACATTTAAACCTTACAAAATATTGGGGAACTGCACAACAGATTTGAGAAGCAGTTGGCTTCCCGCTATCATACACAAGGGGACAAATTCAAGGATTTTACGGCAAAGCCGTAGTGGCTTTGGGTTTTTATAGGATTGTTATGAACTACTGGTGAGAAAACGAAGGGGCATAGATTTATGCTTTTTGGTGTGTCTAGGGTTCTAATGCAATTCATATGTGATGGTTTGCAGCAATACTGCATGGTCAGTTAACTTACATGCACTTAGCTAAATCTTTTTGATTTTTATTGGTTTTACTGCTGCTGGTATAGTTTTTGGAGGCCATCTTGGCAGCCATCTTGGAAATTTCCCGGATTGAAAATCTAAGCCTAAAAATGGATTCTACATCCTAGAAAACCCTATTATCCATGTATCACACAAGGAAATCAGACAATCTTGAGTTTTTGGCGGCCATCTTGGCAACCATCTTGGAAATTTCCCGGATTGAAAATCTAAGCCTGAAAATGCATTCAACATCCTAGAAAACCCTATTATTCAATGTATCACACAAGGAAATCAGACAATCTTGAGTTTTTGGCGCCCATCTTGGCTGCCATCTTGGAAATTTCCCGGATTGAAAATCTGAGCATGAAAATGGATTCTGCATCCCAGAAAACCCTACTATCCATGTATCACACAAGGAAATCAGACAATTTTGAGTTTTTGGTGGCCATCTTGGCAGCCATCTTGGAAATTTCCCGGACTGAAAATCTTAGCCTGAAAATGGATTCTACATCCTAGAAAACCCTATTATCCATTTATCACACAAGGAAATCAGACAATCTTGAGTTTTTGGCGCCCATCTTGGCAGCCATCTTGGAAATTTTCCGGATTGAAAATCTGAGCATGAAAATGGATTCTGCATCCCAGAAAACCCTACTATCCATGTATCACACAAGGAAATCAGACAATTTTGAGTTTTTGGTGGCCATCTTGGCAGCCATCTTGGAAATTTCCCGGACTGAAAATCTTAGCCTGAAAATGGATTCTACATCCTAGAAAACCCTATTATCCATTTATCACACAAGGAAATCAGACAATCTTGAGTTTTCGACAGCCATCTTGGCAGCCAGAGGGAGGGGCAGAGGGAGGAGGAGGGGGCAGAGGGAGAAGGGAGGGCAGAGGGAGGAGGAGGGGGCAGAGGGGGAGTAGGTAACAGGATGGAGGAAAATGGGGTAGAGTGGGGAGGAGGGGAAAGATGGGGTAGTAGGAGAGGGCAGAGGAAGGAGGAGAGGGCAGAGGGAGGAGAGGGCAGAGGGAGCAGGAGGAGGAGAGGGCACAGGGAGGAGGAGGAGGGGGCACAGGGAGGAGAAGGAGGGGGCATAAGGAGGACTTGTGTTGGCAACATATTATTTTAGGGTTGTTGCATGTGGTTTCTTGCATGTGTGTGTGGGGTGGGGAGGGGTAATCATGTTGGACTTCACAGTTTGTCTTTGGGCGGGCTTGAGCGATTTCAAGAGCCACCCTGGACCACTCAACTTCTAGTACAGGTCCTGTATGTGCATAGTATGGGAATTGGCATTGACATTGACAGCTTGGCTTGACATAGGAGTCAATAGTTATTAGGCTGGTACCTATCCTTGCCATTGACAGCCACATTAGAGATCTCAAAATATGGCTGTTCACAAGATGTCTAGGCCTTACCACAAGGTACACTAGTACTACATGCAGTAACTGAAAACCAGATCTAGGTTAAATTAGTCTTGCACACACCTGCAAGGACACATAGGGATACCAGTCCTAGGCAATGTTTAAGGGCCAGCTAGGGCTTAATTTAACAATGAACAAGGGGACCTATGCTAGTCATTTCTTGCTACTTTTTCCAACTCTCTCTGTGTGGTGTCAATGGCTTTGGGGACAAGGTCCCAAAGCCAATAATCTGTACTATTACCGGGTACTCCTATGTTTCAGTTCTTCTTTAGCACAACTCTGACTTACCTAAACGACTTTTCAGACTGTCAACATCCCTTCTTATAGAGTCACACTCATCTGTCACGTGGCGTTTTCTGAAGACATTAGTTATGAGTTTATTTATATAATTAAGGAATTGGAAAAAAAGTAGCTGTACCTTTACACATGCAAGAGGCAATAAGGGTGGCTTTTGGCAAGTGGACGGATGCACCCCACCTCGTAACTCTAAACTTTTACTTGACCCCAAATTAGCTCCTTACCCATCTTTAAGTCATTTGACTTATAAGTGCTGAACATTTTAATTTATTTTTTAAAGAATCCCTCACTAGACTAGACTGATATCAGACTCACGTGTCATTGAGTTCCCTCAGCATGTTGGATGCGGGCATGGCGCCCAGGTCGTCCGTCCGGTGCAGCTGGATCTGACTCTGCATCAGCTGGATCTCTGCCATGATATCCCGCTTCCACGACTCGATCTTACGCTCCGTACCGATGTCCACCCCCTTCTCCGTCATCCTGCCCGTTAGTGTTGTCAATTCATCTTCAGAATCAAAATGTTAGAATAAATAGAGCTGCATAGAACATGAAGTTGATACTGAATTGATATGATTTTATGTATTTTGAATTGTATGAATATATCTGTATGAATATATACCGGTATTCATTAGTCTGTACACTATTATAATGCACCTCATTTTAATACTGATTAAATAGCTGTAGGGAACCATATTATTCAGTTTGAAGTTACTCAGGATTGATATATCTTACTTCTTAAATCCCGAACGTGTGTCTGATACTGAGTCTTTTCTTCTTCAAGTTGTCGAACAGTCCTGGTCAGTTGTTCCATGGCCTAAAGAAATAGTGTACATATTTGTAATCTAAATACAGTGTAGCTATCTTAAAAGAAAAGACCAGCCTAATTTTATGTTGCACTCTATCAATAATACTGGTAATGACTAGCAATATGTTGATATACAAACTATCGAATTATGCAGCAAGTAGCAATTATTGCTGAAAGTATGATATAGAGAATGACGTCACAGAGGGCCATAACTAACCCAGACAGGATCAACCAATCTTAATTGATTGGTCTAGACACAGCTATAACGACTCCTTGATTGGTTGGTCGGTAATGTACACTAATCTTAGGCTGTTTGAATGGCCAATTAAGGGCCACTCAATGGCCAATCACAGTATGATTCTAGTCCTCTGTGACGTCACTCTCTATAAAATACTTTCAGGTTTAACTGCTACATGCTGCGGATTTCAATAGTATCTACATCAGAATATTGCTAATCAATACAAATACTACTGATAGAAAGCCACATCGCCTTAGGCGGGCTTTTTCTTTTAATTGCTTACCTTATTTTCAACTACATGTAGTAGCATATTACATACTATATATTGTTTAATTAAACGGTATTTATTTAAATTACAACTTTTCCACTATTTAAACAAATCTGGCAATGTCTTTATTTTTCTCGACCTAATTATTCTGGAAATCGCACTTAGTGTAATGGTTGTAGGAATAGTGTGTCCACAATACCCTGGTCTGTGCTTCTAGCCTGTCAGAGAGGAGGGCTAGTACACCCGGTGACTGGTCTAGCGGTAAGGGACCGTCCGCGGGGTAGTTGTACTTGTTGCCCATAGAGCCACTCATGTTATACGGCGAGCTGCTCTGAGCTAAATACTTGTTTGGAGTTGAAGTCATCATGCTGCTGTTGAGTGCCCCGTTATACGTCCCCGGTGGAGGAAAGGACTTTGCAAATAAGCTGTTTGTGCCAATACCAGATCGATCTGCAGTTGTAGAATGTGAGACTGATCATATTTACATTGCATACAGGAAAAAGTAATCCTGGAGGTTTAGTATTAATAATAAATTAATAGGACATACCAATTATTCTACAAGAATACATGGCTTCAAATTATTGACCTCACTGTTTTGGTATAGATTGATGGAATAATCATTTGGTAAAATAGGAGTACTGTTTACGTAGTAATAATTGATTTACAATAAGATTTACAGTATGATATATTAATGCAACTTTCCCCCCTCTCTGAATCAAAAATTTACCTGGTAGAAGGTTTGAATGCCCGTTAAGGCTGAGGGCTGTTACCGACGAGGTATGCGCCGAGCCCAGTCGTTGCTGAAAGCGGTCAGAAGGTAAACGTTTATAATTATTTCCTACAGTATTATCAAAGGGTCTACAACTACTCCATACAGAAGATAAAAGTTAAATTGTTTGGGAAATAGATTGGTAACAAAGAGCTAAGGTAATTGTCACCATTCTGTATTATATAGAGCCCTACACTCCTGTAAGCCCTTCATTTTGGTACCATATACAATGTGCATGCATAATATACCGAAACCATATCACATTGGGTAGTTCATGTTGCCACTAAAGGCTACTCGGTACCACTAATTTGGTTGGGCAGTTTATCTATATGCTTTCTCCATATTGCTATCACGTATTTACACATACATTAATCCTCATAAAAGATGTGTACTCCAGATAGCTGCTGCCTGGGAATCCATACTGCCCTTCTTTACAGATTCCTTGAACACAGGGGCATGAGAAGGAACTGCCTATTTGGTACGAGCTACACAACACATCCATGCCTTCTCACTGCATCCCTGTGAAGGATCCACCCTCACTATATACCATGACAGAAGGTGGTCCCTGTTATCTCGGTATAGGTTGACTAACCTGCAGACCAAGTAGATAGATTTGCATCCAATGGCGACTAATCCCTACAGATTAGCGGATAAGTGGCCAGGTCTATGGATACTTAGATGTATGCACACTGATAGCTCTGTGCATCCTCAGAGCTCTCTATTTAGTGGCTTGAGAGTTGTGTTGTACTGCTGGTGGGTTGCAGACCTAGGCCTCTCTGAGTCTGAGGAGTATATTCATATATGGTGGGACTTCTAGAAACACTAGGGATTTGGGAATTTGAGATGGATGCCTGCGTAAGTGACTTGAATAGTGTGTGCCTAACTGTCCTTGTACATGTATTGTGATATCTAGCAGTAGACATTCAGACATACAACAGATTAGATACACCATATATATCATGCATTTACATACACATGTGATTGATTCAAAGGGAAAGGCATGCTACCGTACCATCAGAATAATGCATATGGTTTTAACAAAGTAGCGTTTTTGTACATCGTAAAAACAACTTTATTTTTGGACTACATTAGGATCTTGAATATGTTGCTGTCTTGTAATAGTAACGGGGGTATATTCCCCGCCAAATAGATGAGCAGCTGGGCGCATTATCAAGATGATAAGGTATTCGACTCATGAGGGAGTTAACATGAAAACCCAATTCAAATCGATTTTAGTTTATAAGCTGCTCTAATAGGATCTTGAAGAGTGAATAATGCTCACTAATGATGGTACCGCCGATAATGACATTAGTCCATCTCTCCCTGTGCATCGATTACATGTACCGGTAGTTACATTATAAATAACTACGCGTAGTATGAGTATGTAACTACTCGTGGCTTGTGGGTACCTGATACATTTACATAGCTGGCGGTACCCAACAATATGGTGGCAATAGTAGTTCCAAGGGCATTTACACTAATTAGACCACCGTAAAACTTTGCATGTAACCTGTACCTAACACATAGCTGCCCCCCCCCCCCCCACTTCGAGAATATTTTATAAACTGGGGTCTGATTTTGGTAAATTGAATACTGCAGTAAACTTATAAAAGCTTGTGTATACTAGTAACCCACACCCTGTTTAGATATGTTTGGTATCAAATAAAATCTGTTGTGTGATTTGCTTTACCGTACAACCCAGGCACAGTTTGTACGTAGCTAGCAATACTGTACCGTTGTGTTTAAGTGCTCGGGCGCTTATAAATTTAGAGGCATTACCCCTGGCGCTTATACAAGACAGGCGCTTATTCCAGATTGTTTTTAGTGGTTAAGAGATATTTGAAGGCTTCCCTACCTCCATATATATACATACATAGGCAGAGGTCAATGAAAATCTGTTAGAACGACAGGTTTTTTCCATGAGTGGATCAAATCATGAGTGGAGCCGAATGTGATATGATCCAAGGGACCACAAGGGGAGAAACCAGAAGTCCAGACTGATTAGAGTGGATCTTAGTGTTCATTTCATCTGATTTATTGATTTTTCTATTAAACTATGCATTACGATTTGGTTCATAGCTATTTTGATGACATTACAGTTGAGAAGGGAGTGATAGAAAACAAGATTCAGTTTTTCCACAGGGGTTTGGAGAACGAACCTTCCCACACAAAACAAAAGTGACGTTTCTCCACATGAAATAAAAGACCGGTACTGCATTGGTGGATCATGCGACCCTCCGGGCATCTCAACGCCATAGCGTTGCCATGATGCTTGAATGCAGGAAGTGATCATTTTTTAACCGGGGGGGGGGGGGGGGGGGGGGAATAACCCCTTATAGACAGGTACCCATTCTAGGGGGAGGGGGGTTGGTGGTAAGTAAATGTTGACCCCTTAACTTATTAAAGTGGCTTGACTGGGTGAGGCGCAACCCCTGGGCCAGGCTGGGGCAAAAAAAAGTCACCTGATTTCAGTTAAAAAGCCTGTGCGTTACTGTGGCAGTCTGTGGACAAAAGGGCGAATGTGTGTCATTTTTGACGACAGACAGGAGGTTAAAAAGGTCGACTGGGTATCGCCACCCCGATCCTTTTCTTAAAAACAGGAATCTTGATCACTCCCTTATGGGTATCGACCCCTAAAATCGACATGTGACATGGGCATTTCTTAAAATCGACATGCGACATGGGGCTTAGTGACATGAATAAAAAAATCTCATTTAGTGTAATCATCAAATACCCAACTCTTACTTCAAATTTCGTTCTTGTGGGTAGTCAAATTCCAAAAATTTCCCGGGGCCTGTGGCCCTAAGAGCCCCATTTATCATATTATGACTGTTTATAAAGTACAGTGCCCCAACATTTTTTACTCTTAGTGACACTAGCGACATGGCTTTTTCCTTAGTGACATTTGACATGGCCATTTCTTAAAATCGACATGCGAGATGGGGACCCCCCCATCTACCCCCCCTCCCTTGGGCTTGGCCTTAGCCTAGACCTAGTCATTTAATATTTATTGCCAGCTGGGCCTTGGGCTTGGGGAGTGTTCATTTATTAATTACAGGGGGCTGGGTGGTGAGAAACGTTTTGTGCCCCCCTCCCCCGACGGCGAAGGCTTCAAATTTTTTTCGATCACCCCCCTTTGAACTATAGTAACACACAGGCTTTTTTGCTGAAAAGGGGCTACATTTTTTACGCCCCCCCCCCCTCAAGAGGGGTCAGAATTGTTTACGCCCCCCCCCCCCCCCGCCCGTCAGGAGGGGCCGGACATTTTTATGCCCCTACCCAAACCCACCCACCCCCCGTAACTATTAAATTTAAATGAACACTCCCTTGGGCTTGGACCTTGGTAGGTATGACTATGAGGGGGTCATAATTAAATTAAAAGCAGGCCCTCATTGCCACCTCCACCCAATGACATTGGGTGGAGGTGGGGGGGGGGGGGCAAAACAGGAAAAGTATACTGCCCCCCAATTATTGCTGGGGCCCTTTGCCTTAGCCTTTGGGGGGAGGGGGGAGGGGGGGTCAAAACTAAATACGGTCCATTTGGATAGTAGTAGTACTAGTACTTAGTGGCACTGGCACTGCAGTGACACTGTGAGTGTGACTGACTGTGACTGTGTCGGAGAGATTTCATAATAATTAGGCCTACCTTCACTTTAGCTAGATTCGATTCAGTTTCTTGAACTATAGAGGAGAATTTTCGCTCCCATTCCATAACTTGGTGGTGGTATTGTCTTTGAAGCTAGATGTAAACAATGAAATCCCGGTGCCATAGAGATCTGACGCTCGAAAGGGAATTCACAGCAGAAAACAGTAAAACACGGAGAACATAATTCGGTGCAACGGCTTTGCACTAAAACAAACCGCCAGATGGCAGCACCCCAAAACGAGACGCTACCTACCGGCAGTAGAGGGCGACCAATGCTCATTGTCATAGGTCTACGGACCTAAACCATGTCACTTTGCTGGGAAACTTAATCTCCCTCTCCACAGCCCTGCTGTCCACTGTGATGTCATCAAAATAACTATTAACCAAATCTTTTGATAAATTTTGATGCATAGTTTGATACTAAAATCAATAAATCACATGAAATAAACATAGGGAATAAGATATCCATTGTAAGGGAGTGTTCATTTATTAGTTACAGGGGGGGGGGGGTGGTGGGTTTGGGGGGGGGGGGCGTAAAAATGTCCAACCCATTCTGAGGGGGGACGTAAAAAATGCTGCCCCCTCTTGAGGGGGGGGGCGGGCGTAACAAATTTAGCCCCTTTTTTAAGCAAAAAAGCCAGCGTGTTACTATAGTTCAAAGGGGGGTGGGCGAAAAAAATGTCGGCGCCTTCGTCGAGGGGGGGCGCGAAACGTTCCAGGCGCTCTTGAGGGGGGGGGGGCGTAAAAAAATGTTCACCCTTCCGCACGAAATCTCACCACCCCCCCTGTAATTGATAAATGAACATTCCCTAAACAGTCAGAATTAGGGTAGGGGAGACCGGGGCAAATTTTTTAGATAATGGTCATGCATGACAACAAAGAAATACCTAAAGAACTGAGTAATAACATAGTGTAGGGGCTAGGGTTATACGGGGTTATTATATGGCGAGTGCTGTTGGATGCTGTGTTGCGAGCTCAGTCCGAACCCTTCAGTCCGACGGTAGGTGGCGACACCTACCCCGGGCTTGGGGTATGGACAGAGGTCGCTATAGGCTTCCGGTCTGCGTGTGCGCGCGCAGGCTGGCTGCCTATATATACCCGGCATCTGACGGTACTCGTCGGTTACTCTGAGCCACGCTGGTGAAGAGACCCCGTGATCATATCGGCTGCTTAGCCTACTGACCCGTTCCGAACTCTATAGGGAGTTCGCACACTTAGTGACTGCTTGTTTAGGTTTACCTGAATAAACCTGATATTGCAACCTGTAACACTTGATCCGAACTGTGTCGACTTTGTTCTTTAATTGATACTCTACCAATATCATAAAGATACGAAAGTCCGTTTATTACACTGGTGCCGTGACCAGTTCTGAGTGAAACGCAGGTTAGCCTGTGCAGTAGCACAGACCTCGGGCTCTGGACGGAGCAGCGAGGTCCCCGGATGAGGCAGCAGCCTTGTCACCGGAAGGGTTAGATGCCAGTTATGAGGCAGATACCCACAGCAGGGCGAATGTTCCATCCGGAACAGACGCAGCACGAGGACCCAGGGGTCCTACCATAATGAGCCGCTCATTAGAAGAAGTGAACTTGTCCTTGTTCAATGTGGGTGGGTCAAGCTCAGCCGCGCCGACTCCGAGGAGGTATACCCTCGTGCCGGAGCGTCGTTTTGACGACATGAGAGAGGCCCGAGTACAGGAACGTGTACAGATGGCTCAAATGGAATTGTTAACCATTCAGAAACAAGCCAATGAATGGAAAAGCAGTCTGATTGCATTGGAGGGTGCAGTCACACACCGAGCTTCCAAAATCAAGGAGAAGGACGCAAGGCTGTCTACCTTGTTGGAGGAGAATGAGAAATTGGTACAATCTCTCAGCAGAGTCCGGTCGGAATACGATCAGAAAGAGGCGGACCTACGAGGGATCCAGTCCGAGTTTGTCCAGGCAAACACGGAGCTGAACCACATTTGCAAAGCCCGAGATGCTGTAATGCATGAGGCAGAAGGGGCCCGATCAGCCATTGTTCGGGACACAGAGGACTTACAGGAGGTCCGCCGAAGTCTAGTGACAGAGTGCGACATTCTGAAAGCGAAAAGAACTGCTTTACAGCAGTTTTTATCCGAAACGCGAGAGAGTATAAAGGACAACAGTACCTCTTTCGCATCTGCGAACAATGGTAGTCCGGAAGGCCTCCATTACATGAGTTTTACCGACACTCCCAATCAGCCTATGGGACGTGGGGTAACCATGGAATCTGCCTTGTCAACCTCAACACCAGGACGACCCTTCGGACGACCCCTCGGAGTGGGACGATCCAGGGGCAGAGGCAGGGCGAGTGATTACTCACCGAGGGTGGGGATCGGTGGTATCCGTCCGATACCAAAACAGGTATTCGCAGCCCCGACCGGTCTAGCCTCAGCCGGTAGGGGAAGACGATTGTCCGAGTTGGTTCTGAGTCCACGATCACAGTTGAAAGTGGACGAGCAAGAACTCGACGCGGAACGCTTGAAGAAAGCGGCCGAGCAGGATAAGGCGGCGAAAACCGATCTGACTCCTTCAAGTTTGTTGCAATGGCGAGAGTGCCAAGCAACCATATTGTTCCAGGAACAGAAAAACTTGGAAATAGAAAGGCGAGACGTGTATCGCAAACAGCAGGCTGCCTTGGAGCAGCAGCAGAAACGAATGAAGGAGAACGCGGCCCTCGCAGAGGAGTTAGCGGAGCAGGAAGCGGCGGTTCTGAGGGCTCGAAAGGAAGGGCTCCGAGCCGCCGGAGAAGCTGCTAAAGCTAAATTGGAGAAAGCTCAGCAAGAGGAGGAGGTTGAGAAGCAGGTCAAGGAATTGGCAAAGGAGAAGGCAGAGCATCAACGAGCGCTTGCTCTGGCCCAGCAGTGTCAGTACATGACTGATCAGGAGAAGAACTGGTGGTTCGGACAAGGCGTGGACCCCACTACGGACTTAGTGTCGTATGGGACCTACCAGGCTTTTCTGGACAGACAGAGTAGCATACCAGCTATGGGCGCTACTCCAGGGGCGACTCCTGGTACGAAGAGCCCGAAGAAGGCTCCGAGACGAACAATGCTGAGTACAGAATTGCAAGAATTGTACGATACGAATCCCGCCATAGCGGGGATCGGATTGCACAATGTCGGTGCGGAAAAGGACGCGACAGCATCCATTTCTAAATGCCTGGCGATAACCTCTAAAATTAGAGGTTCGTCCAACGCTGCTAGACGCATAGCCAGCGAGCCATTTCCCTACTGGCAGAAGAATTCGTGGGAAGATTGGTTGGGAGCCACCGTTGAGGATATAAACCTCAGTGGGTGGGACCAACAGGATGCAATCCCGTACGTGTGTAAGGGATTACGCATGGGAGATGGTCTCATGGCCGTGGAGCAGTGGAAGGAGGATTGCGGACCTCGCGGTACTTTCAAGCAGCTCGTAGAAATCGGAACCATCCTATACGGAGATTCCGCTCGGATTGATCCGATGGTCGCTTTTAAGAAGCGCGTGCAAGGCAAGAACGAAGCTCCGAGGGTCTTCGGACTTGCATTGATGAGACTCCTGAAGAAGGTACACCCTGCTTCAGGAATCCACGATGCCTTATTTTCTAAGGAATTGTTCTCTCAGTTCGTTGCCGGACTGAGAGATCCTGACATACAACAAACGGTGTATGACACGTGGAGAGCAGATACGTCACTAGATGACCTTTTTAAGGCCATCGACATACATGCTCTCAAAAAGTCACTGTTAGGGGACCGGATGCCTACCCGGGCCTCGGCCATTATAGAATGTTCTCCGGAACAGTCTGATGGTTCGGGCAGTGATGAGGAGGGGGCTATAGCTTCAGCGGCTCAGTTCAAGAGGAATGGGAATTCCTCTAAACCGCCGTGGAAGAATAAGAAGCCGGAAGGGGGTGGGAACCCCCCTCCAAAAAGGGAGTCATCGGATCCGAAGGTTCCGATGATGGACGCAGCGTTTTTCACATCGCTGTTTGAGAAGATGACGACTTCCATTCAGGGGGCTACCCAGCCTAACAGAAGGAAGATCAATAGGAGGACCGCTAAGTGCTATAGGTGCTTAGAGATCGGTCACTTTGCTGCGGAGTGTACAGCTCCGAGTCCGAAAGTTCCCGGAAAGGAGGGAAACTAGAGGGGGTAGTCCGAAAAGGCGAGCGGACAACCCCTGCAGATGAAGTACGCCAACATACCAGAGAGGTAGAGCCTAGTGGAATTCAGAAGACAGGAAGGGAATCAGGGGTGGCTTCGAGCTTCAGGAGCTCGGATGCCGGCCTGATTAACATTCCAGTCCATCAGTTGCCCGGCAATGAGGCAGGGAGGCCCATTACGGATAGGAACGAGGAAGTTGCGGCTGTCACAGACACCGTGTGGGTAGGGAGTACCCAGCTTTCCCCAGATCATCCATGTTTCGACCATTTGAAGAAACATGGCCTTGATCTGGCTGCTCCGAAGGATTTCAAACGCTTCACTGTAAACCCGTCTCCGCTGGGGGGGAGGCGGTGGTATGTGTCTGTTACTGTGGCCGGTAGGGCGGGCGAATTTTTAGTAGATACGGGAGCTAGCCACTCCTTTATCTCCTCCAGATTCTATGCTCTTATGCCGGACAGTCGTGATAACTTCAAAACGAGGGTAAACGCCTGTTCGGCCGATGGGTCGAGTATGCAGACGTATGGGCGCGCGTTCATACCTGTCCGAATTGGAGGGAAGGAGTATGTGGCTTCTCCCACCATTGCGGATATTGCAGACGACGGTATACTGGGGTTGGATTTTTCGGCGTTGTATGACGCGGTCCTGAATCCTGGTACAGGGGTACTCCGAATAGAGCACCCGTACCGTGCGGTGGAGCAATGTGTGCTCCGACAAGTATCGACAGTGGCAACGGTGGTCCAAACTGTTAAGATTCCTCCCGGACAGACGTGTGACGTGCTGGTCCGAAGCAAGGGGCTTAGGAGAGAGGAAGAAGCAGTTGTGGAACCGGATGTGGCCATGTTGGGAAGCATCGGTTTGACAGGCATGGATACCCTCGTGGGGGATGGTGCTTGGACCGTGGTGCCGGTTTCTAACCCCGGGTTGGAACCACAGTATCTTAGGAAAGATACAGTGTTGGGGAAGGTGTTCACCAGTGAGGCCGTAGTGTCCGCTGGACAAGTGAGCATGAAGGGTGACCCTTCTCCGACCCCTTTGAGTGAGGGACTCGAGAAAATGATATCCGAAACGGATCTGACGGATCGGATGGATCTCGACTCTCTAAGGAGGCTGGTAGTGAAGTATCAGGATGCATGGCAGGTGGAGGGGGAGCCGTTAGGCCGAACCGACAAAGTGTTGCATTCTATCAATACTGGAGATGCACAGCCTTTCAAAATGCCTTACCGACGTTTGCCGTTGGGTAAGAAAGCTGTTGTTGAAGAACAAGTGAAAACCATGCTGGAACAGAAGGTGATAGTGCCTAGCACTAGTCCCTGGTCCAGTCCGGTTCAGATGGTTACTAAAAAGGATGGGTCTATCCGATTTTGTATCGATTATAGACGCCTGAATGGAGTAACCAAGAAAAATGCATATCCTCTCCCCCGAATTGATGAGACTCTGGACTCGCTGGGTGGGAACCAATGGTTCTGCACCCTTGATCTGCAGTCCGGGTATTGGCAGATCGGGATGAAGGAGGAGGATAAAGAGAAGACGGCTTTTACGAGTCACATTGGGCTGTATCAGTTTGAACTGATGCCTTTCGGGTTATGCAACGCCCCGGCCACATTTGAGGCTATGATGGAAACTCTGTTGAGTGATCTATTGTGGCGCAAGTGCTTGGTATACTTGGATGATGTCATTGTCTTCGGCAAGACGTTTGAGGAGTGTGCGTTGAACCTCGGAGAGGTGTTGGAACGAATTCGGTCCAATGGCTTGACATTAAAGCCAAAGAAGTGTGAACTTTTTCGGAAGTCCATGGTCTATTTGGGCCGGATCATCTCCACCGAGGGTGTGCAGGCTGATCCGGCTAAACTGGAGACTGTGGAGACTTGGGAAGTTCCAAAAGGACCAAAGGATATCAGATCCTTTTTAGGGTTCTGTTCCTATTACAGGGACTTCATCCCCGGGTTCTCGAGGGTGTCTCAGCCGCTTCAGCGGTTGAGCCATTGGACTCCGGGGAGGAAAAAAGAACCCTTCCCATGGGGGATGGAACAGAATGCAGCCTTCACAGAGATTAAGGCGTTATTCCGGACCACCCCGGTGCTGAGATACCCTACGGAGAAGGGGCATTTCATCCTTGACACTGATGCGAGCAATGAGAGCATCGGGGCCGCATTGTCCCAAATCCAGGACGGAGTAGAGGTCCCGTTGGCGTTCGCTAGTAACAGTATGAACAAGGCACAGAGAAATTACTGTACTACCAAGCGAGAGTTGCTCGCAGTGGTGGTATACACTAAGAAGTTTCGGCACTTCTTATATGGAGGGAATTTCACACTTCGTACCGATCATTCGGCCCTCAGGTGGCTCCTTAATTTTAAGGATGCGGAGGGAATGATTGGTCGATGGTTGAATCACCTCAGCGAGTTCGGACTGGAGAACTCTCATATCCAGCACCGAGCGGGCACGAAGCATATTAATGCTGACTGCCTAAGTAGACGTCCGGTACGCCGTTGTGTGCGTCCGGAATGTGGGGATTGTGGTGCTCACAATGCTGTGGTAGCGAGTGTGCGTTTGCCTTATGATGGGTTGTTGCAAAACCTGTTGGATTGGTCCACCGACACTATAAGGACGTACCAGATGGCCGATCCTACCATAGCACGACTGAGGGAGCTTGTCCCTACTGGGGTCTGTCCAGTGAGACCCGAAATATCGCTGGAAAACCGTGAAATGCGACGTTTCTTGGCACAGTTCCATGAACTGGAGGTCCGAGACTCGTTGTTGTGCAGGTGGAAGACTTGTCCCGGAAAGCGGAGGGTATTACAAATGGTAATCCCTGCTGCCATGAGGAAAGACATCCTGTACTACTGCCACGGCCATTCCACTAGTGGGCATTTCGGAAAGAAACGCTCTTTGGAACGGCTGAGTCGAAGATATTACTGGCCCGGAATGTCTGGCGACCTTTTGCGGTGGATAGAGACATGTCCGGCATGTTGTTTAGGCAAGCCTGGTCCTGGACTAGGGAAATTGCCACTGCAGCAGGAGCTATTCGGGGTGAGATTTGCTCGAATAGCCGTGGATATTATCAGCGGAGTGAAACCCACTCCGAAGGGTAATACGTGTATGATGGTAGTCTCGGACTACTATACCAAATACACCC
Organism: Harmothoe impar; assembly: GCA_947462335.1. NCBI lineage: Eukaryota > Metazoa > Annelida > Polychaeta > Phyllodocida > Polynoidae > Harmothoe > Harmothoe impar. Next base: position 58,641,834 of record OX381705.1, on the reverse strand, counting down.
GAGTGTACCCACTAGAGGATCACACTGCTGCTACTTGTGCGGAAGCACTGGTGAAGGGGTGGATCCTCCATCTGGGGGCTCCCTTGATGTTACATAGCGATCAAGGGAGAGAGTTTGAGTCCAAACTTTGGGCAGCTATGTGTCATCAGTTGGCTATATGCAAAACTCGGACCAATCCGTACCGACCACAGTCCGACGGGCAGGTGGAGCGGTTCAATCGGACCTTGATCCAGGTTTTGAAGCCATTAGTGAACTCCCATATGGATGATTGGGATGATCAGTGCGAATTTGTGGTACATGCGTATAACAATACGGTCCACACTTCGACTAATTGCACACCAAACCTCTTGGTGTTCGGAGAGGACTTGATCATGCCGGCGGATTTAGTATTCGGGGTGGTAGGGATCAGTCCAGAAGCACCATGTACGGTGCTATTTGTAGAATCTCTACGAGAGAGATTCAAATTTGCCTACGAAACAGTTAGGGCTCATTTGCTCAAAGCTGCGAATTGGCAGAAGGTAGGTTATGACACCGGATTGAAGTTGCGACGTTTCGTGGTGGGGGATAGAGTAATCCGCCTACACGAACCGCTCTGCAACGTCAAGCTGGCGAATAACTGGGATGGACCACACACAGTGGTTAAATGTATCAGTCAGACGACTGTGTTGATTCAGTCCGAAGCAGGGCGCATCCGGACGAGCCATGTGGCTCGGTTGCGTGCTTGGGCTGGAAGGGAGCTCACCCCGGAAACGGAGGTGGAAGAGGGAACTTCGGAGGCGAAATTTGTACCTTTGGAAGGGGTGTCAGCGGATACCCCTAAGAGAGTGGTACGAAAGAAACCTCAGAAGACCGTGAAAAAGAAAGTCTCGGCAGGCGAAGGAAGAAGGGCCCGGAAAACTAAAATCAAGGCTGGAATTTTAGTTAAGAACGAGAGTCCTTCGGCCAGGTTACGAGAGGTGAACGGGAAACCCGTTCGGCGAAGCCCAAGGCTGGTGGCCAGAGGGGCGGTAACCTAGCTTGTTTACACAACGAGTGTGGTGTCCTGTGGTGTTTTATATGTTATATGTGTGCTACCAACAGGGGCGCTCAGAGTCGAATAGAAAAGAATAATGGAGTGCTCCCCGAGGGTGGTGGACGGATAATCCGGTGGGGTAATCTTCGATTTCCCATATTAATCCACTAATACTCCTGATGAACTCTTTATTCGAAGTATATTTTGACTTTTGCGAGCCGCCTACGTGGCAGTGTGATCCCCCGAGCCCGAGCTGCGGGCGGGAAAGGTCGTGACCTGATTAATCGATAATTGGGTCACACCGGGTAACGGGATCGCGTCCAATCGCGCGAGACGCTGCGCATGCGCTTTGTTTTAAAAACAAAAGCGAGGGAACGCCATATTGATTTTGGGGCTCGCCCGGATCAATCGTGCGTGCGGCAGCAGCGGAGAAGTCGGCGTTTTTGGGCAACTAGAAGAGTAGAAGAGTGATAAAAAGAGTAGGAACTGTGAGTACTCTTTCCTGGTCCGTCTAAGACAAAGAGGGAGACGGGGAACTAAGTGTTTCCCCGTCAAACTCCCGTCGTAAGACACTTGCAAGAAGTGAGGATGGCCGAGCAGCAGCTCCGCCAGTCCGAACTCTCCGGTCACTCCGAGGTGGCATCCGCCACCGAGGAGCACATGGACGCTCAGAGCCACAGTGGTGATGAGCTCAGTCAGACTCTGTCGGAACTACGAGTGGATCCGGCCGTGTCACCGATTCGGAAGTCTCCGTCACCCGACAGCGAGGACTCCGGAATGTTGCGAGGGATCGCCTACAGTGCAGTAGAATCGAACCCCTCCGAGTCGACTGGACATCTCTCTCGGATGTGCAGTCTAAGTATTTCGCCGAGCCTCAAGAAGACAGTTACTAGGAAACTGTCTATGGGAGGCGACAGCGACTCCGACACTGCACGTCCGAGGACGCGCGGTGGCAAGGGTGCTACCCGAGATCGGTCCAAGTCGGCCGATGGCAAGGTTAGTACCAAGGCTCTCAAACACGCAGGTGTTGGAAAGAAGCCTCTGGTGAAGGACGAGCCTAAAAAGCCCGATCCGAAGAAGTCTGGTACCCAGGGTACTAAGAAAGCGGATCCGAAGGTTGCCACTGCCACGGTAACCAAAGATTCGAAGACGGTCACTCCCAAGGCTCCGACTCCAAAGGTGCCAAAGGAACAAAAGAAAGCTGATCCGAAGCAACCAGCTAAGGATCTGAAGAAGAAGGGACAGACGTCCGGCAGCAGTCAGGCTGTCAAGACTCCGGTCCCTCCTAAGTCAAACATCCCGATCCCTAGCAAGGAGAAGGATGCTGGGAAAGCAGTTGGAACGTCAGCTGCTCCGACTTCAGCCGTGGATGTGTTGTCCTTCTCGCGAGGGTTGGATAACAGCTCTGCAGTGGCCGCTACGGCCGCAGCCATGGCTGGTACGTCCGGGCACGGGGGAGCTCGTCCGAAGACGACAACTCACCCATCCGACACTAGGACTGAGGAGGCTATGGATGCATCATCCGCAGCTGAAACAGTCCGAGTTGTGCAGGAGGTGCTGTCCGGCATCACCTTCCAGCTACCTGCTCCAGTGGGGCAAAGAAAAGAAGTCCCCGTTCGGGTGGAGACGCCTCCTCAAGGAGCAGCCCCCGTCCGAGTGGAGACTCCTCAGCAGCAAGCCGAGCCCCGTCTGGAGCCATCCACTATGGATACTTCTGATGAGGCCGGCAAGCTGGACCAAGCCGCAGGCGGTGGTCCGGGTGGATCGGGGGTACCAGTAATCCCCCCAGTCCAACATGAAGTATGGGATAAAGAGGACGCCGACGTCCCATCCCTGCTACGAGGAGCCATCATCGCACAGATGAGCAAGGATGAGATCAGGTCATTTGACTTGGTCCAGATGAGAACCTTCCGGGGGCTGGACATTCTGTCCGACCGGTTCCCGACCTGGTTCCCGGCCCACGTAACGGCTGCAATGGAAGGTTTCAAAGACCAGGCTGCTAACGCTCGCTTGGTTGCTGAGACTGAAGGGCGCCCCGAACTACTCGCGGCCCTTGAATACGACCTGCAAACCGCAGAAGAGTTCAAGGTCGTGCATAGTCGGAAGGAGAAAAGGCGACATCTGACGCCAGCCATGAGGCTGGCCCGGAATATGGAGAAAAAGACTAACGAGTCTATTCTCAATGATACTCTGGAGGACGAGATTGTCCAACAGAGCACAGCTGCTACTAGAACTGCTGACACTAGTAAGATGGAGAAGGCCAGTCGTAGGCATCAATACCTACGAGAGACCATTCGGTTAACATCTCTGGACGCGGGTCAGTCCCCGGAAGAGGTGGATGTAGTTCTGAAGGGATTGGACAAAAACACAATCGCCGACAACGAACTGCAGCTGTTGGTCCGGAATGCCCTCCGAGCCAATGCCGCTAGTGGGTTTCAGTTCTTTAAACCCATGTGTATAAATGACTGTATTAAAGATAAGCGGTCATCCAAGCTTCCGGAGGAGGTGGGGCCCGACGGTCTCTCCGACGACGAAGAATGGATCAAAACTGATCCTTTAGGCAAGTCGGTACAGCTGTACCACTTCGAATTGCTGGAGAAGGTCCGGACTGGTAGCACTAAGTACCATTCGCTCCTTCAGAAGGCAAAATTGGCATGGGCAATGTCTAGATGGCATTCATTTAGTAAGTGCCCATTCAAAGCTTGTCAGGACATCGACGAGACCCTGGAGAAACCCCGAACTTGGCCTACCAAGGTTCGGTATGCCAGACATCTGACCCGCTTTCATGTACGTCATCTCATGCGATATGACTGCCTGAGTGTGGGTTCGAAGGGCAGCAAGGGTTGTCCGAATGGGGGTCTGTTCTATACCAGAGCAGATATCATTCGACACCTTGCCAAGTTCCATGGCTTGGCTATGGAGACCGCGGCGGAACGAATTCAAGCCGCTCACGCAGAAGTCTACTCCCATTTCGGGACCACGGTAGACAAGAATGACAACCTCGAGGTGGATTTTGGCACCAACGAGAAAGGGAAGGTGCGGGTATTCTACAAGGTAAACCCGGACCGCACGTATCTCCATGTACCGGAGGGCGAACTCTACGATGAATTCGAAGAGTATCAGCAGCGTACCAGTACGCGGAAGCGGCGAGCTCCGAGAAAATCCGACGGATCCTCGGAGCCAACCGACCCGAAGAAACAGAAAACGGACGAAAGACCGTCCGTTATGGAGAAGGCAGATCCGGGGTACCAAGGACCGGCATTTACCTCTCGCAAGACTGACTGGAAGTCGGGCCCCCCGGGCAAGCCACCTCGGCCAAGTCCGGAGGATCCGAACTCCAGTACGGGAGGGGCGTTCGCTGACGAATTCCCCAACCTGGATTTGGTTCCGGGTGGGGAGTCACAAACTCTCACCCAGACCGGGAAGGACAAGGCTTCGGTGAAGCAAAAGCCGAAACCAAAACAGACTCCGGATCCCCCACAGGAGGCTCCGGAGGGGCACCATGTCTTACGACTACGGGGCCCGCCCTCGTTTCCTCCCGCCGACTTCAAGTCCTACGAAGCCGGACAGGAGGCCATGAATCGGTGGCAGGATAACTTCCATCGATTGCTTTCTGACTTAAGTCAGGAGGTGGCGATGTTGTCGCTGGATACAGTGCATCATCTCCACCGGAGTGAAGTCGCTACTCAGAAAGCAGCGGCCACGGAGTCGGTTCAGGAGGAGCGTGAAAATGCTCGGACTGAGCGAGTTGCTGCTAAGTCCGAAAGGAAAAAGCAGAAGCTGGCAGTCAAGAACGCCGAGGAAAAACTGGACCACGAACGTCGGAGGTTCAGAGACTGTTTCGCGCACGAGATGCACGAATGGGATGGGACTCGTGCTCAAATCGAGCTCTGGCTCCAGGAGCTGACGCTGGCGGAAGCTGAGTCAGACTCTGATGAGGAGGAGGCTGCGGCCCAGTCGAGTCCTAAAGACGACTCGGAGTCCGGATAGGATTATCCTATCTTAGGACCCGATCAAGAAGAAGGGGGGGTATTTTTAATATACCAACCCTACATGTGAAAAACACTCTATTATAGGGTGTTCAAGGATCCGGACGAGAAGAAGCGGCAGGCTGGCTACGCAAGGAGTCAGTCTGCCAGGCAGAACGGACGGAGGAGGACGAGGAGATCCGGAGAGAAACCCAACGCTCGGGATAGGAGTACACTACCACCAGGGATCTGATACGAGATGTTTTTTTTCTATAAACTATATATCAGGACCGAGTGCTCCTAATTATAAGTCCGAAGATCGCCTGGAGGCAGGACTTGGAATTTTTTTATACTACTATAAGCTCCCGAGCATGAGCTATGAACTTTCTCGTTCCGGTTAGTAGGAGCTGAATGAAGTAGGTTCTGAAAGCCGGGCGGAATGCATCATCAACAACAGAGGATCCGGATCTTCGCTATAAAATCACGTATGATATCTTTTGTAATAATACCTTAATATGTGTCTAAAAACCTTAAGAGAAGTGATAGTGTTTATCACTTATAAAGTATTATTCATTACGAGTGTAATTAGCTCGGGGTCTTGAAGGGACGAAATTTTTTCTACTGTGATATTGTACTTTTTCAAGTGTTGTGTATACTATATGTATAGATTAACTCCATCTATCCTAGGGAATGGGGCGTAATTTTTAATTACGATCTATATGTGTAGATATGTGTGTAATTAATACCTTTTGTGTTCAACAGTAACGTCATATTGTTTGTAAGGTATAACTTTAATAAACCCCTAAGGTGGTATTTATAAGATAATGCCAGTCCGCAGTGTTTTCGGACTATAACCTTAATTATTTACCTCCCGGTTATTATCTGGTAGGGGGTAGTGTAGGGGCTAGGGTTATACGGGGTTATTATATGGCGAGTGCTGTTGGATGCTGTGTTGCGAGCTCAGTCCGAACCCTTCAGTCCGACGGTAGGTGGCGACACCTACCCCGGGCTTGGGGTATGGACAGAGGTCGCTATAGGCTTCCGGTCTGCGTGTGCGCGCGCAGGCTGGCTGCCTATATATACCCGGCATCTGACGGTACTCGTCGGTTACTCTGAGCCACGCTGGTGAAGAGACCCCGTGATCATATCGGCTGCTTAGCCTACTGACCCGTTCCGAACTCTATAGGGAGTTCGCACACTTAGTGACTGCTTGTTTAGGTTTACCTGAATAAACCTGATATTGCAACCTGTAACACTTGATCCGAACTGTGTCGACTTTGTTCTTTAATTGATACTCTACCAATATCATAAAGATACGAAAGTCCGTTTATTACAATAGCTAAAAGATGGGAGCAAGAAAATTATGAAAAAAGATAATAATTCAAAATTAAGAAATTTCTAGGGTCCCTTTGCCCCGCCCCAAAAACCCTTTTGCCCTGGGACTTTTAGCCTATGACCTTTGTAGGTCAGAATATGTTATGCTATCCCACTATGCTATTACCTAATGGAACTAGCACAATATTACTTATTTTCGTGGATGACATACTTCTTTGCTTTCTTATGAAAAATAAACGCTTCAATTCAGGGTTTTATCTCTGAGTTATTTGCCATCTTCCTTTAAGGGGTCTGTTTTGCCCCGGTCTCCCCCCCCCCTCTCCCTATACCTATACGTATGGGAATTAGGCCTAGTATAGACTCTGCTGATTTAGCAAGTATCAAAAATACCAAATATTAGGTGCTTTTGTTCATCTGTGGCTCCTGACATATCATGTAAGCCTATAGCCCAGGAAAGCAAAATGTATTAAAATTGTACTAAATATAATGTGGCTAATTACTTAAATTTTTTTTTGAAAAAAGTGCATTTTAGGGGGTGGTGCACGTTATTACCACATGCGCGATATTACCCGCATTTACCCTACCCTACCGATGACCAAAATAATGGTGGGGGGAGGCATAGATTAGTAAAATGTTGTTTTTTCTTTAATGGGTACCGGTATTGAAATGGGGGTGGACGGCTAAATTTGACACGGCGACATGGCCTTTTCTTAAAATCGACATGCGACATTGAGCTTAGTGACATGAGGGAAAAAATAAGTGACATGACATAGGGTGTTTCTTAAAATCGACATGGGACATGAGAGGTTCTTAGAGGCGACATGGAACATGAGGATTTTAAATGACATGAGATGGACATTTCTTAAAATCAACATGCAACATGGGAAACGCCCCCCCCCCCCAACACACACACACATCTATACCCCCAGTATAAGCATGCGGGTAGGCTTCATTGTATGAACTGATTTGGTTGAAGAGGCACTAAAAAGGAGATGCAAAACCAAGCCAACACCTGAAATATGAATTTTCATCACCAAAATGTGCATTGCGACCTTACCATTGAAAAAAACACAACCTGAGATGATACATGCACTTGCAAATGGATCATCTGAGATTTATCTCCCTGGACAATTGAACAGAAAAGAGGCAGAGTCACTGTTGGTAGGTATAAGAAACATACTTTTTTCCCCAATGAAACTACTTGACGAGAACATGCTTTCAGGGCCACATCCATTGTAATTTGTAGGGCTGAAAAGGGGGAATGTATGATATGGCATGAAGGGTCTGTACCTTGATTCGATCCCAGCGCATGTCATGAGTAACGTTTTTCTATGAGGTATCTGTCATCTTTTCTCTTACAAAAGAAGTAACACAAAATATGCGTCGTACTGAAACGGAATCACACGATGGAACAGATCGTATTTGTTAGTGAAGTTAAGTGTCAATCAAATAGAGATGATTCATTACATAGACACTAGTAAATACTTCACCTCTGATATTGTTATCAATTAATTGTGTCCATACTAATATCCAATACACTAGCACGCATGTGGACGTTGGAGAATGGGTTGCCAACCCCACGTAAAAGGCAATTTCCTGAAGTCGGACCACTGATATAAGGGGGAGGGGGGTCCTGGTCAAACATTTGCTAGGCCTAAATTCCTGAAAAATATAAATATTTCTAAAAAAGATTAAAGATCAAAACAATTCGGAAGAAAAGCTATGGCTGGCCCTATTTTGGAAGCTATGGTCGGATTGCCTGAAACACAGCCTTTTTTTGCCTCGCACGTAACGTCAACATTATGACAATCAATAAACATAAAGTGTCTCAGCATAGCACATTCTCTCACGAGTTTGTCACTAATTAACTATGACAATTATCTGTCATCTCTTTGTCAGACAGATATACATGCATCAATTAATTTATCAAATACACATGTATGTTCAATTGAGGAGACCGACACTTACTTTAGCTAATCCCTAAGTTAACCCCTAAGATAAGTTTTGGAGCAGATAAATTAACATTGGTTAATCTATCTGTACGATAACAACGAGAACTAGTGCCAGTTCAAATAATATTATATTCATAATAATATTATATCAGATAGAATAGCAGGACAATAGTTATACATACATGCCCATGCCTCTATATGTCCCATACATAGTAACCAAACATCCACCCATAGCAATCACCTACCAGTATACGGTCGTTGAGGCCGCCCTTAGCCGTACCTATACATTACACTGGTAGCGGAAGTACACCATGTGGTGGCATGACCTGCTCTGAGCACCTCACACGAGGCAGTACACAGGTACCAGCGCCGATCACTCAGAGCTGCTCCCCGTCATTAGAGGCCGGCACTGAGCTGACATAGCGCCCATACACTGTAGGTGGGAGCTGAGGGAGAGGGGGGTCTATGGGCACCGTGATTGCTAATTTCAGGGGCTCTGGGCCTTATTAAGATGGATGGGTCCCTTCGTCCTCTTTAGCTTCTAATTAACGGAGCATGTTTGCAAATCTACAGATGCTCTATAACTGTTTCTTCTCCAGTGCAGGTGGGCCAGGTGCTATACACATACATATTGGGTGGTTGTGTACCCTAGGGTAATTATTCAGGAGACGTACAAGATGATGAATCTGTTTCCATCCTGTTATATTATTTATTATAAGACTTAAATTACTGTGAGCAGCAGCTCTAAGGAAATCTCAAGACACATTAATTATAACTAAAAGAATACCAATGCATTCTATACACTGGAGGTGTGGCAGACATGCTACTCAGAAAAAAACTGTGTTGATGCATTGAACCTAATGTAAATTTAAACAAATTCCTTCTGCGAGGAGGTTATTCCAGAGTAAACATAATCAGATCCAAAGTGGGTTTCCTCATAATATACAAACGCAGTCACATAGTGTAGCAAAATGCTACCCCTCTTATGTCAAGAAGGGCCGTGGCGTAAAGGTAGAATGTAAGAGAACTATTGATCTTTTTGTGCATGTTATATGACACTTGGAACTGAACATGATGGATGGGTTTCATCTACTGCCTTACCGAGTGGTACCCATTGCTACTGTCCCCTGGGAAGGACTGGTACTCCAGACCTCATACTACGACGTTATCGTTACAGTTCTGCATCTCCATGCCAATATTCTGTACATATATATGTGGCCTTGTGACATTGACGTATTACATAATTATCTATGCAACATAGATGCGTACAAGAAACATCAAAGAGAGTGTTCCAGTTGTCATTATGCATTCATCTAAGGGATACTATTATTAGTTCAGTCACAAATTGATCACTATGATTATACCAGTGTAACGGACGTGAAATGATAAGACCAGCAGAAGTATCAATTCGGTTACAAATGCAATAGCGTTTATGTTGATGGTATTCTAGTAGTAACACATGTTTATCAACATTGCACTAGGTTCTAATGGTAGGTCCATAGGCTATCAAACCACTATGTAGAGTCAGAGAGGAGGTAGTACACCTCACATGGATAGTCTGCAGACCAAGCTGCCTACATAACAGTTTCAGGCCCCGACTCTATAATAGTCTGGGCAAACTCTTATAAAAAGACTTGTTTGGCTAACTTGTCTTCAGGAGTTGACCAATCAAATGTACACTGTTCAGGAGTTGACCAATCAACTGTACACCGGTCCCTGTGCACAGTCTGGCAGGGTAGAAGTCACGATCTACACATAGCAGTTCCACCAGTCCCAAAAGTGTACTGGTATTGCATGAACCTTCCGAATTAAGCAACTTTGAGCAACGATTAAAGTTGATTAAAAAGACCTGCCTTCAACAGCTTCAAGCAACTTTAATTTCTTTTCATATATATAATTATATCAAACTTAAATATGCTGTTAGCTGCTGACAGAAGGCCATTAATCATCTTAATTCTTTGTCTAAAGTTACTTAAATCGGATAATTCATGCAGTGCATGGATAAACGAGGTTGCCTACTTGACTGCCAAATCTATATACTATTACTCGTGCGCCTAGACCAGTATTGATTCAAGTTATAGCAATGCTGGGTAGTTATAAAGTAGTGACATGACCATTTAATCAATAAAACCTGATTTCTACGCCTACAATACGGGAAGAGGGAATTTGAAGCTGTTATACGACCTGGGATATAGATTTTTACTTGAGCGCTTCTGAGCTGCTCCAGTGTCCACGAATAGAATACTTCCAGCAAATTGCTTCCATGGATTTAGTATGGTTAAAATTCACAAAATAGGTTATTAGTAGACTCCAGTAACTTGAGCAAGGCAATGAATTATGCACAAGGTGAACAAAATCTACATATTCCAGGTCACATACCAGCTTTAACTTTAGCACTTAGTAGCCAACCTTTTCGCTGACTAACTATAGACACCAGCGATTATTACATCCCAATGCACCTGTATGGTAGGTAGGCCATGACAGGACTTACTATGGATAGCAGCCAGGCGCATCTTCACTGTCCACAAACAAGGCATAGGGTGCAGGGACCGCCCCAAGGCCACCCTGGTCGTCAAGGACCCGCTTTGTTCACGTTCCGGCGGAAGTATGGGAGTCGCCGGGGGTCACAGCGGACAAGGCCTCGCGGCAACAAAGCAGTGCCGAATGCTGCTTCAAACAAAGACTGGCCACAGGAGTCTCCAGCCGTGGCACTCTGCCCGCACGCACGGGATAGCTCTCCCACGTGAGAGGACAGACGTTCAGAGCGTTATCTTAATAAGACTATTAAGACAGTCTTAATAGTCTTAATCTTAGTCTGAAGTAGCCACCTTACCTTCTACATAATCTGACAGATGGAGCCACCCTTACTTCAAGTGCCACTATTGGGTTATAGTGGAAAACTAAAGAAGAGCAAAAAAAAGGTCTGGAGGATATATTTATTGATTGATAAATAATGTATAATATAACATAAGGGAACGGGCGAAACTGTACATATATATGTATGAATATGTATGGGTATAGTAGATATACATTGAATAAGTGGGGGGAAACAGTACACTTTAAGATACAAGTACAGTGAGATTAATATAATAAGAGAAAAGAAAGTCGTCGCATACATTAAGTCACATGTAAATCAGACAAGCCCAGTACGCGGGCCACGCAGTAAATAACGAATATAAGGAACATGTATAAATAATGTTATAAGGTCCTGTAATGGTAGACTTGGCTACAATAAGAGTCAAAAGTTATATGGACTAAATATATTCAGCTCTGTGGCCAGGGTCTAGAGCCCGAGCAGGAAAGCAACAAATAAATTAGGATCCGGGCTGACACAGCTGGTGGGAAAGATAACAACGGTATAAAATCCAGGTCAGGAGATAAGCTAAGATCGGGAAGACGAACGGCGAATGGGGAACGCGGCCTCAGCGATGGGAGCAAGTAGTACAGGCAAATGGGGCTATGCGTCGGGGTTAAAATCCATATGGCCAGGATGTCCGTGGCCGGGGTCTTCGAGAACAGCAGGTGGGGTAGGTAGCGAAGGAGGCGGTTAACCAGGGCCTCAAGGGCAGCAGGTGGGGTAGCTGGTGAAGGAGGCGATCACTAGGGCCTTGAGAGCAGCATAGGGGGTAGGCGACGACACAGGCTGAAGGCCGGCCCCGAACACAACATGGCCGCGACCATCCCCTGCCTAATTTATTCAGGATGGTCTTGAGTAGGGCCGCCTAATGGCCAATCAATAGAGATGAGAGATGACGCTGACGAGCAATCAATAGGTGCTGGGTGTGGTCATGAAGGGAAGCTGAAATAAAGTAAAAGAAACAAGTATAGGCCTGGGGGGGAAGGAAAGCGCAGTCAGTTATCAGTGGGCGTTTGGGGGAGTACGATCGAGAAGACCAGATGGCACTGTGTAACTCCTGAGGAGTATGTGTGTGGTTCTAAAGGTTTAACATCAGTTTAACATTGACTAACAACGGTCTTGTGATCTAGACGTTGGGAAATATGGATCATTGGAATCTGTGCATTTATGTATAACGTTTCAATTAGAGATATGGTGTAACGACATTGCCACCGGAATTGTATATTGAATGTTCTATTCACATGCTAACCTGGAGTCCTGTATTCTGGAGAGAACCATGGAGTTAGTGATACAGTATACCGGTTTTATAAGCATGGAGCTGGAGAGTCAATTGTATAGACTGGCCGACCTGATGAATTGGAAACTGATAGTATGTGTATACCCCGGATCCATAGTGATGACCGGAGAGTAACCATTAGATTGCACCTGTGTTCTCGTAAAACCGATATCAGACCCATCGGTATCATAGAGAAGCGTATAAGGTCGTCTTCGAGACATGTTGACGATTATGATATGGACATATAATAACCTAATTGAAATCAGGTCGAAAGTATTTATTGGTTGATTGCGTGGAGACTTATACATTCTGGATTCCATAAAGGATTCCTGCTGGATATTTATATGTATACTTTGCCTTGACTAAGGCCGTCGCGTATAATTATCAATGCAAGCCCTGGAGCTAAATGATAGAAATGATGTACATATCTCTATATATATGAAGGGAAGGCTGTGATTACAATATAAACCTGTGAAAGTGCTCTATATATATATCATAACATCCATAACATCAAATAAAGCTGGATCTCACTACCCTTGCGTTATCCTTGGGCGGAAGCCTACCTCTGACTAGTTTACCCCACAGAGTAAGAGTGTAGAAGACGAATATTGGACCCCATTTAAGTATACTAAAACGCTATGTTTGTATAGGACATTAACTATAGCCCAGATGGTGGTTTACTCTGGTTTGGCTGGGATGGACTTTCATGTCTCTGACGCCATTCCCCGTACCGCCCAGCGGCTCGCTGCCATGGGGGGCGCCCGGAGGGGGTGAGCAGGGTATAGAGCACACAGGACACAGCAGTAAAGTACACATAGGGCTAACGAACCAAGTATATAGGAACACAAACAGAGAGGAGGATATACAATTTATAGACACAGAAGGAGAAGGGGAGGAATCAACAGAAGAAGAGATTGATGAAAGGAGCCTCCAACAGGGGACTGATCAACCCAGGAGGGGGCTGAGATCGTCAGGGGCGGTAGAGGAGATAAGCCTAGGATATAGGAACAGAAGAGAGGTGGCAATTAAGACAGGAAAGAAAAAGGAAAAACCACACACATCCCGGCCAGGTGAAAGGGAAGAGCTACCCGAGGTAAGGCCTATACCAACAGGAGCAACACCCTACCCAGGACTGTCGGCGGTACTGTGCCGGCCAATACATAAGGAAACTGACAGGACATCACCTGGACCACCTATAGTAAGAAACAGTGAACAAGAACAGGTGGAAAACGGGCAGCGGCGAGGGGCCCACGGGGCCACGGTTGGAGCAGCTGACAATGACTTAGAGGTGGGGGGAGAAACAGAAAACCAAGAGAACAGAGAACCACAGAACAGAACAGTAGAAAAAGGGGAGGGCGAGGGAAAAGGGGAGAACAAAGAATCAGAAAAGGAAGAGGAAAAGGAAAAAGAAGAAGAAGCATCGGAAGCTGGAGAACTAGAACAGGAAGAACCAGAAGAGGAAGGAGAAGAAGGAGGAGAAAGTAGAACAGAAGAGGAACGGGTGGAAGGAGAAGAGGAGAGCACAGAAGGGGAAGGGGAAGAGTTGGAGAGAGAAGAAGAAACAGAAAAAGACCAAGACGAACAGACTCCGATAGTAAAAGTTACAGAGCGTATATACAGCGAGGGAGAAGGAGAAGAAGTAGATGGGGAGACAAAGGGAGAACTGATCACAGCCACCGATAGTGGCACACCTCTAAGTCATAACCTCGGAGAGGGGGGACATTTAGAGACAGTAGTTAGGAAGTTATTCATAGAAAGAAGACGACTAGGGAGAAAGAGGGAAGGGACAGAAAACGAGAAAGACAGAACTCCAGCAACTAGTAAGACATATAGCACAGATGAAAGGGAAGATGGTACAACAATAATAGGAGGGGAACAAATCAGCCTAACACCAATACAAAGAGAGATAACGAGCCCTTTCTTTAAGGAATACAATATAATACAGGAGCAGGAAGACAGTGAGACAGAAGAATCATTGACACAGAAAAGAACAGAGGAATATGTATTACAGCATGCACGGGATGGAGAAGCAATAATAACACAGGTAGGGATACAACAAAGACTACAAAGCCCAAAAATAGCTATAATACAGCTACAGGAAAAAGGGAGCATAGAAAAATCAGCAAAGAAAGGAACACCAACACACAGAGAAGGACAGAATATAGGTCTGAGCCAGGAAGAACAAGCGAAGGGGATCCAGGAAAAAGGAGACGAAAGGAATAGGGTAGAAAGGAAAAGAGACATAGTACAATTAAAAAACCATATAAACGAGGAGCAGAGGATAACAGGAAGCAACAGGAGACAACAGGAAGAATACAGAGAAGAAGCAAAAAGGAAGTGGGAGAGAGCTGCAACAAGAGAGAAAGGAACAGAGGAAGAAGAAACAACAACTGAGGAAGGACAGAAGGTAGTAGAAAGAGGAGAAAAGGAAAAAGGGATAAATGAAAAGAACAGGAGCCAAGGCCTGAAAAGAAAGGAACCGATTAGAAGCAGAAGTAGTAGTGAGGGAGGACTCGTGAGTAGTGGAGAGGAAGAGGAAGGAGACCACAGAAAGGGAGGCAGAAGAAGTAGAAGCAGCGATAGCCAATTGAGACTAAATAAACAGGGGCTTTATGAAGACGTACTGCCAGGAATAGGGATAGGGTATTGTAAGAAAACAACAACAACCGAGGAGGAGGACAAAGAAAGAGCAGCAGAAGAGAGAGATAGGAAGCTAGAAGAGACAAGGAAGAGAATAGAGAAAGCAAGAGCGGATAGGGACAGAGAAGACAGGGAAAGAGAAGAGAGACAGGAAATATTAAAAAGAAGATTATTGAAAGAAGGGGAGGAAAGAGCAAACAATAATAGGATAAGAGAAAGAGAAGAGGCAGAGAAAAGGAGATTAGAAAGAGAGAGGATAGCAAAGGAAGACGAGGAGAGAAATAACAGGAAGACAGTATACTACCCAGAAGAGGAGGAGGAACAAGAAGAGGAGGAGGCTGTAGAAGTGGGAGGAATAGACGACATCATGCCTAACCCAAGCCTAAAGCTGCCTACCTTTACGGGAAAGCAAGGTGAAGACTATGAAGAATTTCTGGATGAGATAAAAATGATTTCGGGGGTGTGCGGATGGACACCAGACATAGAATTAAAATACGTCAAACTATGCATAAAAGGAGCAGCAGCCACTTGGATGAAAGCCATACAGGAACGAGAAAAAGATTCATTGGATAAAGTCAGGAAGATACTGAAAGACACATTCGATGACAATAGATCCCCATGGCAAAAACATCAGGACCTAACTCATTTAAAACAAGAAAAGGGTCAGTCAGTAAGGGATTTTGCCCTGCAGGTGAAGGAATATGACGGACCGGGCAAGGACGATTCATCTATGATATCAGTATTTGTATCAGGGGTAAAAGACAGTATCGCGGAAGAATTAGAAAAGACAACCCAGTTAACATTCAATGCAGCGGTGCAGAAGGCAGAACTACTGGAATCCATAGAAAGAAGGAGACAGGGAAGAAAGGTAAAGCTAGGGATGGCCGAGGTATATGAGACAACAGATAACAGTCTAAGGGGATATGAAAGAAATGAGAGAGAGATGAACAGAATGATGGAGATGTGCGCCATGGAATACAGGAACCAATGGTCGGAAAAGAATGAGGTACCGACAACATGGCAGGAAAACAAAGGGGGAGACAGAAGAGGTGATTATAACAACGGCAACAGACAGGAACCCCAAAGGACACAGACGACGAACAACAATACGGCAGGAAATGGATGGAATAACAGGGATGGAAGGAACAACGGGGGAACCGCAGGAGGAGGAAATGGGTACAGAGGGAATGCCAATCAATACATGAACAACAGGATACAAGGACAAACAGAGGAGATGGACAGCAGAGAAAAGGGTTCAATGAGAGCAAGAGAGTACGTAAGGATGATAGGGGAGCAACCACCTGGCGCGGCAGGAGGATTCAGGGGAAAGTACTGTCTCATCCACGACACTAGCACACACACCACGGACCAATGTTACTACTTGAGCCAATATAGGGAGAGTATGAGAATGAGAATGCCCCAGAGCAGGAGGGAAGGACCAAATCAGGGAAACGGAGTGGCTGGTCCGTTCCAACCCCGGAATTAAACCTGTTAAGCAGGGACGGATCAGCGAGACCCATGGAAGAGAAGGGACAGTCACCTATGTTTATAGAGATGAACATAGGATGGAGAACATACTATGGTTTAGTAGATACAGGAGCATCAGACTGCTTTATATCAAAGGAGACATTGGAGGAGATAAATGAAGACCAGATCTGGGAAAGAAAGGAAGTCAAAGAGATATCAGTAAAATTAGGGGACGAGACAGACAGAAAACTAAAAGAGATAGTGAGACTGAAATGTAACCTGCAGGGCTCAGGGGTATGCTACCAATTTTACGTGGTAGACAAACTGATGTACCCCATTATAATAGGAAGAAACCTACTGAATGACACACAGGCAGAAATTAAGATGACAGAAGGTAAAGTAACGTTGTTCACAGGGGACCCTGTTTCAAGCATAGGCAGCATGGTGATAAAACCATGGGAAGAGAAAATAATACAGGTAGCACCTTGGAGGAGAGACAGTGGGCGATATGGAGAAGTGGTCAGATTGGAACCATCAAACCTCACCGTAGCAGGAGTGGAACATGCTTTAAACTACACGGATAGAGGATGGTTTACGAAGGTGTGCAATGCCACACCGGATCCAATATTCATTGGTAGGTGGGACGTGCTAGCATATGCAAAAGAAGGGAGAGCAGACCATCTCAGGTTAGAGAATACATTAGGACACCTGGAAATAGATAAGTCAATAAAGGAGTGTATGGCTATATATAAAGACAACGGGGAGGAGAGAACCCAACAAACAGAACAGGCAGGCACAAGATGGGGAGAGAGACAACAAAAGGAGGGCAGAAACACAGAAAAGGAAGAAGAGATAATGAAGCTAGAAATGCCCGATACATGTATGAATCAGGAAGAACAGATACAGTTTAAAAAGATGCTAGTCAGAAACAAAGACACATTGGCATTCAGTATGGAGGAGATAGGACACTGCACATGGCAACCAATGAAGATAAGAGTGGACGAGTCAAAGGGACCATGTCAAGCCAGACAATTCAGATATTCCCCACAGAAAATGGATATAATAGACACGCAGATCAGGCAGCTGTTGAAACTGGGTATAATAGAACCCAGTAACAGCGCGTGGCGCAGCCCTCTGGTAGTAATACAGAAAAAGGACGGTAAGCCCAGGCTATGCACAGACTATAGGGTGCTGAA
The DNA here is from genome assembly GCA_947462335.1 of Harmothoe impar. Taxonomy (NCBI): domain Eukaryota; kingdom Metazoa; phylum Annelida; class Polychaeta; order Phyllodocida; family Polynoidae; genus Harmothoe; species Harmothoe impar. The sequence continues at coordinate 58,624,131 of OX381705.1, read as the reverse complement.
CATGATGACAGAAGACGACACCTATCCAACACCAACAGCTAGAAGCTTGTTCCTATACATGGCTTATAGAAAACCAGTTATTTTCACATGTATCGATTTACTAAGCGGATACCATCAATGTGACTTACACCCAGATAGCAGGAAGTATTCAGCGTTTGCATCACCGCTGGGGGTGTACCAGTGGAAGAGAGTACCATTTGGCATGAGACAAAGCTCATGGCAGTTCACAAAAATAATGTCACTGGCACTGGCAGGACTAATGCCACGAACATGCTTGGCCTACTTAGACGACATCATAATATTCGACCCTAACGTACAATCACACATAGAAAATGTGGAGAAAGTGCTGAAGGCACTACAGGGAGCAGGACTCACGGTAAAACCATCAAAATGTGAATGGGGAAAGAAAGAAATAAATTTTCTCGGGCACACAGTAAACGCAGAAGGACTGGGAACACAGCCTAGGATAATAAAGAAGGAACAAGAATTCGGTAGACCAAACAACAAGGAAACTCTACAGTCGTTTCAGGGGCTGTGTAATTATTACAACAAATTTGTAGGAAATTACGCCACATTGGCAGTGCCACTGAACAAACTGTTGAGGAAAGGCGTACCGTTTGTATGGTCGGAAGAATGTGAAAGAGCATTTAAAACAATACAAGACAAACTGACCAGCCCACCATTGCTGGTACACCCAGAGATAGGAGGGCATTTCTATATACTGACGGACGCATCAAATATGGCCTGCGGCAGTGCGGTATGCCACCTGAGGGACGGTGTAATGAGACCAGTCATCTACTATGGATACACATTCACCAAAAGTGAAACAAACTATACCATAACGGAGAAAGAAGGATTGGCTGTGATAAAGACATTAAAACACTTTGAAAATATGCTAGGAGGGTCTAGAATCACTATAATAACAGACCATCAACCCCTTATACCACTACTACAACAAGCAGCAAAGGCGCCTTCAAAGAGGTTGATAAGATGGAGCTTGGCACTGACAGACTTCAACTATGAGATAAAGTACGAACTGGGAAAGACACACTACCTACCAGACTTTATATCTAGGGTGCCATTAAGCGATCAGGAAATAGGAGTGGAGGAAGAAGGAGAGGAATTTGAACCAGAGGTAGGATGTGAGTTGTTGGCAATAGAAGTGGGGACTGGGAGTTCAAGCGGAACGAATACAACCTCCAGCAGCGAAGAGGAAGTAACACCACAACAACAACCAAAGCCACAAAGAGAAACCAACAGGTATGACCGGCCACTGAAGGATATCATAGAAGGAAGACCCAGAAAGCAGGCCAGAGTGAAAAAGGATGAACCGGAAGATATTCCAGTAGGGAGGGAGGAGATCACACAAAAGGAGATCAGAATCGAACAAGAGAAAGACCCTGAATGTAGACCCATAATGGACTATCTGATGAAAGGGGTACTACCAGAATCAGAAAGGGAAGCGGCGGCCGTGTTAGCAAAGGAAGGCTTCATGGGTATAAAACAGGGAATATTATATAAGTTCAGTGATCCTAGAAAGAAGAAGACACAGAGAAGCATGGAAGTGAAGGCACGCACAATGGTACCTAAAAGTATGATACCTAGGGTGTTATACCTGATGCACGACGACATATTGTGTGGGGGCCACATAGGAACAACAGCACTAAACAACAAGCTAGTGGAATCGTTCTACTGGAAAAACATGTACATGGACATAGTAGAATATGTAAGGAGGTGTGAAAGATGCGCCCTTAGGAAGAGAGCACCGCATTTTAGGGCAAAGGCCAGGTCTTGGGACATGCCAGACTACCCATGGCAGGTAGTACAGACAGATTTCATAGGACCGATTAGGAAATCTAAAGAAGGCTACAAATATATAATGACCTTCATAGACCTGCTCACGGGATGGCCGGAGGCGTTCTGTACCAAGGATTGTACAGCCACAACAGCAGCTACAGTGTTCTTGCAACAAATGGCATGTAGGTACGGCAGAATAGAGGTAATGTGTAGTGACAGAGGAAGCACATACCTGGGGAAAATGTTCAGGGAAATTACAGCCCGGCTGACATGTAAACAAAGGTTCACAAGCTCGAGAAATCCGACCGGAAATGCCAGAGCAGAAAGACTGCACAAAACATTGGAGGACGTCATAGCATGTTATGTGACAGAGGATCACGAGTACTGGCCAGATCTGCTAGGAATAGCACTATGGAATATCAGGAGCAATATCAGCCTGAGAACGGGACACTCGCCCTATACCCTTATGTTTGGAAGGGACCCTACGCCGATAGGTTACCCCGAGGAGAGGGAGGAACCACAGGTGGGCAGTGAGGCTGAGTGGTTCATAAGGACAAAGCACTGTATAGAGCTATATAGGCAAATGGCAAAGGAACACGTCAATGTATATGAAACCAAAAAGAGGGATAGGCTGGACAAAGGGGCAAGGCCGGTAGCCTTCAAAGAGGGAGAATATTGTTGGTACTATGACCCCATGTGTGCAGAGAACAATGTATCCAAGTTCGCGGGGAAGTATAGAGGACCATACAGGATACAGGAGGTCAAGGGAGACAATAGGGTACAGCTGAGGTCAATCAAAACTGGAAAGATGATAGGACACCTGACGAATGTAAACAAGCTGAAAAGAGCGTATTTGGAAACAATAGTGGAAGGGGAGGGAGAAATAGTAGGAATACCAGGTAACAGAATAAAGCCCGTGGATCACACAACCCGAAGGGATGACATGCTCGAGATAGAAGGCAGCGGCTCTCAGGAAGAGCCAACCCAACCCAACATAGGGAGGCCTAAACCGAATGTCATTCACGAAGAAAATAAGAGAACCCAAAATGAACAGAGAAATTCAGGAGACACTCAGGACAGTGACTCGGACACTCAGAGGAGTGAGGGGGGGTCCCCAGAGGAGCAAATCCGCCCCCCCGATAGGGTGGTAGGGCCTGATAATATTGGCCGGGCCACACCCGAACAGAACATTCCGGGAGTGGATAGAAAAACGTGGCGGGCAGCCATTAGAATTGCCCAAAGTTTAACAGACAAAAGAGACAAACAGGAGAAAATTTTAGGGAAATGGAGCAAGAGACAGAGGGCTAGTAGTGAGGAAGAAGAGAGCGACGAAAAACAAGGAGAACAAAGGGAAACAAAGAAAAGAGGGAGAACCAAGAATGTAGACATAAGTAGGCAATTACTGCAAGAGAAGGAGAAATTAGAGAAACAGAGACCGGAGAAGAAGACAGCAAGAGCGGACAGAGCTACAGAGAGGAGAAAAAGAAGAGACAGAATAGAGCAATTAGCAGCTAAAGCTAGGAGTGAGGAGGAAATAAGCGATGAGGTGGTGATACCTAAAGGCAAAATAAAAAGACAACCACGACAAGGAAGGGAGCAGCTGAGCAGCTCCAGCGAGTGAGGAGGGTGGGGGGGAGGGGGGAGGGCACGATGCGGCAGTACTCATGCACATCTCCAAGCATACAGACGTACCCGCACAGACAGGGAGCAGCTCAACACAAAGGGGAGAAACAGATACAACCTCACCACTAGGATTGAGAATAAAGGGCCACTGAGGCCATACAGAGACATACTAGTGGAATTTAACAAGGCAATGAAAGAGTATACTGGAAAACACAACAGGTATAAAGGAGCCGACATAAGTGTAAGACAATTAATCAGCCAACTAGAGGACAATCAATTGATATTGATGGAAAGGGACAGCAGAAAGGAGGAGAGACCAACCATAAGTGAAGGGAAAACACTAAAGGAGATAGTAACTATAAGCGAGGGAGAAGAAGAAGGTGGAAACACTAGGTTCACCGACGAGGAAGGGGAGGAAATACAAGAATTGGACGAATTTTTACAGGACTACTGGACGTATCAGACATCAAAGGAGCCGGCAAACCAAAGGGAGAGTGAGAAGAGACAGGAGATAGTAAGGAGAAGTAAGAGGATTGAAAAGAAAGGAAGGTATTACTACGGAGAAGCCTCAACCCCATGCTTCAGGAAAGGGAACCCTGAAAAGGAGGGTTACATAACTGAAGAGGAAAAGAATTGGAGAATAAGGGAAGGAAGGAAGGTAGGAAAGGGAAAAAGGGAGATAGAATACAAAAGAAAGAGGCAGGGGGTAGAGGAGGAAGGAGAGACGGAACAGGAGGAACCACTGGATTATTCCAGGAAAGGGAAACAGATCAGAAAGGATAGTGAAGTAACAAACAAACAAACGAAGGAAGCATCCACTCAGACAAGGAAAGCTTGGAGGCTAAATATTATAATAGAAGGAAAAAGTGGAGGAGAAGACACCAGGGAGGTAGATACACAAACAGAAAGTACAGGAGAGGACACAGACAGGCCATACTACCTGGAGGACGGGGAACAGTATATAGGGGAAGGGTATAAATGTAACTGGTGTCCACTGGTGTGGCCTACAGAAGGTGGCAGGAGAGAACACTTTGAGATAATACACCAACCCAGAACGATACGATGTAGCATATGCAAGGGAATGTATGCATCGAGACATGGACTAAAGAGACACATCAAGAGAATTCACTGTAAGAAGACAGACGAGGCAAAAGAGGATGAGTAGGGAAACAGCTAGAACCCAATGGAAGGACTCATCCAAAGGGAGGAAGGTAGAAAAAGGGAATAAGGAATATGACAAAATGTTGGTAACAGCAGGAAAGTACAAAGGACAAAGAAGAGGAGATGTGGCCGATGTCATGTGGACCCCAGGATACTACTTGCCGCCATTGTTTAAGAAGGAGAAAGCCTCCCTTTTCCAGCTATGCATGCAGAAAATATCACAGAGTAGAATCAACATTGACGCACTGCCAACAGTATTAAGATGGCAGGTCAATAAACACCATATGAAATTTGGGGTAAGGATGATAACAGACAGTAGATACTATACCCCAGTATGTTATGTACATGCTGCACTGGAGGCCAGGATGAAGTGTAGACAATGTATCAGAAGAAGGGACGCATGGGATATGCTAATGCTAAGGATACAGAAGTTACATATCACTGAAGGAATACTGATCAGCGAAGGGAAGAGAATGGCGATCAAAGCCGAGGAGAGAACAGAACAAAGGAGATTGGCAGTGGAGAGGCCAGTAAAGACAAAAGCAAAGGATGGCCATAAAACTATATAAAATTTTGAAAAGAGGGTTGGACGTCCAAAGTCAGGGAATAGAAATAGTGGGGTAGAAAAAAGGAGAATATGGGGGGGAATGGGAGGGGAAGGGGGGAGCCGAGATATAAAAGACAAAGAAGAAAAACAAAAAGGGGGGGGGGGGGAGGGAGAACGGGGACCAGACGACAGAAGGATAAGAGGAACAGCAGGAGGAGCGGACGGACCAGTTGGAGCCAAGGAGCCAACGAGGCAGGAGGTGGAGACCAGCCACCCACCACCGGGAGACACAGTTCGGGCCCATAACACCACAGACCATGTACCACAGTTGATGGTTGGAGTGGTGAGCAGTTAGGAGGAACTCAGGGCGTGGAGACTGCACAGCAACAGCTACTCACCGGGGAGCCCCTGGAGGAGGGTTGCTACAAGCAATAATAATACAGAACAACACGAGATCAGCACTGCAGGGCCACAAGCAAAGAAGGGAGAGGAGTACAGACTAAACAACATAACGGAGCCCTGCAGGGTAACCTGCAGGGGGGAGAGAGGAAACAAAGACAGGCAACAGAAACAGTGGAAATGGCAGGGCGAATGATGAGAACATTTATATGTGATAAAGAGACTCAACAACGGATAGAAGGCCAAACAATACCCATACAGACGATTGTAGAAAAACAGCAACCTTTATATTTAACTAAGGAAGGAGCTGTAATTGACATGATACAGGTCAATTTGAATGGACCAGGGAGACTAGAATGGAGACTACTAACAACAGAGGGAATAACAGCCGGATGTAAGTCAGTGGCCGAGCATGGGAGAATAGTAATGGCAATCAACACACCACTCAACATGCCAGAACTACAGCTGTTTGTAGAAAGGAACGAGGAAGGGGAAGAGGTCATGATAGGGAAAGGAGCAGAATGAACGGCGACCAGAGGAAAAGAGGGGGAGTGCTATTTGAAGCACTAGAACGTATAAGACAACAAACAAAGGTGGTAGCAGATTTTAGAAAACTACAACTGAGGGAGGACGATCTAGTAGAGGACGAATGGAGTAGTACGGACAATACAGAACAATATGTACAACATAAAACAATGTCAACACCAAAAGGACATATAGTGACATGTTCTACAAGCATAACATACAGCAGAGTAGACGACGAAACAGCGGTAGTATATATACCGATCAGCACAGAGAGACAGGAAGGAGAGGTAGGAGACAGTTATAGAGCGTTCGGATTGAAGATAATACCATTCCAAATGATGGGAGAGGGACAAACATGCCTTACAATACCCGTGTACAATGACAAGATAAAAGGAATGAGCCAAATGATAGGACTTACCGGTAACTGTGTATGCCTGGTGTGTGTAGCTACTCTTGTGAAGGAGGCTAAAATGAAAGGAAAACATATATCAGAGTATGTGCACAGGGCAACCACAGTACCATATTATTTAGAAATGAGACAAATGCACACCCCTGGATGGGTAGAGGGAATGAATCGACTGTAAAATAAGAAAGGCAGACGACATGGGCCAAATAATACAATGCATGGGGCTACAACCCAACACACCATTTGACCCCGAGCCATATAAAATAAAGAAAATGACACCAGTAAGACAAAGTGCTATCAGAAGGAAACCCCGAGGTAAACAATATATAGGGCCGAGGACGGGGGAAAGATACGACATTGTAAATAACATAAGTACAGGTGAGCCAATGTATATTACGGCTGAGACACACCACAGCCAAGTACAAAGAATATAAAAGGAACCTAGGATAATCAAAGGAACGTACCGAGTGTGGGGCAGAAACGGCGGGAGAATCAGGTGGAGTCCGAGAAGCAGGAGAAATCCCATAAGGAGCAGTAGAAGCAGAGCTGTTAGAGGCAGTACGGCGACGAAGGCGGAGACGATGGCTCCGGCGGGGCGCCATACCGGATGAGACAGGACTAGGTGATCCCACGGAAGAGCCTGAAGATATATCCAGGCACACAGGTAGATACGACGGCCCACGACACATGGAGGCAGGGGTGGGGTCCGGCACCACCACCTCCAGGCCAGAGGTCAACGGTATCAGGAGCCCTGAAGAAGGGGCGGAAGAGACAGAAGAGGCTGGAGTCACAGTAGTCACAGGAACAGTGGCAGGAAGAGAAATAGAAGTAACAGAGACGGGGTCATGGGAAATAGAAGCACAGGTGGAATGGGTAGTAGGGAGGCTCATCACCAATGAGGGTGTGTTGGAATTAGTGGCAAAAGGAGAACTGAGGTGGGAAGTGACAGTGTTGACAGTAGAATGGACAGAAGTAGAAGAATGGGAGGTAGAGATAACAGAAGAAGTAGTTTGGGAAAGAATAGAGGAAGAAACAGGAGATGAGAACCAGGAAGAAAAAGGAGACATGTACTCAGAGATAGAGGACCAAAGAGCAGTGGGTGTGGCCTGTTGAACAGAGGAAAGAAGGGCATCATAACGGGTGGCAGAGTCCACACGAACAAAGAAGTCATGGATGGAATCAGAGGAAGATAGATCCAAAGGGAGAGAAGAGGTGGAAGCAGGCATAGGAAGAGGCAAAGAAGAAGGGAGAGACAGAGGAGGTAAAGGGAATGGAGAAGGGGCGCTACCCACATCAACGACACAAGGAGTCAGGAGAAGAGGATCAGAGGTAGGAACGGCATCAAGGGAAGGAGGAGATATAGAAAGAGAGATAGGAACGGAGAGAGGAAGAGTTGGCAAGAGCAGGGGAGGAGAAGAGATAGTCACAGCAGTGACTTCATCAGAAGGAACAGAAACAGGAGGGTCGGCGACTGAAACGGTCCCAGAAGAGGGAGTAGGAACAGAAACCACTGAAAGAAGAGGAGAAGCCACAGGAACAGAGGCCACTGCAAGGGGAGAAAGAGAATAGGCGGGAGTACAAGTCGTTGGTATAGAGATAGAAGGAAGGGAAGAAGGCTCAGTCATATTAAGAGCCAAAGGTGTAGGAGGAGGCATAGGAGTATCAGTTCGAGGAAGGGAAGGCACAGAGGAAAAGGAGGGAGAGATGGCGGGGGGAGAAGAGATAGAAGAAGTAATAGGCACTTGAAAGGGAGAGGGAGATGCAGAGTCAGTAGCAAAGGTGGAAGGGAGAGCGGAAGGCATGGAATAAACAGGAGGGGGGAGAGAAGAAACAGGGGGTAGAAAGGCAGGAGGCTCCGAATAAGGATGCCAGTTGGATCCATAGGGAGCGCTGGGAGGAGGATACCAGTGATGAGCCGGGACCTGACCGTCTATCCTCCAGGCACGCACAGCAGCAGGGGGCATGGAGGTAGCCACCTGGGCTAAAGCACGAACCACATCAGAAGTAGGCGGATTGGTCACATCCCCGGGTAACATGGTGATAAACCCAGGTAGGGCTGAGCCAGGAGCGGACATATAAGCCTGACGGGTGGAGACAATAAATACCCGGCCTATGGGCATCAGATCCAGAGGAAGATAGACCAATCGTCCATGAAATAGGCAGGAATAATAGTCCGACATGATGTGCAGTGTAGCTAATCCCGGGGGGAAATGAGAAGGGGGAATACAGGGGAAGATTGAAAAGGGGCCTGGGAAATAAAAAGGCCAACAGGGACAGATAAGAGCAACTAGGGAGAGAACAGGACTGAAAATGAACCCATTAAGATAAGAGTATCACATAAAAAGGGAGAAAGTAGAAAAATACAAAATGGAGGGGAGAAGGAAGGCACTGTGGATAGCCTATATTGTGCTGGGGAGTATAATTTTGGCACCAGAAGGAGGCAACATATGTCCTATTATACAAAGGATAGAATTGGGTGTCATAATGCAAAGTGGAAAGATCATAACTACCAGTGATGAATCCCACGTCACACAAGTATTCGTGGTGGAGATACCAGAAGTGAGACCACCAATGAATATAAGTAGCATATATGAACAATGTAAAGAAAACTTGGAAGGGTTATGTAACAATGCGAGCCAGAATAGGACACTGATATACGAAGACAGTTGTGATAATCTAAAGACAACAGAAACATGGATGGACGCTGCCACTCAGGAGCTGATAAATACGAGAAGGTCACTAGTAAGAAGGGTAATGAAAGGAATAAGAAAAGAAGGAGAAGACATAACCAGAGACAAGAGAAATATTATAGCTGATGGATTCTACTGGATATTCGGATTTGGCAGGGCCGAGGACACGGCCAGAAATGAAAAGAAAATAGAGGTGTTAGAACAAGACACCAGGAGGATTAGTAATACACTAAGAAAGTTAGTGACCACAACAGACAAAACCTTCCAGGACATGCACGGAAAGATAGGAGAAATGAGTGACAGACAGAAGCAACTCAGAGACATGGTAATGAGTATAGACAGAAAAACTAGATATCTGTCTCATAAACTCGGCATGCTGTCACTAGCACTATATCAGAAATCGATAGCGGATACCCATGAAAGCCTATTAATAAGGGTAAAGTGGGGATACATGCTACATCTATTGTATGAGATGATTAGGGTGGTGGAGCTGACCAGCGACCTGGAGGCCGCTAAAAACCACCACTTACCTGTGAGACTAATAGCCACTGGGGCGGTACAAGAAGCCATAAGGAATACCAACGATTACCTGAAAGAAAACTACCCACGCTTTAGGGTGGCATTCACCAACCCCAACTATTACTATGAGAACAGTTTTGTCGATACGTATAGGGAAGGGGGCAGAGTGATGATCACGCTGGGTATACCGGTGATATCAGAACAGCACTTATATTGCACCTATCAGGTAAGGGCGATACCGTTACCAGTGAGGCTAGAAGGAAAAGAGGCGGATGGCGCCATTATGACAGGATTACCAAAGGAAATAGCACTATCCATGAACGGACGATATTACATCACTGAGCCGGTGGTAAACTGGGCGAGGTGTCACGGGAACACCATTACGATCTGTCCAGACATCCCACATATGCGCAAAGTGTCAGAGACAGGATGCATTGCAGCACTCATTAGGAACGATAAAACGGGTGTGGAGGAGAGCTGCGATGTGGACTACATAATCAAACCACGCTTCCCGGCTCTGGCCATCCCCTTACAGGGAGGAAAAACATTAGTGTCAGGGCCGGAGATAGAAGGACAACTACTATGCGGTTCCAGTCCGCCCGTGGTAATAGTAATTCACCACTTCGCGGTGATTAATATAGGCTGTGATTGCGCATTTATGACGGCTGGGGCATGGATGCCCTACAGCCTTAGGGGATGTCACCGGGTTCAAATGGTGAATAACATATCATATATTATAAATGATTTGCTGAAAACAAAAACGTTCAAAAGGATAGGCTATAGAAAGACAACGTATGATGGGCACGAGATACAAGCATTACCGGAGGACCCGCTACCGCCTATGATTAGATCACAACTAGAACATAGGGCAGCATATACACGAGCCCCTGCCCATATCGCCTTGAATCAGCTAGAAGAAGCTGTAATAGAGGGAAGATTGGGTATGGATGAGGGATTCGAGACTAAGATAGACGACGGAATACATCAACTAGCCGGATATGGATCCTCCGGTATACTGTTGGCGGTGATAGCAGTTATAATAGTATGCTGTTGTTGTAACTATAAGCGGGTAATGACGGGGATGATGCTATCTACGGCAGGGTCGCAAGGCGTTCAGGCCGAGAAGCAGTGGGGCAACCAGGATATGGACGATACTCAAATGGATTGCCCGGAAACGACAGACGAATCATACTCCCAACTCACCTCTATGATAGTGATGCTAATATTGGCAATCATAGTAGCAATATGGGCGATCAGAAAATGGAGGCAGGAAAAGAACAAGAAGCCGGCAGATGGGTTATACATACAAATGGCCTCCAAGAGACTAGTAGAGACAATACCGCTAGGGGAGAGTATTATGCCATTGGACCAAATATTCCAAAAGCCGGGAACAGCCCCATTAATCAAAGACGCCAATGTCAGTTATGCATGTAAAGGACATGTTGCTAGGTTACATTGGGGTAGAGTGGTGTATGCGACGGAGATGGCATCAGGAGAGAGCGCCATACCACTACCGCTACCGACCACCATCAAGGTGAGTAAAACATTAGCCAGAGTGCTCGAAGGGGACCACACTGAGGCGGTCATGGCGCGACTGCTGAGGTTTAGCGGCGGGGTGTCGTCGGCGGTTCCTGTGGATATGCCGATGATATCAATGGCAGGATGGTCACCTTTAGGAAACCGCAGCATGGAGGTGCATAGTTTCAGAGGAGACGAACATAGAAGGGCCATACAGCAACTGAACATAAATGCCGCGACCAGGGAATTACCCAGAACCCCTATACAACAAGCGAAAAGAACAGGAGAAATAAGGCTAAATCCCACGGGGGCAGCAAATAGGGACCCAATAGAGATATACCAGGAAGTACACGAGTAGAGTTACCGTGAGAAATAAAGAGACCAGGGAACTGAAGGTACATCGGATTAACCTGGTTCCCTCTTAACGAAACTGACGGTAGAACATTACTAATCCTATGTTGAATCAATATATATATATTCTCAGCGCTCACATAGGCAGCAGGGCGATTAATATGCCACGAACGGAATCTAACTATGGTTACTGGGGTGCAATGACATACGGACAAAGACTTACGAAGAAGCCACACTTCGGCTTGTTACTATCCTATAAGCACCACTAGTAATCTGCCTTGTGGCACAGCCCCATGTTGATGCACAGAATTATACTGTCAGGGGTCGACACGGGTCAGGAATCTCGGAAACAGACTATGAAAGGCCAGAGAGCAGGACTATCCTAGCTCGAGCCTAATTAGCATCTATATCTACATATTTATCCAACAGACTATGAAAGGCCAGAGAGCAGGACTATCCTAGCTCGAGCCTAATTAGCATCTATATCTACATATTTATCCAACAGACTATGAAAGGCCAGAGAGCAGGACTATCCTAGCTCGAGCCTAATTAGCATCGATATCTACATATTTATCCAACAGACTATGAAAGGCCAGAAAGCAGGACTATCCTAGCTCAAGCCTAATTTGCATCTATATCTACATATTTATCCAACAGACTATGAAAGGCCAGAGAGCAGGACTATCCTAGCTCGAGCCTAATTAGCATCTATATCTACATATTTATCCAACAGACTATGAAAGGCCAGAAAGCAGGACTATCCTAGCTCAAGCCTAATTTGCATCTATATCTACATATTTATCCAACAGACTATGAAAGGCCAGAGAGCAGGACTATCCTAGCTCGAGCCTAATTAGCATCTCTACCCAATTCGTTTCATCCATGAACTATGAAAGGCCAGAGAGCAGGGCTCACCCCGCTCGAGCCTAATCACAGTACATAAAAATACGTGTTAAGCATATAAATAGATCATACTAAGAGGGGGTTAAGGTAAAAGCTTGCTAGAGCATAGAAAAGGGCAATAAGAGGATAAGTAGACGTCAGAAGAAAGTAAAAAGCGTGAAAGAGTAGAGATAGCGCAGAAATAGTAAAAGTGGAGAAACGGGGCACAAAAAGAAAACAAGACAGGAAGCCTGCAGAACAGCCCAGAAACTAGAATTCAAAAGAAAAATGCAAAACATAAGCAACAAAAACATAGATTAGGAGAGAAAAGAGAAGCGAGAAAAAAGAAACAAGAAATAAAATAAGAAAAGCAAAGAAGACCATTCAGAAACCAAAGGAGAGAAAGAAAAGTAAAACAGAAGTAGAATAGAGGCAAAATAGAAGCAAAGTAAAAGAAAAGGTGAGATCCAGAAAGGACGATTCGTATATAACACAAATCTACGGGGGACCCCCCTGTCCTGGGTTATAGTGGAAAACTAAAGAAGAGCAAAAAAAAGGTCTGGAGGATATATTTATTGATTGATAAATAATGTATAATATAACATAAGGGAACGGGCGAAACTGTACATATATATGTATGAATATGTATGGGTATAGTAGATATACATTGAATAAGTGGGGGGAAACAGTACACTTTAAGATACAAGTACAGTGAGATTAATATAATAAGAGAAAAGAAAGTCGTCGCATACATTAAGTCACATGTAAATCAGACAAGCCCAGTACGCGGGCCACGCAGTAAATAACGAATATAAGGAACATGTATAAATAATGTTATAAGGTCCTGTAATGGTAGACTTGGCTACAATAAGAGTCAAAAGTTATATGGACTAAATATATTCAGCTCTGTGGCCAGGGTCTAGAGCCCGAGCAGGAAAGCAACAAATAAATTAGGATCCGGGCTGACACAGCTGGTGGGAAAGATAACAACGGTATAAAATCCAGGTCAGGAGATAAGCTAAGATCGGGAAGACGAACGGCGAATGGGGAACGCGGCCTCAGCGATGGGAGCAAGTAGTACAGGCAAATGGGGCTATGCGTCGGGGTTAAAATCCATATGGCCAGGATGTCCGTGGCCGGGGTCTTCGAGAACAGCAGGTGGGGTAGGTAGCGAAGGAGGCGGTTAACCAGGGCCTCAAGGGCAGCAGGTGGGGTAGCTGGTGAAGGAGGCGATCACTAGGGCCTTGAGAGCAGCATAGGGGGTAGGCGACGACACAGGCTGAAGGCTGGCCCCGAACACAACATGGCCGCGACCATCCCCTGCCTAATTTATTCAGGATGGTCTTGAGTAGGGCCGCCTAATGGCCAATCAATAGAGATGAGAGATGACGCTGACGAGCAATCAATAGGTGCTGGGTGTGGTCATGAAGGGAAGCTGAAATAAAGTAAAAGAAACAAGTATAGGCCTGGGGGGGAAGGAAAGCGCAGTCAGTTATCAGTGGGCGTTTGGGGGAGTACGATCGAGAAGACCAGATGGCACTGTGTAACTCCTGAGGAGTATGTGTGTGGTTCTAAAGGTTTAACATCAGTTTAACATTGACTAACAACGGTCTTGTGATCTAGACGTTGGGAAATATGGATCATTGGAATCTGTGCATTTATGTATAACGTTTCAATTAGAGATATGGTGTAACGACATTGCCACCGGAATTGTATATTGAATGTTCTATTCACATGCTAACCTGGAGTCCTGTATTCTGGAGAGAACCATGGAGTTAGTGATACAGTATACCGGTTTTATAAGCATGGAGCTGGAGAGTCAATTGTATAGACTGGCCGACCTGATGAATTGGAAACTGATAGTATGTGTATACCCCGGATCCATAGTGATGACCGGAGAGTAACCATTAGATTGCACCTGTGTTCTCGTAAAACCGATATCAGACCCATCGGTATCATAGAGAAGCGTATAAGGTCGTCTTCGAGACATGTTGACGATTATGATATGGACATATAATAACCTAATTGAAATCAGGTCGAAAGTATTTATTGGTTGATTGCGTGGAGACTTATACATTCTGGATTCCATAAAGGATTCCTGCTGGATATTTATATGTATACTTTGCCTTGACTAAGGCCGTCGCGTATAATTATCAATGCAAGCCCTGGAGCTAAATGATAGAAATGATGTACATATCTCTATATATATGAAGGGAAGGCTGTGATTACAATATAAACCTGTGAAAGTGCTCTATATATATATCATAACATCCATAACATCAAATAAAGCTGGATCTCACTACCCTTGCGTTATCCTTGGGCGGAAGCCTACCTCTGACTAGTTTACCCCACAGAGTAAGAGTGTAGAAGACGAATATTGGACCCCATTTAAGTATACTAAAACGCTATGTTTGTATAGGACATTAACTATAGCCCACTATTTGTTAATATCATGGGGGGCTCTGCCCCCCAACCCCCGTTTTTATTTTATTTTCTTCCTTCTTTATTGATGGTGAGTACTATTAAGCCTTTAAGACTAAGACTTATTAAGACTTGATTAAGACCCGAGCCTGAAACAGTCACAGGACGATCCTAGTACACAAGTATAACTACAGGTGGCGCCCTAGCCCTGACAAGCCCTGCCCCAACTTAAGACACTGAATTAAGACTTTAAGATGTCTTATTAAGATAACGCTCTGAACGTCTGTCCTCTCACTTGGGAGAGCTATCCAGTTTTTGCACTCTGCCCACGGGAAGAGGGTGCACTCAGCAAGACAGCCGGGCAGCTATAATTGTACCGGCATACTTAGAGTATGTAGTTGAAAAAGTAGGACGTGCTATAAGTAATAGATATGGTACAATAAGCTGGATAAGGGTTATAAGCCAACGACAGGGTAATTGTCCAAGGTTTCAGCCGAGGATAATTACCATTTGTCTAGTTGACAAAGTAGGAGGTACTAAATATTGTTGGCTACTCTAGGTCGCAGGCACCAGGTTGCACAGTGGCGGCGGAACAGGGGGGGCCAGGGGGCCGAGGCCCCCCCAACTTTAAAGATGGGGTGGCTAAAGTATGTTTTGGCCCCCCCCAACTTTTTGGGAAACAAAGTCAGAAGCCCCTAGAAAACACTAATCTCATTATAAAATTCCTAAAATTTTCTCAAATGACAAGCTCAAACTCCATCAGAACACATCAATTCAAGTGTAAATTCTCAAAAATTTCTAAAGATCATTCAAACCACTCTGAATGCGCCAAATTTAAAGGGAAATTCCTAAATTTTCCAGGGGCCAGCGGCCCCAAAAACCCTATTAATGACTCCCTTCAACCTACACCCATTGGGTTTTGGTACCTGGGCCCCCCCAACTTTATCCACCTTCCGCCGCCCCTGTTGCAGGTGTATATCCGAATACATAATGCTAAACGGTTTATCTATACGGCCATAAATGTAACTGCCTACTATGACTTTCATCTATCTGCATCTCGGCATGCATATACTACATGAGGGGGCGAGGCGGGGGGGGGGGGGGGCGATTTCACATATAGGCCTATGCAAGTGCCAAAAATTGCTTTACCCTGCACCAACAATAGCAACCACCCCCTCCGACCCCACAGCACACCCATGTTCGACGGTTCAGGTCAATGTCTAGAACCATTGGCAACACGTGAGACTATTCTCCTGCTATGCTGAGGTTTTACCGTCCCATTATGAGCTGCTCACAGGGGCCGGGTCCCAGCACTGAGCCGCTCACTCACTCTATCCGCGGGCCGGCCCGAGTTGCTGCCGCCACCTGGCGAGACGCCCAACAACCAGCGCCCAAATGACTGCAGCAGCAACCCTCACTGTTATTACATTAGGCCGGGGGTAAAATCAATCTGCCCTGAAAAATTAAACCACATTTCTTTTTCCATTTGCACCCCTGGGCCTGATTCGGATTTGGAGCAGTTAGGGGTATTAAACATGATAAATTCACGGGGGGCGCCGGGGTGACCGCTCTGGGAGTAATGGCCCCAGTGATCAGCACTGACGCGGAAGGATGCTCGGGGAATTTAAGGTCCCACTAACGGCATCGCGGCCCGACTAGAATAGGATATTTTCTATGGTGTACCAGTAGATATTTTGCAATACTGAGAAATGCACTTGGGAGTGGGCGGGCTTTTGTGATTATAAGATCTTTTATGGCTCCGAAATGGCTTTTAGGATTTCAACCAATAAAGTCTAATACATTGTACATGTATTCGTTGAGCTTCATATGTTTTATGGAGAGAGTAGTACATGGAAATAAGGGTTGTGTGGCATTCAATGTCCCTTAAGTAAGACTCATAATATGTGACAAAACGTGGGAAAACGTGACATTAGGGGAAAACACCTTTTTTTAAGTTCATGTCTTCAGCTACAATTTGATGCTTCAACCCAGCAAACACGCCTTTAGCGGGCCGGTGCTGGCCCAATGCTGGCAACGGTACTGGGCCGGTGCCGGCAATACGGTTCTGGCCCAGTAAAAAAGTGCAAACAGGTGCGGCATTGGGCCAGTACAGTATGCCGTAACCGGCCCAGTACTGGGCCTCTACTGGGCCAGTAGTGGGCCAATACTGGCATGCCAATACTGGCCCAGTACTGTTTACCAAAAATCTGGCCAATATTAATCATACCATGTATTGTTAGATATATAATTGAGACAAAATACATCATATTGCCACCCAGTGCACATCCTGCACACAAAGATAGTGTATATCAAGTGATCAGTCAAACATCTTTCCTCAACTAGTTTTAACAACCAGGAGTAAAGGAGACCAATCTTATCCACATAGGCCACAGCCTGTTGGTATAAGAGCTATACCTAAAACTCAAACATGAGGTGTTTATAATGAAAAGCTCTTTGTTCCCCTGTAATTTACTTGATTCAGTTCATAATTTTGTATCAAATAGATTTCCTATGATATCTGTTTTATTACAAATTCATTTGCACCTATGTGAGGTAATGTGAATCAGAATTATTAAGTTATAATTATACATATGGGCTATATATCTCATAAGACATGCATTGGTGACATCTAGTGGAGTGATTGGGAACTAATCTAGCCAGATTGCCAGTACCGGACCAGTACAGGCATACCGGTAATGGCAAACGGTACATTGCCAGTACTGAACCAATACATGGAGACAGTGATGGCAAAGAAGTGGCATGGTATTGGCAGTGCTGGGCCGTTACTGCCAGTACTTGCCAGTACAATGCCAGTACCGGCCCGGTACAGGAGTGTTTGCTGGGAAGCATCAAAATATTTGAAATAGTTGCTGAGATATGACATCTTAAACATGGGATGGTAGGGACATGTAGGAATTCAGAATAGACTGAAATGCAATCAGATATCAATCTATGTTCAAATAATCCATATAAATCATAATTATTAGAAATTAAACCAATAAATGCATATTATTGTACATAGATTTGGATCTGGTAGGAATATTGGCATTCTGTTTTCAGTTCTGAAATCCTCATGGATGGGGCAATTTGATAGGGATACTTCTTATTCCAAAAGAATGAATTGATGGTTGCCATGGCAACCAAATGTCAACAAATGGGCTAGAAAAGGCTAAAAATGTTCTTTTTACTTTCCAAATAGGACCAATTTAGAATGAAAATAGAATTTTGATAATAGCTTCAAAAGATTCCTTAGGAAAAGTTAGTCTAAGGTCATTTTCTCTTAAGTTTTCACATTTTTAGCTATTATCTCCTGAAATATCATGTTTAGAGCATTTATGGCAATCCCCCATAATGTTACGATTTCCCAGGTTTCGTCACATATGTACATGTAGCCCAAACGGACTCACCACCCGCAACTCTAGTGTAAGCTTCTTGAAGTGGGGAGGGACACCTTAGGGACGACACGTTCATTAATTCTCTTTAATTAAAAGTTGCACTGGTGGAACCAAGTACACGGGCATTGTGGCGTTCTAAACACATTATAATGTGGTGTGGGACGTGGGTGCGGGTGGTCTAGGGGCTTTATGAGACCCAGGTGATGTGCATGCATGCGTGGAATGAGGATACTTGGGTATTAATGGGTTTAGGCGGGTGGCATCGGGTGGGGGGATATTGGATGCCTGGAATGAAAGGGTATAGTGGCTGGGTGGTATAACACTGGTATTGGAGTGGACGAATGCAGTGCTGCCGGCTTGGTGATAACAGTACAACACAATGTAACGATAAGGGCTACGCTGGGGGTATATTACAGTACATTGAGAAATGAAAGAACACATGTTTATCTCCTGAAAGTGGACCATATGTGGTAGATACCCCACGAGTATGTCAAAATAACCACGACAGTCTGGTTAAATGCTTTGTCTTAACCCTCCACTGTGGGTACATGTGCGTGTGGTAGTTTATCAGCTTCTGCCATTGCACTGCAATTTAAGATCAATATAATGGACTAGCACAGTGTAGCCTACAAGTATCATTCCACTATGTGCCTCTACATTGGTAAAAATCGACACGGCCGACACGGCGACACGACCCTTTTAGGCCCTTTTAAAAATCGACAGACACAGAAGATTAGGGATATAAATCGACTTGCAGTGATTTTTCTATTAATTCCTATATATCTAAAAATCGACACAGTGACACAGCCCTTTTACTAATGATCGACACGACGACACAGTCAAAACTGTAGGGACCCATGTAGAGGCACCACTAGTGTACGGATGTCATTTATAAGGTCAAACATCACAAGATCTTGGAAAATCTGGGTGGGGACAGACATAGTTAGCGCCACTCTAATTTCCGTTCTATTAGCCTGATTAAAAAGAAAACTCTTGTCGGTTGGTATAATACCCGGGGTACATGTATAATACTAATAGTGGGCCACTAATAATTTCACAATACAAAAACCTACATCACCATTAACAAAGAATGCCCTAGCGTATAATATTATAGCCAATTATAATGACACTTCTTTTATCATACACAGTACAACAAAATGACGATGACGAGTACCTTCGTCATTGCGAATTGACGATGAAAAAAATCACACGATTCCGGAACCTGTTCTAAACAAGGCTCCTGTTGATATAAAATAATAATACATGGAATTCAATTCTGCTGATTCCTATGCAGACCCAATCGCTGCCTCCCTCCTCCCTGAACTGTGGTGATATGGAAGGTGGGGGCCTTATCCCTCAAACGAGCCCTTAACCTCCAAACGAGTATGCATTAATTTTGAGGGATAAGGGCACACCACCGGTCACTACCCCTCAAATTATTTACATGTATCCCAAACCGTCTCACCAACTACACAGTGCAAACTTCTTGATATACATAACTCTCATAAAATA
The DNA here is from genome assembly GCA_947462335.1 of Harmothoe impar. Classification (NCBI taxonomy): domain Eukaryota; kingdom Metazoa; phylum Annelida; class Polychaeta; order Phyllodocida; family Polynoidae; genus Harmothoe; species Harmothoe impar. Next base: position 58,604,385 of record OX381705.1, on the reverse strand, counting down.
TTTACCTGCCCTTATCCCTGAAATGCTATTGAAAAGTTCACCAGTAATAATACATATAACTGCCTTAAAATAGCAAGCTGCTCTTATACATCAAACGCTATATAATTATAGTGTTCTTATATACCTTGCTAGCACACTACATCAACTTGTAAACCCTTATCCCTCAAATGTTAAATTATAGTGGATATGTGTGGAACACATGTGAGGGTGTTTGTGGGCTAAGGCTATTTGAGGCATACGGCTGTTTGAGGGATAAGGCTGTTTGAGGGTTAAGGCTGTTTGAGGGATAAGGCTATTGGTGGGATAAGGCCGTTTTGAGGGATACGGGTGTATGTGCTTTAATGCCATTATTTGAGGGATAGTGACCGGTGGTGTACCCTTGACCATCAAAAGGCTACTCGTTTGAGGGTTAAGGGCACTGGCTTGTTTGAAGGATAAGGCCCCCACCGGGGGTGTTCCCACAGTCAAGTCCACTTCGGTCTATGTGTGTGTGTAGGATGGTGGCCGGGGGGGGGGGGGTGGTAGGACAGGTGGATGGGCAGGATCTGGACCCTGCCACACGGGTGAGTGGATTAAGGGCTGGGGGTGTGTAGCACAGAAATTTAGTCTAGTTCCCCCATACAGCTGCCAAGGCTGCTGGCATGGTAAGCTGTGAGGTATAGGTTGTACCAGTGCCATTTAGTTGGAGATTCCATATGCAGGTGACGTTAGGCGTTGTATATTTGGTTAGTTCCTGTCTCCTATGGATCTGCCTGGTACCAGCTTTAACACACTGTCTGCACCTTTCTATCTGAAGAGGATGACCGGTATCTGGATGATAAAAGAACCTCATTTGCATGCTGCGTGCGCAGAACGCAAGAACGTGGTTAGACAAGTTGGTTTGGCGGTGTGTAACTGCAAGTGACTAGACATACCTAAGAAAGAGGAGGAAGGTCATTCTGCTACCCCGGCTCGGTCCTTAGGGCCCTGTGAACCTGCTGACCAGCCTTCGGTTTTAAAACGTATATTCTCTCTCATTCTCTCTGTCTCTCTCTCCCGTTCTATCATTATAGATATCGTCTTATGGTACAGGTTCACACTCATAATCTTTGGCCTCCAGAACCAGTACTGGCTAACAGATTAATCAATAGTACCCAAGACAAATATTTTCATGGACATATGATCGTTCATGGTATTGTTATGGTAACATTATCTATATATTAACTTATTGTAGCCCCACATGGAACCATTGCAATGTTCAAAAGGTTCTTTCATAAAATATAACTACCTCGACCACAGCCCTAGGGGAGTGTTCAAACATATCATTTGTCTGAACAGATGATTAATGGGACTTACGGCCGTCAATCATGTTTGTACATGTTTCCCTCCCTGTGAGTACCATTGCTGGTTATATCCAACGTCTGACAAGCAGGCTCCTACTCGTACAAGTCCCTACACCCTATTAACCCAGAAACCATGAGGGCCAATTCTGGATATTCCTCTCCTCCTCTTCCATACCCCTTTGCCTTTTGTCCATACGTCTCTGCTGGGTCTGGCATCTGTCGTCAGGCCTGGGCAAACGGTGGCCACCCCAATTCCAGCACTGGTAATCAATGTGTCTACTGGCCCCTCTTCCGACACCAGACACCCTATACGATCAATGCCAAAGACTCATCAGGTAAAGGAGGGGGCAACCCCGTGAGACCCCTACACCTCACAGACCCAACCTGACCACAACCTAAGAACTTAAACATGCTTTAAAAGAAATCCTCTTGAAAATCAATTCTATACAAAAATGTTGCAAATACCATTTATTGCTGCCCTCGTCAATTGCAAATATTGCATTACATGTATTGATGAAAGTATTGGTGGTTATATATATCTGAAATGTGGCTACCAAATATACCAATAATGATGAGGCGACCAGTGGGATTTACTTATATACCCAGAATACCCTCTGTATGTATAGCCTATATGTTTTCTACATTGTCAAAGGCATTTCATGTGACTCAGAAAACCAAAATAGTGTTTGCTGAGCAGCCTCTACTACCACTGTGTCTGCTGGTCGTTCATCTGCATTGTCTTATTTATCTCACAGTCACTTAACACAAGTGGTAGTGATACCTGTTGGCTGTCCACTCGTGTTATTGTAGACAGCCTCGGTCTGACATATGTGACGTCACATCCACCGACAGACTGCAGCGCCCACGGCAACACCTTCTTCAATACAACTTCCCTATACACTCCCCTGCACCCCTCCACCTCTCCGCCCTCTACCTCTGCAACCCTCTACTCTCCACCCCTCCAATCCTCCACCCCTCCACTTCTCTACCCTCTATCTCTGTACCCTCTACCCCATTATCTCCCTACCCCTGCACATGTCCACCCTCTACCCCTTTACCTCTGCACCTCCCCATCCTCTACCTCTGCCCCTCTCCACCCTCCACCCCTTAATCTCCCCACCCCTGCACCTTTCCACCTAGCTCTACCCCTTCACCTCTCCACCTCTCTACCTCTCCATGCACCTCTCCACCTCTCCACCTCTCCACCTCCCCACCTACCGGTACCCATCCCCCACCCCTGCACCTCCCCACCCTCAACCCCTTCACCTCCCCACCCCTGCACCTCCCCACCCTCAACCCCTTCACCTCCCTACCCTGCACCTCCCCACCCTCAACCCCTTCACCTCCCCACCCCTGCACCTCCCCACCCTCAACCCCTTCACCTCCCTACCCTGCACCTCCCCACTCTCAACCCCTTCACCTCCCCACCCTGCACCTCCCCACTCTCAACCCCTTCACCTCCCCACCCCTGCACCTCCCCACCCTCAACCCCTTCACCTCCCTGCACCGCTTGGCCTTTCATTTGTCTACCCCACCCTCCACCTCTCCACCACAGCGCCCCTTTACCTGACCACCCCTCTATAGCAGTAGATACACGGAGCTATGTTTGCACTCAGATTAGCCAGAACCCTACACACAAGAGAGGGGTTTTAATAGATAATTCGCATAGGCATTTACATTGGTTCTTTTGCATAGCCCGTCTTTGATATTCTACATTGGCCAACAGTTGTTTCAATCCCTTTGATGAATGTATACTTGTACCTTTATTCTACTGTTATCCTGTGTGGATACCCCTTGGTTATTTACCATGCGCTGGAGTTGCACATGACGGAATATGAATAATTTAAATGTGATAAGCTGGTCAGACGTTCTGCAAAACTCCTTTCATATGCAGCGATAGCATCTTGGACTTGATAAATAATATTATTTGCATCTTGGTATTTCCACGATCAAAGTAAGATGAAAAGTACCCACACACGCTATGATAAGGAAGAATTCACAAATAGCCTGCACTGCTAAATCACGTCTAAAACAGAAATCCCCTGTGGACTCGCTACAGAACATTTAACATTGATAATGCCTGTTACATTTGCACTTTAATTATTTTAAGTGTTGTCGGCAGGCGTCGACAAGAGATACAAATTACAGCTGCGGGCGCTGGTGCTCAGTGAACCCACGTCTGTCATCGATGCTGGGGGATCCCTACATCTAATTCCACATGTCGGGTTTCTTTGATCACAGAATTCCCCCCACCCCCACCCCCCTGAGGAAATTGTTTATCGAATTTTGACATGTGGTGGGGTGTGGATGTGGATGTCCCTCTGTGTTGTGGGGTGGGGTGGGGTGAGGGTACTGAGGGTACTGGAGGAAGGTGTTGTGTGTGCTTCCTCCTGGTGACAACAGGTGTGTTGTTCTAGAACACCATCACACACACAACTTGGAGACAGGTGCAGATCAATACTACTTTTGTACACCTACCCCCACAACCAGACACTTCCACCCACCCACCCTGATCCCATGGCACCCAGTGTCTCCAGTGTCTCCAGTGTCTCCAGTGTCTCCCAGGCCCTTCTCCTGTCTCCCCTGACAGCGCTGCTAATAAACGGATCCGCATTGATCACAGTGCAGCCGGGCGTGAGACGCACTCGGACGTCGAGTACTTGTGTGGGTAGAGCAGCTCTCCCCCTATAGGGTGTCGTCTTTGTGGTGACGACAGGGTACAGGCGGGGACAGTTGACAATACTATCTGACTAGTTGTAGACACGGGACCTGGCCTGAGACGAGGGCGTGTGAGACTAAATGGGGGGGGGGGGGGGTAAAGGGTAGAGAAAGAGAGGGAATCCATGATGTGGGTGCATGGATGGTGCTATATAGTGACATTGTAGAGTGAGTGGGATGGGTCGTTGGCCGGGTAAGATTATACCATTAAGGCCTGACACAGGACAAAAGACCATTCCAAACCGAAGGCTATAATATATCACGATTTAGATCCTGAGCTTTATTCCATGTGGGGAAACAAGGTGACTATATATGCTTTCGTACTAGAATCTCCGTTCTCTACACCCACGTTCCACAGGGTGTCGTCATCAGATTACATATGGACCCAATCAATAAGGTCATTTCTTAGTATAATTCTTCTTATTCTTTTCATGAAATAGATACCGAGCTGCACTGAAAGTGTCCTCGCCTCCTGTCGGCTGTTGGTGTGTGCCCTGTCTATATATTCAAGTAAGTGTCTGGACACATGCCTATATCAGCTAAGTGTAAAAAAGCCCAAAGACCAATGAGTGAAATTTAACCCTCCGTTTTGAAGTATTCTTTACATCCATTCATGTTGTAAATGATAATTCACAAAATAACGTTGCAAATTCACATGCCACGAATGATGACGTCATTAACCGTGAAATATCTTTGGGAGTATTTTCACATATTTTTATCCCATTTCAAAAAATGTTGACATTCTTTTTTTGATATTCTCAATTTTCCTTAATCTTTAACGAATTTTGGTCAAGCTGCACTGAACTCGGTGCCTTCATAAAATGGCTTTTTGTGTTCTGAAGGTGGTATGTGTGGAGCTAGGCTAAAAGGAATGTGTTTCAGGCTGTATGGTCCCAACATGGATATCCAATAATATGTTGATACTCCAGTTCCTGGCGGAATCAATGAGTCATCCTCATAAGCTGCGATACAATATGTCAATTCACTACTCGTTCCTGGTACTTTCAGGATCTACGAGAATCCGGCCTTACTACTACTACTACCCTCATGTTGGGACCATGCAGTCTGAAACACATTCCCTTCTGGCCTAACTCTAAACACACCACCTTCAGAACACAAAGAGACATTTGGACAGAAGGGATGTAGGGGTGTACAGGGTGGTGCATGTGGCAAGGGAAGGTGTGGTTCTAAGGCGGATTAGAGAAAAGAGGGACTCGAGAATAGGCGGATGTGTCCCAATATTGTCTCAGTCCACGTAGGAAAACAAAGCTCGAGAGAAACATGGAGAAGTACTGTTTTGGAGAAAGCCATAGAGGCCACAGTGACGTGAAAATGGGTCTTTGCCTAGCAGTGAGGGGGTAGAGGGGAGGTGGCTGGAAGGAGGGGAGGGGGCAGGAGTAGTTGAGCAGCTCCCTGTTCGGGTGTGAGCTGCTCACCGGTTGTGATGTGAGCTGGGTGCATAATTGATGGTTGAGGCGGCAGTGATTCCTGGCAGCCGATCATCTACTCCCCCCCCCCCTCACCCTCCAACCCACCCCAAGTGTCGCGGTGCCGCTTGGCCAACACCAACACCCCCCCACCCCCCCAACCGCATGCAACCCTCACATAATCTAATGACGACCTGACGGGGTGCCATCATGTAGCGGCCGGGTGACAAGGGGAGCGGGGGCCATGTGGGTGGGTGTGGGTGTTGGAGGGGGGAGGGTGGGTGTAGGGGATAGGTGAGAGTCGACTAGCTGCTCTCGGGCCATGAGCTGGAGAGTCAACGTGGTGGAGAAAAATCAATAGGTGTTTTTGAACGAGTCCTAAGAGTGGCATTTTTCCCGCGAGCAAACACCAGTTGGATCGATAGTTGAAGATTGTCCCCACCATGAGTGAGACTGCATGAGGAAGACAAGAGGCAATACTAGAGAGTATGGAGAGACTAGAGGAATGTGTAGGGAGGAGGATAGTGGGCCGGGGACAAAGGGTGGAAGGGTGCATGGATCGGGATAGCAATGACAGAATGTCATGATGGAGAGACAGAGACTGAGAGTGAGACAGAGAGAGCGATAGAGACAGAAACAAAGACAGAGAGGGAATATGACATGGACCGTGGACGTGGGTATGTTCCAGACTAAATAGAGACATCGAAGATGGCTCAGAGGATGCCGCGAGTAGGCCTACATACTGAGATGCCAAGACGTCATTATCCAGTCTAGAGCATACCCACGCCCGTGACCAAGTACCCTATTCACTTATGACCTTGAATTATTTCTAAATGACATACTTACAACATGGATATACATAATGCATGCAGCTCCGTTCTACCACAGCGGTGGGCAGCTGGGCAGGGTGATCCCATTGACGCCTATGTTAACCAAAACGAGGCACTGGGCAGGTGATCTGACAGATCACTGCTCAGTGACTTTTTTTGTTTGGGTGGGACAGAATTTTGTGTCAATATAAGGTTATTTCCAAATTATTATGGTATAGATTATCATAAAATTGCTTTGGTAGAACCCTGATCACCCCCTCAGTGTCGGGTTTGGGCCTAGGATCGCTGCGCTCGGCCTACGGCCTCGGGCAGTGATCCCACGGCCCAACCCCTCCACATCGGGAATGATCAGTTAGTTCTTTCATACACAATCCAACAACAACAGACATGAAATGTACCGTTGTAAGTCAAGTGGCTGATCAATGTACATCCTACCTTATTAAGGAAGTGGAGTAGGCAATCAAGAGGGCAGACACCATGGCGACAGTTATCAATTAATTATAAAAATGCAGACGATTTGTATACAAAAACACATGAACACAAAGAGCTTTCAAAATCGACTGAAAATAGTTGTCGGTTAGTTGAAATGTGTTTGAACCGGACGGTGTGCCCCATTCGAAACAAGAAAGTCACTGCCGGGGGTGATATGTTCGTCAATAGATATTAGAGGGCAGTTGTCTGATGATCTTGTATAGATGCACGGCAGTTAACATTGCCCCAACTAATTAAATAAATCATGAAGAAGGCATGTAAATTGTATCGAAATGTCGATCACTCTTCAACCACCTAATAAAATTTATTAGTCAACAATATTTGTCAGCTCTAACAAAATAATTGAAACTACTTGACCGGGTTGGGATTTGTGTGTTCCCAACACGTGTTATAAATTAGAGATAGAGAAAATGAAAGACACATAGACTGAGAGAGAGAGAGAGAGAGAGAGAGAGAGAGAGAGAGAAGGGCAACAGTCAACAGTCATATAGCCAGTCCCACTCAATAGGTGGGCCTCAAACGGGATTAGAGCAAATTGATGCTACCGAGTGGCTCGTTTATCTTCTTTATGGAAGAAGATTGGCGTGATTCAATGGGAACTAGCGAGGCGTCCTACCAGCCATCCCTGAGTCAGGGTCCCCAGCCTCCCCTTACACCCCTCCTCCCTCATCCAATTATACCTCCAGGGTGTCACCAGGAGAAGCAGGTCAAATAGGTCAGAGAATAGAGAAGCTTCCAGGATTTAGAAAGGAGAGTAGATGGGGGAAAACTATATTAGGCTTTTAGGATGGCTTGTAACAGAGAAAGTTCACTTGTAGATCACGATGGAATGGCTCATAATATCTGTGTACCGATGTGTGTAATAGGCCTATGTGCAGTAGAAGAGGTCCATATGTATGTACATTCACGTGGGAAACATCTAGTGTATTATTTCCTTCATTTCGGAGGGGGGAGAAGAAAGTGTGTTTACGGCCTGAGATATGCGGTCACAACACAAGAACGGAAGAGGGACCAATGAGTTTCGGGTTTCGGGTTTCTTATTGGGAACATGAAAGAACGGTTTAGTCAAATAAATCATTAGCAACACTGAGAGTTGCAATGTAGCCATAGGGCATTTGAGAGAGCTTAGTTAGTCTAGTCGAGTCTAGGAAAGGACCGATTAATTAAAAATAGACGCATGTATTCTAGGGCGATGAGGGGGTGGCCAGGTATGGCAAAGGATGACCTCATTAGGAATCATTGGCGTTCTTAATTGTTAGGTTTTATCCCATAGAGATTACTTTGGAAATTTTGAAAGGTTATTGCCTTTGTTGTTTGATATTGCTGTCGCCAGTGTAAACCACAACAATTTGCAATTGTGTTAATATTCATTTCGTAACCTCAAGCTGTGCTTTGAAGCCAAAATTATACTGCTTATTAGATCTATTAAAAGCCTTCCAGAGTGTAGCAATCCCAGGTGTTACACTGCGCCCCCACGGCTAGTCAGGTGTTAGAGAAAAGAACCTTCAGTTTGAATCACCGGGTTTGAAGGGACTTAATTGTCAGGTTTTCAGGGGTCAGACAGTCAGGTCAGTCGTACGGCTATTGTGGGGCCGACCTAAACCTATGGCTCTTCCGGGGGCTAGCCTACGGAATAATTAAATATGATTAAATAACAAATTTGTATTTCCTAGGTCGGAAGTACCATAGACCATGAAGTTATGGGGTCATATTTATTGGAGGTTATCCCTGTCAGTCTATTGATATACAGGAAATACTATGCATGGGTATTTACTAAATTCCTGCATTGGACCCCTTTCCACCTAGACATGGACCGGAGGGCGGCCATTGCAGAATGAACTACTGCGCATCTTTCTGTGCATATGGCTCGAGTTTTCATTTATGAAGTAATAAATGGTGTTTGAAAGAGCATGAAAGTGAATAAATTGCTTTACTATATCCAGACCTACATAACAAGATCATTTTTTATCCAGATTGTTGGGAATTTACCCATAATCCAATGCTACAAAGATTTGATTTTGTCCCTTTTTCCATTACTTTTTTTTATTTCAAATGACCAAAACCCTCGAATTATGCACGGGACCCCATATCTAAATTACTCTAGGGCAATTGTACAAACCATTATATGTGGTGACTAGATACGAGTGTGGATAGACACACGTACAACACATATGTATGTATGTATGTATGTATGTATGTATGTATGTAGGTAGGTAGGTAGGTAGGTAGGTAGGTATTGAGTGTCCATGAGTCGACCACTTGGACCTGTTTGCTAATCTGGGAACCCTGCCAGTAGATATGTGCAACATAGATATCAAGTCATAAACATTCCAGACGACTGGCAATTAGGTCTGAAATTTCAAATCCATTGGGACCCTATTGGCTTCAAATGGCTTAGGTATTTGATTTGTCTACATCAGTATCATGCATGAGTCAACCGCTTTGGTACCTTGGCTTGAGTCAACCACCTTGGTACTTGGACATACTCGTTTGCTCAGCTCGCTGGGCTGCTAAATCACACCAACATTCATATTTTTCAATTTGTAGTTTTAAATGCAAACATACCAATCTATAGAATATAAATAGGTTCTATCTGGGTTGGGAAGAGCACCAACTCCCTTTATGCCTTCATAGTATCAGAGATCCCCCCCCCCCCTACACACACATCTCATCTCTAATAATGGAATTACATACAGTAACAGTGCTGTGTCTTATGGGTAGAGGCCATCGTACACAAAACCTGATACAAATCGGAAATCACATGTCACCAAGGACTGAAATATAGATGTTAAGATCTTACCTTTTTTTGCTGTAATGCCCAAAGATGGAGGAAGGAGTTGCAGGAAGTGCAGCTGTACTAGTGGGAAACACAAATAAGAAAGATGCATCAAGACAGATGTGTACATACGTAAACGGGCTGCTAAATGAAGAGCTGTCTAGGAGGACGGGAGGCCGCGTCATGTCCCTACATCTATGTAAGGCCTACTGGAGGAGTTATTTTTGTCCTTGAAGCACGCAGAGGACGCAGCTGGTGTGCCAATCACCTCTCTTGTTGAACAAGAACAAGTGTGAGTTTTGCTGAATGTGTGTGAATACATAGGAGTATGTACGACAACTGTTGTATTTAATATCTGAACACTGTAACCAGCACATTAAAAGGACTGATAAGGACGGAAGTAGGACAAGCACTATAATTCACTGATATCGTGTTAAGGCATGGCGCTCTAAGGGGATTGGTCTGCACAATTTAATTGAGCCTAGATGGAAAATGGCTCTTCCAGTAGATTGGCATTGCCCATTAATATGACTATGGTGTCATTGTGGTGATATATTTGTGCATACCAATATAATGAATATATTGAGTGGTCTCTTCAACATTAAATACAGTGTAGATACCTAAGACTACCGACCGCTCAGAGATGTAAACACATATCAAAAATACATATGGTCTATATTAATATACAGTGTTGCTGAATCTTAACACCATCATGAGACTATTAGAATTCAGATGGCCTCAGCCCATGCCGAGACAGTGTGAAATCGATTCACCCTCCCGTGATTTTATAGTCAGACAAGGCCCATTAGATTATAATGAAATGGCTTCGTCTTCGTGACTCCAGTGCCAAACGAGGGCCCGGACGCCGTGAATTAAACGAAACAATTCAGGCCTGAAAGGGAGGATACTTTGTATTTATCTGCAGCTTTTAATTCTCCACATCGCCCTTGTAATTGCTGAGTAATCAGGAGTTGGCATAGTGAAGCAGTGTGGTGTGAAGAAGCCTTTGGATATTAGTATTGGTTCTTGTTAGAGAAGGGGCCCTGCCTTGACAGTCATCTGACATGTCTTCTAGACTGACTAATTAAACCAGCCAGGTCTTAATGAGCAGGTAGTCCCCATCTACTGAGCCGACATTAATCTGGGGGAATAAAGAAGACCTTCATATCAAACCCACTGGGCATCGCATTTATTCCCTTTTTGTAGACCCATAAATTGGTGTTCCCTTTAGCTGGGGTCTTTTTATCGGGCAGACATTCTCTAATTCCAGTTATGAGCTCAGCTGGAGGTTCACGGACGGGGTCTCGGCCATGCTGGTAGGTCTAATAAAAGTTGAAATGACGCACGAGGGAAGCATTTGGCTTTTTCAGTAGCGAGGACTATAAATGACATGTAATATTAGGAAATCATACATGCCGTATATAGATTGGCATATCTGTGCTAGCCATATTGAGCTGTGACTTATTACTGGCTATAAAGATGACAGCAACACGGCCCGTGTTCTATTTATATACATATCGGCTACCTATTAACGGGAGGAAGATGTAAATAACCCATGGATATATATATAACATGGATATTACGTGGCCCTAGAAATTAGACACTATGACGGAAATACAAGAAGCATCACATAGTAATTGAAGAGTTGGGTGTCGTAATCAGGACTGCGTTTTAAAAACAATGTGCAAGGTATTTTCTAAGCTCTAGCTCTTCCTAGTGTAGGGACACTAATATTAGTAGTGTAATCGAACGCCTACAAGGTAGTTCGGGCGGCCGGAGCCAGGGGGCACCCCTATCGGAGGCGGACAGTATATAAGCTGTCCTCACCCCTTTGCTCTGGCAGACCTTCTCAGGTCTCTGACTGTGTAATATATAGAAAGTTATTTGAAAGCCAAACATACATTGATCGAACCTCATATACTTCAAGGATTAGCATTGTTGTACAGGTGAACGACTAATAAACCCTGTGTTCTTGCATCTCTACATGAAAACTGCGGTTCGAGTCCTTATTTAATCGAATTACATAAAGACGAACTCTACACTGGTGCCGTGACCAGGATTTTTATGTAGAAGATAGCGGACTGACCCTGGCAGAGGCTCAGTCAAGGAACGGGGGGGATGAAGGATCGGGAGCCGAGCTGGAAGATGGGGAACTGGACTACACAGTCGCCCAAATAAATGAAATCTGGGATATTGCCTCTCGAATGCATACCCCAGAGAATAAAAAATCTCGAAAGAGGAGTCTGATTTTTCGAACTCCGGGAGAATTTCCTCCTACCAGAACAGTGCCGAACACCAATCCGTTCAGAGGGAACCCATGGGCGGACATGCTTCCCTCCGAACCGAACCTCGGACATATGGAACGAGATTTGTCTAGAAGAGGTCGACAGGTCCCTGATTATGACGCCTACTGCGAGAAATTGAAAGCAGAAGAGGAGTCAATGAGGGATCGGCATACAGCCATGAATGAAGATTTGATCCGATTGGCCAACGAAAAGGCAAGGGTAATCGCACAGAACCAGAAGGAAGCAGCGGAATTGAGTGAAGTAAAATCCAGAATCCAAGCGGATAGGAAATATATAAGTGAACAGTTGGCTCTCGAAACTTCTCAGTTGGCCAAGGTCCAACAGAAGGTTAAGATTGCTCAACACAGTCTGACCGAGGAGCAAGCACAACTCCAGAAAGAGAAGGAAGAGGCTCGCCGAAGTCGTGATCTTCGGGATACCTATGAAAGCGAGATCGAACGACAATCCAAAAGGGTTAAGAAAATCAAGGCTGATTATTCGAAGGAAGAGAAAGCCGGCGAGGCCCTGCGGGAACAGTTCGAGCAAGAACGAGAGGCGTTGAAGCAAGCTCGAATCGACATGAAGACTGACCTCGAAAATATTCAGAAAAAGAAAGATGAAATCAATGATACCTACCTGGCTTATCAGAGTCAGATAGAGGAGATCCGCAAAGAAGAAGAGACTAGGAGGCGGGAAACAATGAATGAGGGAGCCAAGCTACCTAAACACGTTGCATCCACACCTAGTCCGATATTGAGTACGGTAGAGCCCATCGAAACCCGGGGGGTTGTTTCGGAGGGGAAGTATGAACGAACCCAGGGAGGGACTGTCCCGAATGAGACTTATCGTAAAGTCACGTATGGGGGAACCGAGGAGAAAGAGATCTCTAGCACCCATGATATGACGAGCGAGGCCCCACCCAAACGAATGAACCATAGTTACGGCTCTCTGCATCCCTTTGCGGATGACACGCTGGCAGGACATAATTATACGGTACCACCACCACCGATATATAATATAACCTACCAGTATCGGGCACCATTACCCGGAGCCGGATCGAACGAAGGACATCAGTCCTATAACGAAGGGGGAGGATCGATTCCGAGCAGGGGGACAGGTGGTGCTCCGAACCCCGGAACGAATCCGGGAGGAGGAGCCGGAGCTGTGCCGAACCCTGGTTCGTACGGAGGTTACCCCCCCAGTCCTGAACGAACTCAGCCAAATCCAAGAGGAGGGGCACCAAGACCGGTCCCTGCCCCGAGGAGGTTGACAAAACGATCATCTATGGGCCCGAGGGTTGCTGCCATAGTGGAATCCGATCCTTGTATACAAGGAATGGGGATAGACTGTTGCAGTCGGACCCGGGAAGATGAGTCAGAAATAATGGAATGGAGCCGGAGGCAGTCTGATAGACTGGTATGGAGTCAGAACAGTGCCAGGAAGCCTGTTCGAACTCCCCGACGGTTCAATGGAGAGAATTGGAAGGAAAGCTACCAAGACTTTTGCGACGATAACCGTTATCATGGGTGGGACAAGGAGGCTTCCTTGGGTCCTCTCATTAAATGGTTGAGTGAGGGTCCGGGACGAATAGCTGTAGATGATTGGCGAGAGACGTATGGGGAAGATGGAAACTATGACCAATTGGTGGCAGCCGCCACACACATTTTTGGGGTGCTGTCCGCGAATGATCCTTGGTCGGAGTTCCAGGTACGAACACAGAAACCAAAAGAGTCTCCGAAAGTATTCGGACTAGAGCTTCAAAGATGTTTGCAAAAGGCTCGACCTTATTGGAGACGGGATGATGAATATTTCTTAGATGAACTATTCACACACTTCATAAAAGGACTGAGGGATCCGTCCCATGCTGAACTCGTCCAGAAGGAATGGGGGCGAGGATCCTCAATGGTAGACTTCTTTTTGGCTATCGATCAGCATGAAAAGAAGAAACGACTACTTTCTGGGTTCGTACCCAACCAAAGAGTGGCGTCTGCACATACGGCTGCTCCAGAGGAAAGCGATTCGGACGCTGGTTCGGATGAGGAAAGAATTGCAGCAATAGGGGGAGATAAGTGGGATCGAAGGAATCGGTGGAAGAAAAATGGTAGTAAACCACCCGAGAAAGAGAAGCCAGTAGAGGCAAGCTCTAAACCCATCCCTACCCCCCAGTTAGGAGCGTCATCAGAGAATGAGAAACGGTTAATGGCCATGATGGAGGAAATGAAAGGATTGTTGGACTATCAGAAACGACCGAAGCTAGATCGAGCAACGGTGAAGTGTTTCAGGTGCCAGGAGACCGGACATTTCGCAGCCGAATGTACGGCCGAGAAACCAGTTTGGAGGGAAAGAAAGAGAGAGGAGACGGGAAATTAGAGGGGGTTGTCCGTGAAGGCAAGCTGACGACCCCGAATAAAGTATGCCAGGATACAATCCATACGAACGCGATTGAGGAGTCTGTAATGTATCCGCCCAGCAGCATGGGAAATGCTGATGAGCCGAAAACATGTGGGGCTGGGGGTATTGGTGAGACAGTTGCCAGGGAGAGCAAAGAAGGGAAACCGATCACCAATAGAGAGGAAGGTTGGGTAGAGGAACTATCCAGGATCGGGGGGATCCGCCTTCCCCAAGGTCATCCGTGTCTGGAGTATTTGAAAGGATTCGGATTCAATTTTGACATGGCAGACGACATCAAAAGGTTCGCAAGTAATCCCTCTATGATGGGAGGAAAGAGATGGTATGTGTCCGTATCTGTAAACGGCAGAATGGGAGAATTTTTGTTGGATACCGGAGCTAGCCACTCCGCTATGTCGAAAAGATTCTACGATCTGGTGTCGAACATGGATGATGACCTCACAACGAGGCTAAATGCATGTGCGGCTGATGGGAGCAAGATACGAACGTTTGGTAGAACTTGTATGATCATCTTGGTGGGTGGTAGGGAATATATCATTTCCCCTACTGTCGCTGGGATAGAGGATGATGGTATCATTGGGATGGATTTCGCTTCCTTATATGGGGTAAAATTGGACCCCATCACTGGAATGTTGAAAGTAAATCGTCCCTACAAAGACAGGATACAATGCCTGGCACGAGAAGTTAGTGGAGTAGCGAGTGTGGTACAGACGGTAAAAATACCTCCCGGAATGGCATGTGATGTGTTAATAGCCTCCAGTAGGATGAAGAGGGGCGTTCCGGGGGTTTTCGAACCTAATGTGACAGTGTTGGGAAAGAGGGGTTTGGAATCAGCCGACACCCTGATAGGCAACATAGCATGGGGGGTGGCCCCTATAACGAACCCGGGTTCGAAAACCATCTACCTAGAGAAAGGCACTGTAGTGGGAGAAGTGATATCCGCTGAAGCGGTCACCAGTAGCTTTGAGAATGGAAGTGGACTAGTCCCGAACAATGAAGTAATGGAAGAAGGATTGGAAAAGTTAATAGAGGGATCCGGAGTAGAGACGGAGGAACAGAGGAAAGCCCTGAGGGAGATGTTAACTGAGTGTAGTTTAGCCTTTGCGCGGCCCGGAGAGCCGTTGGGACGAACGGATCGAGTCCTGCATTCAATTAACACAGAAGGGGCGAATCCAGTAAAGATACCATATAGACGTCTTCCGCTAGCAAAGAAAGTGGTGGCGGAAGAGGAGATTACGAAGATGTTGGCGGAAAGAGTGATAACTCCGAGCACCAGCCCTTGGAGTAGTCCAGTATGTATGGTAACAAAGAAGGATGGGAGTATCCGATTCTGTATAGACTACCGAAAACTGAATGGCTTGACAAAAAAAGAATTCGTATCCGCTCCCCCGGATAGATGAGACCATTGATTCCCTCGGAGGAAATAAATGGTTTTGTACGATTGATTTGCAGTCTGGCTATTGGCAGGTAGGAATGAAAGAAGAAGACAAGGAGAAAACTGCGTTTTCGAGCCATGTAGGGTTGTTCCAGTATAACGTGATGCCATTCGGACTCTGTAATGCTCCGGCCACGTTTGAAGCAATGATGGAGACTTTACTGACTTATTGTGGAAGAAATGTCTAGTATATCTGGACGATGTGATCATATTCGGAAAGACATTCGAGGAATGCCTGGAGAACCTGAAGTTGGTGTTGCAGCGAATAATCTCGAATGGGTTAAAGCTGAAAGCTAAAAAGTGTAATATGTTTCAGAAGAGTATTAACTATCTAGGACGGATCATCTCAACAGATGGGGTGAAGGCTGATCCGGAGAAGGTTAAGACTGTAACAGACTGGAGCATTCCTAAAGGACCGAAAGAAGTAAGATCCTTCCTAGGATTTTGTTCTTATTATAGAGATTTCTTACCAGGATACTCCCGGATAAGTTATCCAATACAATGTCTGTCGCACTGGACCCCGGGGAGACGTAAGGAGAAGTTCCCATGGGGGAAAGAGCAAGGGGAATCATTCGAACTGATTAAACGGTTGTTCGTGGAAACACCAGTTTTGAAATACCCCACTGCGGACGGTCATTTCATATTAGACACTGATGCGAGCAATGAAAGTATAGGGGCAGCTTTGTCTCAAGTCCAAGATGGGAAAGAGGTTCCAATCGCATTTGCAAGCAATACAATGAGTAAGGCACAAAGAAATTATTGTACGACAAAGAGGGAATTATTGGCAGTGGTAGTATATACAAAGAAATATAAGCACTTTTTGTGGGGATCTGATTTTACTTTACGTACGGATCATTCCTCCCTCCGGTGGTTATTAAACTTTAAGGACGCGGAAGGTATGATAGGACGGTGGTTGGCACACCTATCTGAGTTCGGATTGGACCATAGCCAAATTCAGCATAGAAAGGGGGCTAAGCATGTAAACGCTGATGCGTTGTCGCGAATCCCGGTGAGGAAGTGTCAGAATGACGGATGTGATGATTGTGGGAAGCATAATGCCGTGTTGGCAGGAGTCCGGAAGCCTTTTAGAGATCTCGAACCCATGATACTAGAATGGGACGAGAACTCCATTAAGAGCTTCCAGGAGAGAGATGCGAATAGTATCCGTCTGAAGATGTTCCTTGTAGAAGGAAGGGTCCCGACTCGGCCAGCAATATCGTTGGAGAACAGGGAGATGAGGCGACTAATAGCTCAATGGACAGAGTTAGAGGTGGTGAATGGACTGATCTATAGGTGGAAGACGAATGCGTTGGGAAATAAGTCGAGACAGATCTTTATTCCTACTGCCATGCGAAGGGATATAATGTTCTTTTGCCATGGGCATCGGACCAGTGGCCATTTTGGGAGAAAACGGTCTCTGGAAAGGCTGGCTAGAATGTATTACTGGCCAGGTATGAGTACGGATCTGTTGAGATGGATAGACACTTGTCCGAAATGTTGTACGAGCAAGCCCGGGCCTGGGTTGGGTAAAATGCCCTTAACCCAGGAACTGTTTGGAGTCAGGTTCGCAAGAGTGGCAGTGGATATAATCACAGGATTTGTGACAACTCCGGAAGGAAATACATGTATGATGGTAGTAACGGATTACTACACGAAGTATACGAAGGTATTCCCAATGAAGGATCACAAAGCAGCAACTTGTGCTAGAATGTTAGTGAAGGGATGGATACTGTACTTGGGAGTGCCTCTGATGTTGCATAGCGACCAAGGGAGAGAGTTCGAATCGAATCTATGGCAGGAAATGTGTCATCAATTGGCCATTTGCAAGACCCGAACCAATCCGTATCGACCACAGAGTGATGGTCAGGTGGAAAGATTCAATCGTACCCTAATACAGGTCCTGAAGAGTTTAGTAAACCAAGAGATGGATGATTGGGATGAACAGTGCGACTTCGTTTGCCATGCTTATAATAGCACGGTACATGCGAGTACGAACTGCTCTCCGAATCTGTTAGTATTCGGGGAGGATCTGATTATGCCAGCGGACCTAGTGTTCGGAGTAGTTGGTATGAATCCAGATGTCCCGTGTCAGATCATGTTTGTGGAGGCGTTGAAGGAACAATTCCGGAAGGCATACGAATTAGTAAGGAAGGAATTAGGAAAGACAGCTAAATGGCAGAAAGTGGGCTATGATACTAATCTAAAGGTTCGGCGGTTTGCGGTAGGGGACTTAGTAGCGAGATACCACGAACCTCTGGTTGGCATCAAGCTGAGAGATAATTGGGATGGTCCGTGGAGGATTACCCAGAGAGTAAGTGATGATACGGTCCTGATGAGAGATACCTTCGGGAGGAATCAGAAATCGAATGTGGCCCGGTTGAAACCATGGAAGGGGAGAGAGTACTCCACGGAAATGTTCAAGATGGGACAAGAGGAGAAGGAGGAGATGAAAAGAGAGTTAGATAAAGTAATCGAGAAGAGGGGTCCGGGTAGACCCAGGAAGGTGAGGAAGGAATCGGTGCAAATTAAATCATCTCCAAAGCGATCGGAGAAAACAAAGAATGTCTCGGCAGGTGCAGACAGGAAGAGAAGGACTGTCCCCTCTGTGGCTACGAGGGAACGGGCGAAAACCTCTCCGAATGTCAGGTGTAAAGAGAATCCAGTAGGGGTTCGTCGCAGCCCTAGATTGAGGGTGAGGGGTGCTGTTACCTAACCTGAAACACAACGATGTAATCAGTTAAATATTGTCATAATTACCGGGGTAACCGGGTAATTCGTCTTCTATGTAGGAATGATCACGATAAAAGTCAGAAATCCAACAAACTTACCTGTGAATGTGCCAGTGGGTAATGGACGGATAATCCGGCGGATTAGTAGTTGCTATCCGTATTTAGATCCATAATGACTCGAGATGAATTCGACAGGGCGGTGAGGGTATCAGTGCTATAATTACCTGATCGTAATGCGTGACGCGCGGGAAGGATGAATGATTGTTTATATTTTGCAAGCGCGGGAAAACTGAAGTCTCGCCGAATGCGCGGTATCTCGCGAGACCGACGCGCGTGCGCAAAGGTCGACGCGGGTCAGCAATCCGCCATATTTGTTTACGGTTCGCCGGACAGAGCAAGGGGAAGCGTATCAGAGCACAAAAGCGAGGAGATAAAGACTGTTTGAAAGTGAACTCGGTGTATAGCAGGTGGGTGAAGTCGCCAGGATCCCGCAGAAAGGGTCCTGGTACCTGTCATTCATTTATTATCGAGTGAAAGAACTTTTTGAGTGTCACGATGGCTTCGGCGTCTGGCTCTCATTCCGAACGATCGGCCCTCGACGAGGTGTCCGAAGCATTTATGGAGACCGAGGCGATGTCGCCAGTTACCAAGAACGAAGAAAGTGCATTGAATGAATCCGGAGCAGAGGAGAGTAGCATGGGAATGGAAGGAATGGAGATTGAAGAAATCCTGGAACGATCGGACGAGCCGCTGCTCGAACCGAATCTGGATGGCTTTAAATCAAGGTATGACGGTCGGGAAGTCCATATTCACGACCGGATCTTAGAAGGAGACCGAAAGTGTTGGGACGCAACCACTAGGGACTGCGTTCGACACTTCCTATCCCCGACAGAGTACCAAGCACTGCCATCCGAATGGCTTCTGTTTTACAACCGAACTGAGGCTGGACTGCAAGTGAGTCAGCCGTTCCGAAGGGCGATGTTCGATTGCGAAATCGCATATCGACAGAATCGCCTTCCGAACCTACCCCATGTATTGACTGACCATACTGGAATGGGGGTGACCGGAATGGATATTGCAGGAGAGGTACTGTACCGGGAACCCGACATGGAGAAAGAACCCAGGACTGCAGAAGACTGGGTAGAACGAGCGGAGCATCCGGACGCCCCGAGGCTCTACACTCTGAATGGAGACGAATTACTTCGTCGACTGGAGGAGTGTTCGGAGCCGGAGGAGAAATTGAACGGAATCATCAGCACGATGATTCGAGAGGGGACCTACGCCACTAGGGCATATGTTCCCGGGGCAGAGGAAGAACTGACCTCTGCTGAGCATAAAGAACGACTGGCTTCCATCCGAAAGGGCAAAGCAATCCTGAAGGCCGCCAAACAAAAAGGTGGTGTGTCAACAGGGAGCGAAACCGAAGGAGAGGAGACCCCAAAGAAAACGAAAGGTAAAGGCGTGAAGGGAAAGACGAAGAAAAAGTCTCTGACCGACACCGAATCTGACAGTGACCAGGGTGCCTTCACACCGGTTCTGTCAGCGAAAGAAAAAAAGAAGTTGAAAGAATCTAAGAAAGACACAAAAATGACTGTGCCTCCGAAAGTGATTGCTAAAGTCACAGAGGTAGTGGGCAGGAAAGATCCTTCGAGTGATAATCCACTGGAGGGACGGATGGCTGCCGTTCAGGCTGCTGCCGCCGCCAAGGTCAGTGGTATTATCAAAGGAGCCACTAAGAAGGCAATCAAAGTGACTGAACCCGTAGATAGTCCGGACGACGAGTCTGGACCAGATTCGGGTGGCGAACCTCCGGAAACCGATCCGGATCCAACCACACAGGATCCGGAGGACAAGATGGAGGTTCCAAATGAGGAGGAACCAGAGGAGGAAGAAGAGGGAGAGGGTGAAGAGGGATCGAAAGATGAGGAAGAACGGGAAAGAAATCAACGAATCTGGAAGAATAGTGAGGCGAAGTTCGCACACTTCATTCCGGGTTCGTTCGAGGAATGTGCGAAGGGCAAGAAAGCGTACGGTTGCCCCGAACCCCGAAATATGAATGACGAAAGTGATGACGAAGATTGGATTCGGGAAACCGAGGACGATCCCTTGCCATCAGATTTCTATACGGAGTGGTTTAAACAACTAACGAAATACCCCGATAGTTACTACATAAGAGACCAGAAGTCGAAGTTGCGCTGGGCCTACTTATGTTGGTATCAGAAAGACGGTGAGCGATATTGCCCGTTCGCCATTTGCATAGAGGAGAAAGGAAAGGACAGGACCTATCCGACAGCAATGCGGTTCCTGAGGCATCTATGCGAACGGCACTTCCACCACACGGTGGTCTACGAATGTGCCAATCAGAAAGGACAGAGGGATAGCGCAACCTGCAATGGTTGCGTTACTCCCCGAAGGGGTGTGATGCTTCGCCATCTGAAGTTTTGTCACAGCCCCGGACTGAGTGCAGCGCGCGAGAAAGTAATGAGTCTGCACGACAAAGTGATGACAGAATACAACAGAATGATCCCTTCGGACTTCAAGCACATCGGCGTGAAGACGGATTCATTCTGTAATGTGCATGAGTCCAAGAAGGGCAAGATATGTGCGAGAATTGCCCTAGTGAGAGCTCGAGGGAAATTTCAAATGACGAACGAACTATTCTCTAGAGTGTGTGAATGGAGGGGGGATCCACCCAAGGCAAAGATTGACGAGAAGAGGCGAGCTAGCCGCAGCCCAGCAAGTGTCAAAGGAAAGAAATCTCGGTCCGATTCTCCCGAACGCTCGGAGTTTAAGAAGCCCCTGGCTGTGGCTCGTGACTCCAGATCGAAGCAGCAGAAACGGAGAGATTCGACTGACTATCAGTCACCAATGAGTGGGGGGTCGGAGTCACGTCCGTCCTCGTCAGCAAGTTCGGCATCAGCGTCAGCTTCGCAGAGTGATAATCCACCTGCTTGGTTCGACCGGAAAGAACCGGCCCGTGAGCCGGAGACGGGTGATTTCCCAGAATTGAGCGCACAGAAGGTTCCGGCACGTGTCGAACCTGTACTGACTCAGATTCCGGACAATAGGCCCCGACTGAGCACGAGACCGGTGGATCTGTATTTTGATCCGAGTGACAGAGTGGTGTGCGCCCAAGCCCAGCAGGCAGTGGACGACTTCCAGGAGACTCAGAGGGAATTGGCTGTCCGATACAACCAGGGGGTGGCGAACTTGTTTGCCCGCTCTCTGGTTGAACAGGAGGCCAGAACCAGAACGAACCTGGAAAAAGATAATGAGGCGCTTCTGGCCGCCGAAACGAATAAAATTCGGAACGAAGCCAAGCTAGCCGCATCACGGACTGCTTTGGCTCAGAAACGCCTGCAGGAGTCAAATGACCGGAACGAGGCTATGAACGTCAAGTTCCAGCAGGTATTTGGAGTGTTCTTGGACGAGTGGGATGGCACCCGCGAATCCGCTCTGGAACTGCTAAAGAACCAGAGTGAGGAAGGGTGAGCCCACGATTCAAGAGTGAGAAAATAGGAGTGATTTGATATTCGAAAGAGAACGAGTTAGTGTAGTATGAACGTCTACTGAACCATCAAACAGCAGTAACCGAAGTACGCAAGATGAATACGGTGACCAGACATCTGAAGAGGAGAGCACCATTCACCCGTTCGGAAGAACGTGTCTGTTCAGTTAGAACAGAGGCAGCAGTACGAGAATGAAGAGGAGAGCACCACTAACCCGTTCGAATGAACGTGCCTGTCCAGTTTGGGACAGGACGGCTGTTGAAGAGGAGAGCACCACACACCCGAGTCCTTCCGAAAGGATGGTACTTCGTGCCTAACCAATGTTGAAAAAGGTTAGGATGGCTGCCCGGATCTTCAGTTTTTTTTGTTCCTGTGTTGTTTTTTTTGTCATGAGAGATGTCAAATTGTTCTAGTCGCTAATCTATATATGTTTGTATGTATACTATACAAGTGTCCTTAATCATTCGAAATGTGTCGAGCCGTTCGGATATATTACCACCTATGTAAATAATATTAGTTTTGTATATTTTTATATACCCTACTGTGTTCACGACGTAACATAACGCTTTACTAAAATAAACTCAGTTGTATGAGTTTATATTATATTGTACATATATTTAAAAGCGTAAGCGTATGTAATGTCTGGGGGGGGTGGTGTAGGGACACTAATATTAGTAGTGTAATCGAACGCCTACAAGGTAGTTCGGGCGGCCGGAGCCAGGGGGCACCCCTATCGGAGGCGGACAGTATATAAGCTGTCCTCACCCCCTTGCTCTGGCAGACCTTCTCAGGTCTCTGACTGTGTAATATATAGAAAGTTATTTGAAAGCCAAACATACATTGATCGAACCTCATATACTTCAAGGATTAGCATTGTTGTACAGGTGAACGACTAATAAACCCTGTGTTCTTGCATCTCTACATGAAAACTGCGGTTCGAGTCCTTATTTAATCGAATTACATAAAGACGAACTCTACACTAGTGTCAATATGTAGATGGTCTAAACATGCAGTCCTTGTACTGGGCTATAAGAGGGTGGCTACAGGAGGGGTGGCGGTGGTGGCCGTCCCAGGGGGGGGGGGGTACAGCCGGTGTGTGGGTGCTGGAGGAGGGGACGTGGTGCTCCTGTAGATATACACAGTCCGGCAATCAGTGGTGGAAGGCCGTGTTGCCGGTGACTATGGCCAAGACTGATGGATCATTTCCTGATCCCTGCAGCGGGTGAATATTTGATGGCGATGACAGGCCTGACGCTGACACTGCCCCCCTGTGACGTGTCAGCTGCCGTGGTACGCCTGGCTGCCCACCCAGCACCCACACACGTCCGCTGCTTGGAGAGTGACAGGTCTTCTCTGTCAACTCCGCCCACCGCCGCGGGGTGGCGCCAGGGGCGGTGGTGTTGTAGTGAAGCACCCTCGTTACACCCTGTAAGGACAGGACAATATATAGATACTCTGTATACTAGTACCACGGCAGATGTTGCAGCCTCTACCATTCACTATAGTCAGGAGTAAATAACCTGTTATAGGAGCTCATTTAGATATACATTGATGGTTGGTAGTCTCTCCTCTTTTCAGCTAAACTGAGTAAGGCCCTATGCACAAACAATACACATTGGTTGTTAAATAAAGGACACACTCATGGCGTCGTTAAAACAGAATGATGTGTTCGGACTAGGAATGTGATCCTTAATGTCACTGTTATTGTTTTGAATATTGGATCACTGCCTAACACAAAATGATCAAAATGTGTATCCTCGGTGTGTATCTCTCTCTTTTATTGTATGCACACTAGATGATCTACTTAAATTCGATCTTCAGGGGATTACTCTGATGGAACCGCCCTAAAATTACCATCAAACTAACAATTGGCCTTTGCCCCACCGTGGGACCCTCTAAAAGGTACGACCAATAGACAATGTCTACTGAGTAGGCCATCCCTTCTGAGATGGCTTTACAAAGTGCTGCTGCTGCCTATAGGGGTGGCCTGTTAGTTGTCTGACATTATATCTGCCCTCTTTGCGTTTTATGTCTACCCCGATCCGACTTGATTTCGGCTTTTGAGTCCATCCGACCATCAATAATAAAGCAGCGAGGGTCGTTGTGCGCCTGTGTAGTATTTACCAAGGTTGTTTCTCTTGTCGTCGATGTGCATGGGAGCCTACATTATCTCAGCGGGACCAGTAGTACGTCGTTAAAGTGGTCATTTTGTTTTGCTGCCGTGACCAGCAAGCGTAATGAGTAACCTTAGACTGCCTTCTCCCTTGTAAACCAAC
The DNA here is from genome assembly GCA_947462335.1 of Harmothoe impar. NCBI lineage: Eukaryota > Metazoa > Annelida > Polychaeta > Phyllodocida > Polynoidae > Harmothoe > Harmothoe impar. The sequence goes on along the minus strand of OX381705.1, from coordinate 58,580,177 downwards.
TTGATGCCGGCCATGTATCTAATGGTGCCAATAGATGATATAGCTGTGATCTAGCTGCAGAACAGAATAGTAGCAGTAGATTGCTTAATTAAGTGCCACTTGTATATACTCCCACAGTTCATGTACCCTGTGTAAGAAGGGCGCCTGGTGTAAAGCACCAATTGTATATACTACTACCTCCACACACAGTGCATGTACCCGGTGTAAGAAGGTGGCCTGCTGTAAAGCACCAATTGTATATACCACTACCTCCACAGTTCATGTGCCCTGTGTAAGAAGGGGACCTGATGTAAAGCACCAATTATATACTACTACTCCCAAAGTTTATGTAGCCTGTCTAAGAAGGTGCCCTGGTGTAAAGTACCAATTGTATATACTACTACTTCCACAGTTAATGTACCCGGTGTAAGAAGGGGACCTGGTGTAAAGCACCAACTGTATATACTACTACCCCCACAGTTCATGTACCCTGTGTAAGAAGGGCGCCTGGTGTAAAGCACCAATTGTATATACTAATACCTCCACAGTTCATGTGCCCTGTGTAAGAAGGGGACCTGATGTAAAGCACCAATTATATACTACTACTACATGTACCTCCACAGTTCATGCACCCTGTATAAGGAGGGGACCTGGGGTAAAGAACCAATTGTGTATACTACTACCTCCATGGTTTATGTATCCTGTGTAAGAAGGTGACCCGGTGTAAAGCACCATTTGTATACTACTACCCCCAATGTCCATGTACCCTGTGTAAGAAGGTTAACCGATGTGAAGCACCAAGTGTATACTACATGTACTACCCCCACAGTTCATGTGCCCTGTGTAAGAAGGTGACCTGGTGTAAAGCACCTATTGTATATACTACTACCTCCACAGTGCATGTACCCTGTGTAAGAAGGTGACCTGCTGTAAAGCACCAATTGTACTACTACCCCCACAGTTCATGTATACTGTGTAAGAAGGTGACCTGCTGTAAAGCACCAATTGTATATACTACTCCTTCCACAGTGCATGTACTATGTGTAAGAAGGTGGCCTGTTGTAAAGCACCAACTGTATAATATACTACTACACCCACAGTACATACATATGTATAAGAAGGTGACCTGCTGTAGAGTACCAATTGTATATATTCCTACCTCCAGACATTATGTATCCTATGTAAGAAGGGGACCTGGTGTAAAGCACCAATTATATACTACGTTCATAGTTCATGATCTGCTATGTAAACCTGAGGGGTACCAATATATTCCTTTTTAGCTACATAGTGTGTTCGTTGCTGCTATCAAAAGGTAGATCTATACTTAGAGTTTTATCACTTGGCTTCATGCTTAGAACCTACCCTGATGATGTACGTCCCGGATATTATAATCAGACAGCCATCTGTTAGAGAATTCAATTTCTTGGAAACAATGAAGAATGAGGAGATGGGACGAGACGTTTTTATTGTCCGAAATAAATGATTCGCGCCCACTTGAAGGACCCTGGGTCGCTTCAATTTTAAAGACAATCCATCATATCCTTGACTCGGCGTCCCCAGATTAATATCAATATACATTCTTGTCGCGGTGACTGAACACAATTTGGTTCCGGGCAGCGCAGGATGCTGCCCCCACGCGCCCGGCCCTGTGCCCTCTGCTGGTCGGATCGATGACGTTTATTTGAGGACATGAGATCTGTATACCCAGCCGGGGTGTTGCTGGCTCTAACCAGGCGCCCTAGGACCACACACAGCCCCTAGCTCCTCACCCTCATCTCCTACCTCCCCCCCCCCCCCCCTCGTCACTTCTACCACCACCCCACCCCTCCCTGTGTACACTTTAGCACCGACTGTGCTGCCAGAGGCCCCCAACGCGGCTTTGACTAATGTGGGTCCCAAAGAGGGCCAGGTTGGGGCTGTTTGAGTGGGTGGGTGTGAGTTGGGAGATGGGGGGGGGGGGGGGTCGGGGGAAAGAGGGCTTTTCGTGCTTGGTCTGGCCGCCAAGGGGCCGGGCTGTGAGCTCTATGGACCCCATCCACAGGCGCCCACCCACCCAGACCTGCCCATCTGTATGCAGACCAACAGGAGGGTGGGCAGGAGGCGGTGTGGGCCAGCCCAGGAGGAAGGAAGGCGCCCTCGGAAGGCGCCCCTCTGAGGGGGCACCCTGCTCCCTCAGTCCCCCAGTCCCTTATCCCTATGTCCACCTGATGCTACAGGCATGCCCCTCCAAAATCCACTCCCCTTTTCTTTTCTCGGCCAATAATTCCTCTACGTCGCAATTATGGAAACCAAAACAAGGGAGCGCGCTGGGCGCCCGAGCAGAGCACGACATTGGTTTTCAGAAAATCTGGCCTGGGTGGCGCTAAGTGAGTTAGATGAGCCGGCAGGGCGTGGATTAGCATGCGGGTCGGCGGGCGTGTGTGCTTGTAAGAGGATTATCTCCTCGCCATTTAGTGTGTGCGCACCGGCCGCCGGCCGACGATCCATCGTGCACTGTCGGCAAAATGCGATCCGCTGATATTGCAGCATCTGTAGTGAATGCTAATGACATTAGGTGCCAGACCGCGGGTTAAGCGCGGTGCTCCGCGGGCAGTAGAGGGTGGCAAGTAGCTCCCATCCCCACCACATAATGCCCCCTCCCCCTCCCCCTCTCCCTGCCTTCCCTACCTCAGTGGTCTAATACAATATGACAGTTACAGCGGGAAGCACGTGACCACTGATAAACGCCACTCATGACGTCACCACCACTTAACTCCTCCGTCGGCCGGCGGCGGCGCCAGGGGTGCGCGATGACGAGTTTGGCCCCGGTGTAGACTGCCGGAACTAGCGGGGTAATTAAGCCATTGACGGTGCCACGCACCACGGCGCCGGGGATGACAGTAGCCCAGCCAGCCGGTGTGCTATTGACTTGTGCCGTCTCCCCTCCAGCACACTCCCTGCCTCTCACCCACTAGGCCAAATAATTACCAGGCTGCTCTAAATTACGCGCGGGGTAGATGTGACGTCCAATATCAAGACGTCACCGCAGAGCTCCTTCCTCCTCCTCTGTGGTGTTTTATTATAGGCCTACTCTTTGGATGTGGATGTTGGTGTGGTTGTGGGTGTGGTGTTGGGTGTGGTGTTGGGTGTGGGAGTGGGTGTGGTTGTGGGTGTAGTGGTGTGGTTATGTGTATATATGCAACGGTCTTACTCCCCTAATTCCGACACGACCATTTTGGGCCTTAGTGACATGGGAGAGGAGGAAAATATAGATAGTGACATGGGACATGGGACATTTCTAAAAATTCATATGACGACATGGGTATTTCTTAAAATCTTAGAACCCAGCCCATCAAGCCCCCATGTAGTCCTGACCGATTTCATTTGGTCCCTGCCCATGAAATAATGTCTTCTCAACCAATCTCATACATCTTCCAGTTGGAAGAGCAGAGGCCTCCAGCGGGTTCAGAGTCTCCCCCAGGGTCCCTGTCCGTGAAATACCCCTATCTTGTTAAGGAAGGGGCAAACCTCATATATTGACTGTGTTCACCTAAGCAGCTTGAAAAGGGAATGAGTGCGATCAAATATCAACCCCACGTCCCCCTTTCCAACCTCAGCCCCCTTCTAGGACACATGTAGCACACAGTACAGACTATAGTCACCCACCCGGCCCATGCACTGTGTGTTAGGGAGTGATCAGTTTTTTTACAACAGGGGTGGGGGGGTCAAAAGTATGTAACCTGTTTTGAGACAAAAAGCCCGCGCGTTACTATGCTTCAAAGGGCCCGCGCGCGCGCGGCGATTTTCGACCTGTAGGGGGGGGGGGGGGTAACAATTTTGACCCTGCGACGGGGGGGTGGGTGTAAAATGTTTCGCGCGCTCCGCACAACCCCGCCCCTTTTGTTCAAAAATGATCACTCCCTTAAGGGAGCTGGTGGGGGGGAGGAGGAGGCGGGGAACCAATCATGGTGCATAGCTCCTACAATCTAACGGGCAGGAAATGACCTCTTGAGGTTGGGAGTCCCTTAATTCATCAAAATGATCCCCCCTAGGATGAGCACAGCAGGCGAGCTTCTTCTTTATGATGTATCCCTGACCCAGATGCGATCGGCCACCCCCTAATATATGTGGCCGCCGCCGAATGTATACGGCCGATGTGGAGGGTGTATAACCACCTAACGGCAGGTGACTTGTGTCTGCTGGCAAAAACATATCACGTGAGAGGTTGGTTCTGTTCTCGGAATGCAGATTTTTCATGGCAAGCTATGGGGTGTGAATGTCTAATACCCAGCAAAATCTAGCGGGAAATTCGGTGGACAGAACTTCTATGGCTGCCCATACGGAGCAACCAGAATCATCGCTATACGGTGGGATATGCAGGGGAGGGGTATGGTGGCCGGGTGCTATGGGCTAAAGGACAGTAGTTGTAGGTGAGTTGGTGGGTGATGAGGGGGGGGGGGCTGATGAGGTGGTCACCAGGTGCAGAGTGTCCGTATAGAGAGGTACAATGTGACGTGTTACCTGCCAGCTGAGATTGTGGGGGAGGCAGTTAACCATGTATTGCCCGCATAGTGACTTAATGTGCTATACCCTCTTCATTATGTATCAGTAGACCTGCCAGGGCTACACTCATGACATACATCATACCGATTTATCAGGAGTGTATCAACCCCATAGTGTCGGCATGATGCTTAAATAAACCCCTAGCGAGTAACTCACCAGGGCTGTATTCATGCATGATGATGAATGACAAATGGGCATAGTGTATAAAATCACTATGCTGTCCTTAAAGGGTTACGGTGGGATGATTGACCGTGGAGTAAGTGACTCTAGGTGGGGGTGATTTATAGACATGCTGCTGAGATAGGTTGTGATAGGTGCACCGACTCGGAAGAGGCTATATGTAGGGGCACTGCTACTTTGGGCTGGCAGTGAGATATTGGCCGATGTAGCCCGGCTCTTACTGCATGCTGGTGGTGTGTGGGTGGTTGCATGGAGATGCTCGTTACATGACATCATGAAGGGGGTACATGGGGGAGCTACAGTGGGCTGCAATGTTATAGTGCATGTTGGAGCTCTACATTTCATCAGCTATAGTCGGTCAGTTAGCCTGTGGGCCGCTATGGTACGTGAGAGGTGATCGGTGACCCTCTAGGGAACAGTGGGTGGAGGATGAATGAGCGAGTGAATGAGTTAGTGAGTTAGTGAGTGAGTGAGTGAGTGAGTGAGTGAGTGAGTGAGTGAGTGAGTGAGTGAGTGAGTGAGTGAGTGAGTGAGTGAGTGAGTGAGTGAGTGAGTGAGTGAGTGAGTGAGTGAGTGAGTGAGTGAGTGAGCTAGTGAGTGAATGGGCCACTGAACCAGTGAGTACGTAAATAGTTGGGTGATCGAATGACTGGATGGATGAGTGAGTGGATGAGTGAGGGAGTTGCCTACTGAACAAATAACCATGAGTGATAGCAAAGGGAGGTTAACATTGGTTTGAGGGAAAAGAAGAGAAGAGGAAACGGAGGGAGAATTTCTCTAAAATCTGGGTCACTGAGATCCTTCTAAGCAGATCGCATCAGCTCAGCGAGCAGCTCTGGCCGAGATGATCCGGGAGCTGTATGATTGGTAGTGGCCTCCTGGAGAGAGGCTCAGCCACCCCGGCGCCTCCTCCGGGCGCCGGTGACATTTATGTATCAGACACCGCTGGGTCCCTCCTGCTCCCCCCCCCCCCACCTACCCCCACCTCCTCCAGCGTCCTCCTCCATAGGGTTAAAGACACCTTGGTATATTCTCCAGCAGGCGGGGGAGGGGGTGGGGTAGGTTCCGGTGTTGGTGGCAGTAATCAAGGCTGAGTGTGCGTGGTCAGAGACACGGTGAGGAGCTCGGCGACAATTAGAACAATCAATGAACTGCTCCCGGCCGCCGTTCTAATATGACCACGCCATTGAGATGAAGTGGTTTATAATTAAGGATCCGAAACAATAGAACAGCGGCTCGGAGCAAAAGGAAATAATTAAGGCGCGTGCGCTATCCCTACCCAATCAATAAACCCTTACACAAAAGCGTCGGGAGACAAGTAAGCCTGGAGGCTATGGACACAGTGTACGGCGATGGTGTCCAAAGAAGATGATCTACCCCCATCCCCCGAAAAGTAGGAAGAGGCCGGTATGATCAAACTGATGGTTGACCTCCAAGTCAGTTGGCTCCATCCCTCCCGCTGGTATAGCCCTGGCGTTGTTTGCTTCTAAACGATGCCAAGGCATAATGTTCCCATTCATTATCCACGGCTAGCCTAGCCATCATGGTACCCGCCCATGGCCGACGCCAAGGTTCCCTCGTGACTTTGATGATCGACGGTGAGGAGCGGGTCGCAGGTAGGGGGTGGTGGCGGTATAAGGGAAGAAGGTACACTTCTAGTGGGTAGCAGGTGGTACATGTTGGGTGGCAGGGGATGTGTTGTGAATATAGAGAGTTGTAGCATTAGCTTCTCTATATCCAGGCAGGGGCTGATACATGTTATATGGCAGGACAGTGGCTAGTGGGTAGCAGGCGTTGGGTGGCAGTTGCAGGGTGGCAGGGAGGCAGGATGGCATGGCTTGGTGGCAGGGGGCTGGGTGGCAGGGTGGCAGGGTGGCAGGGTGGCAGGGTGGCCGTGTGGCAGAAGCCTGAGTTCAGAGGACCAGTGGCTACATAGTGGTCACATCCTGTCGTTATCTGCACCCATCACCCACCTCCACCCACCTGTACCACCCACCCTCTGCCACCCACCCTCTACCACCCACCCTCTACCACCCACTACCAGCGGAGACCGGGGCAGGCAGAGCCGCGGGCCAATACCACCACTACCACCAGTCCACCTTGCTGCGGGATTAGCGGTAGTAAGCACGAAGGTGTGGTGATAAGGGTAGCCAAGAGACCCCTGTGTGGGTAAACATACATGAGGAAACACTGTTAGTGTACCCAAGTCATACCTTAAACATTAATGCCTCTTTTCTTTAAGTCTGCATGTTCTCCTGTATGCTATTTAAGATAATGGAAGATCTGCACAATGACAATCTCTCCATTTCTGATTAAAGTAACATGGCTATTTCAACATTATGTCTTTAGAAGAGTTACACATATATAGGGATAGGAACATGTTTTATAATGATAGCAATTAAAAGCAAGAGCGATTATAATCAATTTGCACACACGTGAATCACATTCTTGTTTCTTTGGACACTGTGTTTCCATTCGAGTGGAGGATTACTAATACAAATGCACCTTGCTAGAGTTCAAGGAAGCCGATTCTTGCAGAATAAACTCATTGTGGCCCGTGCCGAGTGCCAAGTTGTAGGTAGACGGCCATTGCCTGTACAGTAGGCTATTCTACAGATGCCAAGTGACATTAGCCAGATTACATTACCTTTAATTGGTATGTTGCTGACAGGACACGTGGGGTAGGGCTGGACATGGGCGTTAAGTACACCTACAGTGGACTGGGCACTCGGCCCAATGGTCAATAGGAAGGGGTGGCACTTGAGCCTATACAGCAGCTAATACCACTCACTGGGTACTATGTAACCCTCACTCACTATTACTACTGTCACTACTACTTCTACTATGGAACTACTTCTGGTTTTACTACTATTACTACTTTTATCTTATAGCTCTCATACTTGTAAGGCTTGCCCCACACAGAACAACCATCACAAGTTAATTGTATTAATAATCTATGACTATTATATTTACTATCAATAATGTTATTAAGCAGTTGCTGCTCACCCTTTTGTAGATTTACAATAAGGTGGACAGGAATGTATACTATAGTCTGTACACTGATCAAGGATGGTCCCGTTACGCTATACATGTACATGATATCCCTTTAAATCTACACACTAATATACCTGCCGGTTCTGTTCATGGTCAGTGACTGAGGCAGTGCAGGGGTCAGTTGGCCATGTTGTACAAAGGGCAGATGTGGGGCTGGACACCCGGTCTACAAATCTGAACAGACACCTGTCCGCCGTGTTGGCACCGATTTGAATGTATAGACCAAGCCGCAGGGCTGGCCGCCGCTGCCGATGGGTAGGGTGGGGAGGGGTGTGAGGAGGGGAGGCTGGCTGACTGGATCTAATCACAAGCTCGCCATGTCGTCTGCAAGTTAACCAACACATCTTCTTGAATACACAGAAAGGACGTCTCTCCACCCAAGTCAATACGGCCTGTGTATCCAGCGGATCCCATTCTACGGTGGATCAGGCCACAGGGAAATAACTATTTGTGAATTCAAAAAGGCCCATAGCATTTGATAATATACATGAATTCAAAAAAAACTTTGCGTTTTAAAGTGTACGTTGAATTTCATTCTAGAACAAGGGCATTGGAGGGCATAGGAAGGACCCTGGAAGGCGTCTAGTAGTCATCCATTGCCTTTGCCCATCCATCAGTCTACTATCCCAACGCGCGCTACATTTACGGAGGGCGCCTAGCCGCATCTTGAGTTGGTTGGAAGCCCCCACTTTGGATGCAGGATCGCGCTCAAGGGCTGCACAAAGGGAACGACTAGAACCCGGCCTGCATCAAGAGTACTACAGTCCAATCGTTTTCAGTTCTCCAATTGTGGTATAGAAGGGCTGCTGTAGTATTGTATATACATGTTTTTGTAGGGTGTTTCTGCACTCATCTAGACGTATTATATGTAGGTGTATTATCAGGAAGGGGAAATGTCGCCAAAAACAAGTGTTGGTCTGAAAGATTCACATGGTTAGCCTTACTTTGATGATAGTGTATGGGCCACGTATCATAAATTTCTTTAGGATCCAGAACTAAGCTGTTGGCTCTGTTTCACCAGATGAATCCAAGTTGGGCGTTTATGACCGGCGGTTGTCTATGACCGGCGGTTGTCTATGACCGGCGGCTGTCTATGACTGGCATAGCACCGATTTGTGTAAAAATTCATTTCCATCCTGTACAACATGTAATAAACGTAGTATAATTAGTGCAACTTTTTATTTCTATCCTTTGTGCTGCAGGGGGCGTTTCAAAGTTGCACTGTGTCCCTGAAGTGACGTCTATGACCGCCGACTGTATCTACACAAGTATTACCCATAAAAAGTGGAGAACACTTTGAAAAAAGTATACTTGTTCTCACCCCATTTACGTTTCATTTTATAATGCTGCTTTGTTTTATATAATACAGAAAAACAAAGTACAGCATTCCCCCATTTCCTTCATATTCTCACTTTTCCCTTCTTTCAATTTGACAAAAGTAAAACTCATTACACGCATCCCTCTTCTTCTTCTTTCAATTTAAATTTACTCTATTTGTCCTGACTTAGTATCATTTCCTTTGACATTTCCACTCCTCGACCCCTTCTGCTTCTTCCCTGACCGTGGGAAAGTTTTACAATACTGATGAGATGGGTCCCATGAATGCCAAAGGGTGTCCACGAGGATGCCTGGCATCACCGTCAGAAATTAGCCATTCGATTTTGACGAAACCTGACGATAATGACTTCTGCAACAGACCGCTCGTCACTACATTCTGCTTCCGTCAGGTATCGTCAGATTGAGTGGGTCATATATATATATCCAAATCATTCTGGAATAGACCTCAGAACTATGAGATGTAGAGTGATTTGATTTTTAGCTAAAAAAGCTGATTGAATTTCAGCAAGGAATGATGTCGCCCAATTTTTCGCATAGGCCCTAATCCATTTGACATGTGATGTGATTAACGGGCAGGCTCTCCTTTAGATCATTTATGGCTGCATGATGTGCTTCCACACGCGCTGAGGCTCACAACGTAACAAAATAGTCTAAGTAGTAAAATGAAATGTTTACTAAACACAAATTGTAAGTAGTATACCGAAATGTGAACCAGAATGTGGCAAATAAGGGTGAGTAGTATAACGAAATGTGTACCAGAATTTGGCAAAGTAGTGTAAGTAGTAAGCCGAAATGTGAACCAGAACGTGGTAATTTTGTCTAAGTAGTATACAAAAATGTGAACCAGAATGTGGTAAAGTAGTGTAAGTAGTATACCGAAATGTGAACCAGAGCGTGGTAATTTTGTGTAAGTAGTATACAAAAATGTGAACTAGAATGTGGCAAAATAGTGTAAGTAGTACACCGAAATGTGAACCAGAACGTGGTAATTTTGTGTAAGTAGTATACAGAAATGTGAACCAGAATGTGGCAAAGTATAGTGTAAGTACTACATGTATAAGGAAATGTGAACCAGAATGTGATAAATGTGTATGACTAGTATACCGAAATTTGTATCGGAATAATTATGTGGCAGGTTGTAAGTACAAGTTTAAGGAAATGTGAACCAAAATGTCGCAAATCAAGTTAACTGGTATAATGAATTGTGAACTAGAATATGGCAAATGAATGTCAGTAGTGTACAATAATATATATCAGAATGTGGGGGAATAGCGTGTAGTATATGGAAAAGCTACTTCAATGTCGTGCCTGAACTACAATAGAATAATGACTTAAATGTTGCGTGTATGCAACGGAATGCCTCTACTTCTCTTTTGGTATCTCATGAGGAGGTGAGGAACAAAACATGGCCCGACTATTTAAGATGTATGAGATACTGTTTATAGAAGCTAAGGAACGGATGTGGCCAAAAACGTGGCCAGCTTGAGTGGGTCGTGCACATAATGATGATTGGGATAAGACGTCATCTTGCAAGTAGTAAGTTATATAAGGACATGTATAACGGTGACTATTGGCCTGAAGTAGCAGCGGTCATAGTCCTGGTGATATTCCTGTCTGTAGCAAGCCTAGGTGTGCTGCGTGCATCAATTAACCTAATTATCCACCTGGGATTATTACAAGGAACACAGGGGACAGTTAGTCTGTAGTAGAGAGACATGTTACAGCACCATTAACCTGAGTGACTGTAGTTAGACTATCAACACAGACACATGTAAAAAGATATTCTAACTGCCCTGTAAGATTGCTCAGACATCAACTAGCAGTGTATACTCTGACTGTATCACACGTGTATCAAATCTTAATACCGAGGTAAGGGGAGTCCTATGAGTGACTGTCATGGTGAACCTAGCTTGGGAATAGTGTTTCACCATATCATACATTGTACTACCTTGCTCGATGTTAGATGTGTACATATAATACACGACTTATAGCAGGCCCCCACACAATTAGTGGCACAAAGCCTGATTGTGGCTCCAGATGGGTCAAAAGCGACCTGGCGACCTGGGCCGTTTTTGAGGCGACATTCGACCTAATGCAATAATAAAAGTGACCTGGCGACTTTTAGACAAAATTGTCAATACTTTAGGGGGTCCAAAAAACCGACTTTATGACCTGGACCCCTTAATTTCGACGACTTTCCGACCTCAGGGGAAGACCCCTCTGCACCCCCCTGATTCCCTTTGCAAGAATAAGAAGGTGTCTAAATTTACGGCATTTACTTATCATGATAAGATAGAGATTGACTAAGGACCCCCTCTTCGAATCGGTAACCTATAGTAGAGGCGTCACTCTCATGTATTAGTCGTTGGTGTCTAAATATGACCGCATTTGAACCGAGATGTAATTGCGGCAGCTGGCGCTATCTATCGCTACAGAGTGGTATAATAGTAATGTTCAGCGTGGAGAATAAAGTCTAAAATACACATGCACCTAATATATACATTTGACGCACCATGTAGGTCTGATCCTACTGTTTAGACGCGTACCCTATGGCTACCACTGCGTGAAGAGCCTGTTCGTGTGGTAACCATGCAGCTTCCCTGCCTACCAGCCTCCACCCTGGAGTCATCTGCCTCTCGTGTGAATCCAATCAAAACACACAGCGCAAGCCAGAGCAAACAGGCCTGATTGGACCATAAACAGTGGTCTGCTGTTGTCGCCAGCCGCCACCCACCCATAGTACCAGACTCAGCGCGCCGCCACACTACAATGTACGACTCCAAACCCCCAGTGAAAAGTCAATTGGTGGCAGCGAGGGGCGTCCTCCTCCAGGACCGTGGTGCCATCACGGGCTGGGGACTGGCTGACATGTTGAATACACCCGGAGACACCCCTGCTGCTCTCCACACGCTCCACACTGGAGACAGTAATTATAATCTTCTGATGGAACGTCGGCAGGGTTCACCCAGGTTAAGGGCGGAGGTTCGGGGAGACATGGAAGGGGGGATTATGACTTCTATATTGAGCTTGGATTATAGAGAAATAAATTGGCTCCCAGCTCCATTTTTGAATGTCATCTGGAGGGCGCCGATATGGCGGGTCTGTAAAGCGTCCTCCAGTAGTCTACCTATTACCTCCTGCTCCCTTGGGTATGGTAGGTATACTGCCACCACTGCCTCCTCCTATAGGGATTGTCTTAAGCCCTTTACACTCGAATTCTAGATGTTCTAAACATCCAAACGATCGTTTAACACACTTTAGCAATTCTTCCTCATTCTATAAGTAAAATCTTAATGATTATGTATTTGATGTTATAAAAATCGACCACCAGCAATTACACGTGCTTGGTATATTAAGGTACTTAATTGACTAAACACCACATGGGTGGTAATGAAAGAAGTACAAAGCCCAAGTGTGGAGAAGACTAAAAGTGACATCCTGGGAAAGGAGACACAAGACTAGTTTTATATCATATAAAATAAAATGAGTTTTTCAGTCACAGTATATTTAACTGAAAATAAATTGCCCACCTTTATGCCAAAATCCTGATACTCTAGATAAAATGTGGGTATCTTACCCATCAAGAAATTTATTATTTGGACACATATTTACGTCTGAATGAGGTAGAAAAGCGTAAATCTGACATACATACGTCTGCTGAACGTAAACAAACCTTAACGTTTTTACGTTCATAAACCTAGTAAAACTACGTAGTTGATACCTAAAATGAACGTAAATTTACGTCTGAGCTACGTAGTTGTGTTTACTGGGTATATGTGCGTCTAGTCTGTCTACCAATAGGGGTGTACAGTATATAGCACTTCTCGGCGTTTATTACTATCTGACACTTGCTGTTTTCCTCATTACATAGCAAAGTTGTATCTTGTGTGACATAAAGTGGGTGTTTTGTAACCTTTTGTGAAAAACACCCTCTTATCGTTCCACTTAACTTCGGCCCACTGTAAAATTAGCCATACATGTACATGGTCAGCATTAATGTATTACCTCATGGCAAACCCACATTCTCTACCAATGTCCATTGTCCACAGAATTCTACACGGCCGACTAAGGTACACATTTAAATATATCAATATAAGCACTGTCTCTTTGAACCCAAATCATGAATACTAACATAACGGGTATACGTGCCAAAGTATAAGGTGGCTATTGGCAAGTATTGCTTCTATGCCTTTACCTTTTCTCACCACTTCTGTCCACCCCTCTCCACCCACACTAAGCCTGCACTGACCTCTCAGTGCCACCCTATAGCGATAGTTCTGGTGGCTCTGTATGCGCGGCCATGTTAGATCTGTCCTCGGAATTTCTCACGATATTTAGCTGAGTACCACATCATGATATGCCAGGAACACGCTGCATTCTGTGGACAGAACAAAGATCTCATGAGAGCTGCTAGTGTCAGCTCACACATACTGTTCCCGGGAACAAGTTCCCACCCGTCTTATCGCTATACCCATGTCCATGCTGGGGTTCTACATGCTAGAGTCCGGCCCCACGGGGCAGTTACTGCGGCCTCATCCCGCATACAGCGTGTTCACCCACCCAAATATCATGAATAATTCGCTCTGTTTCTCCTGAGATTGATTCCCGGAAATGGTTTTGAGTACGCAGGCCATGTTGGCGGAGGTAAAAATGAGAAGCCCCGTACCTCGACCCCAAGCCACGTCACTGGGAAACACAAGCCTACATTAATGGGTAAAATGTGCTTGCCGAGATGGATTAAGAACGGAAATTGCAAACCATAACAGTGGCAGAGGAGGAGGTGGGTTTACTAGGCGCGTGTCTGTGGATGTGGGTGGGAATTCTTTAGTAATCCACGAGGCGGAGTGGAAGTGGAATTTGAACGTTTTCTTTGCGTACTTTGCCGAGCAGACGACATTTTACCGTCATGTTAATCAGGTGATCAGGTGTTTACGACGACGCCCGGTAGATGGCGTGCCGGCGGGGGTCGCAGGTGCAGTGGCGCCCCCTCATGGGGCGTCCATTCATGGCCAGACATGGCGGACCCTATTTGTCCTCTTTGGATAATTTAATGCATCATGGAACCAGTCTTCCTGCCGGGCTGCGAGCAAAAGGCATGCTGCCAGATTTCTTCATTGCTCATAAGCTGGAAAGAGGCATCTCATATTAGGATGCAGCCCCAGAAGTAACAAGACGCCAGCCTAACTGCCATGATGTGAGTTTGTCAGCAACGTGAGTGTATGGCATTGGTACTCTGACTGATATAAAACAATGTGATCTTTGGTACTATTTATTATGTAAGCAGGGGCGTAGTAACCGGGAGAGGGAGAGGGTGGGGGGACACTTTTGACCAACCCTAAAAAAGGTCAAGTCAAAGTCAAGTCATATTGGAAAATTCACGTGGAATTCCTCTCATTAACGCTCCAATAACACACACAAAGAAAATCACATAAAACACAAACCTACACAGCATAGAACCACCGTACTCCCCAGCCCCACAGCCAGTCCACACCGTCCACCCCCGCGTCCACTTCGTGTGACAGTTGGGTATAACTGTGGTGGACTAAATTAGATGTCATGACTTTATGACGTTATTGACAAGGTATACTTTAGATGGCGTGATTTTATTACATTGTTTACGAAGTGCAATTTAAAGAGGGCGATTCATCACGTTGTTTATGAAGTATGGTCACCCCAATAGTTAAGTCCATACTTAGAATAATACATGTAGTAATAATAAAATTCTCGTGATTTAACTCGTTCTTCTCGTTGCCATCACGTGAGCTATCGTCCTTAGCATTCGGCAGCCATCGGCCTCAACGCTCTCGTTTACGAACGCTTGGCGCCAAGCATATTGGGGTGCAGGCTCAAAACACTTTCTCATTGCGGAAAGGGCAATAAATAAGTGATGTCTAGAGACATGCCACAGCCCGCGGGTCCGTTCTGACCTGGCCCACTGAAAGTACACGTCACCTTGTACTCTCACGGACCACGCATGTATCATGAATGGGAACGTTGGTAAATGTGGTTCCCCTCATTGGCTGATGGTCTGCTAGAGCCTAGATGTGCCATTTTGGTTTTTATTACCAGTGGATTTCTTTTTGCATTAGAAGGGGATTTATCAGCTATGGTGAACATAGGTCAAATAACATACCACATATGAATACAATATAGCACAGACAGATGGGTATTTATAGGGGGCATTTATCAAAATGTAAATAACTAGCGGAATGTAATTTGCAATTTGTGTCTATATAATATACAGCTCTATCATCATGTGTACATACGAGTAGAAGACATGATTTAGATGTAGACTAACCATGGAGTTTGAGATATTTCAGCCATGTTATGCTCACCATAATCTCACGCACCAACCTGCGGAGGTGGTTGGCCTCGTGTTACTATAGAGTGTGAATGTTGCTGCAATGAGGAAAACACATCCCTAGGGTGCAGCCCAACTAGGTTGATTAAATCATTATTTGAGATTCCAATCAAGTCCCCAATCGATACATGGGAGATAGCGGGGCACGCCCAGCTGCCAACCCAAGGCCGGGTCCACTGTAATTATTAATGATCAGCCCACCTTGGGTGATGAAGGACCTCACACTCCGGACATGTAGACCAGCCTAATGATGGTCAGACATGGCAGATACTTGTAGATTCCATAGAGATCACTTTGTGATAGATCAAGTACTAATGCGCCCATTGAGGTCCCCTGATAGTCATCAAGTGTGAACCTATCTGTTGAACAAGCCATGGTTCGCCATACTCAAATTAATTATCTAACCATTAGGTGTACCTAAATAGAAGTTGTGGGTGCTAATTAAAAGGTTATGTTATGTAAAGGGCATCTACTGCCTTTTGTATACATTCTCCCTTGGTTTTGCAGCCACCATTTCAATGCCACAATTTATATCTATATAGACACTATAACTATACATCTAGAAATGTTTCCTGTAGACTCATCATCATCCACCTGTACAGTTAAACAACAAAAGCAATTATATCGTACATTGATAAAACACTGTACAACAAATTTTCACAAATTGAAAAAAACCGGGACCAGACTCAATTATTCTTATGTATTTTGACCTGGGGAATTCAAAAATAGCACTCAAAATTGTGTGGTAAGTCTCAGTTTTCAGATTTTCACATGGTCTTATTTGTATGCCCAGTTAGAGCTTATATATACTATTTGTTCAAAAAGTAGGAAAATGCTTCTTTTCATGTAAAACTCATTTTTAACTAGTTACATTATTAATATATTACTGATCCTTTATAGAAATAAATATTCTTTGTGAATAAATAGGTCCAAAATAACACTTTGAAACATATAACTAATGCTTAAAAAGGTCGCTTTGTCTTCCTATTGTATTCCCCATAAGGACCACCTCTGACCATATTCCAGCAATGTACCTGGCTAATATTTCGTGTTAAATTAGGTTTTATGGTCAAATATCCTCATACAAGGATACCTTTTAGTAGAAAATTGGTTCTGAAAGGAATTTGCAAGCCCTGTTTTGAGGTTTGCGATATTGATGACATTTCCAATATTCTAGAGCCAATTCCCAATATTTTGACTGTGTCAATGGCTACCATAGTAACCAGAAACTGGCCTTTGTACCATTTTTGTCTAAAAAACCCATTATAGACATAAAATTTTAACCCTAAAGATGTAACACCAATGATCTATCATTGTATTATGCATAAAGGGTTATCCGAGCAATTTTCTGTCTATTTATTACTCTTTTTGGGATTCTGGCACTGGTGGAGGCTAAAAACAGTAATAATAGCTTCCCTGAAGGTACCTCTTGTCAGAATGGGTCACAATCCTGATCTTAGTAGCTTAAAAAAATGTTATATCGCTTTAGGATGAATCTATATATTTTATGGTATTTTTTCAATTAATATAGGTAAAATATCACTAATTTAGCTTCATATCAGTGTAGAATCCTGTTTTTTATGGTATGTTACCACTAAATGTGCTTCAGAGTCATGTTATCTCTGCCAGGCAAAGAAAATTGACCATTTTTTATGAATGCTGTCCCTGATGTATATTGGTTGGACCATATATTCAGTAGTAGACCGACAAATAATCATGGTTGGAATATCTTGAAACTGAGACTTATGAGACATTTTTTACCATGATTTTTGGATTCAGTGACCTCAAATTAGTCAGGTCAGGTAGGCCTGCCCCCGGTTTTTTTTTCGTCGTTGCACAGTGTAACCATCCTTTAGCGTTGTTTACCCAAGGTGTATTTACTAGATTGGCTTGGCCAATGGAAGGGCATGAATATCTTCTCTATGATATTTAACGGCTTACAATTAGAGATCATTTATTATTGCATTTAAACGGCTTTCAGTCCGCAATGAAATGTACAATGTCAGCTATTATCCAGATTAATTGGCTGTTTTAATACTGGCGCCTTCCCTTTATATTATGAGATTTGGTTGATTAATAATGTTATAATTATAAAGTATACAACCAGCTTATAAAGACAGAAAAAAACCTCATCCTTCACCTCTCGAATGAAAGTTGTTGCCATAATGGACTCGGATATTATAACAGACAGCTAGTCTCGAGATGACGAACGTTTTCTGTTCTCCAAATAGGTAACAAAAATCTCCACGTTGAGTCGTTCTGTCACGAAGGTCATGAGCCTATATTATGGCATGTAACCTAACAGGCGGGCTAGATTTAATATGAATGAGTTATATATATTATTTATTAAATGTTTAAATGCAAGCTTGTCGCTATTATTTATAAATGTGTTTCTGTGTCTCAAAACTGATAATTCAGCAACAACTTTTGTACTCATGAAATCGTCAAATTATTATGGCAAATAAAGAAAATATTGTTCTTAAAAAGCTTGTTCTTAAAAAGAAAAGAATGCACAGTGGTATCCTTAGAAGAAGAAAAACGACGAGTAAGACGTTTCTGTTGTTTTTCCTTTATCTGCCAAATGTACAACGTCAGAGCTGAGGGTCTTCGGTTACTTAGCCCAGACTAATAACTGGCTGTCTGGAGGCTGATTTACAAAAGGAAATTACATGTTCTGATTTAAAGGACATTGACATTAAGAATATCGTCAGAAATGTTAGTGGTCTATTTGAGGTGTAATAGCTTGTAAGATCCATGCTTAGAATCCATGTTCAATGCAATGTATATGGGGTTCACAGGGTCAGTTGGTGGCAAAGAGCATGTTCAAAATGTGTTTAAACATGTATGTGAAAATGTCCAAGAAATGGTGTACAATTTGTTAAAATGATAAATTGTTTGTTATGCTTCGCTCAGATATGCCAGAACAATCAAAAATACCTTTTGGATCAAATGTCTTTTAGCATCCCAATCCATATACAGAAGATAATGCACCATTGACGAAATTGCCCAAATACTTCAATATTTGTACCATCTGTTTGAACTTTGTGAATCCGCCTCCAAATACAACACGATGTGAGAAAGCTGTCGTGTATCTATCCATGAAACTAATTACAGAGCTGCTCTTTGATTGGATGAGAGTCTGTGATGGGCAGCCTTGACCAATCGCGTAGTGAAAGAATCCACTATAATACAGGTGATGGGTATATTTGGCAAGTAAAAGGCCAAGCATGCATGCAACTCATATTGTTCTATTTAGTGCGTATCTTAAGAGGCACAACTTACATTTCTATTACTGTTCTAGTCCGCTATGTGGTTACGTGTGAGTGGTGATATTGCCCATTTAAAGAGATAACAAGGTAATATCCTACCCCATTTGTTAGTGCCTAAAGAGGGAATCGTCTCATATCTAGAAGATATATACATCTCAGGTCGAGCAGCACATAGTACTGTTGAGTGCTGTACACAGCCTCCCTAACCATCAGTGCAAATCACTACCCCTGCCCATTACAGGGCCCGGAAGCCATGTGCACCAAGTCTATGAGAGCATAGACAGGCCGGCTCAGCACTGCATTGTTCTACCACTAATTGAAGAGAGAGGGTGGGGGGGGGGGGGGGTAGAGAGAGAGGGGGGGCTTGGATTAATATATTATATACATACTTTACAATTGGGGTTGGGCAGTCTGTCCATGTATCTGGGGGCTCATTAATTGCACTGGGTATCGGTTGGTAAAGTTGTTAATATCATGGGGGAAGGGGGAAGGGTAAATGGGTGCTCGTGTATGTGCGTGTGTGTGTGGGGAGGCGGGGGGTATCATTGTAAAAAAAAAAAAAAGAGCGTAGGACCTCGGACGTGTGGGATCAGATGGATTGCATGTTGAGAGACTCACAGTGAGATCAATGCTAAACTAAAGGCGGCTTCTTCACTAATGATGCTTTACGGGCCGCGCTCCACCAGGCCCGGCCAGTCCGTCTTTATGGTCGCCACTCATTAATTTGGCATTTGTGTTTTATATTGGATGCACCGGGCAATAAAGGAGCACTGTTTTGCCGAATGGTCTGATTATAGGGCACGGCCACCCAGCAGCCCTGTAATGTCCAATACGGCTATGAAGCGGTGCCCAAGGAACTCCATTGACGGCTAGAGCCAGGCCTCTGACGCCTTCCAGGCTAAATCATCTCACTGCACGTCTTGTAAAGAACGCTACAGCCACCCCCCAGGGGCTTAGAGAGATGGTCGTTACCATACCTGCTCGTGGTATATCCGAAATTGTCCCTAATTATAGAGACTGAAAGAATCCACTGCTTTCTGTGCTTTGATTGCCTGCCGCCTGGATGGGGAAATTAGGCAGGAGGCAGGCACAAAGTGTATGTATCCAACTTCTGTCATGTAAACCCTGTAATTTGCACCCGCACTAATACCACCCCTATGGGTATACGTTGAAATGTGAAATGGCTCGTGGAGTTCCCCATGGTAGAGTATAGGGGTAGAATATATACGCTGGTGGCACTCATATTACTTTGATTGATTGCATCCCAGGCCGCCAGGCGACGCTTATGTCGAAGGCTTTATATGACGTAGCCAGCAAATAGTACCCGACTTAAAAGCACCGGAAACTGAGGATGGATGTTTCGTTCGTTACCGGAAATAGGAAACATTGAATCAGAGGCTAGAACTATGATGGTGGCGGCAATGGCATCCCCCACTGCTTCCCTCTGGGCCCACCCCCACTCTGGCTCCCTCCCAGATGCCATGCCCTGCCATGAGGCCTATACTTAATGCCACATGTGTAAGCCATGTATGTGACCAGCTACCATTAATCCTACAAGTGCCGGAGGGGCATAATGCACAATGCCAAATGGCGGCTGTAGAGTAGGCAGCTAAGCAGGTGCTGTAACACTGAGCCGTTATTCTCCTATTGTTCGTAATACGGCACAAAGAAGGTCTGGGTTGTATTTATTCTTGTGCGGGATACAGAAGCTTTATATGTGGAGAGCCACTCAAGGGGAGACTCAGAGATTGTAGGATTGTCTTCTCTGACAGTAGTGTAGACAATTCTTTGTTTATTTATAACCGTTTCTGTTAGCGGTAGAACAGTTGTTCAGTGTTGATTTCACCAGAGCCGATTTTCGGATAGGGGATGACGGGGAGCCATCGGACTCTCCCTACTCTTGTAATCCTCAATATTAAAATAGATTAATTTTCAGGATTACATCATGGGGACCGTTGGGTAATACCCCAGTATGAATTATTAATTCTCTATTTTGGGAAGGAAAATCGGGTCCCGACCCTTACTCATTTGTTAATCGGCGCTGGTGGAATACCCGCTTTATAGCTCAGGTCCAGTAATAATTATGTGCATAATTATGTGCTGTTCTATTGGAAGTACCGTTAAGTAGGCAGGACCCTGAGGGGTTGATCCAAGCATAGATGATTATTGCAGAAATTATAAATACTTGAAATCAATATTGCATATATCATAATCCAGTCCAATCGCATCTGAAAGTTAAATTGGTCCCACTGAATATAAAATCGGATTAAGTAAGATGAAATCCTACGTAATTGATAATTTGAGAGCAAATGATGTGCACCATTATTAGGACAACCCTATCAAACATGATGTAGATCTCAAGCATTTACCTGTAAAATATGTTTCTGACCTCATCATGGGCAATAACACTACAATGATAACGGGCTATAGAGATTAGCTGGTGGCACTATAAGAGCCATAGAGGCAGCATGGTGGGGGATGGCCACCACTAGGTAGTACACAGGCAGATGCCGCTGGGTGACCGGGAGGCAGGCTGAGCCTTAAAGCTTAAGCTGTGTTTACTTTATCTCCACCTGCAGACGCTGGGTTTCTGTTGCCATGGTAATGAAGTAACACCTGTCACTACCAGATGCAGGCTTAGTCCTGCATCATCACTTACTACACCATATACTATAGCCTGCTCATCATAATGAGGAAAGGGGGAGAAATTCTGTACTAAGCTTGCATACATATATTAACTTTTACCATGATTAAATGGCTTAACTATTCATGTAAGCCTAGGTCCGGGGCCTAGGTCTGGGACTTATTTAAAACAATATTACAAGATTTTCAAAAGGGGGACAAAGGTCTATTCTTAGCATGCATAGAAACATTAACTACATCTATTGCCATGATTAAACAGCTATACTTGCAATTTCCCTCCAAATGTGGACTCATTCAAAACTATATAAGATCGAAATGGAAATTAAGGTCCGTTTGGTCGTCCATGAGGACCATTTATTGTACGCATCCATAGGCTTGTGAGTTTGGAGTAGGACAGAAGAGCACCGCGAGGATCCATTGACTTTTGCCCTGACCCTGAAGCGGCTTTTGTCGTTATATCAGCCTCCATATAGCACGCACCATCTGCTGCTAGAGCCGCAGCTCTAACGTCACTCCACCAGCAGATTGGATATCTCCAGTGCCCCCCGACCGACAATCCCCACCCCTCGCCGCTAGCATGGATGAAGGTCCGGCTCCACAAGTAGGAAATTAAATCGTTCAACAACATTATTGATTTCTGCCATGGAAATGAATCGCAGCGGTTCTCTGGCGTTTTGGTGAGCCTTTTTTCTCACTTCACCCTCCTCCCTCACTCCTTTTCCATGGCCCTTTCTGTCACCCAACACAAGGCCGTATCGAGTGTTGTGTGTTTTGAGACGCCCTTGTGGGCGTGACACCGCCCAAACTACTGCATTCAGTGTAGACTGATGGCGCCCTGGAGGCCACCCTCCACCCCCTTCTACCCTGACAGATGCCCCAGCAACAAGCGAATTATTCATCCCTAAGCAGAGCATTTTACCTCTCCAGGAATATAATGACTGTGGCTGGGCTGATGGGACAGCCTTGGAGGGCTGGAGGTATATTGTTGGCAGGGTAGCAGTTGAACAGGCATTGGAGCCTGTAGACCCTGGAGGACCTCATAGATGGTCTTGTGGTGCCCTGGAGGTCTCCATCACGCAGGCTGGAGTGAGGACGGCATGACCCTAGACCCTCCTCCAGGCTGCCCTTGGGCACTGCCGTTCTGAAGTAGCAGCAAATGTATGGCTTTGCAAACTAAACAGTGGCACTGTCAATGGCGATGGGGAAGAAGATTTGGAGATGGAACTATTGAGGTGTTTATATGAGTACGGTCCCAATGTCCGAAGTCCCAACGTCCAAAGTCCCAACGTCCAAAGTCATAAGTTTGTTTTGAAATTAACTTTTGTATTCGTAAAGGAAATTCCTGAAAGGACAGATGACCTTGAGATAATCTCACGTCACATAACCGTATAACGTTGAACTAAAAGCAAAAGTATATATGATTTCACATTTGTACTAGACCTAGAGCTATATTTTCAAACGAATTCAATATGTTATATAACTCATCCTGTATCTACATGATCTGACCTCTTCAACCTGCGTGCCCATTTTCAAAGTCCAATTTCTGTAGAACATGTTAGGTAATAAAGGCATATTGTGAACTGGGAAAATATAGTCTGCAACTTGGGGAGTGTGCCTAGCGTTAAGTAATGGACTAGTGTCGCGTGGTTGGCTGGTCACATTTGGAAGGGCTCTAGCATGCGTAATGGTGGGTTTGCATGTAATCCCGGCATGAAGAGACCAGAACGGTAATAAAAGTCATAATACAACTCCACTTGTTTGTCAGTTTGCATCTGCAGTCGGCCCAGCCAGCGGGCAGGGCGGCCAAAAGGTGTTAATATCTCACATAGCAGAAATAGATCCCTGGTCGCTAACATGTTTCTGACACCCCTACAACAGAATATCATCTAAAATATTCATTATAATCGTTTGCTCTTTTATTCGACAGTTTAATAGGGGGTCCCCTGTGTTGTGTAGGTGTATATGAATGAAGGTATGTATGGCTAGCACAAATATAGCATCTACAATGCTCGGTACATTATGATATGCTACATAATACAACATGCTTAAAAAGCTATAAAACCTTGCTCTTCCCCGCCCTATACATACTACAGTCTACATTGACATTGGCGAAGCAATTGAACACAAAGAATACTTGTAGCATCCCGAGCTATGGTAACGTTCTTAATCAGGAGAATAGACTGCTACAAAGGATGAGGATAGGGTTTGGATTTACCTCAAGTCTTGAGTTGAAATGTAGAAAATAGCGGCCACTGAATGCAGTGAGTGTGGACTGCCATGGGGTTTACCCAGCGAGTCACATTACTGTAGTGTCAGCCTCTCCAAGTGTCATCATCTCCAGACTCCCCCCACCTCCAACATAGAGATGATTTTCGATATGGCTTCCCGGTGCAGCTCCCCACGTGTGGCTTCCATCAGCGGCGTCCAGATAGGCCAGTTGCCGTGGTAACGGGATGGAAGTATACAGGCACCATAACCAGCTTCTTACTGATAACAGGCTCTAGACTTACACTGCGGTAAGCCATGAAAGAGAAAGAAAACATGCAACCCTCCCTTTCTTTTTTAAATTGCCATTATGATATTAGAGGCAAATTGGAGATTTTAAAGAAGGAAAAACATCTCTGAAGCAGTACTTGAACGGCCGTACTGTACGTACAGAGGGCTTGTGGAACAGACACAAGGGTAGGGGGGATGATACTCTGCATTGATGAGTAAAATAACGGCGGTATGAAGAAATGTACTGTAAGGGAATAAAGGGTGGGGGGAGGTTGGATGCAAGGCTTTGTACGTCAGATCTGACCAAGAGGGAAAAACGAATGAGCTCTACAGTGCATATTTCAAAGCGAAGAATCTTGCCTGACGCATCTTGAGGCTCGGGCTCCACGGGCAGCTAGCCTATCAAAGTTAAAGGATGAAAGCCACATTTTTTGCCTCAAATTGGGAAGAGGCACTCTGAAAGGCTGTACACTGAAAAAACATAAAACAACCAGTAATTTGAGATTAATCAAGTCACAGTTAAAAACTGGATTAACAGTTTAGTTTAGTTTTGTAGCCGTAGTCGTGTAGTATAATCCAGAGCACTTTTTGAAGTAACACGTGTAATCTATGTGATATATTATAAGAGTGATGTTATCTTGCCGGCATATGTGTGACTTATCAATATGACCACGTATACATTTCTGCCCATCTCGGGTTCTCTACCCCTTTCGCTTTCCCCACTGGGGGGTCGACCTGAAAATATTATTCCGTTTGGCAACAAGAGAAACGTGATCTGAGCGGCAAGTCTTGAGGGCGTGCAGAATGGGTAGAGGGGGAGATGGCTGTCGGGGGTGGGGGGGGGGGGGGCGTGCGCGTCTCCTCGTGGCTGCATCGATCGCACTTCACAGGATACTGTCGCTGCGAACGGCACGCCACCTTCAGGGCGGGGCCGGAAGCTCGTGCAGAAAAAGGAGCTGGTGCGCGGCGATAGCAGGCCGTGTGACACGTCTCCTAAGTCGGCGTGACGGCTCTATGGCCGGCCCCTCCTCGTCATGAAGGCTATGTTGACGGCATGACGGATCAGACTCGTTCGCATTCACACTCGATTGAATCAGGTATCGGACGGAATCAGTCAAGTCGACGCGGCTGGTTGCACGACTCGAGCAGACGAAGTCCTCCTGGTTGTGTGTAATACAGTTAGAGAGTGTCTTAATGAAAAACCAATTCGCGCCAATTCTAGTGGCGGGCTTTTTATGAGGGCAGGCGGCAGGTAAAAGTACGTCCCACTTCTCCCCCTTTTTTTGTCGGTCACTGATTCCAGATAAGAATAGCCACTGAACCTCCGTCCGGATTTTACAAATTGAAAAAAAGATAGAAATGGTCAGATATCTACCCTAGTAGCAAACACACTGTGGCCCCGGACGGGGCCAGACTGTGTTTGCAAGTCTGGCCCGTAGTGGGCTAACCGACGGGCTCCCGTCGGTTTAGGGCACTGGGTCTTGGTCTGGCCCCGTGCGGGCTTCCCATGTTGGGTGCAGATCGGGTTTTGGACGGGAAGCCCACTTTGGGCTCAGATCAGTTTTTGGACGGGCTTCCCACTTTGGGCTCAGATTGGTTTTTGGACGGGCTGAAAGTGGGTTCAGATCGGTTTTTGGACGGGTTGAAAGCGGGCTTAGATCGGTTTTTGGACGGGTTGAAAGCGGGCTAAGATCGGATAATTATGGGTTTTTAGAATCTATTCAATCATTCTCCAATGATTTCTTGTATTTGTTGAACCAGATATCCTAGGTCCTGCTAATAAACCCAAGGCATAATCATACTCTTCCCACCCAATAATGGAAGTATCAAGCAGGCCTATTATCATCAGGTTTGAGCCACATGCAGCATAGACAAGTGTCTATGGTGCACATTGGCCTTCAAAGCCATAGTTCATACCTACATGGGGCACATGAGTCTTGTATTAAGATTGTAATGCCACAGAAATAGTGTTTACACTGGATAGCTGCTAAGAGAACCTCCTTTTCATCATTCAAATGTATATTCTATCTTATTTCCAAACTGTGAGAACATCTATTTATTGTTTCCTATTCTACATCACTTTAACATTTTATTGTATTATTATATAATGTCAATTTCATCTGGCTTTGTTGGAAAACTCTAGATATTGTATAGTAGTGACATCTGGTGTCAATCCTCAGAACTATTAGACCAGTTGCCCTGTCCAAACCCAACCTCAGCCCTCATCGGCCCGGAGTGGGCTAACCGACGGGCGCCCGTTGGTTTAGGGCACTGGGTTTTGGTGTGGCCCCAAGTGGGCTGCCCGAATTGGGCTCAGAACGGGTTTTGGACGGGTTTCCTGTCATCTGGCCAATATGAACCCAAAGCGGGTAGCCCTCTTTGAAACTGATCTGAGCCCAAGTCGGGCAGCCCGCTTTGAAACTGATCTGAGCCCAAAATGGGAAGCCCGATCGGGGCCACACTTCAGCCCAGTCATCTGCCCAACATGAAACCCAGCTCAGTTTTGCCCGACTTCAAACAGCTAATCCGAGCTAAAACCAAATTGGCCCCGTGCGGGCTTGCTACTAGGGTATCGAGGAATGGATATTTTCTTTATTCGTTCACAGAAGCTGCTTCATTGATCGCCGATGCCCATGATGATGTGGGAATCTATTTTCTGTTCCGTAGCCAGAAGCCACTGCAAATAAAAACGAGCACTTGCTGATTTTGAGTGGGTCAATATCATTTGTCTTTTGAAAATAGCACGTCGCATCCGTTTAAAATAAACGTTAACTAGTGGAAGATTGAGGTGGAGATGGGCAGTTCGCCTACATAGCAACTACTTAGTATCAGATAAAACAGGAAGTATGCGTAGATATACTCAGAAGAACGTGTCTCCAGACTCGTAGGAGTGACTATCATAATATAAACTAGTCAAAAGTTGTCTAACCCATCAGGTTACCATCCCACAAATATAATCTGGAGCTGGCAAATATTGGGTCTTAGGCTGGCACATACCAAGTGGGTCTTCTATCTCCAGCTAGAAGACCTGCTTCCTTGTCACTTAGACAAGTTTTTGACTCGTTTATTTTATGACCGTCACTTGGAAGAGTCTGGAGTGCAGCCATATGTCGTCAGCTCTATATGAGACAGTGCTGGACTCTCCCTGAAAAGTCCGACATTCCAAGACTGTATTCCAAGACATTGCTCGATCCATTAAAGAGAGTCCAGCATTGACTAATTCGCAAGGCTGTATTCTCACATAAGGAGAGTTAGAGTCCAGTCTCTTTGAAATGCCTCTGGAAGGAGTGTACTTCTTGCAACATGGGGAGTTCGCTTACACCACCATTAAGCTATCAATACCTCTCACATCCTCCAACAAGACAGTGCCTCACACATTAGTTACTTGTAGAATAAAACAGACCAAGACACCTGGCTTCAACTACTGAAGTGTATTGCATTATGAGATCCGTGTACAATATATTTGAGACGGACCTTTCACGAGGAAGATCATTTGAAGTGGAGAACATGCTAATAGACGATCATCGTGCTGCATCAAAATAACAGTATTTTGGTATGGATGTACCCACTAACAGAGGGGTGAAGGACCTAACCCATGACTGCCTTTATCCATTTGACATAAAGATATCGAACCTGGCATTATATGGCCAGCTTTATCGTGAGAAAAATAGCTGTATCAGTGCAATGGGAATAATGCTTTAAGTGCCTGAGGCATACTCTGAATCTACATCTACTGAAATGATATTGTATGCACACAATACTATTATAGCAGGGTTTGTAGGTACATTTAATCGTGTATGTATAATAATATCCAAAATTGGAAGAATGCCCTTCTCCATGATTATAAAACTCATCTTAATTATCTGATGTTAAAGAATATGCATCTGCATCAAGTTCAATATAAGTGCAGGTATCAATGCCGTTATGGTAAGATGGCCGGGGGTACGGTGTGGAGGTGGGAGGGTGTTCTGCGTACGTTTATGACATTAGGGTGACATAGGAGGCCGGGTAGAGGTAGTGCCGGCTTGGCATGATGAGGTGCTCAGATGTATGGCCGCTCTGAGTGGACGTGACGGGCACAGCCACGTGGGACCCGTCCTCCCTCAACCCAGCCAGCTGACTGACAGCAGCCCAACGCAGACGGCTGAGTGACAGCAGCCCAACACAGCCAGCTGACTGACAGCAGCCCAACGCAGACGGCTGAGTGACAGCAGCCCAACACAGCCAGCTGACTGACAGCAGCCCAACGCAGACGGCTGAGTGACAGCAGCCCAACGTAGACGGCTGAGTGACAGCAGCCCAACGCAGACGGCGGAGTGACAGCAGCCCAGCGCAGCTGCTGACTGACAGCAGCCCAACGCAGCCAGCAGACTGACAGCAGCCCCGCCCAGCCGGTTGACTGACAGCAGCCCAACGCAGCTGGGTGACTGACAGCAGCCCAACGCATCCAGCTGATAGACAGCAGCCAAACACAGCTTATTCACAGCCGCACCTACTGGCCAGCTGATTGGCAGCAGCCCAATGCAGTCAGCTGACTGACAACAACAGCTCCACTCAGCCAGCAGACGGATAGGAGTCTCAACCAGCTTATTAACCGCCCCGTCTACCGGCCGCCCAGCCAACTAATTAGCAGCAGCCACATTCAGGCAGCTCACTGACAGCAGCCCCAGCCACCCAGGAGACTGACAGCACCCTTACCCAGGCAGCTGCCTGATAGCATCCCCATTCACTCAGCAGGCTGACAGCAGCTCTAGTATGTAAGTTGACTAACAGCAGCCCCAGCCAATCAGCTGACTGACAGCAGCCGCACCAAGCCAGCTTATTGACAGCAGCCCGAACCTGAGAGCTGGCTGAAAGCAGTTCCAACCAGCCATCTCATTGACAACAGCCTCAGCCAGCTTATTACAGCCGCCTCACACAGCCAGCAGACTGACAGCAGTCACACTCACACTGTCAGTACTGAGACTATGGTAACTGCAATTCCCAGATCCATTATGGCTGTCGCTGACTAAACAATACCAACACCTTTACTGTATTTGTGGTATAGATACATGGATTCTTTATAAAAACAAAAGCTGCCTACACATAGTTTATATATGTGTGCCTTTGCAGGCAAGACCTGAACCCATGGCATTATGCTTTGTCATAGAAATCAGCCTGAATTAGTGAAATGAAAACTTGGGACTATGGTAACTGCTTGTGTAGTACTGGTGCTGCTGGTTGGGGGAAGTACTATGGTAACTGGTCCATAAATACTATGGTAACTGCTTAACAATTATCAGAGGGCTACGATGTGTTTTTGTCAACTAAGCAGCGATTCCCAGTTCCCCCTTTTTCCTTTTCAAATTCTGGACCATTGCTAAAGATACCACCAGAAAGTTACAACTAATGAAAAAGATGGCCGCCAACGATTAAAGACGCACACGAGAGAGCTCCGTGTTAAACAACTGCCTATGGTGGGAAAAGCCGTCTAATCGGTCACCAAAAGCTGACAATCAGTTAGCATAAACATTTGTGCCCATGGATTAACCACTTGTGGAGGATTTACTGGACTTAACACCTGGAATTTAGTGATTTGTCTTACCTGACTTAGGAATGCCCGCCGGTGCCCATACAAACGGTCCCTCTACCACTGTGGATTCACCAGTAGAAAAACCCAAAGGTAGGGGTAGAAAGCGTGCGAACACTTTATCACCATCAACCGATAAATCGGTTAAAAAAACTCGTACTGCCAAAAAAGCATCGTCAATTGACCCTCCTGATCATAATTCAGTAGTAAAATTACCGGCCACCATGGCCAGCCAAGGCCATACATTACCCAGTGCGGGCTCGGGCGCCATGATCGCCTACCCGCCCCAGTCCGCCCCACTACCATCAGGCTACTTACAACACCCGGCCCTGCTAAACCAACACCTGTTACACAACAACATGATGAATAGCACTGGTTGGGTCCCGAACCAACCTGCCCATAATGATAACAGTGTATTGGCTATGTTGCAACAAATTACCGCAAAGATGGCGACTTCACAACAGGTTGATCAAGTCTGCACAGACCTTGATTTGAAATTAAATAGCATGCAGCAATCGGTTACCACCGACATTACTGCCCTACGATCCACTGTAGATAATGATAGAATCGAAAGTGAAAGGCTCCACGCTGAAAATCTAGCTTTCCAAAAGTCCATTAATAAACGACTTGATGACCTAGAAAAGAAGGCAAGCTCACACCCAACTACCGCAGCCGCTGCCGCAGGCCGCCCACCCCCGTCTGGTCCCCTACCCGAGGACGATACATCTGTACATGCACACCCGGCCACCAATAGAAACCTGCTAATTACAGGACTTGAAGAAAAGCCTGATGAAAATACCAAAGAGGCTGCCTTTGATTTTCTCACTGAATTGGGAGCTGACATTCAATTGGGGGAATTAATTAAAAGTCAACGCATGAGGCCCAAAGACACCCCGCCTGACCCTGCCCGCCCTAGCAAAGTACTTGTTTGTTTCAGCAATAAGAAAGCATTAGAATTGACCCTGTCTCTACGCCCGGCCCTAAAACCAGACACCGGCCCTCAAACCCTGTGGTTAAATAGGGACGAGACCTACGACTTGCGCCGCACAAAGTGGATTTTTCGGGAAATTGCCCGCTACCACCGAGATAATGCCGTAGCTGTGTCCGTAAAAGATGATTGTATATACATAGACAATGAACAGTATGCACATGAAGATTTGCTGACCCTACCTAGTGAAATTCTACCTGACGTTCTGAAAAACAAAATAGACAAGCACGAAAAAGACCATTACACGTCTAGTAGTGATTCGGGCACTGACGCAGACGGAGGTGACCGCATACCGCGACGTGAGCGCATTCAAGAAACCATTGCCGGAATAACCTTCAATGGACCCAGTGCTCACTACAGCAATATGTTCCCTCGAGAAGTGAAATACGAGCCCTTACTGGCAAATGGTGAAACAGGTGACATGCTAACCTTTAATAGCAATGAGCAAGCCTTTCAATACACTAAAGCCATCTACGGCAAAAGGCAGGACATAGCCGACCTTATCAGAGCGGAAAAAGGCCAATACCGCATGAAACTGCTTGGAAACAAGGTCACATTCCCGCATGGTCATCCCTGGTGGGAGGACAGAAACAAAATAGCCTCAGACCTGGTAGACTGCAAATATGACCAGCATGAAGACCTCGCTGACCTCCTTCTAGCCTCAAATAACACTCCCATAATAGAAGCCTCAAAAAGTACACACTGGGGGGGGGGACTCACATACGGTCACGCCACCTACAACAAAGGAAGGATCCCCGGCTCAAACAAAATGGGAGAAATTCTAATGCTGAAGCGCGCACAACTGCGCCTATACCGCGCCGCCACCGAATTAGAACGGAAAAAGTAGGTTGCCACCTACATGTCTTCACGAACACCCCCATACACAGCCAACCCAACACAACCCCTGACCCCGCTCACAGCCGTGTCCCGTCTCAAACCACAACTGCATGACCACCAACACACACTGTGTCAGTACCTAGGGTGATTACTCAACACTACAATGGATTTACGCTGGAAACTGTATGTAAAGCGGGAAACAGCCACATGTCTATTTGGTGACTCCAGGGTGAGACACCTAAGACCTTATATACATGACCAGTATCCAGCACTTATTACAGTACGCTGCCTCCCAGGGAAAGGCATTAAAAGCATCACTGAAGAAACAATACAGTATCTTCACACCCACCCGCACGTGAGAAATGTCGTATTATCAATGGGATTATGTGACATTACCATGAAAGACCGCCGTCATGGTGGTTATAAATTGATACCGAGTAACCTGCCACTGTCCCATACCGTGGCCTCTCTATCTGCCCTATATGAACAGTCTATACTGGACATTAGGACAGCATGTCCATGCACCCAAGTTGTCATATGCGGAATCTATGGCATGGATCTGTCCCGCAAACGCCACACACGCTACATGCACCCAGACCAGCTGAAACTGAATGAATTGGTAATGCTTCTCAATAGGGAAATATGCTGGCATAATCAAGGCTCGGGTGTCATCACACCACGCATTGATCACTATGTACACAAATGGGATCCTGTGAACAAGTGTATTAAACACAAATACTGGCGTCTTTTCGACGGCACACATCCCGACTGCAGCACCACCCGTTCAATTGGCAAATTGATTGGGAAATCGATGCTAAAAAATGCCCATCAGCCCAAAACTCCGCCCTCTTATATGAAGGGCGCAGACAGGCCATACCACTGCCCCCCAGGGCAGCTGTGATGATATAACTGTACTTCATGTGAAATGTGGGGCTTGACCAATGCCCTATTACTAATGCTACCTCTAAGTGTTTGTTTCCACAAGACAACCCTGTTCTGTTGGACCTGGTACTGGGTTCACTAACCCACCGTCGCCGCACCAACCCGGATCTAATGAAGATTAGGACTACTGTGCCCATGACAGCGCTCCAACATTATGAGCTGGAGTACTCTACTAACAACGCCTTGAAAGACTCATGGATTAATCAACCCTAACATTGAACATTGGCATTCATTACCCTTCCCATGAGCACAGAGTTAAGGTAGGAGATTTCCTTTCTGTACCAGTTCCTGGACTACTATAGGATACTCGTGCTATTGTATTTTGCCACAGCATATACTGATGGTCTCCTCCACACTGTTGAACTTGCACCATGTTATGCACTGTTTAAAGCCGCGTCTCTCTTACTTAAAGTATTCCGCCCAATAATGCTGTAAACTGTCTAAGAATCTATCTTTAATGAAAATATAATCAGTAATTATACCGTAGTATCCAGAATTAATTTATTTCATCTCCAGCATAATAACTATTTCTGGACCAGCTGCTATAGACAATGAACACTGAACTCTCTAATTAACTGGGTCCAAAAATGCAGCTTTAATGGTACATGCCTTAAATAATGAATTCCACGTGAGCTCTCAGCTTCAATGCTTCCTTGTAATCAGTTACACCCCAGGGTATCTCACAAGGCTCGCCTTATCTTGATACCATTCATCTACACCCAGTGCGGCCACTCGGTGTAGATTCACTGCACCTTACACTCTGTTAATTTGAATACACCTTAACTTGAGACCCTAGTCTCCGATTGTCTGTTTTCATTTCACCCTCCACCTGCCCCCATTACCCTAGTAGCAAGCCCGCACGGGGCCAATGTGGTTTTAGCTCGGATTGGCTGTTTGAAGTCGGGCAAAACTGAGCTGGGTTTCATGTTGGGCAGATGGCTGGGCTGAAGTGTGGCCCCGATCGGGCTGCCCATTTTGGGCTCAGAGCAGTTTCAAAGCGGGCTGCCCAATTTGGGCTCAGATTAGTTTCAAAGAGGGCTACCCGCTTTGGGTTCATGTTGGCCAGATGACAGGAAACCCGTCCAAAACCCGTTCTGAGCCCAATTCGGGCAGCCCACTTGGGGCCACACCAAAACCCAGTGCCCTAAACCAACGGGCGCCCGTCGGTTAGCCCACTCCGGGCCGATGAGGGCTGAGGTTGGGTTTGGACAGGGCAACTGGTGTAATAGTTCTGATGATGGACACCAGATGTCACTACTATACAATATCTAGAGTTTTCCAACAAAGCCAGATGAAATTGACATTATATTATTATACCATTAAATGTTAAAGTGATGTAGAATAGGAAACAATAAATAGATGTTCTCACAGTTTGGAAATAAGATAGAATATATATTTGAATTATGAAAAGGAGGTTCTCTAAGCAGCTATCCAGTGTAAACACCATTTCTGTGGCATTACAATCTTAATATAAGACTCATGTGCCCTATGTAGGTATGAACTATGGCTTTGAAGGCCAATGTGTACCATAGACACTTGTCTATGCTGCATGTGACTCAAACCTGATGATAATAGGCCTGCTTGATACTTCCATTATTGGGTAGGAAGAGTATGATTATGCCTTGGGTTGATTAGCAGGACCTAGGATATCTGGTTCAACAAATACAAGAAATCATTGGAGAATGATTGAATAGATTCTAAAAACCCATAATTATCCGATCTTAGCCCGCTTTCAACCCGTCCAAAAAACGATCTAAGCCCGCTTTCAACCCGTCCAAAAACCGATCTGAACCCACTTTCAGCCCGTCCAAAAACCAATCTGAACCCAAAGTGGGAAGCCCGTCCAAAAACTGATCTGAGCCCAAAGTGGGCTTCCCGTCCAAAACCCGATCTGCGCCCAACATGGGAAGCCCGCACGGGGCCAGACCAAAGCCCAGTGCCCTAAACCGACGGGAGCCCATCGGTTAGCCCACTCCGGGCCAGACTTGCTAACCCAGTCTGGCCCCGTCCGGGGCCACAGTGTGTTTGCTACTAGGGTACTTGTATATATTTTGTCACTGCGCTCACTCACAATCCATTGTGATTACAATTGAAACCAAAAATGAACCCCGACACAATTCGTATAGCGGATGAAATAAATAAGCTCAAGGGCTTGACCCTGTGTGGACTGAACTGTCGCAGCCTCCAGCCAAAAAAATTAGAAATTGCGCTTCTACTGAGCCCATTCAACATTTTGTGTGCTTGTGAGTCATGGCTTGACGACCGCGCAGGAGATGAACTGATTTATATACAAGGTAAGAGAACCTTCAGACTTGATCGTGAAGCTAACAAGGGAGGAGGTCTGGTTACCTATATCGATGAAGCCTATGGGGCAAGTAGTACCATCAAATATGAACACTGTAGAATGGAACCCGACATTGAACTGCTGACCATTAGCATAACCAGGGATAAACACAAAGCCATGATACTGATGAACACTTATAGGCCCCCTAAGGGTAATGTAACTATATTTCTTGATACGCTAAGAGACATTGTCACTATATTACAGGACAAAGACGAGGAAATCTGGATCATTGGTGACATCAACATTGACATGAGAAAGAGGAACCTGGCTCCTGGACGGGAATTGATTGATTTCTGCAGAGAAACAGGGCTACGCCAGAAAATAAGTGAAGTAACAAGACCCAACCCAGATGGTGGCACCATAATTGACAACATTATTACCAACTGCAACATTGTTCATAGCTCCTGCACCTTGGACATTCTGCTAAGTGACCACTACCCTGTATACGCCGAGAGAAAGTTGTTGTTGTTGTTGTTATT
This sequence comes from Harmothoe impar, assembly GCA_947462335.1. Classification (NCBI taxonomy): domain Eukaryota; kingdom Metazoa; phylum Annelida; class Polychaeta; order Phyllodocida; family Polynoidae; genus Harmothoe; species Harmothoe impar. Next base: position 58,545,156 of record OX381705.1, on the reverse strand, counting down.
TCGTTTATTTTTATCCTGAGGAAATACATAACCTTATAGATTGTATTACTGTATTCCACAGCTTTATATATATAATATAGCTCCGTTAAGCGGTAGTTAAGCCACTAGCCCTCGTAGGGGGGTGGTAGTGGGATATAGCACTGTCCAAGATATAATTAGACAGCCCTATTACCTGTATGTTAGTTTATAGAAATGATTACTTAGATTTTGAATAAGCTGGAAGGTGATAAACCAGCAGGTTCATCAGAGGCATGATATTAAAGTCTATATCATTTGTACTCAAGGTACTGACAGCCTCCATATGAGTAGAGTGGTGGAAAAAATAGGAAAGTAGAAAAAAAGAGTATAGTGTAGGAAGAAAGTAAAGAAAGGTTAAGAAGAAAGTCAGAGATAAAAAAAAATATATATATAATGGATGAGTGGGGGCCACATCAGTGGCGCCCACTCATCATTTTTGCAAGAGCCTCGGATGTTATGCTATAGGTAAGTAACATAATTACAAAATAAAGTGTAAATAGGGGGATATATGTGTGTGTGTGTGGGTTTACTCACCCCACTTTCCCAGGGGAGCGGGTGAGAGAGGGGTGGGGGGGCCGGTCATACATCAGGTAAGGACTTAATTTTCTTGTCATATTCTTCTTTTAGCCATGCATTGAACCCTGTAATAGTCCTATGCAATCTAGTTGGTACTTTTTGTCGGTTCCAGAGGATGGCATCCCTGTGGTGAAGACTTTTCCTGTATATAGGATTTTTAACCCTTGCTACTTTTAGGAGTCTAGCATCATGTGCTCTTGTCCTGAGAGGCCTTTTGTCTATCCTCTCATCTCTTAAGGAGGTGCTGAAGGCATGCTTTAATAGGTGCATCTCTCGACGATCTTTCATAAGATTTAGCTCTGCTAACTTGTGTAGCTTTTCATGATTTTTTGTGCCTTTGTTCCAATACACCGTCCTTAATGCATTACTCACAGTGGGTTGAAGAGTATTGAGAATAGTAGCTGGGGCAACACTATAAATTACATCACCATAGTCAAGGATGGGTAGTAACATGGTTTTCAATACATCAAGCTTTGCCTTTTCAGGCAAATTTCTACTGTTTCTCCTAAAAATATAGAGTTTGTGCTCAGAATTCCGTCTAGTGATCCCAATTTGTTTTTTTAGGTTAAGCTGGTTGTCCAATGTGATGCCTAGGTAATTATATGATGGAGTTACATCAATCCTATCATCACCTATCTTAAGTTGTGGTTTCCTGTGGAGTTTTCTTAGGGCCTTATTGGCAAAGACAACACACTTTGTTTTTTTGGCATTTAATGGCAATTTGTTTTTCACGCACCAGACCCTAATTTTTTCCAAATCAGAATTAACCAGCAGTGGGGCTTGATTGGAGTTGGGATTGTGTGCCAGGTGGACTACTGTGTCGTCAGCATAATGCTGAACCTGGAGGTGTTCTAGGCAGTGTTCAAGGTCATTGATATATGTCAAAAATAGCAATGGACCTAGGACCGAGCCCTGGGGGACACCACAGGTAATAGGATGGGGCTGGGAAATTATACTATTTGCCTTTGTTCGTTGCATTCTATTTGTTAAGTAGTTTTTAAATAGGTTAACACTTTTATTATCAAATCCTAGGAACTCAAGTTTATTATATAGTATGTCATGGTTTAAAGTATCAAATGCTTTTTTGAAATCTAGAAAGATGGCTGTGGTTATATTAAGTTGATTAAGCTCAGAATAAATGGTGTTAGTTAGCTTTTCTAGACTATTGATTGTTGAGCGGGCAGGCCTAAATCCGTCTTGGTTTTCAGATAAAAGATTATGGTTATTCAGATAATTAATTGTTTGCTTGTGAATCACTTTTTCCGTTAGTTTTGCAGGTAGTGGCAGAGTAGAGATGGGCCTTAAGTTATTTACATCTGTGGTGTCTCCTCCTTTGGGTAGTGGCTTTACCAGGGCTACCTTCCAAGGATCAGGGAATTTAGATGAGTCAAGAACTAAGTTAACTACATGTAAGAAGTGTGTGGGTAGGGTTAATAGTGCATCCTTTAGGGTTTGGGTGTTTATATGTTCAAGGCCTGATGACTTACTTGTATTTATTCTTTTAATTAGTGGAATTAATTCTTCAACTTTAATGGGGTTAAAAGTAAATTGGGGGTCCATTTTGTCTCCTAGGGGGGTCCAAGGGATATCCATTTTTTCAGCTAGTTTATCTCCTATTGTTGCAAAATATGAATTGATGAAGTCAGCAGTCTCAAGCTGGTCTATTTGCTCATCAGTTTCCTGGTTTACTAGACAATAGGTGGCATCATTTATTTTAGGGTTCATTAATTTGTTAATACTTGCCCAATAAGCTTTAGGGTTGCGTCTATTAATTTCTATTTCATTGAGGTGATAATCACTTTTGGCCTTTCTACAAAGCGCCCGACAGTGCTTAATTTGAAACTCAGATATTCTTTTATCATCCTCATTATGCGTTCTCTTATACTTGCTTATGGCTCCATTTTTTTCATTAATAATCTGCAATAACCTATTGTCTACCCAGGGTTCCTTTGTTTTCTTGCATATAAATGTTTTAATTGGACACGTAAAATCCAGGAGGTATGTTATTTGCTTTTGCAGGATATCCCAGGCTTTTTCTGGGCACTTGGTTTGCCAAAATAAGGTCCAGTTTGTGTTTTTCAGTCCTGTAGTGAAGTTGTCTTTAACATATCTAAGATAGGATCTACCTGTAAAGGTGATAGGTATCTTGGGAGGAGATAGGTGCCTTCTAGTGAGATAAATCATTTCATGGTCACTTATGCCCGTGCCAACTGTTCCTGACTGGGAAATGTGCTCCGAATTTGTAAAGATGAGATCTATGGTGGTATGTTCACCATTAAGATTGTATCTTGTAATATCAGTGATAAGCTGATTTAACCCTAGCCCCGTAGTCATCCTGAAAAGTTTTTCTTTTTTGGGGTTGGCTACTCTACTGTTGACATTAAAGTCCCCTAACATAATTACCTCAGTATATTTGTTTCTATCAAGGGCTTGGATTTTTTCCCTTAATAGCCTAATGGCAGTGGGGAGGTCCCCATCCTTGTCAGGTCGGTATACATTCATGACCAGTAGAGGCTTAGACATACCTTTAGAGACTGTTAGCATTTGTAATTCAAGGTCATTGTCGTTATGATCCAATAGTCCCTTATTGTATCTACTGTAGGTGATATCATTGCTCAAGTAAACCATGAGGCCACCACCAGTTTTAATTTCCCCTTTGTTATTTAAAGCTTGCCTGTCATTTCTAATAAATTGGTAACCAGGTACCGCTATATCCCCATCCCTAATGTCCTTATGGTATTATGTCTCCGAAAGTGTTAGGCAATCTATACCCATTTCTTTTATTTCAATAAAAAATTGGTTTCTGTCACTAAATAGACTTCTACAATTCTGATGGGCTATGTGGATGCCACGGGAACCATTTAATTTAAGAGAAGAGATGATGATCCCAACCTCCCCCCCTCGCACCCCCACATCCCCCCTTTGGGTAGTAGGGTTTTCCTCCCACACACACACACACCCCTGTCCCAACCCAGACCCGGGTCTGTGCTAATTTAGCTACCCAGGTCCTATTTAGGGGCCCAGAATTTTTTGTTACCAACCCATAGAAGAGGGAGGTCATAGAGGGGTCAGAAAAGGGGGGAATTGTGTCCGGAATAATTATTCAAGTATAATACTTTTGTGAATACATTATGAGCCAGAAGATATTAATATAATGACAAGGTTTTATGCCCAAATTAATTCATGCGAGACTCTTTATGTAATGAGCAAATACAAGAGAAAATACAGAAAAGACATTTATATCCAGAAAATATTGATAGGTCCACACGAAGTCAATGTAGCAATGATCCATGTTAATAAGACCTAAGGTCAGACATCCATATAAGTTCTAGAAAATGATACCGGTAGGTAATTAATGTCTTAATGTCTTACTTGGACACCGGTGTGTATAATATTATATGGTATCTATTCCGAGGATATTGGTAATCAATTAAATAACGTAAAGTATAGCCATTGTTCAGGCCCATCATGGGCAGTCAAGTCGATGGACATTTAGCCAGTGTTCGTCATACAGTCACTATTATGCAACAGCTCCGTTAATATTACCTAAGTGCAGGGCGTTTAGAACATTTATAGCCTGGTATAAGTTGATCAGACGAGCAAGTACCCTTGAGAACAGTGGTTATACAGGCTTTGGGGTTATATAATTATAGATAAAAAAATGTTATACAAATGTAAGAGGAAAAAAAGGGGGCGCTTGCAGCGATTGGCACTCCCTTATCTAGTCAAGTGTCCCAATAGGGGCTTTGTACCAATGCCACCAGCGTAGAATTTTGTACTAATAAACCTTGTCTATATCCAAGCAAAACCATCATGATCAGTAAATATACACTCAATTAGACCTATATTCATCTTCACAGTCAGGTCTTACTGGTTTTATTTATTGTGATTAGTTTAAGATAAAATTTTGAATAACAGGGTAATTAAGTGGTTATAATCTAAAATGGTTGATTAGTAGGGGGGGATAGAAAGTGCATCTCACGTGTCCTTTAGTAATTGTAGTTCGCTGCTGCCAACTTGTCGCAGTTGTTGGTTATACATTGCGCGTATAGTCCAGCCCATTCGTCCTTTGTGGTACCGTCGCCATGGATCCCATCAGGCATCTTTCCATATTTATTCTCCCTTTTGAGTTTTCCTTTTCCTTTAGACTTGTGGATACTGTTCTGGAGCCATGGGCCTATTAGGGCATTTTCGGCGTTAATATTGACTATTACCCTATTTATATTGGGCATTGCAGTATTGACCACATCCTGTTGCAGGGTAAAGGCATCGGTATTGAGACACAGTCCATTTTCATCCAGGGCATAGACTGAGTTGTACTTCTTAAAGTTGACACCGACGAGCTGTGTGAAGACCATTCTCTGTGCTTTGATGTCTGTTACCTGTTGTTTGAACCACTCTAGTTTCAAGGTTAGGCAGTGGGTCAGGTGTCCTACCTCCGTGTATAAGGGGGTGATAGCCTTATTGGTATGCTTCTGTGACACATCATTAATGCCAACACAGACAATTAAGAGGCTGTACCGTAGTCCATTCAGTTCTTCCATTACTATAGGTAATAGAGAGGAAATAGTGGCACCCGATTCATGTCTCACACGTATAAAGTATTTATCGTCCTGATCCGCCAGCCGAAATATGTCTCTTATTCGCTTCTGGAGACCTTTTCCCCGGCTATCACTAACCACTAGGACTGAAAACATGTTTTATCCAGATAGAATATTCAAAGTCAATCTGTAGGTAGGGAGTAGTCATATGACACGTGTGTTGGAGCTAGGACTGCTACAGGTGAGTCCTATGGCACTGGTAGTGGGTGGGTATACTGCTGGGGCGGCTTACACAATAGTGACTTATGTAACATGCAGGGTCAGTGCGTCCGGCTAGGTTTCAGTTAAGGCTGCTCGCACCTTACCCAGGGAGACTCCACATTTGTTGTTTCCAGGCCTATTGATCACGTCTTCATTTTTTTCGGAGCCGTCCAGTAGTGTAAGACCTGAACCAAAGTCGTTGTTCTTAACGCACTCTATAAGTTCCCTAGTACCGGTACTCAGGATGAATCTCTTACAATCCTCATTTTGGCTGAACTTAGCCATTTGCAGCTCTTCCAGAGTTGTGTAGGCCAAGTCTTTATCCCATTTGTCATCATTGGGCAGGTCACCAGTCAGTCTCTTAGCCTCGTAGGGGCAGGTGGTGATGAGGATACCCCTAGCAAGGTCCTTTTTCTTGTGGAATAGGGCCTTTTTATGGCTAAATCCTTGCTCTACACTCAGGTACTGATAGCCATCATGGATGAGGGTGGCGGGGTACATGTTACTCAACACACTATGCTTACTTTGAAAACAGACACTGGCGTCGGACCAAATGGTTTTAGCATCTGTTAGTTTGAGACCATCAGGCAGGCAGTTCAGTGAGTTATAATCATAGGCTCGGCCATTGAGCACCAGACCTTTCCCTTTGACTTTGGCATTTTGATTCTGAGATTTGGCATGAGACACAGCCACCTTAACATCACGCACCTTGTCCTGTTCAAGTGGGGTCATGTCGTCGCTGATCGAGAGGTTAGACCATTTGGGCATGAGGGGAAGTTTAGATATATTGGTATATATTTGACCTTTGGCATTCGGGGATTTGAATGTTATTTTAACAGTACGTGTTTTTTGCTGTCCTGGTCTGCCCATACGATGCACATCCAATACATCATCTTGACAATTGAGAGTAGTACCCATATCTCCCCAGAGGGTATCCAATGCTATTTTTAGGTCGGGGAAGTCTGTTTCACTCAACCCACGCATGATTAGATTGGGCCTACGCTTGTCTAATTCCTCTCTCTCCCGCAGAACACTCTGGTACTGTATGATATCAGTGTTAGTATTAACCTTAGCTTCAACCTTGGTGAGTCTATCCCCAAAATGGCTGACATCCCCTCCCCCAGGGTGGGCCTCGATGGCGTCGAGTCTGGTCTTAAGGGACGTAATGGTAGCTTCCTGGGCTAATAGCTTGGTGGCTTGGGCTTCAATTAATTGCTTGTGATTATCAACCTCAGTAAACAATGTTTTAATGTTGGTAACATTATCGTTGGTCACCTTGACCATGTTGTTGGTGTTTGAGACCAGTGCATTGATACCATCGGTCATACTGTTTAATTTTACAAGTAGTGACCCTTCAAGTTCTTTGATGGTTTTAGCCCCTATGGGCTCGATGAGATGTTCACCATCTACACTTGCCTTATGGGTTGCTATGTCCAGCTTTGATAAGATCTGGAGAGGTGAGGATGGGAGCAGTAGTTTACCAAGGCCGAACATGTTGGTAAGCTTGGCGGTAATAGACCCCGGTGTTGTCGGCTGGCTACCTGTGGGCAGTGGTTGGCGCTGGGGCGAGACAAAGAAACCCTCTGTATTGTCGCCCATGTTGAGCGGAGATCTGTTAAATCCTGTGACTGTGCTTGTATTTGCAGTAATTCCGTCCATTTGTGCAGTAATATACTTGCAGGGTAGTAATAGCTTAGGTAAGTAGGCTTTTTGATCCCTAGATCTGGCTCAATCCATTAAATTCCGGACATTCCCTCGGGACCACCTCACGACACGTCCACTCTGTCTGAGGCCATCTTGCAGGCCACGCAGGAAAGAAAGAGCATGAGATAAAAATCACAATAACCAGGGAAGGAAGGTCATATAGATATTATCACATAAATGACCTGCATGACCACCTTGCCACACGGGACTGGACTGCCTTCTTTGAAAATAATGATCCAGAATCACAATGGAATATCTTACTAGCTGCCATAGTCGAGTACCTGGATGAGGCATGCCCCATCAGAACAATGATACTGAAACGCGTGCCAGAGAAACATGTGAGCCGACATACCATTGAGCATATCAATGATCGACAAGGCTGCCTCGAACGTTACAGGCAGTCTGATGACTATGGAGAGGTCCTAGAAGCAAAAAGACTGTCCCATCTCATTAGAAGGCAACTGAAGGCCTCATTGTCTGAAGGGGTCACAGATACACTACACAATGCAAGGGGGGATCACCGGCGTTTCTGGCGTGAGCTTAATAAACTGCTCAACCCCACATCCAGAACTACCCACATCAACCTCAAGGACGAGAATGACATCAGTATTGAAAGTGACAAGGTGTCTACCTTCGTCAATAACTACTTCGCCACCATAGGACAGAAGCTATTTGATGCAGCTGGATCCGACGCCAACACTGACCCTGTAAACATCAAAGACATCCCAATGACGGATGACGGAGTTGAGATGAATATAGACGAGTTAATAACACTGGAAAAAAGTCGAAAAATTGATCTCAAAAATCAGCAGGGACAAGTCCTCAGGTATAGATGAAGTAAACAGCTCGGTACTTAAAGACACCTTAACACTACTGCCTGAACACCTAATGGTAATGTTCAAAAACTCGCTCGGACATAGTGTTTTCCCTAAATCATGGGCAAAGGGAAACCTAGTACCCATCCCAAAGAAGGGTGACCTGTCACAGATCAAGAATTGGCGACCCATCACACTACTTCCCCTACCAGGGAAGATGATTGAGAAAATTGTACACGAACATATAAGCACCCACTTAGAAACCAACCAACTTTTGTCCAAAACCCAGTATGGCTTCCGCTCGGGACTCAGCACAGGAGATGCTGTATTTGCGGTACTGAGAGACCTTTATGAATACCGGGACAACAGCCAAGTAACCATGGCTTGTTTCATTGACTTTACCAAAGCCTTTGACAGTGTCGACCACCCTACACTAGTCACAAAAATTAACCGCCTAAAAATCCCAATAAATCTGAAGTACTGGCTCGTGGACTATCTAGCGCACAGACAGCATAGCACTAAAGCCAACGAAGTCAGATCGGAGCCGGAAAATGTCAAATTTGGCGTACCCCAGGGGTCAACCCTGGGGCCACTACTTTTTGTCCTCTTCATAGATGATCTCTGTAACACTGTTGAAAATTGCAAAACAGCAATGTATGCAGACGACGTGATCGTCTATGTCAACAATGACGACCCATTAGAAGCAATCCGACTACTCCAGATGGACGTGACTCGGATACACTCCTGGTGCCAAGACAACCACATGACTGTAAACACAGATAAAAGCTCTGTCATGGCCTTCGGCTCCAAAACTAAATTAGGACAATGCCCTGAGCCAATTATCAGAATGGGTGGCCAAACCCTACCGGTAGTGACCACCTATCCCTACCTTGGAGTACCTCTGGACGGCCCATTGACTGTCACTCCCTTTGTAAACAAGACTAAGAAGAGTATGGGCAATCGCCTATATAAGCTGAAAGAAATGAAAGGGTATCTATCCCAGAGTGTCTGCCTCACCATCTACAAGACTATGATCATGCCCGTCCCAGACTATTGCAGTTTCTACCTTGGAAGCGCGCACCAGTATGAGCTGACTAAGATCCAACGCCTGCAGAATCGGGGCATTAGAATCTGCACTAGAACCGCCATACGGGGCACCAGCGTAGCTGATCTTCATAGCACAAACAACATCCCCATGCTAGAAACACGACGCAAACATCAGCTTGTGCAACAAATGTGGAAACTGGCACGGAAAGGCCAAGCAACTCATAATCCACAAGGAAGAACACGAGGTGACTTAAAACTCAAATTCCCAGAAAGAGTCCCAAAATCGGCATTCTACCAAAAGAGTCCTTATTGTAGAGGAACTAATCTTTGGAACGAACTGGACCATGAGGTCCAAAAGATTGAACAGAAAGATGTATTTAAACAGAAAGTCAAAGAAAAGTGGACTGACAAGCCCCCATGAATTCAAGACTGCAACTCGGACTGATCACCTGGACTAATCACCCCTTCATGAATCCACCTCCTCACCCCCTCATCAAAACTCATATCTCTAAAATACTTAAATGTATTTGTCATCATCACTCTTGTGGTATTGATCCTGAGATGCTTTGTGGTCTGGTTATTTGGTAAAAGCAAAACTATAATCATAACTCTATTTCATCGGCCTATTGAATCATCTTTGTACTTGTTCATGGAAGAACGCCTCACTGAGGTGAATGTTCAATAAACCTTTCAATACTTCAATACTTTCAATACAGGTGTCCACTGGGAAAATGATCAATATACTGTAGTATCCATTTTCCTGTATGAATTAGTGAAATGAAATGAAGAAAAATTGAATAATGGTTACACATTAGCATTATCCTAGTACCACAGTCACCCTAAACTTGGTAGCTAAACTTAATCACTTTGCAGTTACCATATTACCTAGCATAATGTTAATGTTATGAGGTCCTTTTATTTCAACCTAAATGTCCATGTGGATGTTATAATCTTCGATGATACATAGCACTACATCAATATGGATTCATGCTTGGTAAGCCTAAAGTTACTATGCATTTTCCTACGATACAGGGCATATACATGGCTCTATCAAAAAAGGACAGTTACTATAGTAGCCCTCATATAGCTACCATAGCACTTGTTATTACAGACCAAAACAGTAACCATAGTCCACCTGATTCTAAACCCCCCTTTGTACTGCTGTTATAGACAATTCCATCATGTATTCCGATGCCCAAATGATGAAGTATGGTACCAGCTATACAATTAAGCAATACCCAGTTGAGCTGCTTTAAACACAGTGTGATCACACTTTTATTATTAATTTCCTATGCTAGAGTGGGGATCCCTCAAAAGTGATCTGGTAACTGCAGTTACCATAGTCTCAGTTCTGACAGTGATTCCCTCAATCTACAGACTGAGCTATACTCAGTCAGTCTAGTAACAAAAATTCGCCAACAGCAGGTTGGAGGACATTCAAGCTGCAGAGGACATTCTTAGAGAAGGTTCCAACTTACTGGTAAACTTCCCCGCTCTCAGGCTAAGAAGCCAAGTGACATGTCTCATATCCTGCTAACTTCCTGCTTTAACATCGAAAGCCACATCCCATCCCCCAGATCATGCAAGACGCACATTTAGGACTACTCACTCCTAAAGTTAACTGGTCAACTGTGTTCTTAGTCTTTAATATAGAATATTTTGTACTATCAAATCAAGTAACTTTAGTTTAATATATATTTCACTTTTAAGTGATGGACGTTTCCCTCGTCGTCCGGTGGTTAGACGGACTACATGGACAGCCCTCAGTGACCTTGATATAATGGCTTTAGGTAATGTGGCACTGGGCTGTAAACTAATTTCCGGTTACCATATGTTATTGTTCCAGGCGGTGGCAGCACCTCCACAATATGAGCACCAAGTACTGACGGCCCACCAACGTCACACAACCAAAACCGATAAAAAGAAAACCTGACAGACATCACAGCCAAATTACAACCCCAATCCATCTTCTGCACTGACTGCCGCTTTCCACTGATCTCATTCCGTCACCTACTCAAACCATTATGGCTCAAATATCCCATGCATGGTTGACGTGACTGCTATGGGTACTGACACATCCCCGACGGAGACTATAACCCTTTAGGGAGGGGTCAATTTTTAACAACAGGGGCGGGGGGGTTGGTGGATTTTTGCGCGAGCCGGCTTAAGGGGTCCAAATTAGTTTTGGTCCCCCACGGGAGGGGTCGAAAATCTTTTGGTCCCCCCCTCAGGCAAGTTGTCAGTCAGCCGGCTCAAGGGGTCCAAATTTCTTTGGTCCCCCCCAAATCCACCCCCCCCCCCTGTTGTTAAAAATAACCACTCCCTTAAGGGCCGTATAGTGCTATACTATATGCAATGTGCTTTGTCATCATAGCAAGTAACACTCCTGCACTCCAGGCATAATTGAGTAACACAAACCAGGCGAGTTGGAGAAAAGGTCATTTTATTAATAAGAGATTAATTAACTTTATACGGTACATTTTATAATACCAATGACCTTGTTTATGAATTGGCGAAAGTTTGTAACAAACAATTTAGTGACTAATGAATAACGTCACTGTATAACCAGTATATATATGTCAGTTTATAACATGAGTAAACAATTTGTAGACCTAAATTGGCAAGACAAGCAAGACGCATAGTCACAATAGAGGATCAACACAATTCAACAGCAATGACACGCAGGGTGGTATTTCAACATGTATTAAATTCTAACATGCGGATAGAAGCACTCTGACCGTGACAATTCAAGTAAACATTTGATATTTCAATTGAACACATTTTATGCAGTTATGGAACACAAGTAGTAACACTTAGACATGACTTCCAAACACAGCTGACATGGTGGATGGTACTGCGGTGTATAACTGTTTTGGGGTGTAGGTGTACACAGAGTCAGATTTCCATGTTCCGTGGAGCTTTATGTCATACACACTAACTCCAGATCTTGCCATGATCTGTGAGGCCCCCCTTCTCAGACTATGCAGCGAGAACTCTTTGGCATTCACAAAGCCAAGAGAGGTGAGTCCAGCTCTTAGCGCCTTCTGGAGAGTCTGAGTAGTGAGGGGGACACCATGCGGGGTGTGGAACGCGGGGGCACACGGGCCTGATGGGCACAAGGATGTCATTAATTTATAAGCAGTTACTGGGCAGTTCGTGGCTGGGGTTTTTAGTCGGAGGATGGGTATGACCACCTGGTCAGCCTTCTTCTTAATTGTCTTTGATGACCTTACAAGGATGTGTAGGCCTTCAGGCACTTCAAATATGTCTCCCCTCATCATCACATGCGGGGAAAGGGTATCCTGGGCGTAGGATGCTACGTTTGATTGTCTAAGGAAACAGAAGTATGAGATAAGGATAGCAGCTTTGTTTATAATACCTTCTAGTCCTTGAGAGTCAAAGTAGTGACAGAGAAGTGTCACATCACTGGGAGATAACGGTGGTGCCTGAACTACCACATGAGTGGACAGTTTCTCCATTCCTTTCTTCATTTCTTGGACGGATCGAGTGTCAAATGGTGAGGTATCACCGTAATGCAGATCTATGAATACACGTGCACCTGATAAATAGTTTTTCATACTTGCTACAGAGGACATTGTTATGAATAGGCATTGTAGGTACATACACAATTGTTGAGCAGTGGGGTAGAGCGGGGAGACCATGTAGGTCTGACAAAATGCCAAGTACTTGTCCCTGTATCTGACCCTGTTGGCTGCCGTGGCATCTGATACCGCAGCAGCCCTTGTGGCCATCATCTGGGAGTTGAGTTGTGCCGCGCTGGGACCTGAATAGAAGATTACAGCTGGTTAGAAAACAGGTCAGCTTGTAAGTCGGGGTACACAAAGGTCAAGTTGTTTTCATGGGCTAGGTCAAGGGCGCGCTGCTCTTCTTCAGGAGAGAGGCAGGCCCTTGAGAGGGCATCAGATATGATCATCTTTTTGCCGGGTGTGTGGACTATGGTGACTTGAATATCACTCTGGGCACTAAAGAGCCATAGTTCTCTTGCACATCGTGCCAACCACATGTCCTGCGTCCTTCCAGATGAGAGGGCATGGACTGTGGCAGAGTTGTCGCAGCGCACGGTCACATGGTGGCCGGCTGCATCTTGGGGTGTGAGATTCTTCAAGGCTATTATTAGATTTATAGCCTCTAGCTGAGGGATGAAAAGCCCTTCATTGACATGGGCCGGGTATGTGACCTTGTAGCATAAGGAAGCAGTGTACCCGCCACCACCACTCATGCATGAGTCACATTCCAGCCAGAACGAGGGGCGGGGACCATCGGGTATGAGAATGACCCCATTGTTCTCTTGGGCGTAGAGCTGAAACCATCGGAGGTCCTTTTGGAATTCAGAGTCTATTGGGATGGTACCTCTAGGAGGGGCTCTTCTAAGGGTTGCCAAAATGCGTGCCAAAAACCTCCTGGCCGGGGCCAGGCAGTTGGCAACAAAGAAGAGCTTGCCACTAAGCTGCTGGATTTGTTTCTTAGTGGCTTTGGTTTTCAATGTCCAGTCATGTACTTCCTGGAGTACTTCCATGAGTTTTGAGTCAGGGATTTTTACTTCCATCAAGGTGGTATCAATTTCATAGCCTAACCACTGGACTTTGGTGGAGGGGCGGACAGTTTTGTGGGGAGCTAGGTCTAGACCTAGGGCTTTGGTGAGGGTCTCAAGACACTGGAGGGCAGTTTCACCTTCATGACTGGTGGTGGTAACGCCTGCATAATCGTCTATGTAAGCAAGCATGGCGTGGTTCCTTGTTGACATCATGAAGGCGACAGCCTGAGAAACTCTCTGCATGAAAGAGGAGCTGGACCTGTTACCAAAGCTGGGAGATTTGTCAATGTACAGTTGGCCACGGTGAAGTATTCCTGAAAGGGGAAAATCTAGTGGATCTACCTGTAACTGCCTGTATGCACGCTCTAGGTCTGCTGTCCAGATGAAGCAGCCTTTTCCAGCTTCCTGTACAAGTTTGAGTAGGGAAGTGACAGATGACAAGGTGTACTGCAATGTTTCACCCTGAAACCAAGACTTGAGGATTCCAGAATTGACACTGTATTGGTAGGGGTGGGACAAGTCCACAATTATACGGCGTGACGAGGAATTCTTTTTGTCACGGGTCATGATGGGGCTGGTCTTGCAGTAGGGGGCCATGGGGTCACTGTCAAATGGGCCAAGCAGGGTGCGTTCCTGAAGCTCCTTCTCTATAAATGCATCAACATGTAATATGTTGGTGGTGGCATCGGGGTGGTTGGTAAGAGAAGGGCGAGGGAACTCAGGTCTAGTGTAGCTGCTTGGCCAGCCATACTCCAGAAATGTTGGTATGTGGGGGTCAGAATAGTCAGCCAATTCATTTCTCCACATGGGGAGGTTGAACTTTGAATTGATTGGGATTCTGGCGCCAAGATAGTTGGGTAATGACCAGTCTCTGACCTTCTGGTATAGCAGGAGGTCAGGGTGGTTGAGGGACATAGCCTGGGGAGTAACATTGGGCCATATATCATTGAGAGTATGCTTGAATTCACAAGGGCCAATGGGCAAGGCATGTGGAGCATCTGTAGTGATATGTAGGGCCACAGGGGTTACACAACGCGCAGGTTTGTTGTCATGGGTGTCAGTGCTGAAACATGAGGAGGCATTGTTATTTGGGGGGCCGAAGTTGGGTCCATCACCGTCTTTGGCCTCGCTGTCCATGTGAGCATCTGAGACATCATTTGAAAGGGCCACATCTGTATCAGTGCAAAATGTCATATCGTACACAGGTAGAGCTGCATCAGGTATGTAACAACAAGCAACTTCTTGACAATCTGGGTCGTCACAGGAGCTGAAACAGTTTCTGAAATTTGAAGTTGGGTCAGCTAGGTCAATGGGTTTGGCACTGTTACAGCAAGTGGGGCTTTCAAAGAGGGCGCCGTCTACTGGGACGGCGCGGGAGCATTTTTTGAGCTTCCTTCAGCACTGGGCTTGGGCTTAAAGAAGCATCTACTTTCTGGTTGTATTGCAGCTTTACACATGTTGGTCAGACACCAGGAGCATATGTGGAGTTTCCTCTGGTTGTTCTCCACATGGTGGCCTCTGACCTTGCATGCACCAGCATTATACCTGGTGCAGGGGGGGCCACATTTAGCACCAAGAAGGTCTGGGGGGAGCTCAATGACACAGTCAGCAGACTTAGAGGTAGGGGTCCCAGAGTACCCAGACTGGGTGCTGGAACCAGTGAGCAGGGCCCTGGTTGGGGTGTCAATCTTGAGGATGTGGATCCTGTTTGTTTCTTCCCACACCAAGTCCCGGGATGTAATCAACCTTATGACCTCCTCACTCCAGTCCCTTATACCTGCCCAACTATAGGTCAACCTGTCCTTGAGAACCATGGCCATGTGCTTGAGTATTGGGGCCCTGTGGTCTGGGGGGGTAGTGGGTGCACCATGCACCTGAAGAAGTCCCCACAGGTACTCATACTCATTTAAGTCACCGGTGGTGGCCTTCCTTTTAGGGTTGGCTATGTTCACATGATGGTGAGGGTACAGGACTTCAGTGTTACTCTTGTTTATGGCCTGGGCAGCATTTGTGACCAGTTGGGCAAGTTGGGAAGAAACCCCATTGGGGTCTCCATGCTGGTGGGGTGGAGGAAAAGGTGGGTATTGGTGTGGAAATGGTTGAAACATACCAGGGTGTTGCAGTGGGTGACCGGCGACTGGCAGTTGGTGACCGACGACTGGCGGTGGCGGGTAGTGAGGAGCCGGGCCTTGACGCGGGTTGACAGCGGGTGGCGGTTGGTTGACAGCCGGTGTGACGACAGGTGGAGGCACGTTGACAGCATGGTGAGCGGGGGCCGGCGTGTGCATGTGGCCGGCGGGGAGAGGCAGGGTGGCGGCCAACGTGGCGGGGGCCGCGGCCTGTAACTGCTGTATGGCCTGCAGCACCTGCTTCATGGTGTCGTCAGACTGCTGTTTCCATGCAGCATCGTCATCCCTCTGCTTTTTAGTCATGCCCCTGCGGCGTTTTGGCGCAGGGGGAGTTCCAGACCCGGGCTCGGGGCCGGGTGGAGGAGGGACGGCGTCCGGGGCCGGCTGTCCTCGGCCTCGGCCTCGGGTTCCGCCGCGGCCACCGCGGACATTTCTAGTCTCCATAGAGCGTGTGTAAATATATTAAGTTTACAGCACAAGAAGCGTCTATTTCAACTGCTACTGCAGTAGAAAAGGAATATAAAAGCTTCACCTTGCTCAAATGAAAGACGTGCGTTGTCGATGGCCGCGGTGACGAAGTGGCAGAGTTGCTATAATTTATGCAAGATGGCGGACAGGGGTTCCCCCTCTCGCCGTGCGAGAACGGGGCTGGCGCCACTGGCGCATGAGGTTTTGGCGCCACTCAATTACGGCGCCATGTTGTTCATGCCGCAACAATGCCGGGCTTACGGTGTCAATGTAATCCTGACAAGTAGGCATGATGCATAGATGAATCATTTATAGATAACGAATGATGGCTCCGATCAACCAAATTGGTGAGTCCTATTATGAAAATAACCAAATACTATTGTGTCTATGCTAATGTCTGAGCAACATTGAGCATTAGAAAGATGCTAGTCTATTCAGAAAACGATGTGGAACTATTCAAGAATAGCTCTATGGAATCTAAATTTATCTATTCAATTGTTCATAATAATAAAAATAGTCACTTGATTCGCCCGAAACAGTCTGGTGGAAATTGCCCACCTTGATGGACTGTGAGGCAATTAAGCCAACAGTATTTAAATTGAGCCGCATCCCCATCGTAGGCCACCACATATAAAGGGAACCCCAATACTATTGGCCAGTGCTATGGCTCAGCCCAACTACCGCCAAGAAGGTGATCAGGTAGGCTATATACATGCATGCTTACATCATTGATGCCGGGCGGCGGGCAGCATTTGCTGCATGATGGCCGTGTCACCGGGAGGAGCCTTACTGCAGACAATGAGATGGATTGTTGGTTCATCTCCTGCTAAACCTTATTAACGCATGATGCATGGGGCGGATGATGAAAGCCCTCCTCCCCACCCTACCCCCACCCTACCCCCACCCCAGCACGCCATCCGGTGCGCTGACCAGGTGGCCGCCCTCCCCCCGCGCGCCCCCGTGTGGCGGGTGCACAAATGATGGCCGGATTATACGCCGCCCTGCTCACAGCACTCAGGGGAAGCCATACCTTAGTTGGCGGGGCGTGCGTCGTCTTTTGATTGGAGCAAAAGGTAGCACACAATGAGTGAAGCCATGTGTTACGGTGGTGTGATGGAAGGGGAAATGGCCTTAATCACTCATATGTCTGAGGTATGGATTTAGGATATGGGCCTAAATCGATACGGCTCTTTGGGTTTTTATAGAATATATACTATATGTATATGCAGGAACTAGGTTTGGTTACAAGGGTATTGGAGTATACACACCAGTGTATACACACACACACACACATATATATATATATATATGTGGCCAGGTGAGGGAAAACGTGCCTCCGGGGGGGATTTTTAGTACTGGTTTTGGCCACCATGGGGCAGTATATGGGTAAAACACTGAAAAATATACTAAGAAATGCTTGAGACCAATTTTTCATTGGGAATCCAGTGATATGCTTAGCATTATTCCATCTCCACTGAAGACGTTCCATTTTTGGAATGCAAAAGGAACATTTGTTGCCATGGAAACATCGGAAATTGGCATATGTGGCAATTTCTGGTTGCCATGGAAACACTCCATTATTCCAAATGGGATTTTTTTGCCACAAATATTTTTTTGAAAATTTCACAAGGAACTCAGAATCGAAAACAGACCTCATAAATTCCCTCTAGAACCAATGTTATGATAAAAACATCAGATGTGTTTGGTTATTTTTCAACAAAAATGTATTTTTTAGATTATTAGTATTCATGATAGGATATAGTGGATTTAGAGCTTATTTGCCATTTTCAGTTGTACATACCAACCCCGGTTTGACAAGCAGTTACAGCAAAACTACTTGGGATATTTTAGCTCAAGATACCTCATTTTAAAGCCTGTAACATAAACTTTGAAAAGCCATTTCCACCCTGGAGGAACGTTTTCCCTCACCTGGCCACATATATATATATATATATATATATATATATATATATATATATATATTAGAGAGGACATGTACTGTTGGAGCTTCTGAATTAGAACGGACATCTATTGTTGCTGTTGTATTATAGGAAATGAACTCCTCCATTCGACCCAGTTGCTTCGTTGTTTGCGGCAAGGTCCTGTAGTATACGCTTTGAGAGTATGTCAGTACATTTGTGCCATTTGAATTTGAATTATTGATACCTAATATGACATGACATGATTACATGTTTGCTTGTTTTGTTCATTATTTATCCCATTATTTGGATTCTATTACAGTTTTTGGCTTAAAACGAAAAGTATAGCGAGGCTTTATCAACAAATATAACCTATGAACCACAGAGGATAGCTGATAAGTATTAGTAATCATACATTATAGATGCAGTAAAGGAATTGCCAATAGCGCCCTGTGTATTTAGACTACCGGCATACCCAATAAAGAATACTTTTCTATGGGTGGCTTGAACATGGAGGAACAGCTGTGTTCCTGTCCTGGAAAGAGCTACTAGACATCTAACAAGGCCACTATCCCCTGGAGGATGTTTTGAAACCAAACCCCACAAGGTAAATACCGGCTCAGGGAATAAGGAGGCTGAGTCTTAAATCGACCTACAAAATCGGATGATTCTCAATCGGATAAGGAGGAAAAGGTTACCATGGCAACTACTGACTTGTTGTGTCTCACCAAGATGTAGTTTAGACTCAGAGACCCCTTCCAGTACGTGTATAAGTATGGCTTGAGCGGACATATATTAATCCTCTTTAACATTAAAGCGGGATTAGATAGCTGGGCTTACGATACATGATGAACTATTATTTGCCATCAGCCTGGGCCATACTATGAATTCTATTAATACCCCTGTCGCATCTTAATAACGTAAACATATTGATAACGATTGTGTTTTACAATGAGGTATTATTTTATTTGTACGTTTAAACATTTTGTCCTAACGCTTCCTGTAACTGAGGACACGCCCATCGCTTTATACCAGAGCCACACATTCAAACCCTCCTACCTTCCGCAGCCTACCCCAGCCAATACAGGAGGGAGGAAAACGGAGAAGCCTAGTGCATATTCAGTGTCGGGCTATCTATTTTCCTAGTTGTCCGGCAGGGGCGTGCTCTGTGCATCTAAATGCCCCTTCTTTGTGGAAACAGGTCGTAACCTGTCGTGGTGCGGACAGCATGCGCCTTTACTCCTCTCATCCACCTCCCCACCACCCCATATAGTACGCCGTTGTCTACTGGAGGGAGGCTGAACCCTACCCACACAATGTCCGCCAGTAGCCACTACCCACACCTACAGGTTCAGGCCAATAAGACCAAGGCTGAAGTAATAGAACGCCATCTACTTCATGTAATTGGTGAGCGACTCCGTGCAACTCATCTTTCAGTGCTACTTATTTCGCAAATAGTAAATCAAATTACTGTGATTTAATCACAGTAATAGAGTCTACCTGCCCATGACCTTTATCTTTGTACCTAAGAATACACCTAAGAATCCAACTGGTCTTTATCATTGTATCTATTGATCCACCAGTGTATATATATGTACTTCCCATAGTAAATGATGGTCGGTAAATATAAGTGTGTACATGCTGCTGGATAAGCATGGGGATCTCACCCCACCCTGGAGGAGTATATACAGGTACACTATGTACTAGTAGGTCCTCTAGTGTGAGTAGGGGAGGGGGAGGGGGAGGCTGCAGGTGCGAATGGCACTCAGTGTTATTAACATTGTTAGTGATACCCTTCACTGTCTATTACCCTGATTGCCCTTGTCAGCTCACTATAGCAACGTTAACTATACACAAGTGTCCATATTATATCATAATGTAATTGATCTATAATAGAATATGTATTTTAGTAATATTCACATTCTTAATGTAATTCAATGTCCTTCATATTTGATGGCTATGTCAAGGATTGTAAGACATTGTCTGGGTATTTGATATATTGTATCTGCCATGGTTCAACATCGATTAAGATAATTCGGCTCCAATTCCGCCCAGCGGACTGAATGTATCTAGGCGTGCAGAATCCCGAAATCTATAACGGGAAATGAGAGTTGAAAATTTCATTCCATAAATTGTCCATATCAGGTATACAGTGTATGGGAGGTTGTACAGTATGTCTAAAGGTGCCACGGTGAGGCAGCTGTGGTGGTAATTCGTGGCCTAATGGTTCACGCACTGCCCATTAAAGCAGTCCACTAAAAGTGCCTAATGATCCGTGTAAACTAGTCTACACCCCTGTGCAACCAATAAACCCTAATCCACCCCATTTAGCCCTCTGCTGCCAGAACAGCCATGTTTCCTTTTGTGTAGACTGGGTATTAACAGGACACGCTATAAAGTGGATTAGTAGTACACCTTGATGTATAACACAGCATATCTAATAAATGATTGTGCTGAAATTGCACCCAGTGTGATATTGTTGGGGTAAAGCGGTTATCAGGGAGCAGCTCCTGATTTACAAATGTGCAAGTAGCGGTAGTACTCCAGCGGTCAATGCCATACACACCCGACCCCTGGAGGGGGTGGTGTGAGTCCTGGACATGTTGACACTCCAGGTGCTGGGAGGTAGAGTGGCTGGGAAGTTAAGCCCGTGTACTGTATCCGTAATTAAGGTGGACTCATTACTTGCTGGAAAAGGGGTGTGCAGGGTAACACCATTCCTCCAGGCGGCCATACATATCACACCTAGAGGAGGTGTGGAGGGTATTAAGGGCCTTCTCCAGGTGCACGCTCATAACCTCACCAGGAGGGTTGTATAGAGGTATGGTGTTGAGGTATGTGAGGAATACAGTTTATCAAGGGTTATCAAGGGAGGAGGAAAAGGTGGTAGTATTAGAAGGCAAGATCAGACATTGGGCAACTGTGGAATGATGGGCGTGAGGGATGCTAAACGGGTGCATGGAGTATGCAGTACGGGAGGAGGGGCGGGGAGAGACGACTGACGAAAATGAGGAGAGGACAATAAATTGAGCAGCAGGCAGGGGGCTTGGGAATGCAGGATGGGTGAAGGACAGTGCGGCAGCAGCAGGCAGGGGGTTGCAGGATGGGTGAAGGACAGTGTGGCAGCAGGCAGGGGGCTGCAGGATGGGCAAAGGACAGTGCAGCAGCAGCAGGCAGGGGGCTGCAGGATGGGTGAAGGACAGTGCCGCAGCAGGCAGGGGGCTGGGACCTGCAGGATGGGTGAAGGACAGTGCCGCAGCAGGCAGGGGGCTGGGACCTGCAGGATGGGTGAAGGGCAGTACGGCAGCAGGCAGGGGGCTGCAGGATGGGTGAAGGGCAGTGCCGCAGCAGGCAGGGGGTTGGGGCCTGCAGGATGGGTGAAGGCCAGTACGGCAGCAGGCAGGGGGCTGCAGGATGGGTGAAGGGCAGTGCCGCAGCAGGCAGGGGGTTGGGGCCTGCAGGATGGGTGAAGGGCAGTACGGCAGCAGGCAGGGGGCTGCAGGATGGGTGAAGGACAGTGCCGCAGCAGGCAGGGGGCTGGGACCTGCAGGATGGGTGAAGGGCAGTACGGCAGCAGGCAGGGGGCTGCAGGATGGGTGAAGGGCAGTGCCGCAGCAGGCAGGGGGCTGGGACCTGCAGGATGGGTGAAGGGCAGTACGGCAGCAGGCAGGGGGCTGCAGGATGGGTGAAGGGCAGTTCCACAGCAGGCAGGGGGCTTGGGCCTGCATGGTGGGTGAAAGGCAGTGCGGCAGCAGCATCAGGCAGGGAGCTGGGGGCTGCTGGAGAGGTTGGCAAGTCGTGACCCGCATGTCAATCAGTAGGGGATCGATTCGGCGCCGGGGCAATGATAGAACACATCACTTAGGGCTGGAGGGCGGCTAATGGCGGCCCGAGCCGGGTCTAATACCCAGCAGGCCGGCTGTCCGCCCGCCTGCTGACCGGCCCTCCGAGCCTACACGTAATCGCCACCGTTGGAGCTGCTCACCCCGACCCTGTACACTGTGGGCAGAATTGAGCCACTCTATACTGTCCCTGCCCTGAGATGGGGTGTTATTGTGTTTCTTTTTGTATTCATTGTGGATTGTTTGTATGTGAGCGGTGGTTTGTGGATTACGTTATGCTGACTGTGTTTCAGTTGTACTCTAGGAAGAGGTCAGGAAGCCCCCCACCCCGCCAATAATGAGAGGGCTCCCTATATTTATGTACAAATTTGTAATTTGGATTTTGAATGCTGCCCCACAACAATATGTCATCTACGCTACTGTTAGCGTATTGTCATCAGGAAACAAGCAGAAGCTTAGCTAGGGTCAGCCTTTAAGGCTGCAGTAATACCCGTTCCTACTAGGCCGTATGATATACTGAGGTACATGGTCCTTGACGAAATTTGCCCTACCAAACCAATTTATTATGCACAATGAATGTGTAGCGATAATCATGGAGCTCCACAGAGGAGTCCTTTATCCATCCTGCAGCGAGGTAGTGTATGTTACATTGTACCCATATATAGTATCATTTGGATCATGTTCGCTTGAGATATTACTGAGACTATCTGAGATATTACTGAGACTATGTCGTGGAGAATATAATATACTGCAGGGGAGTAAGTAGTGTGTACAAAGAATGTGTTGCTTTTAAATGATATGTAGACACGGAAGGGATTTTGAGTCTGTAAGTAGTATAAAAAAGGATGTTTTAATCTGTGAGTATTATGCGCAAAGAAGGCCTTTCAGTCTGTAAGTAGTATACGCAAAAAGGAGTGTCTGGATCTGTTCGTGGTACGCACGTAGAAAGCATGCTGTGTGATAGGGACGGTAGACTATTCATCAAGCAGAAGCTTGGGCTTGTAAGTACTAAACATAAAAAAGGAATTTGTGTCTGTAAGTACTATACAAAAAAGGGATTTTTAGCATGTAAGTAGTACACAAAAAAAGGACTTTTAGTCTGTAAGTAGTATATCCAAAAGGGGTTTGAGTCAGTAAGAAGTACACACAAAAAGGGTGCATAAGATCTGTATGGAGTGTACACAGAGAAGGTCTGCACAAATGTCACAAGAAATGTGATATTGAAACTGAGTAGAATACAGAAATAGTATGTTCATACAAAAGGGATCTCGGCTATAACTCTGCCAAAGATTACATAAGAAAATCATTTTCTAACCTTTCGCGATAACAATGGTCTGTTAACTTGTTATTTCCCATAGATACATATTCGATTGAATTGTACAGGTAACAATATAATTCTTGAGATATATCCTGCAGATCGCCAATTCATTAGTACATCTAAGTCATAGAAGTTACCGGTTAAGTCCACCGTTTGCCTCCTTCATACATGTGGTATCACTAATGAGTTATGGTCGATGTGATCCGAATACGGCCCGAATTAATTTATGTCCTTGAACACTGAAGGATTAATTTTCACAAATGATGTCGGATCATGTTTAGTTTGGGAAACAGTATCTTGCAGACAGACTGAAATATTGAAGTCTGTTTTCAATGTTATTCCAATACAGCCTCTCGGGAGGAGTGTTAGCTCACCGCGTTCTATTTCTAAACTCATTTTAATTAAAATTGAAACATGAGTGCTCTGTTGGATTCAAATTAGAGTAGCCTGTTGTCTTTTCTCACTTCATATTCTACTCTGCAAACATTGACAATTAAATTCCCTGGTTTTCTACTGTTTGGGACCCATTTGAGATGAGCACACACTGTATTATGCAGATTGGTGGACTTTTCCCCTGGACGCCCGACGCTTTGCAATATATGACACCTCCCTGCAAGGCTAATACCAAAGAGGGAACATTAATCCATTCATCCAATTTTACACAAGTGGCACCACGGCGAGGTAGCTTAGTAATGTCTGTGCGGCGAGTACCCCCGGGCTCTGCCTGTGTTAGATCCATCACATGCCTCGTGTCTCTGTGGTAGTGTATGACTGTGGTGGCTGGGGGGGGGGGTGCCTCTTTGGTGGTGGTGGCACTCCCCAAGCTGAGCAGTGTGGGAGTCAGGGCTGGTTATATAGGTAGGGGCGGTAATATGGGTGAAGACAGAGCATGCTGGGTGGTAGGGGCTGGGTGGAATATTCATAAATCAGACCCAAGTCACGACTCATTTCCAGACTCTGACAGACTGGCTTCCCCTCAGTGCTCAGCCTTGCATGTGGGGTTTGATTACCGAGCAACTCTGTGTATGGGAAGGGGGGGGGTGCAAAGTGCGAAGGAAGGAGGATGGCGTTTACAGCCGATACAGTTTAATTATATCTGCATTTTTAGATATATTGAAGTATAAATATGATATCATATTACAAAGAAACTCGATTCTATGATGTTCCAAACACATTTAACTATCTATGCGTGTGAGGTTCAATCTAAGACTCTGGTCAACTAAAAAGGCACAAACCACCCCACCATAGATGAGTGCAAATGGTTATGTTATACAAGTTCACTTTTAGTTAAGGATCTGTTGCATCAATAGTAACCGCATTCTAACAAAGCTCTGCTGTAAGATTTGATGATAAACGGAGGGGACATGTAACCTGGGTCATATCTTTATGGTTGCATCGTTTATAAATCAGTTTTGCCATTCATTGTCAGGCCAATAATTATGTGCAAGAGTGATTGGCACAGACACAAACATGGATCCATCTCCAAACAGTACCCCTTCCCTCTATACTACAACGTTACACGAAGGCAGAGGACGCATCGTCGCAATAGGCCGCTGTGACCCCATCATCGCCAATCATAATTTTCCCATTTTGATGCCAGGTTCTTCGCTACGGTCGCTGGGTAGTCATATGACAGATGACGTCATGAGTTGCCATGGTTACAATATGGTACCGGCAGGACCGGCCTGGGATCCCTGCCTAATTGTTGGCTTAGAAGAGAGTGCTGGAGGAGGAGGGGGAGAAGAGGATGGGTGTCTCAGGGTAGCAGAAGCACGTAAAGTCAATGTGAGAGCATACCCACTGACGTGACCACTACTTCATTCTGGAGACACTAGCAGTCCCTTCTGGACCCTCAAGCTTGAGGGGAGGCGCAGGAAAAGGGACCCCAGGTCGACTATCAATCCACCTCCGTCCTCCCGCGCCTGTCAAACACTCAGGTATTGAATATGGAGGCATTGATGAACCCATCCCCGTGCTCCAGGGTCGTGACCAAACATACCCTGCTCTTTAAGTCGTCTCTAATTACATTAAAGGCCTACCTGGAGGAATACAGACACCCATCTAATTGCCTATTCCCCATGTAGTTAATACCCTTATCTGAAGCATGTCCGTTTGGCTCATCCCCTGTGTCAAAAAGGACACTTAAATGCGCATCTGCTTTGATCTTGTATAGAGTATAACTGTAGCAGTATTGTATCGATATCACATCAAACACAGATACCCGTATGGACATGCTCCGTTCTATACATGTAGTTAGATAAGGTTGGGGGTTCTGATCGGTAAATCGACGGTTGACTTTTATCAATAATGCGCTCCCCATGTAAAAGAGAAGTCTTGATATTATTTTCAAGTTATATTTGCAATCCTCTTACTATACCCTTAACCCGGTCATTCTGTGGTTCCTCTTGCACATCACTCTTGCAGTTTTATATCTACAGTGTATGTATATCGTATGGAATTCAAAGCGACTTTAAAAAGCTTAATCTACCCAAAGCTGGCGCCGGCGCATGGACTCTTTCAAATGTATTCATATGCCTATGAGACAGACAAATCAATACATTCACATGCGTTATTTCCCCATAAGCATAGTGTTGTCCGTCATGTTATGCTGGTTGTACCGACCTGTAGGTGACCCAAGGGTCCACCCTTGCCATGTAGACCTCATGTCAACCCGACCCCTATATCCGGCCCTGCCCATGCCCACAAGGTCCCTGGGGGTCAGAATATTGATTTCACTGGTCCCTGTATGCCGGTTCTCTGACCTGTTGGCGAACGATTTGAGTGTTTTTATACGATCGCCAATTCCCCTTGTTACCCGCATATATTAACCACCGGGCTGCTGCCCAACTGGCAACGGGAAGCTTTAAGAGAAATCGATAATTTTCCAGATGATGAGTATACAGAAAGCTAAGTCCTCCAGGCAAATGAGTGAACACAGGTGTATTGTGCACCAAGAGAATAGTTAAGATTTGTATACGAGGAGAGTTTGGCAACCCTCTTTAGTTACCTCACATTTTGTAACTACCCTTCTGGTTGAATTGCAATAAGCAGCAACGCATGGGGGCTATTATTTAAGAACATTAATGGGAAGCGATATTGGAAGAAGGGACACAGGCACATGGAGAAATATGAATAATTAAATCCCATAAAGTGACAGGACCAAAAGAAATCCCACTTCCCTTTCCAAACACGATCACGAAATGCCTTTTTTTCTGCCTAGGTCAACAAATGCCCGCAATAAAGTGCCTAATTGAAATCCAATAGACGGTTGTGCCTAGGTTTTACCGTTTGGCGTCCTACATTACTCCACGGCTGCAAAGCCTTACTCAAAGGGCGTTTTATTGGTACATTCCCAAACCATAATGGATGACTTTCGGGCTTATAACTACTACATACAGTTCGTATCTTTTGACTGGTGGTCTTTATATTATCTAGTTCCTCTCTACCCCAAATAGAACCCCCACTCAGAAGGTGGGCATGTCTTTGCACAATTTCTGGCGTTCTCGTGAAAGAGCAACGATCATGATACCTACAATCAGAAAGATATTGAGAGATCGGATCCATAGTTGATGAATAGATCGTTTACAGAGGGCCTATGGTCCATTGCAGAACAGTAGCATGTGTAGGCCTATATAACCTTACATCTGCAACTATCTGCACAGGTATATTGCCAAATAGTCAATTGTTCTGCAATGGACCAAATTCCTTCGGCAATATATTTGGTGCACAATACACCTGTGTTCTGCAAAAGACCACTGGCCTGCCAGTATCACTCCTTGTCCATGCTATACAATAATCATAATAATACCACCTCAGGCACAATGAACACAATGACGACTGTCACGACCTCAAGCGGTAAGCAACTGAACCAGCTAATGGGAACGAGGCATCATGTCACGTGTCTCCGGGACTGGTGGCGCCCCCGTGTGAGTGACAGCGCCAACAGGCTAAGGAGGCCGGTGATTGGGTGTTTCTTGTGGCGGATGTTGACACTTCTTGGGGGCCTCCTCACCCCTGGCGGCACGTGCCCTTGTAGAGGTCACATGTCTCCAACTGCAGCTGGTGCTGTTTTTTGCATGGACTGATCTGTGTGTTGGGATTCTACGGAAACAGGGAGTCCTGGGCTGCTTTAACTGCACCAGTCATATATTCCTTACAGAAAATACATGCATCATTACGTGATTGCATGTGGAATACATTGTAACCCCAGCGAGTGTAACCATTGTGAAGGTCGCCGAGATGTCTCGGAGAAAACGGTTCACAAACCAAGGGCCTCAGACGCCGATGCTGGTGCTCTACTGCTGATCTACTTCTTCTCCTCATATTATCATATTGCTTTAGAGACAGATAGGGCAGACAACTGGACCCTTAAACTCCTCCCAACCGGTTTCAACTGCCCCACCTATATTCACGTGTATACTAGAACTCACACCCGGATGCCCTGTTGCCAGGACATCAGCTTGGGTTACAACTGTGGGTTACAACTGGACCTCTACACAGTTATCAGCATTCTCACCATTCTACCATAAGCTGAACTGTATAATCCGTCCTCCCTAAATCAGCTATACACGACAAGACACACTGAGCCCCAATGCAGTTATGTCATAGTCCATCAATAATATGAGGACAAATGTACATCATTTTATTAGATATAAAGGGAACACAGACGCTTAGAGATTATGGGGAGTGTATCTGGATTAAAGATTGGTTGCTCAACAATTCTTGGGTTTCTAGGAATTGTCAAAGTCGTTATTTCTTACTTATATGAATTAAGTTGACACCATTTAATAACTAAGGAGCCATATCTTCACAAAGTAAGGCTATCGAGACTATATGATCTGTTTGTAAAAACATGTATCTGATTTGTTGAATATTGATAATCATGGTCGAGGGGGTACTCAAGAGTAATTCAATGAAGATGGCTTTGGACACAGGCTAGATGTTTAGGTTTAATAACTATGTTTATTATCACTTGATTCAATAGGAATTCATCAGCGGGCCCCATTGATCATCCTGGGAATCACGGCAGGGGAGGGGATACAGTAAGACATCATTTCGGGTTGGCGCGTCCCAACCTTCCCTCTGATAGAAATACCAGCACAAAAAACAAATCGGATTTCCGTGGCTGCCACTTTTGGTGTGTGGTACGAGTTGGTGACGACAGGCCTAATGCGATGTTCCAATTACGTGTTGTTAGTCAGCACGGCCGACATGGACACTCTGCCCTTCAAAGGGCCTCCCTCTCCAAACAGCATCCTCGTAGCATTAAGGAGACGCCCGTCTGACTTGGCTGTATGCCAACCCCAATGTCAGAAGGGCCTATTTGGGAGTGGGTGAGGATCACCGTAGATGTTAGTTAGGCCAAAGTCTATGTCTATATTAATGTTATAAGAGCAGACCATTTTCATGTCAGAAACATTAGAGCTAAGTATACGTGATCTATTCTCAGCTCATGCCATATTTGGGGCAACTGTGTGTATGTTTAGATAGTTATATCCACAGGCTGTAGCCATCAGCTTTTCCAACTAAGTACTAAGTACTACCCCTATTTTTATTACATAATTCAGGGGGTATTAAACTTAAACCTCGGAAGTGCGAGGGTATGTGGAATAACCAAGGTGTGAACTCCTTTGTCTTAGCCCTGCCCCGTGGTTTAACTAGTATTGTCTCAAATAATAGCCTACTGCACAGGTCTGTATGTAAAGGGTAGTCTCTCTCTAGGGGTGAGAGATGTATACATATAAAACGCTGACCGCTGCTTGTTGAATACTAACTACATTAATTCTATCCACACAGGACTCAAACAATCCACTCTGTGCCAACATGTTTCTCTCGGCAAAGTGTTGTCACACACAGGACATACTCCCTCTTTGTTTATACTACTTACACACACAGGACATACTCCCTCTTTGTTTATACTACTTACACACACAGGACATACTCCCTCTTTCTTTGTACTACTTACACACACAGGACATACTCCCTCTTTCTTTGTACTACTTACACACACAGGACATACTCCCTCTTTCTTTATACTACTTACACACACAGGCTACAATACATGTGATGTTTGAACAGTCAGTGGGTGATATCCAATGCCGTCTGATCGTGAACTCAGCTGAAATCGTATAAAATTGGTGACTCCCGCCCTTTGAGGAGGTTATACAAACTATTCCCTATGATGCCATGTTCATTTAATTGACGTCAGCCCCATAACGCTTCGTGAAAGCACACTGGGGGCTGGGGAAGCAAAGCGAAGGTCCGGTAGAAAGCAATGAGTACTGAACACAGTGGTTGGTCTTTTTCATTAACACCCCCCCCCCCCCCCCCAAACAATAAATAAATAAAATAAAATAAAGTTTACCTTTTATTAAAAGAATATTTCATTTTGGTTAGCGTAACTCCGGTAATTATACCATACTTGTATCTTTAGATGGGAATGCGTTTATAGTGAGATCCTATTTGCTGACATGGGACCTATATTATAACTTGACTAGAGAACGCATTTAAGTATCAGCTAGGCATACATTTATATTAATGTGCATATAGTCACTGTCACAATCAAAGACAAACTTAAAAGATGTAGCATGATAATATTTACTGTTATTATCGTTATTAACATAATTCTCGTTATTAACATAATTCTTACTGTTTATCATGAAACAGACCTCGGCCCGAAGGGGTTGGTGGTGGGTGGTGGTGCTATCCTGGCCCACCAAGATGGATGTGGTGAAGGAGGGCTGGGGTCCCCTTCTTCTTGTGA
Organism: Harmothoe impar; assembly: GCA_947462335.1. Lineage (NCBI taxonomy): Eukaryota > Metazoa > Annelida > Polychaeta > Phyllodocida > Polynoidae > Harmothoe > Harmothoe impar. Next base: position 58,515,200 of record OX381705.1, on the reverse strand, counting down.
CGATTGATCTTAGTGAAGCATCACCCTACGTATTGTTCATACTGAGCAGGGCCCGGCTACTTTTTGATATCCGGCCCGCTGATGGATTCTGCGTGCGACAATCGCCTAGAGGTGGCGCCACTGCCATCGGACATCCCATAATGATCATGACGTACAAATGGCCGCCCGCCTTGTGGTGATCTTACAGTGAGTAATGCAGTTTATGTATCTGTATATCATAAATAAAAACCAGGCGATAGATTTCCACCACACAGGCGCCCTTCTTATAGCCAATAATACTCGTATTGGTTTGTTTTTACATGAGGTCTGCTCTTAAAGGAGATGCAATAAGTATCTTCATCTAGTCACAAATACAGCTAAGTACTGTAGTTACAATCATTATATAAGTATGAAGATGAAACAACAACCATGTTCAGGCTAGATGAAAAACATTATTAAGATCCTGTATAGATCTGCATGGAGGCTGTATATTGTTATATTGCCGTCACAAATTTGGCTGAGAGAATAATACACCTACACAAATAAAATACAATATGCTCTCAAGCAATTCTATGATATGATCGATTTTCGTGTATACACTTCTCTAAACTATCATGTGTGTATGCCAACAGTGCATTCTCAGATTCATTTAACATGTGTATCAGTGTTCTGATAGCTTTTATCGACCCAGCTCTGAATGATCATTCTCAAATATCGGCCATGTTTGTCCTGTGCACACCGCAACAGAATGCATTTGCATTTTATTGCCCCTGTCTGTAGCCACAAGCCATACAGCACCTTGCAATGGAGGTGCATATTCCACTCAGGACTGCCTTGCTATAAACACTATATCCTCGGCATTTCCTGTAATAACCAATTGAATGAGTATTATGTTTCCCACAGTTCAGACATCTACCTGGAGACCACTTTAATGAGTAGTAAATTCCTACAACGAAGGAACATTACGTGCTCTACTTCAAAGGGTATGAATATGTCCCCCCCCTCCCCTCCCCTCCTAAAGGGTGGGAAATCGTCCATGCTCCTGTGCGTATCATAACGCATGGGGGTTTTCACTATAAACAGGTGAATTCCCCTCCCCCCCCCCCCCTCCCCATTCCCCGCCCAGAGAGGCCGAAATTCTGTCCCCTGTTATTAACAGGATTACCACTCCCTTGGATGGTCAATGTTCTTCAACTGCCATGCGGGACTGGTCATTTCTTTCACATGGCTGCGCGAACTACCCCCACCCCTGTTATTTAATCATCGCTCCCCGAGGAACGATCAGTTCTTCATCCAGATGACACAGAAAAGACTTTCAGAGGGATTTTAAAGCCACCCACGTTCGGGACTAATACATAGACTACAATATAACCTCCTGTGGGCATAGCTATTTTGTCATCTACCTTTGCATATTATTTTGTCTGGAATTGGACTCCATCAAAAGTGAGGACAATACTTCCATTTCATTTGCTCGGAAAATAACATTTACCAACGATGAATGGGAAATAAGGAAACATGAATGATTATTAAGATCTATTTCCATATTGCAAATCTATACTCCCATATACTATATGATATAGACTGTACTGACATTTTAAAGTATATAAGAGCACGATGATACCACCTTGTCCCATACACATATATACATGTACACGCCACAAAGGCTTCATTTCCTATGAAATATATCCACAGTGAAATGTTCTCAGGAGTGGCGGCTTGAAGTGTGCACAAGCCGCTATACTGACCATACGTTGGCATTATTGAGAGAACGCCCGTGCTCCCTTCATACCCAAGAAAATTAAAGGGACATGTCTACCCGAGAGACTTTTATTGAGGAAACAACTTCCCCTCTTCTTTACCATTAGAGGGTTCCTCCAGGTCCTTACACCCTGTCCGGTCGGACTGCTCCTGGCTGCTGGTGGGTCCTTATGGGGGAGGTCGATGACATTTTCAGCTTAACAATGGCGCCCGTGTCACCAAGGTCGCCTCCAACGTTGAAGGGCGACCGCCAAATCCCATAAACACCAACTCTCACTTAACCCTTTAAGGACGGCACAAGACTTCACTGTGCTATGTCTTTTGTCGTTATAATGCGTGAATGAGTCCACTATCCAGTGCCGCCTTCATGCATCATGCTGATCGTATTGAGTTCATTCCCTCTTAAAGCGTCGTTACGATGCATGAATGCAGCCCTGGCGTGTGGCCTCATCAGGGCTGCATGGATGCATCATGACGACAACTGCTGCATATTTACGATCTAGGTGCGGCACTAAAGGTTTAGAGGTTCGCCATACGCCAACACAAATGAACGTACGGACTCGCCACCCCAGCAGCAGAAACAAAATGATCCTGACAGTGGTGGGGAGCGTGGACGGTGATCGATCGGGACCCTACCCATTGATGTTTTACACTGCATGGAGGCGACCAGTTTATCGTCAAAACGTCACAGACAACTGTAGTCCACTTTTTACCCGACTCTATGAGGGCGTCCAATGGTTTCTTATTAAAAGTCAAGTCGAACAATCTACTCAATCCGATTTCCAATGTCCTTTCCATTTTCTTTCCATGGGTCTTTTTTTCTCACTTGGTATCAAAGTCTCCCCCGCCCTGACGCCAACCTCACACTCTCCCCATCCCGTACCGACACAGCCCTGGCTTCTCATTTCAGCGCCGTAATCCTCCAATCAGAATGTAGCAGGAGCCTGGCTGCGGGCCTGCTGTCTACTTCCGCCGTGGTCAAGGTCAGCAGAGGACACGGGGGGTATTGACCAGGGTGCAGGCAGTCACATACTTACAGGCTCAGTTTGTATAGCGCCAATATCATCCCCAGCCAGACAAGGAAATAAGGCCTCAAAGCCTAATATGCAGCTGTGAAGCGAGCTCTAATATGGTGAGCAGAGGGAGCTAGTATTGAATCCACCCTGTGCACCCTCCTAAGGTGACTTTGACCAGTGGACTGTGGTAATGGAGATATGACCCCCCTTAACGCTGACCGGGGAGGTGGGGGTGGCAGGGCAGCTTAGTCAGTCATGTTGAGGCTTTCTTGGCTTTGTGATAGAGACTTGTGCGTGCCCTCTACGTCCCCGTAGACGGGGGGCCCACTCCGGGGACGCTAGCAGCCTAATGCGGCCGGCCAGGGTCAGCCCCCAGGGCAGCTCACTATAAATCCTGTCGACACGGCCTATGAAAGGTGCACATGACTTGGTCTGGCAAATGGCCGTGTTAATCTAATGCGCCGAGACCTCTCGGGTCCAAAAAAGCCTTGCGCATTGTATACCCTACCTCCCATACACGCTGTCCTACAAGCTCTTTAAATGCCGACCCTGAATGCGCTATGCATCCATAAATGCACCATTCCTATTAAAAGCAGCAACGACCATGCTTTCAACAGGTGTTTTTTATGGAGCTTTCTGCCCATTGTTATCCATGAAGTGGAGATTTTATTTCATCTGCCCTGGGACATATTGCTGAGATTGAATTGGCCATAACGTCCGTTTAAGTGCATCGGACTAAACAAGCAAGAAGTGTTTTTATGATTTGAGGGTCAGTAGACTCAAAATGCAACAGAAGATTCCACTGGCCGATTTCCTGTGCCAAAAAGAACCATGATGGCTCCTGGTCGGTGGAGTGTATAGCTCACATAGCCCAGTGATGACCTATTTTCGTAAACAGAGATAATCCAAGTTCCAGTGGTTGAAATGATTCCCATGATGTAATAACTATTTTCATTTCTTCCTTCGAACCTTTCATCCCGATGATCACATATCTGAACACATAGGCGTACATGTAAACTGTGGCCGCAGCATTTAGCAGTGGGTGCTTACAGTATTTGGTGGCATGGTGCAGTTTGGTTGGCGTGAGGGAATCCCCCCCCCCCCAATAGTACCCAGTACCTGTCGGTGTTAATAGTGCCCTTAAACAGATTACTGATTGACATGTGTATTGGCAGGGCCTTCTCCAGGACGTCCAGCAGCACCTCACAAGTGGTGCCGCCCCTGTATGGGCGCCATAGGAAGGGCCTTAATGGTGGTGCTCAGCTACGGTTTGCTTCCTAATCCGCACTGCCAGTCTCATCAATGCATCACAACCAAATCTCATCAAGCTACGCCACCCCTTACGGAAGTCATAAACCGGCCCCTTAGACCCTAAGACGACGGCCCTGGGTTGGGGATGGGGCAGTTGGATAGGGCGCCCACTGGAGGGCATGATGCCATCAGCTTAAGCAGCGTACTCATGGTCCTGTCTATGACACAGACATGCCCTGGAGCACGCCATGAGAAAGGCAAGGCCACTGCATGGTAAATGGGGTTAGGTTACCACCAGGCATGCCTAGGCTAGCCATAGAGGTAGGAATCGGAGTACGGTATGTCATATATGTAGGCAATATGGGGTGCCCCTCCCCACTGAAAAAGTAAACTCGTCTGCAGACTCTTTTAAGTGACAAGAGAGTGGGTCCTCTAGCTGTAGTTGTCAGATAGAAGATACACTTGGTATGTGCCAGCCCAAAACCTGACTCATGCCAGCCCTAGACTCGTCAACCAGGGTCTGATTCAGGATTTTCCCTGTAGGTGGCATCAGTATATAACATGCATTCTGTATAAAGTTGGGGAATGAATTGCATAATTTCTATGTTGATTTTAATCATATTCATGGGAATACACATTCATGTTATGGAGAATCTTGAGATTCATCTATTGGGGATGCTAGAAAAGGTAAAGGAATCAATGTTTTGATATAATTGAGACAAAACAAATATGTGTAGGGCACAGACACCTCTTTTGTGGTTATTTCTATGGTACAATAGCTGCAAGGAAACTACCATTGGTATGACTTCCACATATGTGTTAGCAGTCTGTAACTAAAGGGTAGAAATACTCTCAATATAGACTTGGGGATATGGCAGGAATTCCCCTAACCTACATACCTCTATGTTTGTATGAATTAGCTATTATAAACCTCAGAAATATAGACAGACACGGACAACAATTATGCCTAGGCAGAACCCAATTAGCTCCACCTGCAGTGAAGTAGAGGTTATAGTGCACAGGTTAACCCTCTGAGGGGTGCATAGTGCTTTAAGGTGCTATGCTCTATGTGATCATAATACATGAATTCAGCCTTGGCAAGTATACTCGCCCAACTGTTGATTCATTTCCAAGGTGCATGAATGCAGGCTTGGCGAAGAGACTCACCAGGGCTACATTCATGCATCATGCTGACAAAGGGATTCAAGCACATTTAAAGCAGTTTGCAGCCAATAAAGGGTTAACTATTCTGGGTTGTCAATTTGACGACCTTAGACTTGTCACTTGGAGTGGGCCACTGCCTGGGCTAACATTGTCAGTTAGATGACCCTAGTCTTGTCTTGTGGGATGGTAACCGGACAGTTCATCAAATAGACAACCTTTAACTCGTTTATTTTATGACCGTCACTTTAAAGACCCTAAACTCTTCTTATAAGACGACCTTTTGACAAGTTTGGATCCCTTCATTTTATCAGTGCCCCTAATACGCAATTTGCTGTCTCCACTCCGCAACAGGGACTCACTGCAAAGGTCCTGTTTTTACACCGATGTTTTTAAACACTTTCAGGCTGGTAACTCCCTTGTCACTGCTCATTTTAATGGGTTGTAAAAATCAAATTTCGTCAGAACAAAATAAACATTGTTGGCAGAAATATATGATTTTAGATAGAAAATGAATTCAGGCTGGATATATAATATCTGGTACATAACAGTACCATGCAGGTCAACTTATGAAAGAAGAGTGCGTTTTCAAACTGTATGAATACAGTCAGACAGTACCTCTGTGGATCTACGCATCTCAGTAGTACATGTATAGGGAAATATTATTTATTAGTCGGATGTCGAAGGGGGGGGGTCATGGACCCAACAAATCACAGAGTCGGGGGAGGGGGGCTGAATATGGCTCGGTCTACCAAAATACCCTACGATCAAATCACAACATTCCCAAAGCTTGCCTTTCGCATTAGACTCCTGGGACTTGGATGGATAAACGTGAGATATGATACGCCTGACCCCCAAAAGGGGGCCAAACGCTACTTTTCTATGTATATACATCATAAATAAGTATGTACATGTGAACTGATGCGTAAAGCTGGTTGGGTTGCCCCCCACCCCACCCCCCAATGGAAATTCACTTCCTATATGCCCCTGCCTCTCTGACAGACACAAAGAAACCACGATCAATCAACGGTTATCCATTTCATGGGAGAATGTACAACAGGATGGCATAACTATTATCAAACCTTGAATGGGGGAACCATATAGTATACCAGCCTTAGAAATAGCACGTGTGTAAATAGAAGTGAGGGGTCAAATACCACGTCTTACATCATGTCCACCATAGACAGCCCACACAATAGGCACTGCCGGGGGCCCTGCTTCCTCTATGTCGACTATCAATGCAATATCGATCGCTGATATGCAAACTTCCACACCAGTGCATCGACTAGCGTTTACTCTTTATTTATTACATGAGAGAAATGTGAGAGGGGAGCAGGAGGAAGGTATGCCCCCCACCCCCTTAGCGCTCTGTCTCATCACCAGCAGTGACATCCTCCTCACATCTGTTATTCGCCTCCTGTACACCTCCTCCAGGCGGCACCCTGGAGGCGGGCAGCCAGAGACAGCCCCCCCCCCCCCTTAGAGGTGTAAATGCCACGCAGGCTGCCACTGCCGCCCTGTGATACCGGGTGGTCTCCAGTCCATGTCAAAGCACAACCCTACCTCCTGCAGGCGATCTGTGCCTAGACCTTGGCGGCAACCCATATCAAAGGGACCCAGGAGGAGGCGGCCTGGCGGCGTGACGGCGGGGTGCAGGGTGTAGAGGGCAGCTGAGTGCGGCCAGTCTGTGCGTGTGACGTTTGGTGCGGGAGGGCAGAGGGCTTAGGTGCTGCCACATTGAGAAATATGTGATATAGGATGGTAGGGATGGTAGGGATGGCATAGGGATTTCTACACAAAACTGTACTATCGCCCACAAAACCGCACTGGCCATGAGAGAGTCGAATGCGTGATAGAGAGACGAACGTTACGCGAAGGAGGGCAGAGTGTGGTGTTGGTACATGACGCATAGAGAGGTATATAGACATATGGACATGGTAGATATAAGAATGCGTACCTACCCGGGGCAACACAGTAGTTGCTTATTGTTGCATTGGAAAAATTTCCGAGTGTAATAGATATACCTATATCATATACATTATAGATATGCATAATATACTTATACTATAAAAGAATTGAGTGTACACATGATGAAATACAAAATTGTTATACTTCTTCATCAGTGTAAATTGCGTGTACTTTGTAATGTGTACTTTGTTCTATCAGAATCTAGATGCATCCCCAGAGGGTCCGCCATTTTAAATTTCGCTGGTTGAGGTTAAATCCACTGATAAGACATTCCACTATGGGTTCACATAGGGGACAAACAAGGGGCACGCTTGTAACAGACTTATCAGCTCATATCAGTGCTTGCCACCGTAACTTCGACACCTCCGTCCATAGCCCTATTGTAACCGTGAAAGTGAAGCCGCAAATAACCGTGAAAGTGGAGCCGTGGTTAAAATGCCCTTCTCGCATACTACTTGAGGAGTGGGCCTGGTGAATATGTTACTTTTTGTGTACTACTTTCTAGTAACCTCGTATAAGCATGAGCCTGATTAAAATGCCACTCTTCGTATACTACTTTCTGGTATAGCTATAGTAAGGGTGGAGGCCCGAGCCTGGTAGAAATGTTACTGTTTGTATACTACGTTTAGTATAACCATGACAGCGGACGCATGAGCCTGGTAAAATATGCCTGTTTTTGTTTACCTTCTGCTTAGTATAACGTATAGACCTAGGCAAATATGTGCGAGGCGTAAGGCCCTTGTGTCACATAGTGCCCGACTACCTAGGTTTACCATTTAAAGATAAGATGATAAATATATTTTCCACTTCATGTCTCTCTTCCAAAATAAAGACTGCGTGACACGATTTAATAAGTAATAAGTATTGAGATGAGTGAGTGCCTCAGAGCAGCTCAACCTGTGAGTGGTGCTACTCCATGTGGTCGGAACCAGCTGGGATTAGTGTTATCACATACCACCTACCGTGTATCCACCCTATTATCTTGATGGATGGGCAAATACTACCAATCGCTCAAAAGTTTCTTCCGCCCGATTGAAACAGATGGTTCTGGGATTGTTAAGGAGGCAATGCTCACCATTCGTTAGCGGCAACGATTCAGTTTGTCTTCTCCATATTATTACATTGCTAAAGTTACCAGCGTGGGTAAAATGCTCATGGGGAATTTCCTCATACCACTCCCATCGTTTTCCCGCGTGCCTAGTCGTTGCATTATTTCTGTATGCCCAATCCCTTCCTCCTGGAATATCGATCGGAGGCTTGGGGTGGTCGCTTTGAGGTGGTAGTTGTATTTCAACCACAAGACTTCTTATAATGAGATAAAGATGTCAAGACGGAGTGGATTTCCTTGTTTGAATTCCACTTGGCGCGGACTTAGATGACATTTGTATTCAGTACATGAGCTCACCCCCAGCACTAGATCCCGTCCAAGGAGGTTATCTCCCCACTCAGAGACCGCCCACCGTGCTGTGTATGTACCGCGCGTTGTGGGCGAGCCAGGCCAAGAATAGGGCATAAAAAGGTGAAAGGGAATGGGCGTGGTAACGTGCGGGCATGGAGAGGGATATGAAGTATTTGACAGTTTTGTTGTCCAGATGCGGCACTATGAATCCCTGCATTATGGCTGAGGTGGAATGGGATTACGGGGTGGACTGGTGGGAACAGGGGTGTGGCCCCATAGGTGGCGGCCCGGCCTCCAGGGGCGCTGATGGAGGTGTGTATAGGGCAGGGCTGGCCGCTGGAGGGTGGTGGTCATTGTGCATGGAGCAGGTTGCCGCACCCACTGCCTTTACACTGGTATAGGCTGGGGAAGCCATCGGCAGCAAGCTGGGTACAAAACCGATGGACTGTAATGGCCGAGGCCGGGCTTGCATGTGTGGGCCTAATGCAGTGGGCAGCAAAATGCTGTGTTCCAAATGGAAGTCCAGACGTTGGCATGTGTAGGGCGTGGCAGGGTGCCGGCCCCCCTCGGGGCTCCCTTGAGGGGTGGTCGGCCCGATGAGAGCAGACAGAGCGATAGCAGAGGGTCAGAGCCCGTGGTCATTGGCAACACCACACAGTGGATACTGACCAATAGGCTCTGACATCCCCCGTTAGCGGCCAGCACCAAAGTGCCCTGCTTTAATGATGCCAATCTGGCATCTACTAACCCCAGCTATAGCAAGGATATACCAGGGCCGACTCCACCAAGTAGCCCAGATTGCACTGCCCCCCCCCCCACCCCCATCCAGGCTCCATTCTGTCCAAAGTGCAGTCAGTTGCCTGCATTTTATGCCAACATTCCCTCTATGGGTGTCCCTGTTGGGTTGGATCAACGTGAGACATTATCTGTTTTAGAGCCAATATCGGCGCGCGTTTTGTGCGGTGCAATCTAACTTCCTTACCGATTAATAATACTTTAATGCCAAAAGCAAGTCAATCTGTGGGAACGCCTCCAAAGGCCTTTGTGGAAGCGACAGTTTCCCGGACTCACAGCGGTCTTTGTTTTAATGGGATCTCTTTCAATAAATGACTATTGATTAGCCTTATCAATGATCTAATAACAATGTCCCCTGTTTGCAAGAGCGACTCCCTAAAACTCTGCAATCTTCCCCCAAGCTCCATCTATTATCCTCATTTTCCATTGCTATTTCTAGCCACACATAATACAGAGACTGCCCGTGTCCCACGTACCCTCTTACTACCTATAATTGCCTCCTAAGTTGGAGCACGTATAATGTCGATGGAATTGTAGAGGAATTGAATTAACTGCTGTCATTTATTGCATTATGAGTCCCATACATGGCATTACCGTGTAGGGCCTGGTCAATTCCAATTTACTATAGAACTCCCTGACTGGTCTTATCGTAATGTACAAGGTAATGAGATGACATACTCAACCACTGTGAGGCATTAATACGTGTTTACGGGATCGATGCTATACTCTATTATAGGTCCAGGAACAAACAGAATAACGTCAATAGTCAGTCAATCAATAACAGGGCTAGGACAAGGCTATAGACCAATATACTGTGTCCTGTCCATTGGTACTCAATATATAAGTGATGTCGGTGGCTGACCAGTGGACATGTTGTATTTGCTGGCATACAATTATGTTGATACAGGGTCTTTATAGCGGCATTGACCAATGTCTTGATAGAATGTATGACCAAATTTGTGCTTGCCAGTCTATAAGCTAAGAAGAGAGAAACATGATATTATAAGCATATTCATAGCACATGCTATATCAATACCGCTAGCTGTTTTAGATGTCGAACTTAAACTGGTTACTAACATATACATTATAAGAAAATAATGGGGGATATTGACTGGTTAATATGACTATTACCCGGCGGCGTCTTTCCCCCCCCGCCTGGGGCCTCCCTCCTCCAGCGCCGCCTGGCGGATATATAGGTCAACTCCTGGTGACGTCACAACAGACAATCTCCAATCCAGCGCCGTCACCTGATGACGGCTTAATAATTTTTTCTGTGTATTAAGGGGAATTGGTGGGCCTTCGCTGCTTCAAGACATGGTTTTATGTTGGAAATGTGCAGCTGATCACGAGGAACCCACCGGTGCTGAATGTGAAGCCCCTATCACAGATAAGAGGTCGATGCGATCGAATACAAGCGGAGATTCAACACGACGCGACGTCAACCACGCGTCTTCAATGGCGGACCGGGACGCAGAGGTCACACTCGGTGCAGAAATGGACGAGGAAGAGATGGCCTTGGCCGCCGAGCTGTTGGAACAGGAGAGAGCTGGCAGAAAAATGGTTCTTCGAGGGAAAATAGCGGCGGCCAAGGCGAGGAATGCGGCCCTGGAAGCAGGCGACACCCCTCCCGGGACCCAGGCGTCGGCGAGTGCCGCGGCCGGTCAGGCCCCGACCCCGGGCCTAGGCCCGGACAAGGAAAGTAAGTTCGCTATCATCAGATATCTCCCTAAACTGGAGAAAATCCGCCTAGCCACTTTTGAAGAGTTGTTATTTGGTGCTTTGGAGTGGGCAATCCACCACGAGATGCCGTGGGACTCATTGAAGCCATACCTCCAGCACCTTAGCTACATGTGTCATATGCATATGCCAGGCATCTATCCCCCGGAGGCCTCGGTGGAGTACGATTTGGCCATCCGGGAGAAGGCCGACGAGGCCGGCATGCAGGCATTTGGCCCGGGTGACAGCAACGTCACTATGCTACACTACGGCATGAAGAGCACATACGAAGGGAGGCGACTGGCCCAGGGCCCCGGGTCGGGTTCATCGGCCCCTGCCGCCGGGAAGAAAAAAGCCAGCCACCCGCAGCAGCCACCCAGGCCCCCACTCACAGGTCCTGAGAACGGCTGCCTGCTATGGAATCACGAGGCAAGCTGCCCCAAGGGTAATAGGTGCAGATACCCCCACATTTGTCGTCTTTGTGGGGGCGACCACAAGGCGCCCAAGTGTACCAACAAGAAATAGGATACGGACGGGCTTCCCGCCCCTCCAGTGGCGGCAGGGCGCGGGAGGCTCGCGGCGGGGGTTCCTGCGCCGCCAGCCGGGACGCAACACGAGGCGGGAGACAGCGAGAGGCTCACGGCGGGGGTTCCACCGGCAAGAGACGCTAGAAAAGCCGAGGCGGGAAAAGCTGCGGGGCCCCCGATGGGGGATCGCGCGGCGGCACGCCGGCTCAACACTCGCCGACTACTAGCTTCAGCGGACTGTACGGAAGGCTGTGATTGGCTGGAGCTCCGGCCCTGTCATCCAATCAGAGACCAGCTTCTATATATGCTTTGGTTTAGAGACCAAGATGGCGACAAATGGACGGATTGGGACCAGATCCACATTTTCGCCGACTGTTTCAACGGTTCATGCACTTGTAAACATTACGTCGGCGGTGTGTTGACCCAACTACGCCCGTGCCGGTTCATTGTGAAGGCGTTCCAGAGTGAGAGCCCCGTCCCGGGTTGGGATTACGTTCTGCGCGGGGTTCTCTTTGGCTTCAAAGTGATGGACGATTCATGTCAGTCGGAGTACAAATGTGCCAACTACGAGGAAGCGACGAAAGGTGAGAATTACAAACTGTTGACAGCCAAACTACGCTCGGAATTAGATAGAGGCTGTGTTACACAAGTGGATTCACCAATGTTATGTACCCATGCCATAGGATGTGTCCCCAAGGGAGACGGCGTGCGGGGCATAGTGGACTGTTCCCGGCCGGCCGGGACGGCTGTCAACAACTTCACCGAGGGCGTGGCGGTAAAGTTTAAATACAAGAGTGTCCACACTGTATGTGACATGCTGACGCCAGGCGACTGGCTTTGCACTGTGGACATCTCAGACGCCTTCAGAGCCGTCCACACTCACCCCTCCTCCAGGTCCAGACAGGGCCTAGCCTGGGACTTCGGGCAAGGGGAGGTATTCCTACGGAACAACCGCCTCTCTATGGGTCTCAGCTCCGCCCCTTATTGCTTCACCATGCTGTCAGACTTTGTTGTCAATGTACTAGCCAATGCAGGTGTGTCTCGCTGTGTCAGCTATCTGGACGACTACTGCTTGGTGTCTGACTCACAGGAGCAGGGACGGATAGACCAGAGGCTGCTGGTCAGAATCTTGAGGCACCTCGGCTTCGATATAAGCTTCAAGAAATTAACTGACCCATGTACCACAGCACGGTTCCTGGGCATCGAGATTGATTCAGTGGACATGTGTCTTCGCCTCCCGGCCGACAAGCTGATGCGCCTGGAGTCGACGGTGAGTGCCTTCATTGATAAGATCAGTGCAACTAAGCAAGAGCTAGATGAATTAGCAGGCCTACTGGCCCATTGCAGCACTGTTATCAATGGGGGTAACACTTTCACCCGTCGGGTGTATGACCTGTGTGCATCAGAGACACGCCCCTTTGCCAGAATCAAACTGACAGAGGAATTCCAAGACGACCTGTTGTGGTGGAGGGGGTTTGCCGGGTTCTTTAATGGCTCTTCCAAGATCCGGGACCCCTCTACCCCTATGCTGGGCCTATACAGCGACTCCTCCTTCTGGGGCTATGGGGCCTATTCAAACTATGACTGGCTCGCCGGCCCCTGGGACACTTCCAACGATTGGGCGACCAAGCTTGGGGGCCACTATGAAGGATCTACTACAGTGGCCACAGATGAAAACATCAACGTCCTGGAACTATTCCCCATACTGAAGGCCATGAACCGCTGGGGGCCCAGGTGGAGGGATGCAAAGGTGTGCTGTGTCACAGACAATACTCAGGTCATGTGGGCCATCAGAAAGGGCAGGAGCAAGAATAAATTCTCAATGAAGTGGCTACGCGAGATTTTCTGGCTCTCTGTTCGATTCAACTTCACCCTGTGTTCTGTATATATCCCCACTGATGACAATGTGTTGTGTGACAGCCTGAGCAGACTGGATCTGGATGAGTCAATCCGCAGGATCGTCCAGGCCATGTCCACCGACAGCATGTGCTGTTATGACTTATTCTCTGTTGGTTATGCTTCCAGGTGCGGAGCTACAGCAGCTCATGGTGGAGTGCAAGACCCTTCAGGGGCACTACATCTCGCAGCAATCTGCAAAAACCAGGTCATCCCAGATGAATAAATACTTCAAGTTCTGTGAGTCCTATCACCTGGACCCACTCCCATGCCCTTCCCACCAGGTGGCATGGTATGTGACCTACATGGCCAAGACCCTACGTCCAGTTTCCATCCGCAATTATGTGTGTGCCTTAGGGGACTTCCTAAAGTCGGAGGGGTTTCCTCCAGTGGATTATACTGACGTGGGCGTATATAGGTCACTCGCGGGCGCCAGCAGGACCCTGGGAGAGGCTGTTCGTCGGGCGGCACCTATACTGCCGGCGCATCTGCTCGCAATGTTTGATTTCCTCACTGAGGAGCCAATCCATAATGTATTCAGAGCTGCCCTGCTGACCTCATTCAGGGCCCTCCTTCGCAAGCAGAATATCACACTGTCAGATGCCGTCTTACTGAGGCGGAACTTTAAGTTCCTCCCATGGGGGATCCTTATTGAGGTAGAGAAGTCCAAGACAATTCAGCGGCGGGAGAAGGTGCTCAGAATCCCTGTCTCATTCTGCCCGGACAACAGGCTGTGTGCCGCATACTGGACGGCCCGCCACTTCAGGGAGGTGCCCGCCCCCTTGGACTCTCCAGCATTTGTACTCCCTCTTCAACCCCCCACCCCCCTCGACTATGACACCTACCAGACAGCCCTCAAGTTCTGGTGTGGTTGTGCGGGTCTGGATCCCTCGGAGTTCTCCTCGCACAGCCTGCGCCGGGGGGGCACTACCTTCATTTGGCTGTCTGGGGCCTCACAGGAAGAGATCCAGTCTCGGGGTGATTGGTCCTCGGATGCATACAAAGTGTACCTCTCCTCCCCCCTGGAGGAGCGTATATCCAGGGACATACAAGTGGCCGCCGCAGTGGCTGCTGCAGCCGACGGCCACCAGTTACAGGCTGACTAATTTGGGCTTCTTGGGACTAAGCCAGCCGGTCTATATAATTGACCCAAACCAAGTTACAAGTGTTACTCCTCATAGTACTTGTTATGTTATTGTTATCATTCAATCAATGAACTATGACCGGGATTAGAGATAGCCAAGTAATGGGGGATATTGACTGGTTAATATGACTATTACCCGTCGGCGTCTTTCCCCCCCCGCCTGGGGCCTCCCTCCTCCAGCGCCCCCTGGCGGATATATAGGTCAACTCCTGGTGACGTCACAACAGACAATCTCCAATCCAGCGCCGTCACCTGATGACGGCTTAATAATTTTTTCTTTGATTGAAATGAATTAGACTGTTAACCGGTAGGATAACGTTAATAAAAGGCTGGGACTAAGCCAGCCGGTCTATATAATTGACCCAAACCAAGTTACAAGTGTTACTCCTCATTGTACTTGTTATGTTATTGTTATCATTCACTCAATGAACTATGACCCGGATTAGAGATAGCCAAGTAATACACAACTTTATTCAGACCAAGTTTGCTTCACCATCGATATGAAGGATATGGATCAAAATTTGTATTTCAGAATAAATTAGAATAATCTTGACAAAGCGTGAAATTAGAATATTATCATACTTGGCATAAATAAGAACCCAATTAACAAATGTCCTTCAGATAACCCTACAGGCAGTATACTGCGTACAACGAAAGCCGCTGAAAAACAAGTTACTGTGTATGTAAATTGTGTGGCTGCTTGGGTTTGAGCATTCAGATTGATCCACCCACCCTCCCACTCAGAGTGTCTAATATTACTAATAAAAGGCTAATAAAGGAGGCCCCTGATGAGGTCTGGCTGAGGACAGTGTTTCAATCAGCCGACAAGGGGGCGGGGACTAAGGGCGGCTTTGGCGGTCAGTTCAATCAGGGTAACATCATCTGGAGAAGATTTCAATTTCCTGTTGGTTAGGTGTGTGAATGGCGGTCGGCGTCCGGCGGCAAGGTGAGCTGATTGGGTGGACGTGCAGGTGAGCAGCTCGCCACCTGTGGTCGGCAGCCTACCGAGCAGCTCCCTCAGTCCCTACCACCCCTACCCCCTCCCACACCCACAAACACATACCTACCCCATACCGCAGAATATGCCGCCCACCTCCTCTAACTAAGGGGGCCATAAAGGTCAGTTTGGGTCACATCAAACTCCTTCCGGGTCATGTCATTACAGACATGCGCACTACATAACAGGTCTCATAGTGAAGACGGATAAGGGGGGAATGATTACCTTTATAGTTTCTCTATTGTCAGTGGGTGCGGGTCCAGCACATATATTATACACCATTATTTTGCCCTTATTCTCCACTATGTTAAAACAGTGCTCATTCATTGTCACTGCTAGGACTGAGGAACAAAAATAGCTGCATTTGCATTAGGTCTTATCTCCGTGCACGCTTTGGTGGGCTGATGATAAAACAGATAGGGGGACTATGGCTGTGTGTAATCGTATGCGGGGTGGTGGAGAGGGTCCTCTACTAGAACATCAGTGCTGAAAAGCACTCTCGTGTTTATCCTGTCATTAATTAAAATCTCAACTCGAGAGGCGCATCCATCAAGAAACCCGGGCTTCGGCGTCCGAGCGAATCTGCCTATTAAATCACAGAAGGCCATATTCACCCTTGACGTTTTTATGAATTTCAATACACTTACACTGATTATCTTTTAGTACTCCTCCGTGGTCCTGGCGACATAATGTAACCAGCAAGTGACAATGGCCATAAACTAGCTGTGTGGCTTCTATATTGATGGAGAGAAGGCCTAGGTCTCGTGTTCTATACCACATCGTTGGGGGTCCCTTGAGACTCTCGACGAGAAGACTACTGCACTCCTGTTAATGCAGTGTTATCGATTTGAGCAATTAGTTACCTTCTATATTATGTGTCATGCTATATGTGGTACTCAAGACACTTTACTCACAGGCAAATGCATGTGTCTCTGATGTAGCTACTACTTATGGTAGAGCAAAGTAGTGGGGGGGGGGGGAGGTTAAGTACTTAGTTAGGTACGGCTAAGGCATGGCAGGACAAGGAGTCGTAGAGCAAGCCGTGGCAGGGAGCAGGTTTAGTGATTAGATAAAGCTAGGATATGGTAGGACAAAGTACGTTAGGGCAAGGCAAGGCAGGAGACACATATGTGAGGGTAGGGCAGAGCAGTACAGTGTAGAGCAGCATAGGAGGGTGGGACATAATTATATCCCTTCCTACGCCCAGCTATTGTATATCCTCGTCTGGCAGTCTATTTATACACACTCAATACGTTTCTGTATGATAACAATTGGAGCAAAATATTCGTATTCAAGTTTTGGGAGAAAATATTCGTATGTAAGTTTTTACAGAACCAGCTCTTATACCTCCTTGCTCTAAGACACAGGTTACGCTAAGGACATGAACTATATAAGCCCAGAGAGCAATGTATCCACCTCATTGACCACTAGCTAATGCATGGTTCCGCTGGAACTGCCCCTGGTTGTATTGCACACAGGCAGGATTAAGCGTGTCCATCAAGCCTGATTGGGTGTTAGTGAGTTGCAGGTATTAGCATTCAAGTTGTCCTGCAGCCTGGTAATTAATGCATGGGAGGGGACTGCGACCGGTGTGTGTTACCCCAGGCACCACTGATAGGGGCTATGTTTAAAAAACGCACCTCACGTCCCGTCAGATTACCATTAATGATCGTAAACCCACCTATAAAAAGGGAAATAATCAAAGTGAACTCCCCATGCAGTATACAGTCACGGGCAGGGGGCCTCGGTGGTAGCATCTGAGGGGGATAAAACTAAACCACTGCTGCACAATTAGAAGCACATTTATATGGAAGAATATCTACTTGCCTTAAGCCTGCCTTACGCTGTAGTATAATGATAATACACACGGTGTGGCAACACTGAGGTGATGTGTATGTTATGTTACAATGACATTGTTTTACTAGACCTGTATGTTATAGTAAAGTACAAATTGGGACTGTTTCAATGTTATTGATGAGTGTGTAGCTATGAACAGTGCTGTGCGGACGATTTGGTGTCCTACCTAGGAGGGCACTTTGCAGATTAAAACCCTCAGGGTGGCGCCGAGCAGTGGCAAAGTCACACCCCGGAGTCACATCCGTTATGGTTAAAGCCCTCCCAATCAGACCCCAGCCAAGTCTTCAGCTCCCCCCAGCCGCCCTGGAGGAGAAATTGAGAGTGGTTATCAGGGAGTGTGCTTCAAGCTGGGCTGGGGAGGGGAGGGTAACGGGACCTTGGGTGTAGATAAGGGACGTGGTAATTTCCTCTATGTTACCGGCGTACCCTCTGTTACTGATGTCGGGGCAGTGTTTGTTACTGAGACCAATGTGGGAGCAGCTCACGGCGAGGAGCAGCAGCCCTTACCGAGCTGCTCACTGGTGCCAAGGCCCTTTTTAAGGTGCCATATGGCTGCGAGCACCAGGCAGGAGGCATGCTGCACGCATGATTATAGATAACCAACAGGAGCACTCTGCGGTAAGTGCTTTGGTTAATAGTCTATTGCCGCATTAAAAGTTGCTTATTATACCATCGCTGTCGTGTGTGCCTGTAGGAGGCATTATATAATAGCATGGTGTTGTTGATAAGAAGGTGCATACATTTAGGGCATATAGCCTGTGATATATCGTAGGCTGCTCTCATCCTTATGATACATAATTACTCACCAGTAAAGATATGATTTATGGCTTATATAATTATTAACGATAATATCAATGATGAATAAGTTCCCCAAATAGAGCATTCTCTTCCTTTGTCTTAGTCGGAAAGGGGTATAAGATAATCATGGGAGATGCATTAGGGCTAGACACCAATCTCCTCCATATAATGAGAGTACTTGAGACCATTTGCTACAAAGTGCATATAATATTAGGCGTGGGGGCTTGTGAGTCTCTGATATCTCTCTCATAGTAGAAGCGTATACCCAATACATATCAAGTCCGTCTTTCATGTATTAGACACTCGTGCTATATTACCCTACAGGTGTGATGCTATGTTATAACTTTGTTTCACTCGATAAGATCACAGTACATGATCACATACTGATGAACCATTATTCTTGAGTTGTGTCATGATGTGTATATCTCTTCCATCGCACTCTGTATAGATTTATAGATTTACAACGTACTATTGTGGCGCATTGTGACACAGGCTGGGTGTTTTACTGTCAATGGGATGTAATACTGTTTCTTGTTGAACACAATATAGGCATGACAGGCGAGATGACTAGAGTAATAGCTCTTTCTGCTGTTTCTATTAATTCATACAGGTTACATATTGCATGGGCACCATGGATACAAATACAAAGAGTCAGGTCTCAGAGATGTAGATTTATGTTACGAGTTGAAAATGGGTCGATGTGATGGATATAAGGCGGAGAACCCATGGGTTTCTCTAAACAGTAAAAGGATCATGCAACATCATGCCAAGCCTCACCACACGCACAATAGTTGTAAAGACACAACATTAGCGTTGTTTAACTACGCAGAGTGCACATGGAAAGTGATTACCATACAAAGCACAGTATCTGAGAGACCCCTGAACAACCCTAGTACTGTTCTAGGTTAACTCGTTGGTATGTGGAAGCTGCCAGGACGTGTCACTCAGGGTTGTCAATTACAGAATGACCCTGAATACGTCTAGCACCATGCGTCCTCCAGAGGCCTACACCCATCTCATTTCCCACCCTGACCCTAGAGTGGCCCCCAGCCACCTCTTAGCTCCTCACACCGCCACCTCACACTGTACCATGCCATGGGAAGGAGTACAGGTTAACACGAGAATGGTTGGTTATCTGTGAAAGGCAAAGGTAGCCATTCAGGTGCACTTAGGGTTATAGTACTGGTAATTGGATTGTCCTGTGCTGTATTATCCCGTGGCAGATCTCGATCTGGAGGCTTAGCTGGGGGAGGGGGATGTAACGGTATTACACACTAACAAACGAAAACGAGAGAGAAAGAATCAAAGAAAGAAGAGAGAACAAATGAGAGAGAGATAATGAGAGACAAAACGAGAAAATGAGAGGGAGGAGGAGGGAGAGGGGAGAGAAGACGAGAGAGAATAATGTGTGCGGGAGGAGAGGTGAAGATGTTAGTCCATCTCCCGGCAACAATATATATGTTGGCTGCTGATATGAAGTACATTTAGAACAGAGACCTGCCTTTCCGACTTGTTTAGGAACACAATGGCAACCGAGAGTCAATTTACCTTGGATATGGTATTATTCTATGCACGAACACAGTATTATGTACATGTGACTTTTAAAAGATAGAATTGGAAGTCGCAGGCATTTATAGTTTTGTGTATGGGCATGTATCCGTTGATAGTACAAGTGCATCCAGAATGTCATGGATGGATTGAATCGTACAGGAATACGAGATCCAAGAGCACTAGATACATTATGTATGAATACTTTTCCAAATGTTACAGTAATCTAGATTCGTAACTTGGAGAGCATGAGAGCATTTTTCATACAAACCTCATGTACATGTATCTAATTTAATATCACATGGGGAACATCACAATCATGGTTGTGTTAGGGCAGAAACAAAGAGTTCCCTCTCTCCATGTGTCCAGGCCCGGGTCCAGGCATGGATTATAGGGAAAGCTGCAGGACATGCTGGGTCAATCCCACACACAAAACATGTAGGCATCCAGGTTGTCCAATCCCCACAGCTGTCCAACCTGCTTAGTGTACCAGAATGAACAGTGAACGGCCAAATGGACATGTCTCTATTGCCTGTCATTACTCGGTAATATGCCCTAAAGCTGGCACGAGCAGCTCACGCAACCTGTGGTTTGGTACATGGACTCGGTGTGAGCTAGTACTGGTCCAGTAACTCACTGTTGTGGTTTTGGGGACAACATGCTGTCTATTTGGTTTTACCTGTTTAAACAGGGGAGGACTATTTACTCAATAGTGGCCATGGCATCTATCATGAAATGTTTATGTTGTGTACTAAACTAAAAAGAGTAAATGTACACATGTAGTGTTAGCATTAGGACTACATGACTATATTCCCCGGACTACATTATTTACCCTGGATGAGCTATACCCTTTAGCAAACACACACCATAAGCATGTCTAACTACAGTGCATGATACAGCTGGGGTGTAATGACGTTGAGTTAAGAATAAAATAGCTTTGGAAACACGAGCTCCTTGAGTGGTCTGTCGTGTTTATATGGCTGTGTCTTAGAATTGATTAAAAACGGATGTGATCGTAAGATATCATGAGAGCACAACAATCACACATGGCCCAATGCTGGCATTTCCGATGCCAACATTGCCTCCGATGGTAGACACCCTTTAACAGTTGAGATACTATAGACAGGTTTCCCTCACTGGAGTCTAGATCGCACTGCAGTCAGTGCTTGGTGTCTCTACATAGCGCCTGTTGGCTTTTAGGTTTATAGCACTTTATAACACTCATGATCCTGGACCCCAATATAAACTGGAGCAAGGAGATTGCGTGTAATAAATGATCCAAATATCCGGGGCTCTGGTGTAACACCCAGGGGAAGCCCTCTAACCCAGGTTGACATGCCGCCATCACCGTCACTGCAGACACGCCCTGCATTAATCATTGTTTTTCTGTTATCTCCTCAATTTAGCTAATGACAGGCACCACCACTACCATTAGGAGATGCTAATACGTGTATAGTGTATAGGGGAAGCTTAGATAAACACAGTTTTCATAGGGGTATTATGGGGGCATTGTATAGCTATTGACACCAATGCCCCAAATTGTCTAAGGTGGTTAAATTTTGCTACCACGTTATATTCTAGATTAGTATTGAGCTAGACACTATTAGTATTGATTCTTCTTCTTTTTTAACATCCTCAAAGGAAGGCAACATAAATTCCGTACTCTGATGGTAGCCGCTACCAAGAATTAGTAGTTACATTCATTAACTGTTTCAAACAGCATCAATCCACTAGTTTATATGCAGCTTATAAAAATTCAACATCTTTTAGAAGATCTGGAGTGTATCTGGAGGCCTAATCCTTATCCGTATTCGGTACCATTATCCTTTAGCATTAGATCTATGAGATGGTGAGTATTTAGTTCATAGTGCTTTCGTAGTTACATAACGTGTTTACCCATATGATAATGAAAGGAAACCAAGGATGATCAAAGTCCATCTACCCTGTGCAGAGCTAGCGCATAGGAGCGTCCTCAAATCTAGAATCAAGAATTGCGCTGCCAGTAAGGCTTTGATGTCGATGCTGGCTCTGCTCAGTAGAAAGGCAGGGGGCATCAAAGTATGTGCCCACTTTAATTAATGCTCTATCTGGCACTGCTCCATAACTGCCGTCTAATGTTGCCTCCTATAATCCTTTAAATGCACAGGTAAATGTGAAACGAAATGTGCCGAGGGTGAAGTGTTGAGCTCTATGACTGCTCTTAGACCTCCTTCCTACGAGTCAAAGCCTGCTCGGGATGTCGGCTTTTGAAATGGGACCCATTAGCAAGGAGCAAGGGGATAGAGGAGGTGGGTGTATGTGTGGGCTGGAGGAGGGGGTAGAGGTGAGGGATTCCTCCTTAGTACTGCGGGATTTCCGGTGCACAGTTCTTCCGCTAAAAGGGCAGATTTGGAATCTCTGCATTGGCAGTGAGGCAGTGGGAAAGTCAGATCGTGCCAGCCCTGATCCGGGGGATCAGAAGCAGTTTGGATGCTGGCGATGTATAGGGACCTGAGGCGGCACGCCCCCCCCCCCCCCCCACACACACGGCACCCCCACCCTGGAGGATAGACGTCATTGGTCAGGGACGACGTGCCCACACCCGT
Organism: Harmothoe impar; assembly: GCA_947462335.1. Taxonomy (NCBI): domain Eukaryota; kingdom Metazoa; phylum Annelida; class Polychaeta; order Phyllodocida; family Polynoidae; genus Harmothoe; species Harmothoe impar. Next base: position 58,492,805 of record OX381705.1, on the reverse strand, counting down.
CCCCGCCCGTGCGGCACGTGAATTCTTTATGCGCGTCAGAATACAAAGGCGGCCACGTTGATATGTAATGAATTAATCATCTAGCAGGAGTGCGGATTGCGCCGGGGTAGGTACCCTGGAGAGCCCCACAGGAAGCACCCAGACATACCCCCCCCCTTCTCACCAACTCACCAACACCCCCCCCCCTCCCCCTCACAGCCTGATGATGGTAGTGCAGAAGAGGGTTCGCAAATTAGGTGGTCTTCTTTTATCCACAGGGTAGGGCTGGATTGGGGAGGGGGTGGTCTAATTTGAACCCCTCTTGAGTGGGAAGCCAAAGAGGAATATCACCCTCTTTTTGCGAAAATGCTTACCCCTTAGGCAAATGAAATTACAGATTATTCATTATTCGAACATTCCAATCGTTAAGCTTTATGACCAATGCAATGTACATACAACATCTCATCAATTTCAAAAATAAAGATGTGGTTGTAGTGAATGATATTATGTCCTCAGCCACCCATAAACCTGATATGATTCGCTATTCATAGGCCTAACCCATATATAGCCATGTATAGCCCATTTTTGTGACGGACCTATCCTTTGGCGAGCACTGACGTTGTATTAATTGAAACGTTACCTGTGATCAGAAAGATAGCCTGATGAAGAGATACTTCAATACAAACAGCCCCTTATAGATGTATTAATTATCCTACACGTATGAAAGGCATTCGATTTCGATAACAGCTGTACCCGGGATCTATGCTGTACAATGTGCTCATGTAATTTAAACCAGAAGTGTAATGAAATATCCCGCTTTATTTATCGATTCAACTGTTATCTATATCTTTGGCCAATTGGCTCGAGTGTCTAACCCCAGAGGGGGCACTGATATGAAGGCCCGTCAGGCCAATATTGATGGGATAAAAGCAGGATTATAGTCAAGGCTTGACCAAGATTACCCTTTGGTCGTGGGCAGAACAGGCCTAGCTGATCTACCATTGATCCGACGTTCGGGTCAACGGGGAGGATGGGCCGATCACGCAGGGTGTATGGGGGAGGGGGAGGTAGGCTGGAGGAGGGGGGGGGGGGGTTAAGGGTTGGAATGGAGGACAGCAGCGGAAACGGGGTAGCGTGAGGTCAGCGTGAGTGGGGGCAGACCCTGAGAGGGCCTCCAGGAGGTAACATGTCACGAGGGGCTGGGCCAATGGGCGCAGATGAACAGGAGGAATGGCATCTGGTGGGTGGATGGGTGGATGGGTTGATGGGTGGGTGAGTGTGGGCGGGGTGGAGGAGGGCACCAATGTATCACCATGTGCCTGTTCCCCCGCCCTACTCACGGTAGGCGTTATCACCTGACTACAGGAGGGGATTGGCCTATGTCGTGGCCACAAGCCACTGCGCGCCGCCATCCGATCCCTGTAAGTAGTCTATAGGATTGTCGGCCTGCTGCAGGCATATGTACTCACTGCCCCTCCCCTCTCTACTCTCCACACCCAATACCCTCACTGAGCATGAGTGTATGCTTCCCTCTGTATTTCACCTCCCGTCCTTCTACTCATACTACATATATAGTAGACAAGCAGAATACGATAGGTCTGGAGCGATCACACTGTCTAGTCTTTATTGCTCGAGTGTCTAACCGCAGAGGGGGCTTTGTTACTTTGTTACTGCAGACTAAGCAATAATTGTACTCACCATTCTTTCATTTCCAACAAAAAAGACACTAGCTACAGACCAATGAAAGACCTTGTCTAACCTCAGAATGTTGCTCTTGCTCTAATATAAATATAGGTTATCATAGGTGGCCTCTTTGGTTTCATCATCTTGGATATTCTGATGCAAATCAGCGAAAACGTGATGAATAGATCTATAATCCATCCGCCATAACCCCCCCCCCGCCCCCACTACCACCACTTAAATCATATTGTGACGTAAGTTAGAGGCCAGATAGGAGATATATTGCTAGAAGGAGGGATATGAGTATTCAGATGATACGTGTAGACATATAATTAGACACGTCTGACACATAATTAGACACAACAGTCAGCCGGCAGTGTAATTGTCTGCCTAATGTATATATAGATACTCCCAACCTCCATCCGTTTGTGATATGGGTATTTTGTAGGCGGACTGGTGGGCGCGTCAACATGTTTCGCTACCCGTGTCGATGTGCATGGTCATTGTAATTTCAGCTGTTATGCTATCCGCATGATACCGTGCAATAAGTCAAACGCGGAGGCGAATTGCCCAATATGACCTTTTGCATCAGGTGTCAGTTGGACAATTTTTCTCTCCCCTCTCCCCATCAACATGTTTACCTGCGCCGGTAATGATAATACCCTTCTCGGGAAACAAACTGCATATCATTTCATTGATTTGGCAGTAATCAGTGGATTCAATGACAAATCAGAGATAGGTCAAAGCTCTATGGATTAATATGGGAGTGGCATGCATATACGAAAGGCACTATATGTGTGGGGTTCTTAATATCATAGTGTGACTTGTCTGGGGGCTGATTACGGTAAGGACTGACTGCCTGTCTCCGGTGCAGAAGATTAAACCGGGCCTTGCCTTTGGCCTGGCTGATGTCAGTGTACTTATAATGTGATGGCGTGAGCTGCGGCTGTCTAGGGGACCCTGTGACATGATCACCCGGCCAGCAATCACAGGGGGACCGGCCAGCCACCTGCCTGTGATTATACGGTGGGAGGCGGGGGACAGGTGAGGGGAGGGGGCTGGTGGTGGGGGGAGGCTGGTGGGTGGGGAGGGAAGAGGGCAGGAGGAGAGCGGGAGGTTAAGAAGTGGGATGATGGAACAAGACAACATAGTTACCTTCGACAAAAGCCATCCAGGATGATATGTGTAGGAGAATGGTGCATACAGGCAACACATGACAGGTACCGTAAATTCTTGCGTATAAGCCTAACTTGCGTATAAGCCGCACCCCTAACTTTGACAAATTATATAAGCCGCAGAGGGGGTCTGAATATTGCGATTTTGGTACTGTAGTATACTAATAAAAACTCTCGTATAAGCCGCACCCTATATAGGCATGTTTGGTATCAAAGGAAAGCTGAGTCTGACTCGCGTACGAGCCGCGGCTTCTACGCGAGAATTTACGGTAGTACTATGCACATCGTAATTACCTAGACTAAAATTTGTGGACAGTCGAAGGAAAAGGGTCCTCCAAAGGTTAAACTCAATTATAAAATTGAGGTTATCAGCTTTCCAGTGATTTATTTCATTAGCAGGTACCACTTCTAGTTTTTGAGAACTGGCTCGTTGAATATGTGTGGGCACTGTCCAATCTCAAATGCCAATAAGCTCTATCTTACTTTGTTTTACAGATATCTCTATCTAATTAGCATAATTACGAAAATTTCCAAATATCCTAACTTTTTCAAACACTAGGTCACAGCTTTTAATCTTAAAATGTGATTTACATTCCGTTTTCAGCATAGAAATCATTGTGGGGCCTGTAATCATTAATTTCTTAAAAAATTCAATTTTAGAATAAAAGTTATGTTACCATGGCAACCAACAAGTGCAAAAACACCAATCTAGGCCCAAAAACGTTCTTTTTACATTCCAAATATGGAAGGTTTGCACTAAACTTGGAATTTTCTATAAGTGGCTTATTGTATTCTCCATCAAAAAGTAGTATAGAACAATTGTTATGATATTTTGAACATTGTCGGCTATATGGACTCCCCTGGTGGCCAAAGTTGGAACTAAAAATCCCCCGCGAAGGTCCGTTTACCCTTGTTGGTCCACTTTAATGATCTGCAAAAGCTATTCCTTTTGAATTCCTCGTTCCTGACTACTCATACGCCTATGTATACATGTATATATACCCTGTACCCAAAGTGCATGTCCTCAGTCAATGTCCTTTCCATCAGTACCCCAGCCATACCTCTATAGTCAATGCCCTCAGTTAGCGCTACACCATAGGCACATCCCGCCTGTAGCACACCCACCCACCCGACCACCCGATCACCGGCCTCGTCTATTCACTGATGGGTACATGGGGAGCCGCAGACATTCCATATTCATTCCACACGGATCATCTCTCTCGTCATTTATCAGGTTAATCCCTAGGGGTGGGTGACAAAGCCCACCGCGCGCCGCCCCGCCGCTCACCACCCTCCCCGACCAACCGAGCGCGTCCCACTGCTAATTTGGTTAATGAAAAAAAGGGAAAACGAATTCAGCACAACTTCAGCCTCAGTGCCCTCGTATAGGACCCGACCCTCCTGGCTGGCTAAAGGGTAAATCTGACAGGTGAGTGAGAGGCAGGGGTTGGTCCTTTTACCGCCTGTCTCTGGTTGTGAGGTGTACAGAAGAGGCCGAGTGATTGGTGTCACCTAGGGGTGACAATAATTATACGTATGGATCAGTAAATTAGTGTGAGGTTGTGCCGGTCTTGGGCTTACCCAAGCCAATCCAAAACCGTTGGCTTGGGTATTCCTCGTGCTTGCAAAAGCTCGCCTTAGTTTGCTAGGATGGGATATAAAATAAGGTTTAATCATGGATATAGACGAGGGTCAAACGAATGTTTTGTGTCACCCCCCTGTACAACTGCTAAGTGTATCAATCCTGCTAACTGTAGTAACTATTCTTAGCAGTCAACCATCCAACTGCTAACTGTATCAAAAGACTGCTAAGTGTATCAATTTCCAGGGATGTCTGTCATTGGGACATCCAACTGCTATCTGTATCAATAAATGCTATGTGTATCATAATAGGAATATAGTGTAATATGCCAGAAATATGTTTCTTGGGCCATGGAATTAATTTATTGGGTCAAAATTGCAATTTTGTGGGTTATAAAATCCATTTTCAAAGTAAAAGTTGTACCTTCTACAAAATCCAAAGACAAAGTCATAAACTTATAAAATGATAACATATTATGCATGGTTGGTTTTTTGTTTGATGCTCAATGGTGAACTGTGAAACCTATGTGTTGATCTAGTACTGGATTTTTGCCAAAATTCTAAACCAGTCTCGCATCAATGTGACTTGGGACTAGCGATGTTCGGCCAGCAGTTGCTGTTTTGATGTTTAGCTTCTAAGGTGAGTGGGGCTCCCTATGTCTACCCGTACACATCCTTTCCACTAATCAGTCCTCAGGCCCAGTTGTGTCAACCATCTCTCCATGTTAGTTCCTGCTGTTATTATGATATCCTGTCAAACCACCAACTCCCTAGTGTAGAGCCCTACACCACAGGCCACGGAAGCACTATTTTGAGAGCCTTTGTGCTGGACTGAGATGGCTACCATACATTTTTACCAACTGCTAAGTGTATCAATGTCCTTAACTGTATCAATAAAACTTGATACACTTAGCAGTTTTTGTATACACTTAGCAGTTGGATGGCCAAATGCTAAGTGTAGTTACTACAGTTAGCAGGGTTGATACACTTAGCAGTTGTACACCCCCCCCCCGGCCTCAGAAGTATGACGTTAACAGAATGACGTCAATAACTTAGCAGTAAGGTCAAAAGCAAGAAGGTTTCAGGCAACATGGTCCGAATATGTTAGGGTAATGTTTTTAAATGAATGTTGAAAGTACCTGGAATGAGTCACAAATTGCCTCAATTACTCGCGGGTCATCAGGATGACTCAGTGATTCCTCCAGTAAAGAAGAAAATTACACACTTCTTGGAAATTCTTGAGGTCATACCATCATTTAGGCAACTTAAGTCAGTGGAAGTTTCTTTTTACTGACCAACAACTTGATAAAGTCTAGAAATAATATGAGTATCTAAAACATTTTTTTTATTCCCCAAAATTGGGTAAAAATAATGGGGTCGGCCCTTTTCCAAACCCAGGATCAGGCTACCTGGAACACAACTTTTTTTTTAACCTAAAAGATGTCTGTCATCCCAAAGCACATTTTGTTTGCTCACAATTCTTGAGCATAAACTAAGGACGATAAATATGCACTATGCATGATCTCATGTACCTGTACGTGCTTAAAGAAGACTCGCTCTGAGAATGAGACAATCCGATACAAAATGTAATCTGATTTCTGCGCTGACATAGGAACCTACTTTAAACTACAAAGCGAATATGAAATAGAAAGAGGAGAAATGAGTAAGAAACAACTAACTGCTCATGAGAGCAGTGACATTCCATTTTATCTATCATATCGGAGAGTTGACTTTTGTTACTCTGACTGTGTTGTACACATGTGTTAAAACCTGTGATACAGTACAGTGTACAGTAGATGGCTCTAGTGTGGGCTCCCAGAAGGGCCCGTGTGTAGCCGCAGCAGGGGCTCAGATGATGTGTTTAGATACACACGTGTCAGCTTTGATGTGTGGGTGACATCCCAGTCTCAGCGCCTGCATACATGAATACGACAAGGGCCCAGGTTGCCGACACCCCTCCTCACTGCTTGTGATCCCTGTATAGGCCCTGCGGCCATGCCCCTGCCACAACATCCCCCCACATCCGTACAGGGGTCTACAGGCCAGGCTTTGACCAGTGACACTGCCCCCACCCAAGAGCTGCTCGCTGATCCAAAGGTCACATGGATGGCTCAGGCCTGCTCAGCTAGCCCCACCCCGCAGGCTCCTGACCTCCATAGTTCTACCGCCCAGAGACATGCATGGGCCTGTCATTGTTCATTTTCTCTGAAACACAAATCTGGGAGAATCTGCCAAAATAGGTTTATGGACTGTACACACCTGCTACACAACAGACCGGGCCTGGCCATCTACCTTTCGTTAAGTGTCATTCTACCTGTGGATATCTGATTTTGCAACTGTCTAAATGTGGAAGTAGAGTGACGTCCACTTGGCTCTCATGGGTTGAGGTCTTGTGATAAAAGTCAAACAGATAGAAATAGATCTGTGTTCAGATTCTGAGGACTATTCAATTTTCCTCTCAGGTTTTTCTGGGTTTGCTACAACCAACAAGGCGAGAGTAGATGACTTTCTGAATTCCTTACCAACTATTTCCAAGACTAACGTAACCTCATGCAACATTGCCTTATTACAGACTGGCAGTCGTAGTAGTTAGAAACGGGGAGATATCTAAAATAGTCTAATATCAAACGTAGCCCTATAGCCAAAACAACATTGTACCAGAAGCCCTTACGACAGAGGGAGGACCACTGCGACACTTTAGATGCTACAGTACAGCAACTCAAAACTGTTTGCAGGTGGCAATATCAAAGCTGAAATTTGATTAATTTTACAACCATACCAAATTTCAGAGTACCTCTTAATTCCTTTTTACACGATATATTGGCACTCATCAGTCACCTTGCATTCTTTATGTATGTAAATGCAGCAGCTGTAAGTACAAAATACTGCTCCGGAACATGCCATGACAGTATGAGTAGTGCATAGAAGAGGCCTTTAAGGCGATTATCCAATAAACTACAACCAGAGGTTGCCTGATAAACTGAATTCTATCAGGATAACTGTCACAGAGGCTACCGCCGCCTGTCATCTGGTTTATCATCGTAACTTTATGATGGCCATACATATATAATCAAGACCAGGATCTCCAGCATGGCCATGTGGAATGACCGCTTCATACATGACAGGAATAGAAGGTCAAAACCGGCACGGCCAACACTCGGGAGACACTCCGAACGCAAACAACAAAATAATCACCTCAGATGAATTGACATAATTGATCAAATACGCGCCTATACAATACTGCCATCACCATCGGCAAAACCCTATATATTTGCGAATAAAACAGCTCGTTTGTCATTAAACTCAAGCATTCCAGGTCGTTTAATTACAAATTAAACACCAGTAGCTTTCAAGACTAATAAGATTGTCAACAGTCCTTAATGGAGCAGGTTGATTGGCTATTGTTCCATCTCAGGAGTTATATATTGGTAATTAACTAAGCTAAATAAACAGTCCTTTTCTATGAGTCTTGTAATGTAACGCGAGCCAGTCTCTTAAGTGCTGAATCGTGTTTTAAACACATGTTCTTATTCTGTAAGTTGTTTTTCTATCTGCACCGGTGGACTTTACTTAAAGCGAGCAATTTTCAGTATGAATGTGTTCACTGTCTTGGGATAATGGGACTGATTTTATGGGAGGTAACACATCATTTTGTAATATGCAGTCGTGCATGGGTTTACCTATTGCTTAATATGATGGACATAACAGAGGGCCATTATCTAGAGGTTACATTATACAATAGTGTACTACCAAATGCTATGTAATCTAATATATCCACATTCCACCATTTATATTTCAAGGCCCAAATACAATGACAGTTTGAGAAGCAGAAGACTTGTAACTGGTATATTACAGCTACCAAAGTGTTATGAGGGTAACAGAGGTAAGTTGTGGTTGTGCACGTGACGATTGGACACTGGGTGACGCCTAATCAGTCCCATGTGTGTCCTAATGGACGCCCAAACAAGCGTCACCCAGCGGAACCGGAAGCTTGTCTGCGCCTTGATGAAAGGCTATTGTTTCAGGCGAACGCCCTCCCCCGAATCCCCTTCCCACAGCCTCCACCCCTCCCCACCACACCATGCAGCCTCGTTATTCATCCGGGCTTGGCTAGGGGCTCTAGATATGGTCTAATATGCCGTCCCATAGACGCCGCCACGACCAGCGCTGCTCCTCCATGGATTCCCCCCGGGCTTTGGCAAAGTGCACAAAGAGGATCGTGGCAATTATAGGTCGTCAAGCGTGCATCGATACGCTGATCCGATTGGCCAGTGGGTGCAGTGTTTGATGTGGGCTGGTGGAGTGGGGACTTCTGTCAGCGTACATCCTCCCTCCTACCACCCTCCTCCCTCCTCCTCCCTCCGCCTCCCCATCCTGGATGGAGACATCATCATTGGGACGCCAGGACGCCCCGCGCTTCCAGATAACACTATATCATGCAGGGCGGCAGAGAGAGGGGTCTGCTACTGGTAGTGTTGTAGGGTTGGGGGGGGGGGGTAGCTCCAATATCATAACCCGCCAATAGAATGCACCCTAACAGGTCTGCCGCCAATGTAGGGCAATCGTATTAAGGGTGATCGTCTCCACCAGCCTTTGACAGACTCCCACCCGTACTGCCTCCAGCAAGTCCCATGTTGTGGCGGCAAGGCTAACCTGGGTAACAGGCCCGTCTCCATAGACTACTCACACAGGCATTCCCATTCCACTTGTCAACCAGTCCTGCAACCAGCACGCGGCATAGCCACCAGCAGGGGAGTACAGTCCCAGCTTTAGGCATAGAGAAAGTGTAGAGATGGAGGGACTTGGGATTTAAGACGCCAGAAAGGGAAATACCCAGGATGGGAGGGCTAAGTTTGAGAAGGGAACCTGAACTGGTACATGCTGTACATTCACCTGCTTGAATGTAAGTGAGTCCATTGACCAGGAAACATAAGTGGTTTAAGCTGAGACTACTTGTGGATCAACAAGGGAAAAGGGACCTCCGCGGGGGATTTTTAGTTCCAACTTTGTCCACCAGGGGGCTCCATATAGCCAACAATGTTCAAAATATCATAAAAAGTGTTCTATACTACTTTTTGATGGAGAATACAATAAGCCACTTCAGAAATTTCCAACTTTAGTGAAAACCTTCCATATTTGGAATGTAAAAAGAACGTTTTTGTGCCTAAATTGGTGTTTTTGCACTTGTTGGTTGCCATGGAAACATAATTTTCATTCTAAATTGAATTTTTCAAGAAATTAATGATTACAGGCCCCACAAAGATTTCTATGCTGAAAACGGAATGTAAATCCCATTTTATGATTAAAAGCTGTGACCAAATGTTTGAAAAAGTTTGGATATTTGGGAATTTTCATAATTATGCTAATTTGATAGAGATATCTCTAAAACAAAGTAAGATAGAGCTTATTGGCATCTGAGATTGGACAGTGCCCACACATATTCAAGGAGCCAGGTCTCAAAAACTAGAAGTGGTACCTGCTAATGAAATATATCACTGGAAAGCTGATGACCTCAATTTTATAATTGAGTTTAACCTTTGGAGGACCCTTTTCCCTCGACTGTCCACACTTAATAACACTTATATCGGGCTAGACCTATCATTGGACCATAATGGTGATAATACCCTGACATGCCACTAAATATACTCTGCACGATCATGTACTCCCGATGCCCACTCCCGACTTGCCAGGAGGATCTGGTTAATACCACTGGGTGTCAGGGGACCTGGAGGACTGGCAGATTATGACCTGCCTCCAGGTTGTAAGGTTGTGGGTTAGCTATTGTGGTCTCGCAGAGGGCAAGGGATTGAAAAGGGTTAGTTGCGGGGAAGGGGGTTGTAATAGGATGAGGGGGAAGACCTTATTAGACAGGATTGGGGATTTGAGTATTAGGTCGACAAGGCAGCTATAGTCAATATGTGTGAGGGACAGGTTTTGAGATCATATAGTTGAGGATTGGCGGTTGCAAAAGGGAAAAGGCGCCATAGGCATGTCGCAATATAGTTAAACAATGGCGTAGGAAAAGGGGAGCTAGGCAATCACAGAGGGCTGAATATATTTGCCAAGTACATATCATATGATACACAGTGAGGCAATGAAGATTAGCTTCCTTTGCCTCTGAGTTTAAATGCTATCCAAATGGAAATATAATGCACGATTCTCGACTATAAGAAAATATCCAATACATTTTCAATAATAAGGCAACTTGATCGGTTTAGCATGTGGAAGGGTATAACGTTGAGGACATGGCTACTGCATGGTAGTTGTGTTTTGCCATTATCTCAGAATATGGGACGGTGTGGGAGGAGATGGCGGCAGAATGTGTGGGATAACTGACCAGTGCCACATGCAAGCATCATGCCAACCCTACCACGTTGATACACTCTGCACTGATATTATTTGGCTCCCTATACGACCAATCTTTCAGTCACTATAGCCTCACTGAACAACCTCGGTTAGTTGATATTGTCAGGTTGGTCAGCACTAACCAACTTACCTTAGTCTTCTCCATTTTAGGCTAAGTCTGTTTGAGTAAGACATTAGCATGCATATGTTGTTATGCCTCGGACATATTTAATGCCTGACCAATGTCCCTATGACTAACCTGGGATAGCCACTTCAAACTAAGGGCCGGGACATTTAGATTTTCTGTGTGGAAGAGTCGGCATGATGCAAAAAATCTGCTCTAGAGATTAGAGTTTGTCATACATGTATTCATGCATTGTGAGGACATAGTGCATAGCGGTACGTGTGGTCCTGAAAGGGTTAAGGGTTAAGGGTGGCGATTACACCTGCTTGCTACATGGGTAACCTCAGCCTATTCTAGTCACCACCCAACCATTGCCGATCAATTGGATGCTAATCATTAGTGTGTAGCTATAAACTGATCGAACAGGGGGGCCGCCCCTGTCTGCCCTGTTGATTGGACAGCTGGCCCCAGGGCCCTTCCTCCTCCAACCAGACCTCACTTAGGCGCAAAACGACGGGGTGGTGCCCCAAACCAGTGGTGGGATTGCCTCGGTAGGGCCCGCCCAACCGTCCCAATGAGAGGAGTCGGCCCCGGCGTCAATTCAGTTTGTGCAGAGATGACATTAGTTGACCCACAGTGTGTGGCAGCAGTGGGCATTTGGGGGAGGATGGGCCGACTACCGTTCACGACAAACCCATTTTACATGTCAGTACAACAATGTGCAACTTCGCTTGTGGTACTAGGTTTGCCTTATTCGCATCATCTGCTGGGAAATGTCTATAAAAGAGATAGTGTCGATGTTGTATTGTAGTCTACGGGTGAAATACGGGAAGGACTACGGTGCAGTTCTGGACATACTGATTTAGGTTTTACAAAACCGCCATTTGTACCGCTTAACAATGATCATCAGCTTTGCGGATAGTTCTGGGGAAAAGTGTGAGAGCGAGAAACTATTTTTTCTTTGTTATTCATCCTTCTGATGGTGTTCGAAGACTGTGGCCAGGTGAGGGAAAACGTGCCTCCGGGGGGGATTTTTAGTACTGGTTTTGGCCACCAGGGGGCAGTATACGGGTAAAACACTGAAAAATTACTAAAAAAATGCTTGAGACCAATTTTTCATGGGGAATCCAGTGATATGATTAGAATTATTTCATCTGCACTGAAAACGTTCCATTTCTGGAATGCAAAAGGAACATTTGTTGCCATGGAAACATGGAAAATTGGCATATATGGCATTTTCTGGTTGCCATGGAAACACTCCATTATTCCAAATGGGATTTTTTTGCCTCAAATGTTTTTGAAAATTTCACAAGGAACTCAGAATCAAAAACAGACCTCAGAAATTCCCTCTAGAACCAATTTTATGATAAAAACATCTGATGTCTTTGGTTATTTTTCAACAAAACTGTATTTTTTACATTATTAGTATTCAGTATAGGATATAGTGGATTTAGAGCTTATTTGCCATTTTCAGTTGTACACACCAACCCCGGTTGGACAAGCAGTTACAGCAAATCTACTTGGGATATTTTAGCTCAAGATATCTCATTTTAAAACCTGTAACATAAACTTTGAAAAGCCATTTCCCCCCTAGAGGCACGTTTTCCCTCACCTGGCCAATTATTATTATTTTCTTCTTTTACTTGCCATGTATTGTCTGCATATAGAGATCAGGAGTAAAACATCATTTAAATTACGTTTTGCCCTAATTAATAGCTGAGATATTGGTGGTACTGCAATTGTATTGCTTTCCATTCTTTCCATTCTTTCCATGTGGCCATTTCTGGACTCTTTTAATATAATAATAAGATGGAAAAGTTACTGATGTGTCCCTTTTTAAGGGATGGGGCGATATCCGCAAAGCTGGTAATCATATTTAACCTAAGTAACCTGAAAGATTATACATGTAATAATATGTCGGTGCGTTTCACGATGCAATTATTTCTGTATAATATGCATGGTCATTCAATACAATCCCATTTCTCTTTGCCACTGTATGAATAGATCACCTTTGTAGGATACAGCGGGTCTGACGCATAAGGAGAGTTATGACGTCAAGAGGCGTATACATGTCAGCAAAATAAGGACAGGAAACAAAATCCATTCATCCTAAGCTGCAGTTTCCAATCCCCAAGCGGATTCATGCGTTTGAGGGATCGTTATCCACCATTAATTATTTCCACAGTACACAATGTCATTGCTCTGGAAATAAAAGCTCGTAGGGAGGTATTACCAGGTATGCTTTCAAATGCCACCATCATATTTGCCCCTGGCCGACAAACATCTGAAATAACAAGTATCAATTTCAGCAAAAATCCCACATCACAAAGAGTGACCAGGGGAGCTGATACAGAGGTCTTAATTAATCTGAAATGAAACATTTCCCCCCGTGTGGGAAGACAAAATGAGGCAGCATTCTTTGTGCCACGCTGGTGGCTTCTTCTGTGGCTTCTGTATTCATTCTACAGCACGATGTTAACCCTACGTGACCCGGGAGCCCTGTGGGTCCTTATTGGAAGTGTCCCATACTTTAACCCCTCAGTCCTCGTGCTGGTCTGCCAGCTAATGCCCCATAAAGGAGGTGGCATCTCCTCAAGCCCATCATTAATTCCTGGTCAGGACCATGGAGAAGGCAGGCCGTGGTTGTACCTGTCGGACGATGATCAACAGGTGTACCTCCACACCCCGACACGTGTAGCCCTGGCCGCCCACGTACACCTGTACTAAGCCCCTTACTACCAAATCAGCCAGCCAAGGATTTATTTTGAATCCTGCTGGGCCTTGGTGACGTGATGTTTAGCTTGGCTCACTGACCGGCCGCTTGGGGTGGATGTGGGTGTGGGTGTGGGGGATATGGGGGAGGGGTAGAAGGGCAGGCGCTGGGGGATTGCAGGATGGCCCCAGCAGCCAAAGGCCAATCGATCTCTTGGTGTTTGCCCCAGTAGAGTCCCCCCTCGCCCGCCCACCTCTTTTAGCTTGCTCTCCATCTCATCCTATGTTACCCTGGTCAGGTCAAGCTGATTCCCACTGACCACCACCACACATACCCACTTACCCGTTATCATTCACCACCCACCCCATTACACCCCATCCCCGGTGATCACTCCCCTATTCCACTATACCAACGCCAATACTACCTCCGGCCGCCCATCAGCTACTGGGCATCACTCCGATCTGACCATCTATACAACAATGGCGCCCACTGACCACATCCCTTGATTCCTCAGCAGCTCACAGAGGCTGCACGGGCTTATTGGGAGGGTAAGCCCAGGCTGTGCAGGCCGCAAGGGTAGAATGCAGACAGTTGAAATGAGACTACTTATAATAATGAGTGTGGGTACACCAGCTTCAGCCAATGGTACTGAGAAGGAATATTAAGAAAGTTCTGCAGTTTTTACTTATACACCCCCACATATGTTGGTACACCTTCAGTAAGAGTTGTAATGTACCCGGGGACAAATACTGGACCCTTTATACAGGCTGTATGGGGGTTTAAGCTGAGGATCCACTGCTGTAGTTTCTACTGAGAACATCACTCGTCTCCAGAGCTGTCAGTACTCCTCTGACTGCTGACTACTTGTACTGACTAGACAAGGACATACGACTACTTATAGCAGATAAATACGAGACCATTCATTTATTTCTATATTTTTAGTTTGTTCTATGCTACTTTAGAATGAACATGTCTTTAGGTCGGTTTGTCCTGTCATCCCAGTACGTCGTATGACATGTTATGTGGTCGCCTGGCTCACCACACATTGTTTCCCCTGTCACCATAACTAAGATAACACGTGATGGGACTGGGGGACCACTGGCCTCCCCTCCAGGAACATGACCATTGTCCCCTTGAGGGACATGGTCAGGCACCCAAAACCTGGAGCCTCTCCACAATAATCCCCAAACTCAACTGACAAAAATGGTCCTTCAAACAGGGCTTTCTGCATGGCCTTGTTTCCTGAAGCACCTAAAACCCTCACCTGCCGCTGACAGCTGTTGTTACCGGGGTGAGACCCTCCAAATTGTCAGAGGCCCTAAATACGTGCATGCCGCCATCACAATAAGCTGCCTCCAGAAACCTGCTGCGTCATGACGTGACGGTCCCCCGTGCTTTTTTCGCCGACACGAACTCGCTCATTAGCGCCACCGCCGCACGAGGGCGCGCCGGTGTTTTGGGGGCCGAGCGTTTCCTCGCTCCCAATTACCAACCAATCAGGGAAGTGGGGCAGTTTGGGGAGGGGGGAAGCGAGCGATCACAGTTCCCGCTGATAAACACGGCCAATGCCATGCTATAACCTGCGTGACCTGATTAGAAAGTACACACGGGAACACGTTATCGTGGCGCCGCCAGCATCAGGTATTCCTCTGGTAGACTGTTAATTATCGATTCTCTGATTGGATGTCCGTGGCATGGCACAGGTCGGCCCATCATTAGGTCGTCCGAGGTCACATTCTGACACATCATCTAGCTGGTGGATCACATTTGAGATTAGCAGTTGTACTATTTATCAGTAGTTCCAATGCTATATTGATATAACATCATGTACTCTAATGTGCATTCCAGCACGTTTTATTTATTTGTATTGACGGTCCCCTTTTGTTTAGAAATTTGGTTTGATATCTGTATCTATTAATGATTGTGTAGTCAAGCGGACGTATACCGGAGGATTATTCTCTGCTTTACTGTTTTGGTAAAAGCAGTAGCTCTCAGCTGCATGTTGGGGGCAAACTGTCTACACAGAGAAAAGAAACAGCGTCAAAAGGGAGTCCAGGTTACCTTCAAAATGACTCTCCTCTTTAGGGGAGCCCAGGCTGCATAAGGGAGGTGACTCCCTGGCTGAAGGGAGTCACATAGAGGAGTCCTATAGCTCTATGACTCACCTAAGGGAGTCACATAAGGATCTGGGCTCCCGTAGATAAGTGGGAGTCATTCTGGAGGCAACCTGGACTCCCTTTTGACGCTGTTTCTTTTCTCTGTATACAGAGGTGTTAATGTTGTGGTGGGGTGGACGTGTGATAAAAGTGGCCATCTCCAACGCCACACTCCTACGCATATACCCCTCCCCTTGATCGATATAGTGGATGCTACCTGAGCTGTTAGGCCATGATTGTCTCTAGTATCCGGTGATTCCCATAATTGGACGCGTGCTTAGCCTTGGGCTAACACAGCCCCTTCAGAGGACAAAGCAAACAAAGCAACACTGTGCTTTTCATTGCTTACCTGTAAAAGCTATTACAGAATCGATCATGATGGTGGTGTATCTTGTAGTCGCTGCCAATTATATCATCGTACAATAGAGCACTATATTCCCCTAGACAAGGCGTTCTTGTGGTCTACTCTACAGAATTGCCATTCTTGTTTCCAAAAGCAATGAAGCAATTGGGTTTCACCGACCCTACTATCTAGCGTTATCTAAAAGACCGGTGTATGAAAATAACCATGCTTTCTAGATTGAAAATGTTGGTATGATTATAAAGACATGGATTAAACCTTGTAATGTCAATTTGAACACAAATTATGTAGTAGACATCGTACAATTGAGTCGCTGTATACGTGTTATAAGCTACGGATAGGGCAATTGTCCAAGTTGTCAGCTGAGGATAATTACCGAGGCTTATAACACTTATACAGCTCCTCACGTGCATCAATATCTGACTTGTAACCAGTGATTGGTTTGTTATTGGCTTGTATGTGTTATACAGACAGGCAACTGCAGTATAAGAAGGTGACTGAATACATACACCATGTGGAAGGTGTTTCAAAAGGGCGCTATTAGAACAGAGTAAAACAAAGTGTTTCTAAAGCGGCTTCACTAGTAACAAATTCCTACTAGTGATCAGAAGGTGCACTGCTCTTAAGTATATTCCTCACTCATAAGTAGGTTTAAAACAAAGTGTTTCACAAGGATTTACTAGCGATAAGTACTAGCGGTGACTGCAATCCGACGCAACTTACGAGTGAAAATAAAGTGTTGAAAAGGCCCCAAACATGTGGAGCTATGTACCATCACACATAATTTTTTCTTTATTTTTGCACATTTTTCAATTTATTTTCCCCAGTATGGTAGCATATATATATAAGTACCACTGTAAAATTTGAACGGAAAATATACACTATTTAGTAAAGCAAAAGCGAAACAGTAAAGTTATTCTTACACGGTATGGTTTATTATTCCTTGTATGGGCAAACCGCTCGTAAATATCTCGTCTTGTTCCAAGAATCTATATATGGAGAATTTTGGTGGTTATCCCTGCACTAATCTATTGGTCTGTGTGCTCAGTGCTATTCCTACCTACATGCCATTCCCTCTTTGAGGCTACGAAATCTTAGGTTGACTAATGTTGACTGGGTCCATGGAGAATATTATTTCTGGAATATTCCACGTTCCTACGAGCGCTGAATAAGTTGCGGAATAGAACAGAAAAACCACTATTAACCCTTTAACTGCTGGCCTTGAAAAATGTAATTTGGGCCTTAACCACCGGCCCTAAGACATTGGAATATGCATCTTTGCAAATATGTGCTCCCTGGGATAGTGGCTAAGGAGTGAAATAAGTTGTATTTGAGACATAACTTCGACCTTTCTGACAAGTGGGCGTAGCATGCATGTTAAATATTTTTGGATTGATTCAAAAATTCTTACCCTTTGTTTCATGGCAAGAGCTATAATTCAGTGGTATTGCTGCAATAGGGTAGCACTGTTGCTGCCATATGGCAGCAGTGCTTTTTCAAGGGTATTTTAGATGCTTCCCAAAGGCAGCAGCGGCGCTTAAAGGGTTAACAAAATGTTTCCCAAAGAATATTCTAATAGTGGTATTACAAGTGACGAAAAGTCAATGAAATAGAACAGACTTTGTGAAACACTTTGTTAATAGTGGCTTTTCTGTTCTATTCTGCGCTCTTATTCATCGCTCGTAGGAACGTGGAATATTCCAGAAATAATATTCCTTTTGAAACACCTTCGTGGTCTCCCCTTTTATCGTATCTGCAGGTGTATGTAACCATGAACTGTCATGGACATCACTTTATAGTTATAAATATATACTATCTGCCAGATTCGGAACAGTTCTGTCATTTAGGGCAGTGCTCGCCCATAGTGAAATATAAAAAGGAGAGCCATACATAAAGGGGGATTGTCACTTGGACAAGACCTGACAATATGTGTCCAAATAAATTATCAGTATCAGTGTCTGTCCTGGCCCAGGAACCTACTGCTTCGTCAGTCGATACTCAGAAATGAAAAATGAAAAGACTGTGTATATTGTTAAAAGTTTAAATCATTCATAAAATGTTTGACTGAGAGCTTTTATAATTATATCAGCATTATCTGGGTATGCATTACCAGCATAATTATTACAGAGGAGGCAATGCCTAGAATCAATAGCCATGCTGCATTGTGAAATTTCTAAAACATATCTTATCTGTGGATACATGCAGTAAAGCGGCGGTTCTTTGGCTGGTTGAACACACCTTTCTTATAAATGGACCATCAGACGCTACTTTAATACCTAATTTCCGTTCATCTGACGTATGACTAAAAGGTCCACCTATCTATGTTACTTTGTGAATAATTGCTATGTACAGGTAACCTAGTAATAACATCGTTTTCAAAGTAGGTACAAGTAGTCTCACATAGCAACCACAGTCAATGTGTGGCCTTTACAACGGTGATCCGACATTATCCAGAATTTACTCATCTTGAGTCATCTTGTGCAACTGTCGGTTTGCACAAGCAAGGGGGAATAGACATTGAGCCTGGCGCAATCGGGACTAGAACCATCGATCTTATGATTGAGAGACAGGGAACATCCCAAAACACCACGCTGTCTGTGTTGTAAGCTTCTCTTGAAAGCCTCAGTATTATTATTTTTTCTTTTTAAATTGTCTAGTTCAATCTCACATCTCATCTAAACCAATCAAGTGTACACTGGGGGAACTTGGGTTACAGCTGTATAAGGGCCTTCACCTTTCTAGGTTGTGTGGATACTGGGACTTTTACTAGCACAAATATAGTGTAGGCTGTGGTGTCCTACTTTTTCTCTCTCTACGTATTTTAATATCAAACCATGTCCCCAAAGCTAGCAGTGAGTATTATAGTTCATTTCGCTATCACAAGACCGGGTGTCGGAGTGCATGTCACAGCATTGGGATTTGAAGGCTACGTGGACATGGTGCTCTTGGATGTTATATATAATGTTCATAGAAGTTCAATGTTAATGATGCCTGGGAAATAGAGGAAACCAATCTTGGTGGTGAGACCTATCGGGATCTATGAAGCTGAAGGGGTTGCTTGGCGTCTTGTTCTTGACCCCGAGTTGCTCCGAGTCGCTCTGCCATGACTTGAGGCGGGGGTAAGGGCGGCAGCAGGCGCGGCAGCTCCGTCCGGGGGGAAGTAATGTGAGTTAGGGAGGTGCTAAGTCCTGGCCTCGGCCAGCTGACTAGACTGCCGCTGCCAGCCTGGCACGCCGCCTCAGATAGCAGGGGGCGCCGGCAGAAGGCTCTGGCCACGCTGCTCCCGTGACCTGATCAATAGACGGCTATTGTTCCAATTAAACCCAACCCTACCCGCTACCAGAGTGGGGTCATCCCAGCATGTGAGGCGTCAGGAACCCGCGGCCACCCCTCCTTTTGTCAATGTTGGACTTGTCCAACTTCTACTTGCAGAATGACTGATAAAGCTTCCGTCCCCTTCCTCCCCATCCCCCAGACCCATCCCCCTTTCTTTCCGCCTCGCCCCCTCCCCATCCCCTTACTATCCACTCCCACGCCATCGGCTGTGAGTTGTAGTGTAAGGATGTCCATGCTTGTTATTTCGTTGGAAGGGAGTTTGGTGAAGCAGTCTGGCCTGACTAAGCTACTTTATGTTGTTTGACCATTATTCCTAGATTGAAACTGCATGGTGGCTGCAGCCCGGCCATTTTTCCTCCTGTGGCTGAGTTTGTATGGAGATCCCTGGAGTGGTCTGTCTGCTTGAAGGCTCTGGCTACTGCTGCTTCTGCTGCTGGCACCACTGCCACCACATGTACTGCTGCAGCTGCTGTTGCTGCTGATGGTTTCTTTCTGATTGCCAGCTGCGAGTCGCGACAAAACTGCCCCTAGAACCGAACGCCTGCTACCCCCAGCGGCAAAAGCATCTCTAGTAACGGCAGCAGCGGCTCCAGCAGCGGCAGCAGCGGCGGCAGCAGCAGCAGCAGCAGGCGCAGTGGCGGCTACGATCAGGAAGGCTGAGAAGGCCGCAGTGCGCGCAGGCTGCCCACTAGCGGAGGAGATCAGCAGACTGGCTGTTGGCGCACAGGAGGAGGAGGTGGAGGAAGAGCGCCCGGAGTACCACCACCAACGCCGCCACCACCACCAACAGCACTGCCGCTGCCGCCACCAACCCAGGAGTACGTTGCGCGCGGACACGTCGTAGGCTAGGCTGCAGCAAGCGCAGTGTGTATGTCGTCCTCCAAGCTACACCCATCCCCCAACTACCGACACCCCAACACCCACCCCCGTCACCACGGGAGTACTTCTGGGCCGACGGTCGACAAACCTTCAGGTGGATACTGTTTGCTTACTTTGGCTCATATGGATTATATACTCCTCTGATTTGCAGGCCGGTAAAGGTAGGTTAAGGTTAAAGCGAGCGGTTTGCGAGCGACTCGGCTAGTTGCTCGGGCGCCTGGCAGCCAGTGCTATAGGGCTTGACGCTGGGCGGCGCGCTGGGCGGCCTGCACCCACCCAGGGCTAGAACAAGGCAGCGCGGCTCACACCGCTTCAAAACTGCCGTTTCAATGCGATTAATTTGTGAAAAGTGGCCGCGGGAAAAAGGAAGGCCCGTCGGCTAAAGGCAGGGTAAAAAAGAGGCAAGTCCCGTGTTTCACCCAGAGAGGTAGTGTTAATGGCAATGTTTCACCGGGTGGGGAAGAGAACAGTGCGGGAGTGATTACAAGAGGCAGTCTGTGGACGGACAAGGCCCTTCCATGATTGAGCCTCCTAAGCCGGCCAATACGGCTGGCGGCAGGGGCAGGAGAGGCAATAGGAAGGCGTTATAGAGGTGATGAAAACCGGCGGAGATGAGCATAAATTCTAAAGCCGCCTGGAGTCGTAAACACATCCTCACGACGTTAGGCCGGATATAAATCCATCAATCCCAGGGTTCACTGGCTTTTTACGAGCGCCAGGTGGCGGCTCTTCCCATCGGCCCTCGGGGAAATATCTGTCTTTTCTGAAAGGATTCGTACACAACGCCATAAAAACAACAAAACTTTTAACCACGCCGACATTAAAGTGAACACAGTGGTTACCTGATGCAAAACGCAGTGCACAGAGTGGATTTTACCATGACTCGTCTGTACACTATAGCGTTACTTGTTTGGATTGTAAATGAGAGGGAATAGTTCATTGATGCATAGATACATGGAATCATGGTATCCTATTGCTTCTTGGGAAGATCTTAGGAGTGCAAGTTGATACTCCCTAGGAACTAAGGCACACGACGCTATTCGTCCTTGGGAGACTGAAGGAGTGGGTCGGGTTCCATGTAATTGCATGCTACAGTGTCATATACAGTTTACCTACGTTGGCTCTGAGGATGGTACATATCTATTGACATAGGGACAATAGGCTGGGATGCAGGCCTATGCTGTACCAATGACAAAAACAGTTCATTTGTTCTAGATTAAGAGCACGTATAGTTTAAAGTAAGAGCCCATGTAAGGTTAGCTAATGTGTGTCCTAATGGGATTCGTGACTTGTAGACTGAATAGACTCTGCTTGGTTTCAGAAATGCGAAATAGAGAGTATAGTAGATATATAGAATCTGGAAGCTGAAAACTGTACACGCCTTAAGCTTATGTATCTAGCAACTACAACGGTAAAGTTGCATCCGTATGGGTAGTATGATGTACCTGTCTGTACCTTTTTGTGCTTCATAATGGCATGGTTAGAATAGACTCGCATTCAAAGTATCACACCGAGTTAAAAATACCATTTATGGCTTCATCCCTCACACAGTGACAATAGAAGGATATCAGTCCTGAAACTATGTCAAAGACACGTAAACGGTGTCAGTGGTATTGGATTACTTGTCTAACCCTAGGGATCTCTAGCAGACTTCATCAAGCTCTGGCCAATGTTTCTGGCAATCTAGGACCCATATAGCCTTTCCCACCAACGCCTTAACCATCCATAAAGTAGCCAGCAACACCCCCCCCCCCCCCCCCACCACATATAATACCCCTCACCCCCACCTCATCCCCACACACACTATCACAGCGTTCTGCCTACTTGGCCAATACTATTTCTTGATGGTCCAATCTCATCGTCTGAACGTGTTGGACTAATGAGTACGCACGAGAGGGGGAACTTATTAATGTCTTGGCCTAATTGGTGGCCATTAATCATGGTTCAGCGTAGCCTGATGGCACTGGAGCAGCTCCGAGAAGCTCCCAGCCATCCTCCTGGTCTCCTCCTCCTTCTCCCACTCAAAGATGGCCTCCATTGTTCCCTAGCCTAGCTCGCGATGATTCAAAATGGCTTCTCTCCAGCCAGTCGTTATTTGGACTCTACCAGCGTCCTCCTTGGGCCAGTTCCCAGAGTGAAATAATAGCCTCCCCCCTGAAGGCTATGCTATTACACCGTGGTAGTTATTGTGAGAGTTGTCAGCGGCAGCAAGGAGTCTCAGACACTGGAGGAGGCTGCTGGAGCAGTGCAGGGCACGCCTCCTCCTACCATGATGTCTGCTCACATCACATGTTGCCACACTTTGGTTATTGATTGTTACAGCTGATTACAGTGACGGCCTTCACTGCTAATATTAGACATGGCCGCCATTATTTGGACTCACCAACCTACATCCATTGCTACATACACACACCCAACAACCCAAGTGGGAAACCACCAGAGTTTCTCGCAGCGGAAAAGTTTCATCTCCATGAAACCAGTTATTACCGTGTCCTTTTTGTGCTTCCCTGTTTTGATCCCTTTCTGTTTCATTTTCTGGGGTGTTTTTCCTTTAATCATTGAAGTCTCAACACCGCAGACTATTTGTAATCGCACGGCAGCTGTTTGCCTGGCGCGCTTTCCAATAGGGCTCGCCTGGTATTATTATGTTGGGATGCAAACATTCTGCAAGAGCGACTAATAGGATAACATGTTGAATGAAGCAATGTGGAGGGTCTGTTTTTCCGGTCCTATGATTCAGAAAAGAAACTGTTTGCATTACTCTTGCAGAGGAATTTCATCCAGGTTCCGAGACACATGAGTCTTTAATCATCACCCAATGAAGAAGGTGCTGGGTGGGGTGCTGCTTGGTTAGGGTGAGGGTAAGGTGGGGTGGTGCTTGGTTGGGGATGAGGGAGAGGCTGCATGGCGGCAACATGAGAGCATGATGAATGGGTCGATCAGTGCTATGCCGCGTGCATGGCTGCCCTCTCTCATTCCATCCCTTTCCTTTCTCCCAGGAGACCGGTGTGGTATGCAGACCCATTCCTCATTCAAGTCTTGAATTCATCCCCTAGGCACAAATCCTAAAATGTCCAATTACTTGAATTGCCTTTACATATATATTTATATATACAGAACACAATGCCTGTTCCCCCTATCATGTATTCTATATCAGGGTATATTCTATCTGATATCTGACAAGGAGCTGCTCGTTGATTTGTCGGTCGGCTGGTTGGTTCTAATACCATACCCATCCACTTACAGCTCACAATATCCGCTAGCCGCCTCTTGTTGCCACTGCTGCTGCCATCATAGCTGTCCCCTTGTTGCCGCGGCCATTGTTGGCAGTGCCTATGTGATTTGTGCCAGCGCCTGCCGTTAGGCCATCCGCTTTATGACTTGACATTTGAGCCCCGGCGAGCGGTTGCACCAATATTGCCTTAAGGCCCACGACAAAAGATCAACACGTCTGTTAATACTGCCTGCCTGTCCCACACCCACAACCCACCCACACCGGGCCTACCCCTCCCTCCCGCCCTCACACACACTCACAGGCACACTCGTCTTTTTCATCAAAAAGCTCGAGTCCCCTCAGTCAGCGTTTCGCCTGCCCCTGCCCCCTTGTCTGTCCTCCACCACATGTGCCACCCACCCAGAGGCAGATATTGTCACAGCTATCTCTGCTATCAGCATCAAACGTGCTGCATGTATTGTGAGCGGGTGCCATGTCTGGTAACAGTAACCAGATGTAGTTGGATCCCTGCGTGGTAGAGGTGGCATATTTGGTTGTCATGTCTTACAATACGTGCATGCCACATGCAGGGTGGTGGATGCATGGGTGGAAGTACAAATCAAGGTCAACAGGGCAAAGTACTGATGAAAAAGTGTGATTTGATCTTTGGAGGGGAATATGTAGAATAAGAACAAAATGATATGTATAAAAGGGAATCACAGTGAACCTTATTAGGGAGTAGACCCGGATATGAGAATAGCATGGAGTGTGGTGAGTGCCTTGTGTAGGGGTAGGGCAGGATGTGAGAGCCGCATGGCTGGTGAGAATGTCATGGAGTGTGGTGGGTGCCTTGTGTAGGGGTAGGGCAGGATGTGAGTGCTGCATGGCTGGTGGGAATGTCATGGAGTGTGAGGAGTGCCTTGTGTAGGGGTAGGGCAGGATGTGAGAGCCGCATGGCTGGTGGGAATGTCATGGAGTGTGAGGAGTGCCTTGTGTAGGGGTAGGGCAGGATGTGAGAGCTGCGTGACTGGTGGGAATGTCATGGAGTGTGAGGAGTGCCTTGTGTAGGGGTAGGGCAGGATGTGAGAGCTGCATGACTGGTGAGAATGTCATGGGGTATGGTGGCTGCCTTGTGTAGGTGTAGGGCAGGATGTGAGTGCTGCATGACTGGTGAGAATGTCATGGGGTATGGTGGCTGCCTTGTGTAGGTGTAGGGCAGGATGTGAGTGCTGCATGACTGGTGAGAATATCATGGGGTATGGTGGCTGCCTTGTGTAGGTGTAGGGCAGGATGTGAGTGCTGCATGACTGGTGAGAATGTCATGGGGTATGGTGGCTGCCTTGTGAAGGGGTAGGGCAGGATGTGAGTGCTGCATGACTGGTAAGAATATCATGGGGTATGGTGGCTGCCTTGTGTAGGTGTAGGGCAGGATGTGAGAGCTGCATGACTGGTGGGAATGCCATGGAGGGTGGTGAGTGCCTTGTGTAGGGGTAGGGCAGGATGTGAGAGCTGCATGGCTGGTGGGAATGTCATGGAGGGTGGTGAGTGCCTTGTGCAGGGGTAGGGCAGAATGTGAGAGCTGCATGGCTGGTGGGAATGCCATCCCAGTAGGCACAAAAATCAGTTCAATGTGGAATCAACATTGCATCAACATTGAATCAACATTGTCAACCAGTTTTCAATGTTGATTCAATGTTCTGTGCCCACTGGGATAGAGTGTGGTGGGTGCCTTGGTAAGGCAGGAGAGCTGCATGGTTAGTGAATACCATGGCCTGTGCAGTACATGATGGGCTGCATGGCTAAAGAACTGCAGACAGACCAATGTGCCGCAAGCAATGTTCCGGGCTAATGGCTTCCACTGAAGGGATTATCTTTATCCACCATGTGGGCGGGGCTTCAGGCTATCTGTGCCTCACATAGCCGGATTAGAGCAAGCACTGACGGGCTGGGGCGCTCCCACTAAATAAACCCATCCCTGAGTCTAGCATCAGAATGCACCCACTAGCACCCAGCTCACAGGAGGATGTGGATAGAGGGGAGAAGGGGGTGTCTATACTGATCCACCCTCTCCAGTCCATTGACACAGATGATAAATCATAGCCGCACTTAGTTATGTAAATGACGTTCAATGAAGTTATGACGTCGATCGTGAACATTGAGTATGCTGATTGAATAAATACGGCCGTCGAGCCGCCAGTGATGCTTTACGTGAAGCTAAAAACTCCACAGCAGGCCCTTAAAGCCTTGTTATAATGTGGCCTGTGGGGGGAACGAATCCGGGTCTATCTAGCAAAGGCTGGAGAAAAACTGTGGACATTACATAATG
Source organism: Harmothoe impar (assembly GCA_947462335.1). Taxonomy (NCBI): domain Eukaryota; kingdom Metazoa; phylum Annelida; class Polychaeta; order Phyllodocida; family Polynoidae; genus Harmothoe; species Harmothoe impar. Next base: position 58,466,936 of record OX381705.1, on the reverse strand, counting down.
GCATCTGATATATGACAGTGGATCAGGAGCTAGTGCGATGACGGGAATGAGGTGGAATGGAGGTGAAAAATAATTCCCGGGGTAGGAATGGAAAAAAGAAGAACTGTCATCTTCCCCCGAGTCAATCTTTTTTCTCCAGCATCCTCTAGTGCCCTTCAGTGATTTCGCGGCCTGGTAGCAGTAGCATTGTTGAATGGGGAGAGAGGCACTGGTGGGTGGGTGGATAGGTTGGTGGGTACTCTCCTGTTAGCAGCGACAAAATATAATTGGCAGAATTCATTATAGCGCTGTGGGTGCTGGCGTCTGCGGCTGGCGTACAGCCCGCACTGGGCATAATTGGTGCATGTAAAACATGCGGCAGTATTTCCACAATGGCGCCTAGAGTGTAAGAACCGCACCCTACTCACCCCTATCTCCCTATCCACCCCAACCCTTCTCTCCATCTATCTCTCCATGGCCACACCCTGGCCATTACCGGCCGCTTGCTATAGCGTGAGAAGGGCAGCTAGGAGAGGTCGGCAGCAAGTGGCTTCTCGAAGCCACTATTGGCTTCTCGTGAGGAAATTAGATCCCTTTAGGTAGGTTAGCCTATATCCTCAAGTATTCACTCCCAGCTAGGATGTGGCTCCTTGTACCTGGGTCCTTGTTCCCTCAGTCTTTATAGCAGCTTCACATGCTCACCACATAGAAGAATACTTACACTAACTCGTTATTGAGCCCACAACTATGGGGGAAATAACTAAATGTACATTTGAATCTCGTTGACAGCACAATGCGTAAACTATTCTTCCTAATTAAACGGGTGATGACACATTCTCCCGATGCCAGATATGAGAAATCGGTTAATGAGGTACAATTAAATAATGCCTATGAAGTGTAATGAAATGTTTCAATAGGTGGATATGAGCTGTTCTTATGGGCAGTAAGCACCTCATTAGCCCGTCAGCGTTAAAGATTAACTATAGAATCCTTATCAAAACAAGACAGCAATGACATGAAGAGGGATGAATATGAGCACAAACCTTAGGTATCCAAGGTAGTCCTCAGGGACATGTGATTTCAGTATTTTATTTACCCGCACCAAGGATCTAATTGCACTTCCCAATTAATTGGAAGGACATCGTTAATTCGAAGGACATCCGACTCCTTCGTTCCATTAACCATTTTGGATATTTGATGATTATGCTATAATTATTCTGTGGGTAACAATTTCGATACAGTATTGTTCTTTCTACGTAATTCCATAGTAGGCATACCTCTGTAGTTATAATGATTACTTTCAGGTGATATCAGAACTATCGGTACATCGCTGCACAAACCGGGTAGCCCTATCTATCGGTACAAAATAATCGTGTCAAGGTGCCATTGAACGTATTGGCAGACCCAGACAAAGCACTGTACTATGCCAAATACCTCAACTGGACCCCATCCCCATTCTTCTTGATGCAATAACATCAATTAATTAGATATGATGGTCCATCGCCTCCCCTCTAAAGCCACCATGGCGTGTCCCTGTCCATCAAACCACAGACCACTGTAATCACTATGTACTGGCTGTAGACTTGGATGACCTTTCATGATTTAGGCATGGCTTGGAAACTGCATGCAATGTCTAAACTAAGCGTGCAGTGCAGGGGAGGCGGTGCTTGTTGAAGTTCAGATCAGGTGCTGGAGCAGGGTAATAAAGGCTCTTCTCCCCATGTTCACGGCTGCCCACCCCTCCCGCCCACACCCTCCTCCAGTAGGCTGCCATGCTCACGCCTGCCTGGCACCAGACAGCCCGTTCCAGTGGCCAGCCGTTACGGCCAAATTGACAGCCAGTGCAGATTACTGCTTGATGGTGTTGATTGATTACACACATGGGGGCTGGGTTTACGTACACAGTGCTGAACGGAACCGAGAGTTAAGGCCTCCTCCTGGTCCTCTTCGATAGAGGTTTACAAATATCACCCCATTTCCGGAGTACAATCTGCGGCCTTCTCTTTTAGAATTGAATGTATGTATCTCTACATCAAGCTATAGGCATGATATACAAAATCTAATTAGCGCATGTCCTTCTCTATAGCTGTTTCTCTATTTAGTAAACAGGTGTATCTAGAGGTACCCATACACTCCTCTATGGCGTCCTTTTGGTCAAATAGTCATTTCGTGGACCAAGGCAATGATAGAAGGAGAAGGGAGAAAGTTATTCACGATTCCTGAACGTTGTTTTAACGTCTATTACTATTTTACCATTAACATCAATGCTATAATATTATCCTATTGATGATATGGGACAGGTTCACATGAGAAGCACGTATACAATTTTCCAACTAATGTCTAGACGAGAATATCCAGACGACCTCCACTCTTTTCTCTTTCTCTTCCTGTATGACTTCTAATTTATTATTATACTGGTACATATCTTTTTCTTATCCCCATCCTATAAGCCTATTGCTAATAACGTGTGTCAATACAATGGAAACATAATTATCTGGGACAAGTAAGATGAAGGCAAAGGGTTGGGAGACTGGTTACAGGTGATAATAACGCTTGACGTTAATACAGGTAAGGCAATCAGCAGGTAGGTCAGGAAGCACAGGTGTGCCAGTCAGCCCAGAGCCAGCTAGCTATTATTAGACGCCATAATTTCCTGCAGATGATAGCTAGTTGTATCTCCTTACTGCCTTTGTTTTCCTTCACCTGTGGATCGATGGATGCAGTTACTTCCATTGCTAATGTCCAATAATAAGGCTCCCCTAAACTCCACTTACCCTGTTTATTTGTGTATCCTCTGTGCTTACAAAGGTGATTCTAATTGCTAGTTAGGCATCCTTCTTTGTTACTCTCAATGTGCTAATTCCCGCCCTCTGCCTGAGCCTCATTAACCATGGATACCTTATCCCATTTCGCCTTCTTTTCCTTTTGAAACATTTTAGCATGGATACATTAATAATTCCTTACCATATCTTGTTATTATTAGTAATAAGATATGTGTAGCTGCCTGACATTATAAACGTGAACGCAGTCATCTGTTGGCCTTAAAGGGACCTTTATACCCAGGGATAATGGTTCCTATTTTAGACTGTCCTTTACAAATGGCGTGGTATACCAGACACGATTGCTGTGGAAACGCAGTCAACACACAAACGGGTCAATGGGAACAGCTATATATGCTGATACCGGGAGTGATCCATTTGGCGCCATCCCCATAAGAAATCGTTAGTGTACTTGAGAATAGCGATTGATCTTAAAATACATCACCCAACCACCTGGTGCTCATCACAAAATACACCTTTACCAGTCTACTCCATATGATGCTTCCCCAGTGCTAGCCTACAAGCTATACAAAAAGCAAGCCATACAAAAACCCATATCTAGTCTATATGCCATGAATATGAGGTTTTTTTTCTGCACAGCCTTAGTAGGAAGACTGGCATTGAACCTAGGACCAAAGCATAACCTAGGTATTTCTACCTCTTTCCTGGGGCTATAGTGTTTTTGCTGCAGAACAAAGCTATGCTTGA